>OY390709.1:29197599-30447599 GCA_959613345.1 Tolmerus cingulatus | reverse complement strand
AGTTAATTCTATGATAGCAAAATACATTCGCATAATGAGAGTTCATGGAAGTATTATTTTATATTTTTGTTATTTATAATACATATTTCTTTTTTAACTGCAATAAAATGTGTTTATTATTCTTATTCGCTATAATTTATTGATATAAAATGATTTTATGTATATGTAGGTCGGCCAGCAGGACTATTTAATGTTTTCCTTAACGACCGACACTATGGTATAACTTCGCTAATTATGAAATATGATGGTTCTATGATAAAAATATTTTTACTAATTTTTAAAATAAAATATAAATTAATAATTGAATTGCGTGAGTGAGCCTGTTGTGACAAAATGTAACAATTTGGGTCAGTTCCAAGCGCTGTTCATTAAAATTTGGGCCTGTAGCGGATGTGTTTCGGGCGTTTTGCAGGTACATTTTGGGCCATTTGCGGGTGTATTTTAGGAAACGCGGGCTTGTTGCAGGTACCATGTAGGTGTGATTGTTCGACGACAGTGCCTGTTGCGGGTTGGAACGATATTCTTATTCCAGTAATGTTATAAATTAGCTTTTCCCGCATCATGTAATTTGATATCATGGGTATTCGACAAAATAATAATAGTTAATGTTGTTTTCTATTTTTAAATGCTATGAAATAAATTTATGTATGATAATGAACTAAAGTTTGTTTTGTTTAGTTAGTGTTCACGTCTCGTCATATCTGATTAAAATAAGAAGAATTTGACCGAAAATGACAGTTTACAACAAAGAGCTCATGTATGCTGAATTTCTAAGGTGCGAAGCTTTCACCCCCGACCCCCGGCTAGACCGAGTTACCCGACACCTTCAACCGACACTTTGGCGGAGGGCAAAATTAAAATTCATGGGATGAATTCAAATTAAACCGCAAAAGGCTTTTCTTGTTAAATGTTGACGGATGAATTCACGGGTGACGCCAGCACAAAAACACGAGCCTAACGATGCCAGAATTTGTTGGAAAAATGCTCGCTCTTTAGATAATTTTTTTTTCGGTACACCACCCCCACTGTCGACAAGATGGAAACGATTGCTTCGACCCCCGTTTTCGTTTAATATGCATATAAAAGAATACATATTTTGTTGGACACCAGGCTAGCTGCTGATTTGTGCAATTACGGGAATCAAATATTTATTAATAATGATAATTAGCAGAGCAAACTTTTACACCAGGGGTCTGGCAGGTTTGCGAGGATTTTCCACAGGATAGGTGTAGTCGTGACTTAATTTACGGCAGCTGGTGGTTCGGTAATTTTACTTGCAAATTGATTTTTCCCCTGAAATGAACCTGAATATTCGCTCGTTACAGCGTTAACCACACTACGATTATATGAATTTTTATGATTTTATCCGGTTTAAGGGCATTTCCGCTGGAAAATTTTTTAAATATGCATAATTTCATTTCCTTCTGCCATTAATGTTTTTTTTTTGTTTTTAGGGAGAAGGAAGTATCGATATTAAATTAAAAACAGATGTGATACCATGGGCTTTATTTGAAAAATTAATAAGCGGTTTTATTTAACCTTTAATAGAAATAAACAAAATTGGGTACGGAAACTTATTATAATTATGAAATCCATTGTACGATAAATGCATTATTCACAGGCCTGAATACATTTTTTTGAGATACGACTGTAAAACTATTTAAATCCATATAAACTTTTGTTTTACACGAGGTGTCAATTGGTAAAGTTTGCTCTCCTGAACTTTTAATTGTTCAGTCCGATGAAAACTTCTAAGACTGACAAAAAAGTAAGTAAGTATGTTGTACAAACATGAAAAGTTTCAATTTTAAAAAGTTTGGCTACAATTTTTCCAATGATGTTTACTTTGGGTCTTACTTTAACATTCAAATACAGAAATATAACTTCTATCATCATTGTTTTGGCCATAACCGAAAAATCGGTCTACGCAAACACAACTTCTAATCTTTTATAATGACTTAATTAAAATATTGCCTACGCCTAGGCGCATTTGTGCAAAATAAGTACATACATATTATTCGGAATTAATAATGAAATAAAAGAAATTTATCATGTGATAGGGAACAAATAAACGAATTAATTTATTTCTAAACAGCTACAAATGTCTACAGCACATATTAAATCTTTTCTATTGCCCTTTCCAAATTATAAGATGATCATTTTGATTATTGGTTAATAAACGTAGTAACTTTCAAAGGTACACAGTTATTTATCATGTACATAGATGGCGCATTTACACCATTCACTTTTAATTTACACTCTATATAATGAACCAAAACCATTCATATGAATAACGAGCTTTTCAACAGAACTAACTTTCTAATAGAATAACTTTTAATTGTTTGTAGAAACAATTAATTAGGGAGAGCTTTCTAAATAATAACTGCTAACAAATTTTCCTAATATTGACTTTTAATAACTTTTCTTTTCCATGAAAAAAATCTACTTCTACCGCAAAATATTTCCATTATGGAATACTTTAGTTTTTTTTTTAATTATATCTTTAATGGACTAATATGAAATTAAGTTAGTTATGCAACCCAATTTTGGATATTACCTTGGGTATCAGAGTTGCTGTTTAAACTCAGAAATTTTAGATATCTATTCTGTTAAATAGATATTTATACATATGAATTTATAACAGGTTGAGAATTATGAAGGATATTTATTGTAATTATATGTTCACAAGTAGAAATTTGAAGCAACGTTTCGAAAGTGATGAGTTTTCTTTTCAATGAAGTGTTTGAAGAGAACATTAACGAAAAAGTATATTGCATAGAAGAATAACTCAATTATTTCTCTTTAATTCCTTTTTAATGGTACTATAAAACGCCGATTACACTGCGGTCATTACCAATTATAATTTTCAAACAATTGGAAAATCAGTTTTATAGAATTTGTTTTCGTATAATTTAAGAATTTCCAATTGAAAATACTCAAGCAGCTCACATTACTGGAAAAAATAGGATTTAAAAGTACAAAGGTCTGCAATTTATGAAAAATCATTACATAATAATTGATTTTTCCAAGGGATTTAATGTTGCTCAAATGATGGTTGAAATGTTAAGCTATTATATAAAAATACAAAAAGCATTAAAACATTTCGAAATAATTCGGGAATTGTACTTTGCCCCATAAACTGATTATTTCTCATAATACAGAGATGGTGATGGGAGAATATGGCAAGTGCACATTCATGAAAAACTTTTTCGTTAAAACGTTTAAAATGGAAATGTTGAAAAATGAAAGCTGTGTATAATTTTTTATTATTTTGAAGACAAGACAAATTAAAAAAATTACGAAATAAATTGAGGCACAAGAAAAACCACTTTTATGTTTTCTTGTTGACCAGCATTATAGAATATAGATCGAAGTTATTAGAATTCAAAATATGGACTATAAAAAATATGATCAAAAAAATATAAATCACAAAATAATGATTATCAAGTTATTTTAATTTTTCGACGAGCTGATAATGATTACGCAGCAATTTCGATTTTTTGATCAGTTGATAATGGCAACGAAGTAATTTACTTGATTTACTTATGGAACGATCGAAAAAAACTACTTTGTAATTGTTATTAACTTATCGAAAAACAAATATTACTTGGTAATCATTATCGACTGATACAAAAGTAAAATTTAGCCGAAAAAATTATATCTTTCATGTAAAGTATTATTGAATTTAAGTGAGATTACAAATGAATATTTCAGAAATAATGATTATTTTCTGTCCTTAGTTCAAAAATATGCTGTATTATTTCGTTTGATGGAGGAGGGAAGGATTACTTCATATTTAATTTACTCTCAAAATAATAACTCTTCAGTGATATATGGAGTCGTGCAATAATTGGGGCAGGTAGTCGTAAACAATAGGCCTCTTTTCCCAAACCGTCAACAGCTGGTAGCAGCGATTTCTTAAATAAGTTAAAGCAACGTGAAACCTCCGATGACCAGAAAACGATCTGGCGAAGTTCTGATTTCCCAAGTGAGACTCGTGGAGCCTTCGTCTGGCGCAATCATATCAATTCCCATCTCACAGTTGAGTCCCACAGGAATCTTCGCTAGGATTTGTGTTTTTTTTGCGTTCCCGGCGATGGGCTTCGCATGTAAATTGATTCGGCACCTTCCCATTCCCTTCGATTCATCGGATTCTACCAGGACTCCTCAGGAGGAGTCACCTCTAAGCATCCACATAAATTCTTAGCCAAACGGCGCAATATCATAAATCATTCGAAACGTAAGTGTTGCGTGGGGAAAAATTAAGTCGGCCGGGAAGGCGTTTTACGCAGCCCGAGGGGGGCCCAGTGGGGGTGGAGCAGTATCTGAAAGAAATTAGTGTCTTTCGCCGGGTCTAGAATTGGTCTATAAATTCAGCGGGTTATGCAGTTAATGTAAATGGGGTCGAAGTGGGAGCTCATCTCATTTGCAGCTACCGAACCCGGAAATGTTTGTGGGAAAATGTACGAACTAAAGGTATGAAATCGGTTCGTTTACCTCTGACTGTCTCCATCCAGAATTCTGATCCTCAAACTAGTTGGCTATCTTCCAGGAAATGGGGTATTTTACGGCGGATGGATGTCCAGGGGGACACAGAGGGCCTACTACATGAGCACACTTCAAATCTACGAGACGCGGGGGCGATACTGCTTTAGCCCGCTAGAACTAGAAGGGCGAAGCACCACCGCTTTTTGGGGGATGACTGGCCGCCTGAAGGGTCGTAAATCCCTCAAGTACGCACTGGGAACCGACACAATTCCTGCCAATATAATTTTTGTACAGGATATCGATTTTCCGAGGACTTTATCGCGGCGGCACGGCTAAGGGAAAACTTTATCATCACTCACTAGATCCATGAGAAGAAAATAGGGCTTCGGTTGCCCGTGGTGAAGGACACTCTGCGGGGGAGGGGGGCGGAGCCCACCACAAGCTGGCTGTTTGGGGTCACGACACTGCCTCCTCTCGCGTCACACGCGCTATTAACACTAAAATCGGGATTCTGGACTCTGGATCCTAGCCACGGCTTTGTCGGTGTCAATTGCCGTTACCGTCGTCGTCTTCAAGCTTTAACACACTTTCGGTTTATTTCTGATTTTTACAGCGACAAAAGAGCCACTCCTACGGGAGCACTCATACGAGCAGGGAGTTGCATTATGCATAAAACTTTTTGATTATTATTTTATTTATTTATTATATTTTTTTATTTATTTTATTATTTATATTTTATTTATTTTTTAAAAACACACCCAAAGGGAACCGAACGAGCGACACACTGCCCAAAATTTTACCTCAGGACGTGCTGCGAGCATCCCACGGCACTGGAGACATATCCACAAGTTAATCCTGGAGCACGGAAGCAGCACGTCATGTGAGGACGTCGGCAAGGAGACCTGACCCACGGGAGGGCATCGTCACTTCCTCCGAGAGTCACTCACACCCCGTGAAGGGTTCGGCTGCGGGCTCCAACTACCGGGAAACAGGAGCAGAATAGGAGCAGCAGTGTGCCGGGTGAGGGAATTTGTTATGTACCTTTTACTTTTTATAAATTATAAAAATTTTTCTATATTTTATATTTTTATAATGCACTTCTTAGCTTCAAAGTTGGACAGGAGCGGCCGATTGTCCAGCAGGACGTGCAAGGAGAACGAAAACCCGACGACTAAAGCAAGTGCCGTGTAAAGCCCCAAAAATCGTTACGAGGCAAAGCGATCGGGATCCGGATTGCGCACGCCGCCGCCGGACGTAACTTTTGGGGCTCCCCCGCTAAAAAGCTACCTTAGTCAGGCGCAGTAGATCCAGACTATCCAGAATTTCGAGGAATATTCCACTTTTATTGTGGAACCCAAGCTCCCGGAGACAGAGGGGATATAGGAGTAAAAAACAGACCACTTTAAAACGACATATCATCGTAAGGTTTTCCCGGAACAGGCTCTTCTGCCTCCCCAGCGGCCAGTTGGGTCGAAATATCCGCAGGATGGCACCGAATCGACCAAATGGTTCCCCGGGGCCAGGAGGTGCTGCTTGTAAAGCACAAAAGGAGCCCCGGTGGCGGCGCGGCGCTCCGCCCTGCAAGGTATAGTACATTAGTACCGCTACAATTTGCAAGGCCTTTAAGCCGAAAGGGTTGCTGGATTGTGCTCCCGGAGGCCGGGTGGGTTGCGGAGGGCTTAAAACCCTCTTAGGCGGCTGCGAACAGCAAGTGCTTTAAAATGCCCCACAGAAGAGGAAGAATCCTGTCCCTCGCCAGGGAGCTCCCCAGTGCACCTGTTGCCTTGTCCCGGGCTCATCCTGCTCAGGGCTCCAGTTGTTGCCTTTGTTTTGTTCACTTATTTATTTATATATTTTTTTTGCCGCTGCCTTCACCGCATTTTAACGACCACTAGGAGGGATCAAATTCCTGGAAAAGCTCACAATGAGTAGTTAGTTCCATTCTAGCGGTTTAGAGTAGGTGACGGACTCCATTCTTCCCACGCAGACGGAGGCATATAAACAAAACCCGCGATGGCAGTCGGTCCAGGATAAAAGGATATTCCACGCGAATCCTGTTCCCTTCCCAGAATTTTCTCTGAAATTAGTTTCATCTTGCCGCCGTCACGTGTGTCAGGCCCAGACGTTTTGTAGCGATCGCTCTGAGGGTCCTGAGTTCCATTTAAGGAATCCAGAAAATCTACATACATAGCCAGGATGGTGGTAAGAGCGGGAGCATTTTGATTTCGAGGGTGTTTCCCTTTCATTTATAGGGCACTGCAGGAGCTGAATGCTCTTGTTATTTCGTTTCGCAGGATATGTAATGCCGGTGCTTGCTATGCCAGAAACTCACACCCTTTTGGGGATTTTGCGGGTTGATTTCGGCAAGTTTTTACAGGAAAAAAAGGAGTTGTGCGAACTTACTTAGTACTAGCTCAAACTGGGATTTCGACGATTCTCTTGACTACCTTTGTGAGCTTTAACGCATATCCCTTTAAATCCTGTATTAGCGGATTCATCATTTTCTTCATATATATGTATGTACCCAAAGTTCTATTTATTTGAATATGACTACCTAGTACCTACACTGAGAGAAAACTCTTTGTAAATGTAAATATACCTAAACGAGTATATGAATTTACTATTTTGCAATACAAAATCGAGTCATAGAGATTTTTCGTAATTGAACGGTGACGGTAATAGCACTTTACCAGATCTATTATCACATGAAAATCTACGGAAAAATATAAAGAAATAATATTAATTATACAATGACATCTTTAAGAATCTCCTATCACAATACCTACTATAAAATCATTAAACAAAATGTACATGATTTCAGGATTACAATCATGCTAATAGTTTTAAATTATCAACGATCAATAGTACACTTTAATATGCGTAATACTAAAAAGGTATAATAAAGTATATACTAAGTATAAAATAACAGAAGGAACTGTAGAAATAGTTCGACCTAGGAAACAATTTGCAAAAACATGTTACAAATATTGGGCCTAGGTTTAATTTTTATGTTTTGATACTTCGGTAATGCTAACAAGTTGTTTATTAAAACTTCAAAGATATTTTATTGTTGAATACTTATTATTGAATGTTAATACACTCTTATTGAATAAAATCTACTTAGACTAACAACGTACAATCAAATCACTGCTTATTTTACAACACACGTAATACATTTTATTTTGTTGCTATACAATTTTTTGCAATGTTCACAATGTTATGCTCCTCTGAGGTTTGAGGGACTGCTGAAGTGAATGCGGATGGTACGATTTGTACTTGTATTGTTCAATTGCTCCAAGGGATCGTTTTATACTATTTACTTTAAGGTTTTAATTTATTTCTTAATTTCTAGCAACTTCGATCCGGGCAAAAGTAATACCATAGACTAAGAAATAACATAAAGACTGTGCATCCCATACAAGAAACTATGAACGCTTTTGCCTCAGCTCGAAATTCGCGATGCCTCGAAATTTCCCAGTTCCAAAGGAGATTCGGGGAATTTTTTGAGGCTCTCTCTGAGCTGCTCGTTCTTAGCTGATTGTGATCTGCGAGGGTAGGGATATTTGGTGCGGTGGGATACGGGTGCTACAGCAGGCAGCGAGAGCATGTGCAGTCGGTTTATATAGATTCTGTTGTTCGATGATTTTATGTATATGCTTGATTCTGGGTTGGGATGGGATAAAAAAATGTATGTGTCGTAATTCCTAGATCTTTATAAATATTATAGGACATCAAGTCAGTTTACTCATTTGGATTTTTTTTGTTTTAAATTTGGAAAATTTTTTGTTTTCCACATACAGTGTTTTCTCAATAAAACTAATGCAAAAAAATCTAATAATTTGAGATGATGAGAATAACAAACATTATTTTTCATAAACCAATCTTTGAATTTATCTAGTTTTTCAGTTTTTACAATGCACATTTGAATAATTTTTGATTTTATGCCTTTAATATGAGGTTTCTCCTTAAATACGAAATTAAAAACTGGAATATGTGTTTTTGAAATTTCAAAATATAAGTCTGATGGACAAATCAGAGATCTAAAGCTGGATTTATGAGAATAATGTTTTTTAGACAGCAATATGTCTGAATTGTCAGTAAAATGGATTTCATCTTCCTTTTTCAGTAAAAACTCCTTACATTCCACACACTGAAATTTTTTCAAACATTTAAATATAATATACCCCACATAATATTTTAATGAATTTTCCTCCAAAACCATAAAATTATCTGTATGAAGAATTGCATCAAACTGACAATCAAACGTTAAATCAATTTCATTTTCTTCGTGAAATTTTTGAAGCTCTTCTTCGCTCCCTTCTGTATTTTCTAGAATTGCACCGTAAGTTTTATTCTCATCAGGAGCATTTTCTAAATCTTTTCAATTTAAAATATTAAAAGTTTGGTTAACTTGGCAGTTTGAATTTTGAGTCTGAATTGACAACATTTTTGTTGATATTACGCGTGCAGTTAAATGGCTGAACTCATAAACTGCAGGGTTATCATATACATACATATCATATACATACATTCATATACATAAAATCATCGAACAACAGAATCTATATAAACCGACTGCACATGCTCTCGCTGCCTGCTGTAGCACCCGTATCCCACCGCACCAAATATCCCTACCCTCGCAGATCACAATCAGCTAAGAACGAGCAGCTCAGAGAGAGCCTCAAAAAATTCCCCGAATCTCCTTTGGAACTGGGAAATTTCGAGGCATCGCGAATTTCGAGCTGAGGCAAAAGCGTTCATAGTTTCTTGTATGGGATGCACAGTCTTTATGTTATTTCTTAGTCTATGGTAATACCTAGTTAATTTTGGCAGAAAGAAAGTTTTCAAAAATATTTAACGTACCTACAAAAAATATTCTTTTAATCGTGGCTCTCATATTACGAGCGTCATCTAAAATTTCTAAATATGTACATTACTAGATTAGTCATATTCGTATATTATTTAGAAACGAATTAAAAATTTAAATTCAGTTTTTATAATGGTACTTAAAAGTTTCGGTGTAACTACAAATTAATCACCCTGTATGGGCGGAGGAAATGTTCACCATAAGAACAAACTTAAACAACTGTTCCAAAGAACACTCTTCAAGATGAGTGCTTAATTCACTTCTATGGATCTGTTTAATGCTTCATAATAAACCTTTAAATTTGAAAATATTAAATTTTTTAATCCAGTTTTTCCAAGAGGAATATTTTCAAGATATCAAAATAAAAAAACTTGGATTAATTTGAAATCTTCGCTTCCTTTTTAAGATTTATGGGCTTAAATTAATAAATACGTTAAAAGCTTTAAGGAGTTTTATAGAATGGTAGATCTTCTTGTGTGCACAGTTGTTAGGCTATATGATGTTAAATGTACGCTTACCGCAAAACAAATGATAATGCAATATTAATTCGCCTTTTACAGACTCTATTTTGCACAACTTTTAAAATAGAATTCAATGAATGTCAAGCTGTTTTAATAAAAATTAGTATAGAATCAATACTATCAAAATTTCAAATTTCAAGAAGGTGTATAGTAATGAATTTAAGTGAGAATTTATAAGTACTAAAGGTAAAACAGCGTACAATTGTAATACTTACAATTGCCTGGTTAGTTACGATAGATTCCGAGAAAATGAGCGTGAAAAAATGAAACAGATTTATAAAATGATTTCGACAGGATGTATTCAATTTACACAAATTGCACCCTACGCATGCCTACGCGGATGTTAGAGAAAGTGGACTGTTGAACAGTGGTTTATAAAGTACAATTTTCTTTGGGTACCTTTTTCCCAGATGAAGATGAGGATCTCTATGATGATTAGCTGAGGACGGCGACGAATCAAAAGGTATTTGAACAATTACCAATTATTGAAGAATACAGATCCTTTATGTGGGGGTCATGTTAAGAAAACAAATTTTGTACCTACTATGGTTCTGCATCTAATCCATAGATGTAAGTAAAATTCTAATCGGCTCTTCAACTGGGTAGGAGAAGAGAATACTTGTCATTAAATAGAACCTACTTATGATACACTGAGTGAAAATGGTTGACTCAGCTAGTAAATAAATAAAAATGAATAGTTCTGGTTTCTCATAAAAATAGACATACATACATACATACATAGGTAGTTTTGTTTGTATATTGTTATAATTTTTGATTTTTATGAGGTTTTTATGGGGTGCGCAAGAACTTTGAAATGAGATACCCACTAAACCTGTTATAAGGAGATTGAAAATTTTCCGGCAGTACGGGTGTTAAAAGAGGGCGCAAACTGATCCTTGAATACTTTCGCGCATATATTCCTGAATTCAGGAATAGGCGAATGATCCCGAAAACAAGCAATTTCCCTCCTCAACTAAATGCAATTCTAGAACATCACCGTGCCCTATCTGTTCGATATCAGTCGCCTTGAGCTCGTTTCCCTATCATGCGACTCCGACAAACTCCCTCCCGGTGCCTAGACCCCCTTCTGGTGGCGCCGCTCGTCTTGACTTTCATTTCACGGTACGGTCTCATCATCATAAATAAACATAAAAATCTGGTCGCCACCCCCGCCTAGGTGAGCCAGCTCCTGTTCGTTCACCTGGGTGATGGTGCCAGTGACGGCGGGATCTGTGGGGGCGCACATCAACCACAGTGAAGCAACTGATGCTGCATCCTGTCGCACTTTTTGCCTTCTGGGTCATCACAGGTGCTGACTATGGGACAAAAGTGTCAACAGGTCGGCCAAGGTGAAAAAAATTTATATGCATATATTTTCGCCCCTAATTCATTCCAAACGGCCGGCATAAATTGAATTTGTTAGCCGGCAATGGGTGACCTTCACAAAGTACCCTAGTTATGCTGAAAAAAATTGAGTGGTTACTACTAAATCAATGAAATAGTAGTTGTAACAATTACAGTTTTAATAGAATTTATTATATACATATAATATATAAGAAAAAATCACTTGTTGAAATATGTACTTCAGAATAGTTTGCTTTACATATTGACAAAAGTAACTCTTTAAACGTAGTCAAAAGAGCCCCTAATCATCAGTAAAAATGACAAATAATTTTGATTTATTTACTATTTTACAAAGTTAAATTAAGTAATATTACCTCTCGATACGTTCCTGGAAGGGCGGTGCAAACCGAAACCGTGTCAAACGAGACACATAAATTACAAAATATAAGGATATACATATTTAACTAAACTTTAAACCAGTAAGTCGTTTTAAAGCGCACAACGAACAGTCGAGGATAATGTCCATTATATGGTAATATATATATACATAATCGTGTTAAATGGGATAAGTATTAAACGAAAAAACAAGATCATTAATTTATTGAGAAAATTGAATGCTTATAGTTTTTCAATTAATCTTAAGGAGTTGAAAATATAGCCCTAAATTTGTTAAACATCGTCGCATCCTAGAAAAGCATCTTATTTTTATCGCTTTAAGATATTTAGGTATTGTTTATGAAGAAATTGATCTAGTCTTCAAAAACGGAAGGATGTCCGAACAATCGTAGTTTACATATACATACATACTTTTTAGGATCGATTGTAATTACAAAATTCGAGACATAATATACATACATAGGTATGCACATATTTACATTTATGTATAATAATATATTTGGAATATATTAATAACTTTTATTGTTAATTTTTTAAAAGAAATAACTTAAATTATTGATTTTGTGAAATATTACTGGTTGTCAACGAATCGAGCTTGCTTACTTTTATAAATTGGAAACAATCAAAATAAGATCCAAAAATTGTTGTATAATTTTAAAGCGAAATCATGTTATTTTGCCTGTGATGTTGGGTGATAGTATGTTAATTCGGAGTTGTTTTGCACATCCAAATCATGGTTGAACATACGTACATACGAAGAAAAACACAACAATAACAATAACCACACATACAAAATAAAACAAGTGGTATCAGAAATTGTTTTTATCCTTGAAGGAGAAAATCGATTTAAAATCGATATTTATGTGGTAGTTCAGCCAGCTATCAAATTTTACTATTATTTTGTGTTGCGGAGCGCTTTCTTTGAAATCTGAAAAATACCTGAAAGCTAGTATAAAATCAAAAATTTTTATTTTATTTATTATTACTTTTTTGTTTTGATTATAAGAGCATGTTGTGTTGACAACAGCAGCCATTTACTGAAAGGGAGACACGTGATTGCGCTTTAGATGCTGCGACATGTTTCGTGCAAGGACACCTCACGCACGAATCTGCTGCTGGTGTAATTTTGCCATAAAGTGGATGCTCCACTTCTAGGGGGCTCCCGGTCTAATCAAACCCGGCTGCCCCTCCCGAACCACCTTTTTTCTAGTTTATGGAAAAGGGAGAGGAGGGGGTGGGAGGGGGCGCCTATCTGTAACTTGTTCCGGATTTGTGCGCTACTCGAAATGCGATGACTCCACATTCCCGGATTTCTCCGCAGTTATTGAAGCAATAAACCTGTAGGGGGGCTCACAGAGTCAATCCATGTCACCCGCCCCCGCCCCCACCCCCACCCTCGCAACACCCGGCTGTTCGTACCTAACAATTGCCGTCATTAATACATACGTAGAGGCACTTCACCGGGCTTCTTCCCAGTCATAATTGTTATTATTTTGTCAGCAGTGGGGTTGGCGGTGAGGGATGGGGGGTGGGGTGGCCTACCAGCTATGCAAATGCGGGTGGCTCCTCCACCTTCGCACTGGTTTGTTTTGCAGGATTTAACTGCTTTATGGCGGCGGTACATTTAGCGTTTTAATGAGGCAGGGAAATTTGCATGCCGCAGCAATTAGACACACTTGCGCGTGCTGCTGCTTTTTGCGTTCGGGGGCTGCTCGCCTTCTTCCGCATAAATGCTGAGCCGGCTCCTTTGCATTAGCGCCAGTGCTCCGCTCGCTAACCGTCTGCAAATAAATGCGGACGTTTGCGATTTTTTGTGCCGCCTAACTAACTTAAGAATTCTCAAAAATGGAAAGATTCCATGCCTTTGGTGCGCAGCGCCGTCTAACGCCAGACTAATTAAATCCGCTTTCGTTGGTTGCTAGTCTCGTGAAAACGAAGGGAAATTCAGACAGAAACTCTGGGATATTGGCAGGCAACTGCTCCATACTGAAAATGGTGTATACCTATTCTATTTTAAAACAGAGAACATTTTCTTCATCTGTCACCTGTCAAGGTTTGTTTATTATTCTGTCTTGGATTTGGTACATTTGAAATTTGACGTTATTTTTATTTTACCGCTGTTTTATAATTTACCATAAAAGTTTTTACATATGTACATATTACCTATATGCTTCAAGGCCTTACATACATCTAGCAGTGCAAAAAATGCGCTATGCTGATCGACTTGCAAAATTTTAAACAATTCTTGTAAAATAAAATTATAGTTATAGCCTATCGAGCCGGAATTTTGAATTTCGAAAAATTTAGCAATTTATCGCAGTTTAAAAAAAATGCGTTTTTCATCATAAATTTTACACTTTAATTATTTTTATAAAATTTTAAAATTAAAATATCAAAAATTCTACTCGAAAGACTATAGAGAAAACGATTTTGAATATTAAAAAAAATTGCATCAAAAAATATTAAAAACTGTATGAGTTATCATCACCGTGTCGGAAAAAGTAGTTTCGAAAAAAAAGCGTTTAAACTTTTGAGGACAGCTTCATGCGCGCACCAAACTCTCGTCGGGCAGTCACATTTTCTACCACAACTTTGGATCTATGGAGAATTTTTGTAATCGGCTTTCACAGAAATAAGCCTAACACTATAGAGAATAACAATAAGATAACAAAAAACTCATTTTGTGAAAATTTTGGACATGTGTAAGGCCTTAAATGCGCAGTTCCTCAATTTAATTCAAACGTAATTAATTTATATTATGATCCAAAGTACAAAAGTCTATATCTATTTTTATACCGTCATTTTGAATAAAAACACATACATATATGAACTAAATTGAATTTCGAGGTCTACTACATCATTATATTGGGAATTCTGCTTAAAAATTATTTTCATCGAACTAAAACCAAACTGTTTTTCTTTCCTTATCAATTCTATTGTATGTATGTAGTTACAAAGTTACATGCATAAAGGCTTAAAATACAGCAGTAACATGTTTTATTCTCACTTTTATCAATTTTCATTTCAAAGGCATTAATTTTGAATTCAGTTGTATCACATTTCATTGCCTTCGTATGAAATATTTAAATTTGTCATTCAACTAAACCTGGCGATACGCGATGTAATGAAATAGATACGATAGCATTGAATTATAAAGTGATACTTGACACGAATGAAATACAATATGAAACAATTTTGTAGACAAAATGTAAAAAGACTTTTAAAATATGTAGATATGTATGTATGTATGTATATGTGGGTATTATATATTAGGAAAGGACAGGCATTTGGTAAACAAAATTTATTCACTATTTTCGACAATAGTGGAAGAAGTAATTTTTAATTCATAATTTTTAATAATAATTTATTGGAAAAATGTACTATTTACAAAGTTGCAGTTGTTCGCATAAAACCCAGTTCCGTAGATTTTGGATGCGCGTATAAACTACAGGTGCGTTGGGATCACAGAATTTTCGGTTGTTTCTGTTCACAATTCTGCCGTAGGAAACGATTCCGACGAGAACATCATTCTCAGGATTTTGGTCGGAATGGATAACTAAAGGACCGCCTGAATCATTCTTGCAGATGACCTGTTTCGCCTTCGTACTCTTGGTGCATACCATGTTTTGGGTAATCTTATACCCAGGTAGAGATTTTTGGGCGCATTCCTTATTCGAAATTATTTCGACAGCACCGCGTTTTAAACGTTGGGAATCCTTGAAGTTCTCATCCTTGCCCCACCCTAGAATGACTGCTTCATCTCCGGTGTAGTCTCTGTTCGCTAAATTGATCACGTTGACGAATCCATTCAGGTCGAAGGGTCTTTTCAACCACACGACTGCGATGTCCTTGTCGCCGTAGGCAGCTTGTCTATGTTCAGGATGGTTTAAATATTTTGATACCCATCGCCATTGCATGGTGCGTCCTTGTTGAGCCTCTGAAACAATGGTTCCAGCTCTGACTTTAAGAATCATGGCTGGATTTTGAGCGGTACAGTGTGCTGCTGTTAGGACTACATTAGGGCGAATGATTGACGCCCCACAACTCGCGAAATCCGCAACTTCAAAGGATGCCATATACGGAAAGTGGGCTATGTTCGCAACCACCCCGTGGGTTATTCGCGGCGATAAATTGAGTTTCGGCGACTCTGAAATATCGCCGGCCTTAGCCACAGCTGCAATCAGCGAGATCAGTAAGAACCGAATCATTTTCGGTGTTAATTGTGGACTAGTTGGGAAGTGCATGAAGAAGCAGGCTTTTATATCAGTATTTAATTTAAATTTCGACTTTAACTGTTTTCATTCAAAAACAGATTGACTTGGCATCTGATCAAATATGAACAGTCTTCAGGTATAATATAGAAAAGCTGTGCATGCGCAAATTATTTAAGTTTCATTTACAAGCGTAGAAGAACAAAGAAAATTGCTTGTTGCTAATCGCAAGAAGCGTACCAAACACTGTTTACATTTAAAAGACAGTAGTAAAATTTAAAGGAACAAAAGATTTACGAGACTAGAGATAACAAAGCAAGTAAGTAACAAGTTGAAACTTTCGTAAATGAACTAAAAGATGCACAAATATTAACACTAAACTTACCAGCACTCAAACATGTAATTTCACTCATTTTTCACGCCTTTAATGTAATATACCTTTAAGAGTGGAATAATAATGACGAATTGAAAACGATTTCTAAATACATATGTCGCAATTATGAATCTTAATAAATGTTTGCATAAATCGTAACTTATAACTTTAAAAATTATAATTCACTCAAGGAAGAAATTTACTACGGGTCATTTACACTAAAAAGAAGATTAATTGGATCGCATTTTCAGTAATTCAGAGGAAATTACTTAAATTGCTATAGTAATATTAATGACAATTTTATTCTCATTCATTATTAATTAGTAATTTTACAAAAATGTTCACTGTGGTTCCATTGCATACAACTACTCGTAATAGTATAAAGATAGGGTATAATTATAACGGAATAGAATGTGATATTCTTATTATTGAAATATTATACATTTTAAAGTTTTCATTATTAGAATAAAATGTCTCTCATACCAAAAATCGTTCACTGTAAACACAAACATTTAAATAAAGGTCCTTACAAACAAAAGCAATCCCGATTATTTTCTGGAATGGAAAGGATTAATTTGTTAACAACAGTACTTCATAAAACCATGAGCTATTACCCAAGTCTTTCGAAAGAAAATCTAGTTTACGCAATCAGAAAATGATTGCCGTCATTAAAGTCACCTGCATACATTTTACAAGTGATCTGCATAACAATGACAATAACTTCTTATGAACTTATTAACCTTGAACATTTCACTTTCTTCCGAAACTGTTGAAGTCACTTTGAGTTTAGGAACACAGAAAAAATTGAGCAATCATTACGTTAATACTCTGGAATACCACCAAATAACTTTGCTCGTCATAAACAAATAGATCATCGCCAATAACAGCTGCTATATTTTAGAGATAACAAATAATTGCAGACAATCAAGAGTTTATCGATGGCTGTGATTGCAACTATCAGTATTTTGATTTTATTTGCTTCTATCCATTTCAAAGTCTGCTAACTAACATTTATCTTTAAGGAGTCCTAAATTTTTTAAAAGATCAATGTGAATTTTTTTTAAATGGTCAGATATTAACAAATAGATTGAGGAAATTAAATGAAGTTTTGGATTGTTTTATATTTCGTTGCGAATGACAGAAAAAAATAAACTATATCATGAATCAAGAAAATTCCATAACAAGTAACAAATTGTTTTAAAGTTTTCTAGATTCTAGTATTTTTATTACATTTTCAGAATATTCAAATGATAAAGCTATTAATATAGGGTTAATGATAAACTCAGTTTCTGTTTTTTAAAAACACCCCTTGAAATTTAGAATTACATGATATCAAGCATTCGCATTGTATTGAAGTTAAAGAGCGATATACGTATATGTACCCATATTTATAATGTTGAAAAACACGCACGTTTTTTAACACAACAAATTATAATATACTTAATTTATTTTATATTGGACTTAAAGGTCAATATCTTTGCTTTGCTTTAGATAGAAAAACGGTATCTGACTACAACAACAATAGCATCTGATACTGTAAAATAAATTCCTTGATGTTGTGTTTTCCTATTTAGCAACATTCTTGGTATATATTGCTCCTTAAAATCATGGCATGCATTAGTAAATATAAATGTTGGGAGTTGCAGGTATGCTAATCTAAAATTCAGTAATAAAATGCAAAGTTGTAGGTACAATGGTTAATGTGGTGTACATTGAGACAAATTTTTATGGGCTTCAGGGCAATAAAATAGTCATGGCATCAATCATTTTTGCAATAAAATAAAAGACCCTATAGTTATAGGTTTCGCATCCGAAAGATAGATGAGAGAAGTTATAATTTTATAGTGTTATCACCCTAAAATAAGGTCCATCGAACTGAATTTATGATTTTCCCAGAATGTCAGTTTATCTTTTAATACTTACTTCTTGTAAGGTTTAACTCAGTGCTTAAAAGTACTGCGAAAAATGTATTCGGTGTTTGTGCTTCCATTAGACAATTTTGTATTTTTTATTTCTTTGTTTATTTATGCTTTATGTACAGATGTTTAATAAGTAAGAAAATAAAACAGAAAAAATTAGTATATATATATAAAGGAATTTTGATCAAACGTTTATTTCGAATTTGTTTGCTAGTATAGAAATAAACATGGTTCAGACAATAGTATAACGATAATCTAACAGTTAAAACAGATTTTATACTAAAAGTTGATACAGATTATATTTAACAGGATGTAGTAGTGCTTAAAACCTCAGCAGAAAATAAGATTGTTTAAAAGTGTAGCCATATATGTATGTATGTATACCAGATTTTGTTGTACAATAAAACTTAGATATAACAACAAAACAACTTAACAACCACAAACAATTCAATTAAATATGTGCTGTAAAACCTAACGATTGGAATTAAAATTGAATACAACCTTTATGCGAACGTTCTTTTTGAAAGTTAAGAGCAAGCTGCATAATAAACTGCGATGCGGTAGTAATATTTATTGCATTTATACAAATTGCCATAATAATACCTATCGGAAAAGAAACTTTATTCGTATTAATTAAAATAAGGAATAATGACTTTCAGCTTAAGTATTACGAATAAATTGTTCGAATAATTGTATCTAAATATTAAGAATAAATTTCATTTGGAAAAAGCCCACCTCGTTTTAGAATTTTATACGCAAGTAAAATATTGGTATTAATATAATAATTTACGAATAAAACCAGAATACTATCGTTTACTTCAAGGTAAATTTTAAAAATATAAAAAGAAAAATTGGTAATACAATATTTCGCAATAATGATAAAGTTGTTTCTATAGTAACATTTTTTTAGTAAGAAAGCCAAAATCATTGTGGTTGAAATTATGGCTAAAATCCGGCCGACAGCGTGATAACGTCGGGCCCTGAATATTAAAAAATATCCACCCTTTCCGACCAGAAGTCCATTGATTTTGCAATTAGCAGGAATTCCATGCAAAAAAAAAAAGGAAAATTTACAAAGTAAAGAAGAAAAAATATTTTTTTATATCACCGCATCGAACCTCCGGTTCGCTACTAAAATATGATTTTGCCAACATCGTTTCGTTGCGCCCTCTATCTCGCGCAATTCACACTAATGAATAGTTGACTTTGTATACGAGCAATTATGTTGGCTATGCTCCCTAAATTCACCCCGCCAGAGTGCAGACGGAGGAACTTGCTTCGTTCGTATGCAATTAAGTGCAACGCGACTACTATTTTTAAGTGGGCCACTTCACCGCGGGGAGGAGGCTGGGCCAACTTTATTTCGCGATTCATTCCTTCGGAACCAAAGTTTTGAATTATTTTGAACGGCTTTTGATTTCATTTCTTTTTTATTTTTTTTCATTGTTTTTTTGCTAGCCGGATAGCAATTATGTTTCGTCTTACTCAGGACGAAATGCAAACAGTATTCGAACTCAGGAGGCCGGTAGATGGCGCACTAAAGGGAAGTCTGCTCCTTGTGCCGGGGAGACCCGTCTCCGCTTTTCAGCCATGTTCTCCCGGGGGGAATAACCGCACCAAAGTTTTGTATAAAATTTTAATGACTTCAAACCGAACCCTCGCCTTTGAACCTTTCCTCCCCCTCCATCACGTTAGCGGGGAACATAAAATAGTGCAGGAACGTACTTGCACTGATTAATGACCTCACGTTGCAATCTTACGTAATTCGATCGAAAATTGCATTGACTCCGAGAGGGCGCTGCATTTAAGGACGACATTCAGCGCATCGCAGCTCTTCATTGTCCTGCGAGACGCGCTCCTCGTAATTAAGTGTCGCCTTTTGTGGTCGCCGGCAAAAGTTTAATTAGTTTTTCTGGGTTTTTTTCACCTTTTTTTTTTTTTTTATCTACTAAGATTGCTGGAGCTCGACTTTGATTGCAATGGAACAATGCCACATTGCCGCGATGAACTTTTAAGTGTCTCCAAATTGGCTTAATTTAAGTGAAAACTAACTTTCGTGATTAGGAGGGGTTTTGGGGATTGGGAATCAGCGGAGTGTCAGCCAATCAGCGGAGGATGAGTTGGACCAACCCGTCCAACCACCTACAACCTGAGCTCGACGAAATCCAATAAAACTGTTCTGCAAGTCTAATAAATTTGATGAAGGTCCCCTCGAGTTTTGGGTGTTGACCCCTTGATGTCTACAAAACGTCGAAAATCTGTGCCTTTGCATTTTCTTCGAGGGGTTCGTTTTTTTTCAAAACTTTCACCCATAAACAAGTTGTCATCTATCGCAACTGTAGTAAGCCAATAAAAGGTCCTACGGTATGCGGGAGTTGAGGGTGAAATGGTTGGGCGAGCACATAAGAACAGACCTATAAAAGTCCTTCAAGTTTTACCCCCTTATCGCACCTGCCATCGCCAGGAACGTAAAAAAAGGAGCAAATTTTACTGCCGTCTAGAGTTAAACCGAATCCAGTTGGTGCGTTTGCAGCATCATCCAGAAATCCCTTTTTTTAGCGAACGCAAGGCAGCAGTTTTGGAACTCGGAAGAGACTAGAGAAGTAGTGTGTGTTGCTTTTAAAAGGGTTGCTTAAAAACAAAATAATATACAAATTTGTACATTGCTAGCTGCTTACAATTGGTTATGTATTAAGCACAATCATCAAATTTGTATAATGTTAAAAGGATATTTTGTGTAAAGTAAATATCAATCAACCGCCATTTAAAAAGTGCAAAACTATCTTTTTTAATGCCAAACTTGTTCATATTTTAACATGTAGGTATTCATACTTATTTGTAGAGTAGAAATTAAAACTGATTAATTTAAATATCTAATTATCAATTTCATAGTTGAAATTATCTTATTTGAAGCACAATTAAGGGACAGAAAGATGCTAAAATATAAACTGTTTGATTCCAGTGGAACTTATCATCGAACCCTTAAAAACAATTTAATGTTCAAATATTTTCTTTTGTATTATTATTTATGAACTAACATTTTGATTTTAAAAATTCAATGGAGATATTTACCAAGGGAGTTAAATTTTGATGAGTTTTTGGTTCAATCCCTAAGATACATCCAATTATATTTAAAAATATATTGTCCCATAAAATTTAAAACATTATAGAAGTTTTGTACATTTAGTAAAACACGATCTATGGTAGTAGTCGTTGAAAGTTGATAAGTTTGTGTTTCTTTTTTAAAATAGAATAGCTTTTCAAGTACCTGTCTCATTTCGTTATTGCTTGGAAAAAAAGGTATTTTTTAATGAAGCAATTGCAATGTATGTTAGACTAGATAGTTATAAAAATCTAGGGAGCCCAAAATGATAAAATTTGAAAAATGAAGCTTTGAGTAAATAAAAAATATTCGGACGCGCAAATTTGCACGTCGGTTTTTGAAAATTTGCATTATCTATTAGCATAATGACTTCATGTTTCTGATTTTTAATACCAAAATGTAAGTTGTCTAATGGACTTTTGAATTCTCACATTAGTAATCTACACTCGGATACACCTAGCTACTCAGGTCTGGCTGTTTCCAGCAGTGTTTCCCCTGAGTACTAAACCTCTTGAACTTTTAAAATTCAAAACAATATATCCCCTTTCGCCACTCTGAAGTGGCTATTACCAAACTGCTTATGTAGGGATGCAAAAAGATTACTCATGGGCTCTTATAGTGAAATACCTCCGTGAAAATAAAAATAAACTACTTCACAGTACGCAGAAGATAAAACCGCTGGTAGACAATGATTAGTGTCGTAATCACGTTCTGATCGCTGATAAATCCTCCAGTCGTATAATTCCTTATCTTCAAAAACATAGCAGCTGTTACCAAGGTTTTGCTGTGATTGATCTAACATATGTATAAAAGCCCCACATATTCTAAGATATTCACTCAGTTCAAACCTGGAATTCAGTAAAATGTTTGCGAAGATCTTTCTAATTACTTTCGCTGCGAGTTGTGCAGTATTGGTGGCCGGTGAAGATGCCGAGATCACCAGGTATCCGTACGTTGCATCTGTTGAATACTATCAGATGCACACTTGCGGGGGTGTAATCATCAGTCCAACTGTCGTTCTAACTACGGCTCATTGCGCCAGTGGGCTCGACATTGAAAAGGTCGGAATCCGTGCCGGCACCCCCATGAGGGAAGACTACAACGGAGAATATGTGCAACTTAGAAGGGTTAAGGAGTCTTACATCCATCCCCAATACCAAGATGAAGGTGACGACAACAATGTTGCAGTTTACATCTTGGAAGAGCCCTTCGAGATGAACGAACACGTCAATTTGATCAAACTGACTGAAGAAGAGACCTTAGAACTGAAAACCGTCGTCGTGGGCTGGGGTAGAAACAGCAGATTCGAAGAAGCTCCTGAATTAAGAGCTGTAAGCATCTTCAGATCTGCTTCTGCGGCTTGTGAGACATCTTACCAGGGATCTAAAACTTTATCACCAAACATGTTCTGTGGAGTTCCAGCTGAAGTAATTTGCGAGAACCAGGGCAGCCCAGCTGTGTACCAGTTTCCTCAGGGGGTTGAGCTTATTGGAATTGTGTCATACTCTGAAGTTAAAAGGGTGTATCCAAATCACCTGAAGGGTAATGGGCCGCTGGAACAGAAGAGATGCGCTACAGAGAACCCTCTGATACTCATGAGAATATCCGCTTTTAGGAAGTGGATTGCATCATTTTTGTAAATTTATTTTGTTTAAGTTTAACTTTATTTTATGAATAAATCTCAATTTAAAACTTTTATAATTGTTTAATGAAAACAAATGAATTCTTTAAATTATTTGGACATAAGTGATTACGTACCTTTTTTATAGAAAAACAATATAATGTTTCAAATTTTAATTCAAAGTCTACAGAACTCAGCGTTTTGTTTCAAGTATGTACATTTCCATATAATAAGTAGGAAACTATTTTTAAAGTCCACTTCGTCAAAAAGTCATAGATCAAATATTCAACATTACAAGAAACCTAGATTTTTAAAAATTGCAACATTATAAAACGAAAAATGATATTGAAAAAGTATAATGCAACGAAATTAAGATTAATGTTATTTGAATTTAAACAAACACATTTTGCTCGATTCAGGAGTCATACTTCTGAAAAGTTATTGAAGAATTATATCGTCCTTGTATTGTAAAGTTCGCAAATGGTGCCTAAGTTGTGAGTTTGACCGCAAAAATTAGAAGCGAATTTTTCTCAAAATCATAATTTTGCAGCATCAGGGGTGTGAAAAACAAAACAATTTAACCAACTTAGCTTAAGCAACATTCTATGTAACAAACATTATAATTTAGCTGTCGTAGCAAAATTTTTTGATTTATTTTTAAAATTTCATATTATAAAAATGGATAAGTTCGAAAAACATAAAAATTTCGACTATCTGAGAAAAGTCGTTGCAATTTTGTAAACTTTTTATACATAAATTAGTATATATTATGTAAATATAATAGTATAAATACTCTTTTAATTTTGTCTGAAAACTGACATTTTCTTATCTATTCACGCCAGAATAATAATAAAGTTTCGATTATATTGTCTGTTTAAAGATTTATACGCAGTTAGAAATATCAAAAAATCCGTTTTTTTTTATTGCATTTTCGGAATGTACATATATTTCAGTATATATTGTAGTGTGAAAATTCCAAATCGATCCAGCAAATATTCTTAGAGATACACGCATATTTGTAAGAACGTCTGTGAGCGTTAGACTTTTAATTTGGCCCAATGTGTAACTGTGTTTTGAAACTTTGAATGCCCTTTTCTCCAAGCGGTGTTTTCAAATCAGGTGAGCACGATTTTTCAAAAACGGTTTAACCAATCGGTCTAACATTTCCGTACAACCTTCTCAGATACATACATCTACTCAACTAGTTATTCACATACAATGCGAAATTTACTTCAATCTCTCTTTTTCACAATTATCTATAAGTGTGCTTTATTTATTTGATATCTCCCAATAACTTTTGTTTTGATTTATTATAAGCAGAAGTAAATATTGAATGATACGCAGAATCTCATAACATTTGAACAAAAAGTTGACTCAGTGCATATTCTTCGAGTATTGATCGAAGGACTAAGATTACTTATTTTTATTTTTTGTTAAACAATTTATCGAAAAAATTATGATCGAAAATCGCACTTTTTTTATTTTTGGAGCCGCTATTTTGTCAAAAATCAAAATGTCCACTATTTCTTCGATCAATAACTAGATTTATCTATCCACTAATAAAAACGTTTTGGTGTTACTTTAATTATTCCAAACTGGATATATTGCACTCATCGTCAGTCATCCTGTTTTGGAGGACCTCAAGGAGATCGTCTACAGGAACAGTGTAACTCAATATTTAAAAAAAGTGCCGATATAAAGTTAGAAGTCACCACTACATGTATTAATACTTCTTGTATTTGTCTCGTATTGTATCGTCAATAAACGATTTTTTTTGGCCTTGCAACTGCGCATAATTCTTTCAGTTTACGTTATTAGATAACTTCTTAATTATGATACTAAATATTATTTTCTTCTTCTAATTGCACATCAACCATCAAAAATCCAATTAGTTAGACAACTGATCCACTAGAGAAACCATTTTCGTGTTAATTACACGGAATTTAATTAGTTTAAAACGAAAAGTTAGAATAATCCTAAATGCATTATTTAGTAACTCCACAAATGATTGTTACCTTGTTGGAATTGTTTTGAAAATCCAGGGCTTGCATGTATAAACTATTTCCTCTTAGAAAATTCATGACTCTAACATCCCATGTAACCGGGATAATCTCTTAGAGGTGCATTAATCCCCGTAGAGAACAGCTGATGTGGCAGTAAAATATAGAAAACACCTTTGCTTGATAGACATCAGGATTTCCGCATTAACCCTGCTCGTTCCAAGAAGGAATATTAACCCGACCACAACCGCCCTTCCGGCCCATAACTGGGTGCATTTGGGGGGAAAAAAGGCGCAACTACGAAACTAGAGCCACTTTAGGGGGTTGCAGCATGTGAGTTTTATCGCATAGTGCCCCAGCAGACATATGGTTCCCATTTAAATAAATAGAGATAACCGCAAAAACATGACAAATCCGAAGGAGCACTCCTTTCCGAACGAGACCCGGCAAAGAACGGGAAAGGATCCAGAGATAGATTGCGCGAGACGAATTGAGTAATGTGTCCAAAGTCGCTTATCGGGACACCCTCATACGAGTCGTATATAAGCAAGCGATGCACTCCCTGCACTTTTGGAAGTTCGTATTCCTGGAAACCACCCCAAATCTACTGCCATTTGCATGCGAAAGTTATTCTGAATGGATAGACAGATACATCAGTTTGCGGAATCACAGTGGTATATGCCGACCAGGATGGGAACACTGGGGCTGGTACGATTCAAAAATAAAAAATAATACGGCAGAAATACCAAAAGTTTTCACATGGAAAACGGGTGAAGTGCCATTAAAATTCTCCGGATTTTATGGGAGATAACGCTGCACGAAAACGGCTCCTTCTTGCACTAGTGTTTCCGTGTGCATATTACTGGCAGTGGGAAACGGTCGTTAAACAACACCGCCACCAGGTGGCCTCAAACCAGAGATCATACCAATTATGCTTTTTTACTTTTTTAAACTTATCTTTACCTGTTACTCCTCACTGATAAAGTGATTTCAAGCTAAGAAACACAAGCTCTGCTTACAGTTTCATATATTTTCGAGACAAAAATAACAAGTCTTTAAGCTTATCATTATTTTGCCAACAAATTTATCAAGTTGTACACCTAAACATAACCTATTTGCCACAAAAACACGTTATAATTCTTATATTATATACATATATACGATATAACGAAAAAATGGACAACCTCTTATGGGGCTCCTACGTACAAATAAAGATTCATTTTCGCTGAAAAATACTAAAAACTCAATTAAAGTCATTTTTTGGTAAGGATTGTTAGCTTTACTATATGCAACAAAACTTTTTGACAGTTGTAATTTTAATACACTACTGTTTTACAATAACGGTTTCGATAGAAATTTTATATTAAATTTTCGCTAGATTCATTGTTATTGTATACTCAAATAAATCGTCTGATTTAACGAAATTTTTGAATTGCAAATAAATAAGCAATTGTGTGTAACTCTAAGTGAATAAGGAGTATTTGAATCGTCGTAACTAAATGTTAAAGAGCTTAAAAGGAATCAAAATGAGCATCAAGCATGCAACATTTTGTCGTACTTTATTTATTTTACTCTGCTGTGATAATTTCTTTAAGCTCTTGTAGCTTTTATTTTATTTATGTAGTTATTCATTTGTTTATTTCAAGATTGTTATTTAACAAGGTAAGAAGGATACAATCAGTGCTAGGATGTGGAATTTATACATTTGTTTTATCTTATCTATGTACTAATTGTCTAATTTGTTGCAAGTTGTTTGATTAAAGAATTATCCAAAATGTTCCAGTCTTTAAGTTTTTAATAGGTTGATGCACATGTATTATGGCTTGATATATGTATGTTGTATGTTTCATGTTGATCTTTTATAAAAATGTGCTTTATTTTAATTAGCAGACGAATTTTAAGAGGTTTAAGGAAAAAAAATTATTTTGACCGACATCGACTCTAAAAATAATTGATTAGATATTGTAAATATTTAAGCAACAATAATATTATATATAGTCCTATAGTGCTCCATTCTTTAAAGTGATAACAAATATTATTTTGAAATTTTTAGTTTAAGTTTATTAAGGGTTTTCCAACAAGGGCTTAATAATTTTGTATTTTATATTATTTGTTACGTATATGAAGGTAACGTTTTGAAGTTGGTTTGTACTTTTTTGTAAAAATTATTTCATTTCTAAATTTGTAGTGGTAATTAATTGTTGCTTTTTAGTATTTATTTAGGACGGGTAGGCTTTTTAAACACGCCCGGACCATCTTTAAAAAAATAGGCCCCTAATTTTGTACTCTTAGACCTGGAATATATTCTTCAAAGAAAGCATTTAATTTGTGAACATTATCCTGCACAAAATTTTAAATACATTGTCTGTCGATTTTTCGTGAAAAAAATTCTAAAAAATAATATTAATATTAATAATATTTTTCCAACTTTACTCGGGTCTAATGCTTTGTGGGGAAGTTGTTGTTTTATGAGTACGTACATAACTTTGACTTATTACCATTTACTTTTATTTTCCATTTATTGAAATCAAAAATATACTCTTAATGTGCTTGAAATGTTATTAAAAATATTATAAACTAGCTCATGCGAGCTGAAAATAGAGGAATTATCAGTGAAGATAGAAAACAATATATTCGAATGATAAAGAAATCAGTTGAATTTAAGTTTGTGAAGTATTAGTCTTAAGGCAGGTACTTGAGGACCACCGTGATATAGTTTACTTCGGAGGATATACAATATATAATTGAAAATATCTGCTATGTATTCAAAATATCGTGAACCATATTGGTCAGCGGAATAACGAAGTTGTAGCTCATTACATATTTTATGTAGAAGGGTAAACCGACTTAAATACCCAGCAGATCGTGTTTTATTCGGAGTTGATTTTGTTATATACCATGAGAGGTATATATATTATAGCAACTGTAGTTTAATAATGGAGAAAATACCAATTATTTTCGGTTTCTGCCCCAAAGGATTCCCGCTTCGGGTGCATGCCCTGGTGAATATTTTCACATGGGAGGCGTGGAGGATTCAATTTCTTCGGATTGTTCTGCACCATGACAGTGTGACAGAGACTGAAAGAAATCGAGTATAGGGCAGCCCCGAAAACGCCCAGGACATATCTCAGGCAGAAAACAGCACCCTGTCACGGGGAGCCCGTCTGATTACTTAAATTAATCCTTCCAGGTTCTGTGCCGGTGGCGTCCTTTCTACCGAATGTTGGGGAGCAATCGTCGTCAAGTGCCCTTGCAAAGGCTCTTCCCTGATTGTGCCCGGGGATAAGAAGGTGGCCCAGGTGGGCTCCTTCCCACCCGCACCAGATCCTTTTTGTGGCTTGCAGAGAGACGTATATTAGTGGCACCGATAAAATGTGGCAGTAATTAACTTTTCGTCCCGCTGGGGCTGCTATTGACTCAGCAGCCTTAAGTCGATTCGAGTCGCAGGATTCAAATTAAATCCGAACCTTTTGGCGTTTTCTGTGTCGCTCTAAGTGTTTTTTGCGCTCAAATGCAAACAAACACAAATTTATGAGACCTTGCCGGGCTCGGGCCCCAAGAGTTTGGTGTGTCTGGAGCGGCTCGGGATTGTTACCCGCCTACGTCGGGGCACATTGTTTACCCAGAGATTACGTGCCCAACATCCCCCTATTCTCCTCCCCATCCGCATCCCCATCCCCCACCCCAACATAGGCGCGAGCATTAATAAAGTGCCCACCCAGCTCCCCTCACCCGCCCACAGGCCGCACACCGCGTGAAATATATTATGACGTAGTCGTGCCTTGGTTTTATTTAGCAAGTTTAAATTACAGAGACGGGGGTGGGACACTGTAATTAATTTTCTGCTAAGTTTGCTCAGGGTAACCAGAATCTCAGATTTAAAAGGGAATTTATGAACTGCGATAGGAAATAAATCCAGGGCCGGCCCATTCGACTAAAGCTACGACACTAAATGGACGGGCATCCTCCCCATTGAGGGTGGAAAGGGTTAAATGCGCATTGTCTTTTAAGGGGGAACCACTCATAAAATTAGAATGTTCCTCAGAAACTGCTTTGTCTGCTTCTGGTGGAAATACCTCCCGTTGTTCTTATACAAATAATTCCCTTATCATCCGCTACCAATGTGAAATCAAAATAGAGATCACTTTTAATTAAGATATGCACACTTCGCTGTAGCCTTTTAAGAAAATTCTCTTAACGCTTTCTAATAAACCGAACATTATTACGTTACGAAATTCTCATAATTCATAAGCGTTTAATATAAGGTAATTTTTTCTTTTCGATCATTCGATAACGAATATATTTAAGTTTATTTTTCGATCGTTCGATAGTGCTTAAAAATTAATTTTGGAGAAGAAAGGTAAAAACAAAAAATACGACGATGTCCTTATCTTAACAAACAATAATTAAAATACAAAGTAATCTTAGATAAGCTACTTGATTGTAATCAACCAATCAAAAAATAAAAATTATTAGATAATCATTATTGAGCGATCGGAAAATAAAAATTACTTTGATCTTAAGTAAATCTTTTGTTTTAATTATATTCATCAATAACAACGGCATAATCTTAACTAACTTCAAAATTGAAAGTAATCAACTTCATTAGAATTTGATTGCCGTAAATCTTAGCATGGAATATGAAACCCGTCAAATTGTTTAACATAAACTGGATATGTTACATTTGTTACTATAGCATAAAATGTAAAATTAAAAATTCTCTAAACCACCGAAATCAATTGATAAATTACATTTCATTACTTCATTAATTTGAAGTGGTTCTCTTCATTCTGTCACACATACTGTTCAATAAGTCTTCAAAACATCTGCGGATAGCACATTGCAAAAATATTGTCCTCTTTCTTGATAATATTGAGTACAGAATTAAGTCGTTGATAACATCACAAATCTTTCCTATCTTAGGGCTATCTTTTTAAAATTTTATTTTTACAATGTCTACTTGTATACATTTTGTTCGTAATTTAAAAATTTTGTTAAATTAATTTTTATTAGTGATTCTACTTTAATCGGTAAAATTTTTTTTAAATAAATGAATGAACGTTGTCTTGGCATACATACCATATGTGTTGCTTTAGCTGTGCTCTACGCGTGTAAGTAAACAAATAGGGTCTTGGTAACACTAGCAACTTTCAAATTATTTTCTTAATAGTTATTAAATAATTCATAAAACAAATTCATATTGTTGAAATTCATTAAATTGAGTTTGTAGGAATCTGAACAATAAAATTGGAAAATTTAAATTCTTTTACAATATACATAGATACGAGTATGGCTGTAGGCCAGATTCTATACTTAATACGATTTGTATGGACTAATTAGATTATTTATCCAAAAATGTCATATAAATGTGATTCTTTTGAAAATTTACATACCTGGTTTCGTGAGAGTAATGCGGATATAAAATTTTAGTTACTACACATCGGAAAATTTGTTTCTTCTTTTTTGTATTTGGAGATGTATGGGAGACAAGTGTTTTTTGAAGGTAATTATTTTGTTGATTTTTCACAAATTGATTAGAAATACAATGATGAAGACTGCTTAAATACCGGTTTTTTTAGCAAAATCGAGTAGTCGTCAGAATGTATAGTTCGGTTGCATATGGTTTGTCTCTAGCCATTTTTCTGGTAATTTCGAGCCAACCTACTACTGGAAAAAGAAAAGCTCCAATAAATTCTGGTCATTTGTTCTATGGTGAACCGATCGGAGGAGTGAAGTTCTCAAATGGCAAACTGGAGGTTGTGACTTCTTCGACCCAATTTCCCTATATGATAGAAGTGAAGCACCCCTTAATTGAAGTATGTGCAGGAGCTCTCATTAAAAGAAACGCTGCTATAACAGCAAGACACTGCCTGGAAGTGGTGGACACAGATGTCGCTAGACTAAAGGTCAGGGCAGGTCATCTTTTCCGGGACGACAACATCAGTGCAAGCATCCAGACGCGGAATGTGAAGGAGATCTTTCGCTATCCGAAGAAGGGCGGCGACGACGACGAAAACGACTTAGCCATTCTTCAACTTGTCAGCGGTTTCAGAATGACCGACTATGTGAACCTAATTGAACTACCCTCCCATCGAAACGACTATATTGGGGAAACCGCGGTTATGCTCGGGTGGGGCATTACTGAAAACGGGATGGTTTCGCATGTATTGCGTAAAATATCCCTTAGAGTTCTAACAGACAAAGAATGCGACAAAATGATCAATGCTACTATGCCCCGTCAAGCACATTTCTTATGCGGAATGCATGATAACAAAAAGGCCGTTGTTTGCGGAGGAGACTCTGGGGGACCTCTCATCATTCATAATGTAAATCGGCCTCAAGAAGATAAGCTAATCGGAATCTTATCATTTAGTTATGACGACGATAACGATGTTTGCGACAGTTTACAGCCCTCTGTAACTATGGATATTGCACATTATAGAAGGTGGATCAGAAGCGTTTTAGATAAAATCTGAAAAAAAACAAAAAATTAACACTGAAATAAACGCCTTGAAAACAAAGAAATAATTTTATTTGTCCCCTCATTAACTTTTATGTTATTTATTGAAAGTACTCCTTGACACACTGCGGCAAAATTACCAATTTCAATTTTTAATTTCTACCTTTCGGTGATGACTACCAAAAAAACAAACGCATTAAGGTTTTAGTAATAAAAAAGGACACGTTTTGCGATAGTTTAAAATAACTGAAATGTTTAATAATTCGAAGCATTTTCTTTATGGGTAGCAGCAAGAGCGCCCCTATCGCAAAATTGTTCATACTATTTTATTTTCTTAATTTCGGATAAAATTGGACAGTGAAGACTCCATTTCGAAATTCATTTAAAATGTAGATCGAAATTGAGAATAGCGCTGAATTTCTAAATTTCGCCGTAATGTATCAGCGGTATAAAAACAACCTTAGGAGTCGAAACATAACATGAGTGATATAGTCCTGAAGTTAGCAAGTTTTCCTACACTTAAATTTTGAGGAAGCTCATTTTTCAATATCCTGTTCCTTTCTATGGTTCAGCACGCTCATTCTGGCTGGTAGGAAAAATTTGCGCATGTAATTGCGTTGTTCAGACCGTGGAAAATCTGATTTATAATTATTATATCCATAGAAAAATGATGTAATAAAAAGAGATAAGTACATTTCCAGAAACGTTATTTAAAAAAAGACATTTTTGATTTATTAGTGTTTAATACATAAAAATATATCGAATCATACATTCCAAATATTTTAAAATGTTGTGTAAAATTGAAAATGTGAACTTACATGAATTTGCCATATAACATTGATATTCTACGTTTGGATAGTCTACCAAAATGTTTTGCTAGTTTACCTAAGTTTCTTACCTAAAAAATTTCCGAATTTCTGAAATGCTTAGCTGTTTTTCTGAAACGTTTTTTGATCTAAGAACTTCGAAGTAGGTACCAAAAGTACAATTTATAAGTGGTTTGGGAACAATTTTACAATAGGTTTTCTGTTAATGTATTGCAAATAAAAATGTTTGTTGAGTGTTTTATTTTTATATATCGAAACACTTTGATGTTGCATTTTGAAACATTCTAATGTTTAACTAATTTAATCAATTTGAAATAAAACACGAAAAATGTTTTGAGAGTAATTTTCAAACATTATAATATTTTAATGTATGTAACAGAATTTTGATGTTTAATCATAATAATACTATTTTTGCGCAATGTTTTACAATAATACATTGTTTGACAAATAAAATATATAAAAATTTTAACCACCCAATACCAACACAATCAGAAAGTAAAACGTTTGGTTGTATACTATAAGGTTAAATTTTTGACTGTTTATACTCGAGTTTTTGGCGTTAAAGTTTTTCATGTTCGTGCATGTTTTCTATGCTCTCATCAGCCAAGCTTTGTCGACCCTTTTCAGTCTCGACAAATTTGTGGAGTCGTTCGTGTTTTCTGAAAGGTTCCTCGGGTTCATTTATAAATTTCCAGTGTTTTCAGTGTATATGAGTGATGATTTGTAAATGTTTGTAACGTTTGGCAGTTTAAGTAAACTGTGGTAACAACTATTTTCGATAACAGTGCAAGTGTGCAAAATTTTATCTAAAAATCTAAAGAAATATATCAAAATGCGAAGTATTGTAAAATAGGCACTTTCTAAGGACGTGAAAAAATTTAAAATTGTCGAAAAAAATAACACTATATATGGTCTAATGTAGAAGAAAGATACTATACATTAATTAATAACAAAAAAGAAATCGTTTCAATGTAAAACACTTCAATATATTAAGCAGTTAAAGTGTTTCGTAATAAAACATTCATTCAGTTTTGATATAAAGCATTTGCAGTGTTTTCAATTTTGAAACACCCTCATATGTTCAAAACTAGGCTGCAAGAAAGAAAATACTAAAAGTTTTTCAAAAGAACACGATTCTAAAACACTAAGATTTGCGGTGATAATCGTATTTTAAGTTAATGTAATTTTCTTGTTTGTGAAACATTCTCAATTTGATTTATTTCCAGTCTAATGTCTTCATTGTGCGGCTATAATATATTCTATTGAGCTCGACGTTTAAAAATGATCTTCATAGTTAAAAAATCGTCTGCTTCAAAATAAATCTAACGACCGCAGCCGGTACGTTCAATACTCGGAACGTGTGGAGAAGTTTTCCAAGTGAACAAATTCAGCATGCAGTGTGACGCACACAGAGAGGAGGCACGGCATCGAAATCAATCAAAACCACCCCCTGCCCACCGGTTTTTGCAGCCATCTTGCACTTTCCCGGGGGTCTGTCGGTTGCTTAATGAACTTTTCCAGTGGATTAGAGATGCTCGTGGGTGGCAACCCATCAGTCGAACGGCTCGGTCCAATGAACGATGCCTAACCTCATTCCCGGCGGATGCTGGCCTGCACTCGGGAACTATGCGGGGGCGGGTAAGCCTGAGCAAGCCCCATGTCACTTCGATTAGTTAACTTCGCCCATAATGTCGAGATCGTGGTAAAACTTTCTCATTTCACTTGATTGGTTCAAAACCAGCGTTCAATTCACCTTCCATTCGCTAGAATCAAGCTAAAAAATAAGTGATTGATAGTCATCAAAAAGTCTTACGTAATAATAACCCCGGCCAATTATATAAATACTATACTATACTGCAAAATAATTTGAAGCAAATTGACTTTTATTCTGCTAGATATTCAAATAGGTAAAAAATTGGTATTAAAAATTATTGAGTAATACATATTCGCGGTGTAGCTCGGGGAACATTTTACTTTATCTTACTATTTTAAATTAGTTTTAAGGTATCCCACCTAAAATTATTGTATAAATACGGGGTGTAATAATGAATTTAAGTAAAAGACTTCCACTTTAGCAAAAATAAATATTCTCGTTCATTTAAGCTTAGTTATTTATTGAAGTTTTTTTTGTATTACGAGATCAGTTTGCTTTATAATTTTCAAAGCAAAAATCAATGCTTTTTCGATAAAAATTAATATCCGTAATTCACGCTAGAGCTATATCAATACTGAATGCAAACAATTTTGATTTTTTCATTTTTCGTGAGCCATTATCGAGATACCACCGCAGTCAGCGAACTACTTTTTTTCACGGAGTTACCATCATTTTGAAGTATTAGAAGAATGACAAAACAAGTTGTTTTTCTATGTACTTTAAGAGCGTATTAGTTAACAATAGTCAATAAACTTTTTATAAATATTTATAACATTTCCTTCCTAAAAAAAATTAATGAAAATAGTCGTTTTTTTAACCGTCTAAACCAGAATGATCCCTTAAGCGAAAATTAATAAACCAACTACGTATTTACAAATATACTAATTACTAAATGATCTAATAGCTGAAAAACATTTGTGCAGATGTGAGACACGCGCACGGCGTAGAACAATATAGTCATCGAAGTTTGCGCATAAAAGTTGGTCGGTATTGAAGCAATGGTATGTGTTTGTATAGTGAACAAACAAACATACAGACAGGAAATATTTAAAAAGGAACTGTTTAAAGCATTCCCGATTAATCCCGAATATGTAAGCCTGAAAAAATGGATACTCTCCTTCGTATGACCCCAGCCTAAAATGACGAATACTATCATAGTTCGGCTAATTTACACAAACTTTTCAAAAATTATATAGATATATCGAAACACCTATTTAACATTCGAAACTTTCGGGCCACATAGACGAAGTATCAACACAAGGAGTCATGAATTCCCTAATACGGTAGAGGAGAATGATTTCATTGTTGCCAATTACATACTTAAAAGTGGAAGCCTAAAGGGTCTAAACTATCGAATATTTTAAACATGGAATTAATTATGGATAATAGTGCTCCTTAAGCATAAGTATAATAATTATATAATTATGTATTTTCAATTTCGCATACATATTTTTATTGTGAATGACTGTTTGAAAGTAAAATATCAATGCAATGGTTTTATTATTAATTATTGTACATGTTTTGTGGATGTGTAGTATAAAAATAGTGATGTTATATCGAATGATAACGTGAATTTAATTATATTATACATTGACGAAGTAAAAAATTACATACTCTATATAGTTTTATAACGATATTATAATTTTATCACAAAAAAACGTGAAAAATTGATTGTGAAATCTCTTCATTGAATTTAATTTGTTCTTTAAGCAAAAATTATTACGTTTACTTAAAATTTCAAGTTAATTGAGGTTAGCATCAATTAAAGATGTTGTAGATAAAGATCGAACAAATTTAGTCGGAGAGTTCTTTTTATAATATTACTACGGTGATGTTGTATCACATATGATGCCGTAGCATGTTTGATAATAAACACTTTAAAAAATTATATGAAAGTGTTTCGAGAGAACATTAAAGTAGATTGCGTGATTTTTGATGACATAGTTTTTTGATAGATATTAGCTTATATTGCCAATAAATTTTGTAAAATTATATACCTGGGGAATTTTAAACTTAAAAATATAATTAAAGAAAGCATAAGCTTTGGTATAACATTTTAATATTCCGTCTTCACAAATGTTGTAACAACAACATTTCAACTTTATTTTAAGAATGTACAGTCGAGATATAAAGTAATCGAATCAAATCTAAACTTAAGAAAACTATTTTTTATCACTTTTATTTAAAAAGTTATTGAAATTTTATTTGTTTTCCGAATGGCTTGGGTACGGTATTACGAGATTACAAACATTTGAACAAATGCCTATATAAGTGGCGATACTCGTACGTGAAGATAATGAAGAAATAGATATACTGACTGAACTGAAAACTACTTATGTATGTATGCTTCAACAAAAAGTATCTAAATGAACAAATAATCTGTCCTTCAAGACAGATATTGTAGTTTATTTTTCTGCATCGGGAAAGTTTTAAATTTTTAATTTAACATTTGCAGTAATTAAGCTGCACATCGCTAGACACGAACCCCTTCATTAAAATGTTGCACATCTACTAAACTAAATTTATTTATTTTGTTGTTCGAGATTTGGAGCCCTCGTCGATCCAAGGAATGTTTTCTACTTAAAATATTTCTTTTTCGAGATGCTTGCAAACAACCTTTCCGTGGCACATATGGCGCACCAACAAGTTGCAACATTGACGAAACTTTCATGTGACCCTCGGGCCTAGGGTGATGCTCTACAAAAATTCCGAATTTGCTGAGAGGTACTTCAGGGAAAGGGTTCCTGGGAAGTGGGTTCTAAAGTTAGAGAAGCTCTACCAAATTTGGTTAGTGGCTAGTTCTTGTCCACCAGCATTATGCAATGGAAATGTGGGAAGATATACTTCCTGCCGAAAACTTGTTCGGTTGACTAAAACGTAAACGAGGGCCGAAACGGCTAATTGAGCCTGAAAATCCTTAGAAAACTGCAGCATGTCGAGAAGATAGATCTTCGAAGGACAGCAGGGCATCTAGTTATAATATTAGGGCGTCTCTGTGCATGGCATGGCAACTAAAGTATTTTGCAAGTAAAGTACTGATGGTTCCCTCTCTGGGGTAGAAGGAAGGGCAGACGAACCCCTCAGACTACTTCCCTCGATGTGGAGCAGCACAAATCGTTCCTTGGATGCTCCTGATGAAATTGCTGACGTTCCTCAGGCCCTTTAAATAAAGCGAGACGATGCGATGAACGTAAGCTCCCATATGCAGGAATTTGGTGGCCCTGTCGAGTTGCACAACTGCTCCTTCTGCAGTTTAATGAACTATCAGAAAGGGATGCGTCTGCACGGCATTTGGTCCTTAAGAGCTACGTGACAGGATTTCCTCCTCATGGTGAAGGACTCCCCTTGGAAAATTTCAGGACTCAGCTATTTTAATACTATCATATTTTTTAAAGAAGAACCGTAATGACATCTGTATAAAGACGTTAAAGAACAAATAATTTACCTTTCATAGTCAAAAGCATGCATTTTTTTCTTTTATTAAAGAATCAATTACATACTTACAACAAAACGTATTCGTCATTAGGCTGAACTCTAATCCTGTCAGAGTAATATCTCCTGATTGAAACCATTTAATCTGTTTCTAAGATTATTGTTCACTTACAATTAGTAGAAAGAAAGGAACATAGGGCTAGACTTTTGTAAAATACAGATTCATATTTCTTCGTAAGTTTTACATATTTTTAAGGATAATACACATTCAGAAAAGCGAATATACCAAAGATTTCATAAATTTTCAATTTTGTCAAACGTTAACATCTCATAAATTTCATTTTTATTTACATACCTATTGCCTTTGCATATAACAAAAAGGATTTCGCAAACCATTACTCGTTTATCTGGACTATCAAGTTGAATAACTCATTTATACTACTCTGTAGATTTAAGGAAAAAAAAATTATAAAAATTAGTTTTATTTGAAACAAATGAACCAAAAAATATCAAAGTGAAGAAATTGGAAGTGTAACTGATTTCCATTCTACCATTAAATTAATAATTAAGTCGAGTCGATTGAGGGATCCAATATGGGTACTGAAAATTTATATTCATCTAATGTCCATAAAAATTTGTATAAAACAGCATCTCTTTACGCGTAGTTATAAAATTCACTTGGTGTTTTTATTAATAAAATTTTTATAACGTATAACTCTCTTAAATTTAGTAACTCAACAGCTTCCCTACTAATAAATGATTCATTTTAATACTATTAAGGAGGCCGGTATAAAACAGTATTTTTGTACAAAAATTAAGTGTGAATCTGCATAAAACATTTAAAAAAATTACCTATAAACTTAAGTTGTATCAATTCTAAAATTCTGGCATTTAAAAAAGAATATAATTTCATAAGCTTCTATATTTTATTATACTACATATGGAGCCCGTTTTTCGTTATATCATATACAATATGTTTATAATCATAAATGTTTCACATTTCCAGATGTTGTCAATATTTGAAAAGAGTGTTTTGCGAAAGCAACGTATACAATGCATATTAAATTTTAGTCGTACAGCGGTATAAAAGACTTGCCTTGTTGTGGTGCTTTTTAGTATTCAAAATATGTATAAGCTGTTGATTTTAACTTGGGTTGCTGTTTTGCTGCAGCCGAGTGCGAGTCTTTTCAAAGGCGAATCAGTAGTAAAAGGTGTATTCGAAAAAGGCAAATACGTAATACAGAATTCTAGCCCAGAATTTCCCTATATGGTAGAAATAGAGCGGTCTAAATATCATCTCTGTGGTGGAACCCTTGTCCATCGAGGAATTGTTATAACCGCAGGTCACTGTTTTGCAACAACAAGTACCACTGGACTTCTGGTGAAAGCAGGTCACATATTCAGGGGAAGTGAAAAGGCACTGGGTCTTCAAAAAAGTGAGGTTGACCGAATAGTAAGACATCCCGACTACTTCGAAAAGATCATCAACGGACAACATGAGAACTATTTTGATATTGCCGTAGTGAAAATAAAGAAGCTGTTTGACATTACAGAGTTTGTTAATGTAGCAAATTTGGCTCCTTATGGAACTGAAGAACCCTTTGAGGATCAAGTCGCCACAGCGTTAGGCTGGGGTACCACCGAAGATGGCAACCTGTCGGCCGACCTAAAGAAATTGGAGTTAATTGTTTTATCTCCGGCACAGTGTAAGAGTGAAGTGGGCGTTAATGATTATATTAAAAGTTTGCTTTGTGCAAAGACCAAAAATAACAAGGGTGGAATTGGCGGAGGTGATTCCGGTGGACCTCTAATGAAGCACTTCCCTAAAAACCCTAAGAAGGACATTCTTTTGGGAGTTGTTTCATTCGGTTTCCACAAGAGGCATCCTGTATATCGTGATAGAACCGTGCCCATCGAATCGAAACCTTCCGTCTTTTCAAATATTGCCGTTTTTCACCAGTGGGTACAAAGGGTTGTTAATATTTATAAGAAAAGATTCAGGGTAGAATTCCCAAAAGAAGATATATAAGAAAGGCTATTTTAATATAAACAAAATAAAATTTTAATATCTAATTACAATTGAAGTTTGTTTTTAAATTATGGGGATATTTCAACAATATTCGTGATATCTGAACGTCATCTTATTCATTAAAATAATACCTACCAAATATTGTTATAATATTTCAAATCAGTAACTCTGAAAATTTTAATACTGAATTCTTGAATTTCAATAGTAAATTCGAAGTCAGCAACAACATACCTCTTATATTAAACAATTTCGAACTTCCAATTGAATCTGCTATATACTTTCAATTTTCAATTTTCCCTAATATTAACGGAAACTCTTTGAACAAAACATTTCAGTCAACGCCCATAATTTTTAAAATATATGTATGTATAAAGTGTGTTTATTAAAATATTACAATCTTTACCAAAATACTCTATAAGTTTAACTTTTTTCTTCATACTATTGATAGTGAATGAAAATTATAATGTATGTAGTAGTAGCTACTAGTATAGCTACATATTATCAAGTTAAGTGTGCTATTTCTTCTGAAGTATCATTTCGACTGAGCGAGTTTTGTTCGGTTTAATAACAAATGTTGTAATAAAAGCTAGACATAATATATCACTTACAGTTCAGTACAACTATACCGATTTAGACAAATTTCAAAAATTAAACTCTGGATTACATTTTTCTCGTAAACAATAAACAAGAAGTTAACATTTGTTCACAGAGTTAATCTCTCTTCTCTTGTGTTATCGCTGTCTGAACCAGTATCTAAATGCAATTAGAAAAGTGTAGTATCACATTCATTTAAGTGCTATCTAATATCAATAAACAAATCCTTATACAAAATTTCAAAGAAGTGTAGCATGGTAGCACAATTGTCGTCGAAAGCATAAATACGAGTAGTTGCATCGAAAGTAACGGGGATTAAGGTAGAATAATGGCTTCGAAACCTTTGCTTTTACCGGAAGGACTGTCCGAATTCAAACCTTCGTCTCGTTATGACAGTTTATGATATCAGCAAATAAGCTGAACTAATATTACAATTAAGACACTGATCAAGGAATCCTGTTCGAATTCGCGTGCTCAGCTTGATATAATATATTTCAACAAAGTAAACCAAAAAGGGCAGATTCTATAGAATGTATTAAAGGAATTCTCCTACAATTTTTGTTACTTCATTTCACGGAGCCCACGCAAGCGTTGACATGCTCACAGTATAAGAGGATAAGAATTCGAATGGAAGTTAGCTCGGAGTGTCGTCACAAACTTTTATAACAAGATGAAGACCAAAACGAAAACATGGGTTCAGACACGCCCTCAATAATAGAAAGTACTTTTTTTTTTAATTTGGTTTCATTTATGCTATGATAATTCTCCCTTAATTTTATTATTAACTTGAATTTAATAAAAAAATTTCAATATTATGTACGGAAGTACACATTTTTCGCAGTGGTTACAATTTTTTGGATAAGCTTAATTTTATTATAATACATTAACTTAACATTTCCAGCTTTTTGCTGTCAATGAATTGAAGAATTCTGTCAATGAAGCGATTGCTTTCAAATGCATAATTTCGTAGAAAACTTATTTTCGAAAATAAAGTGATTGACAGTTCACTAGAATTGACGGCCGTAATGTGTGCCTCAGATGGTGAGTAGAGAAAAATAAATTATTATTTTTTATTTCGTACCTTTAGACTTCATAAAATTTTATTATTTATAATGTATATAGATTTGATACATTTCATATAGGTAGTTGTTTCTATGACAACGAGTTTGTTACAACTTGCTATTGCTATTGTTATTGCTATTGTACTTCTGCGAAACGCGTACAATCGATTCTCATAGATACAAGTGTGAAAAACATTAAAACTTATGGTTGATCTGAAAAAACAACGTAACATATGGCTTAACTACAATGGGTTTGGTTTATTTTTTTTAATATTGCTAAGTTTCCGTCGAATCTTAATGAATCTTAAGATCCACTATCATCGCTGTAAGCTACATTTGAAGACTACTGTTACATCTTGGACAGCTTCTGAGTAAATATGCGAAATGAGTTTCTCTCTTCAATACATATTCAATAAAACATTGATAATAATTTTACTTGTATAGACTGTGTCAATATTTACAAAGAGTGTTGGCTTGACAATAAAGAGTCTTCAATTTAAGTATTATGTTGATGTCAGCAACACGGTATAAAACACTTGCCTGTCTCTGGTTCTTTTCAGTTTTCAAAAAATGTATAGTCTACTTATTTTGACTGCGGTAGCTGCTTTGCTGCAGCCAAGTGCGGGTCTGTTTAAGGCCAGCTCAGTTTCTGAATTTGTCCTCAAAGATGGGAAATTTCAAGCTCCGAGATCAAACACTGAGTTTCCCTACATGGTGGAAATAGAATTGTATAAAATACACCTTTGTGGTGGAACCCTTATTCGTAGAGGGGTTGTTATCGCCGCAGGTCACTGCTTTCGAATGAAAGGTACCGATGGACTTCTGGTGAAGGCAGGTCACATATTCAGGGGAAGTGAAACGGCACCGGGTCTTCAAAAGAGGGAGGTTGACCGAGTAGTAAATCATCCCGATTACTTCGACAAAACATTGAACGGACAATCTGAGATCTATTTTGATCTTGCTATGGTGAAACTAAAGAAGCTGTTTGACCTTACAGAATATGTTAACGTAGCAAATCTAGCTCCTTATGGAACTGAAGAACCCTTCAAGGATCAAGTCGCCACAGCGTTAGGCTGGGGTACCACCGAAGATGGCAAACTATCGTCCAACTTAAAGAAATTGGAGCTAATTGTTTTATCTCCGGCACAGTGTAAGAGTGAAGTGGGCGTTAATGATTATATTAAAAGCTTGCTTTGTGCAAAGGGTAAAAATAATAAGGGTGGAATTGGCGGAGGTGACTCCGGTGGTCCTTTGGTGAAGCACTTCCCCAAAAACCCTAAGAAGGACATTCTTTTGGGAGTTGTTTCATACTGTTACGATAAAAAGCACCCTGTATATCGTGGTAAATTCGTGCCCGACGAAACGAAACCTGCCGTATTTTCAAACATTGCCGTTTTTCACCAGTGGATTCAGAAATATCTTGACATTTTTAAGGAACAATTTCAGAAAGAATTAGGTTAAACGAATATGTTGTAAAGTCAACATAGAAGCCAATTTTAAGAAAAACATATAAGAAGTTAATAAATATAATTGGTATGAACTTTTGTTTTTAAATTCTTGAGATATGTACAGTACTGTGACAATTTTTATAACTACTTCATTTCTTCGGAAATTTTTAGCTTTCCTAAGCATGCCTTCTTTTTGTCGGACAGAAGGGCGGAAATCAATGGAAAAGGATAATATGAGTATTATTTTAGCCCTGCATCGATTTTCCCTGTTTGTTGAACCTAAAAGAAGAATGCTTCAGAAATTAAGAGTTACCGAAACATTGAAGTGGTACTAAAAATTTTCGCATTACCGTATTTAAAATATATGTATGATTGATTGATAGTTTTATATGTCACGGAAAACTTATTATTTGTATATATGTACATACATATGTAATTTTCGTCAATATAAAGCAGACTCCCCTAAACCATGGTTAATATGCTTTGCTTTGTTTGTAATTACGTTAAAGGAATTCGCGAAGAATATTATTTGAACACCTTTGATTTAAATAACATGTTTCGTTGTCGGATCGGATAAGAGTTAATGACGAATTTTTATAATATTCACCAATAAAAACAGTTATATCTCAACGTTTATCAACTGCAATTGCTGACGCAGAGTGATATCACAGTTCTCCAATCAAAGTTGAAGATTTTTAAGTTAGTAACTGCCCGTAGACTGAACATCTTGCTTTTTGAACTCTTTCTTGTTCCTGTCTTCATTCTTCTTTATATCGGACAATTTTGAAAAGCAACCAACTTCAGACAGCGACAGATACTGAAATTTTAGCACAGTTTCTTCCGCAAAATCTACCAGTTCTAATTATTGTGTGATTTCCATCGAAATTGATATTTAGAAGTTTTCAAGCGCACTGATTTCAAATGGATAAGCCGAAGTAATGAATTTAGGTGGTCGATTTTAAATTTTAAAGCTTACACCAATTCAAAATTGTTACTTGGGAGCTTTCAGATTTTAAAACTGGCTGTCAGAATTTACGATGACAGACTGTGAATTAAAAAAAAATTTATGTTTTAAAACGTATGGAAAAACAAATTTCCCCCTCGCATTTCGTTAAAACGATGGAATGTAGCAATAATTTTCATCTTCCTAAATTCGATTCTAGATGCATATGTAAGCGAGAAGTGGCATGTGAGAGCCAGTTTACTAAACGCTGCAAAAAAATATACTTTTAATAAAAGAAATGATGATTTTTTTTCTCTAATTATTATTTATTAATAAAAGTAGATAATTTCATACAAAAAAATCTTAAACACAATAAAAGGAAAAATGAAATATAAATTTTAAAAGAATGTGTCTTTTGGCTCTTTCATGACATTTCGGTATTAGAAGAACCACTTAAATTTATGAAAGAGCCAGTCTATGTTATGTGTGTGTCTGGCTAATTCAACAACTCTGAGATTCACATGTCTGAAGCAAATAATTTTATAATACATGAAAAAAATTCATATTTATTATTAGTACATTTTATTTACGAAATTCAAATGCAGGGTTATGAAAAAGCCGGTTATGAAAGAGCCAGATCTTCTTCCGCACATTCACCGGCTCTTTCATAACTTATTCTTCAAAAAAATATAACCTTCAAAATAAAAACAATATCAAGACTTTTGCGGCTCAGTTTTTACGCAGATGCAAAGTCAAATATATGCACAAAATCAATCTACAATCCGTGTACCTATATTTGTTTACAATAAAATACTAAAAAACAATATAATGAAGTACAATTTTTTCTTTTTATATTTTGGAATTCTTTAAAAATTCAGGAGCATTACACGCCAGAAAAAAAGCCAAAATTGTCCAATTCGCAATTAGATTAGGTCATTTGATAATGATCGACGAACCTCATTTTACACTGCGTGAAAGTGTGAATATACAAAATGTTCGTTATTGACGCATTCGAAATCCACAATTAATATATGAAGCGCTTTTACATTCCCCAAAAGTGATGATTTGGGCCGTATTTTTTCGAAAATGGACATGGTGCAACGGCTACGATCAATGAAGCCGTGATTGTTTGGCATCTGAGTTGGAAGAAAATGGAATCATCATTACTCGTTTTAATAAGATGGTGCAACATGCCAACATGCAAGATGCACGTGAAACAATCGATTTGTTGAAGGCGATGTTCCCCAATCGAATAATCTGAGAAAACAGCGATTATGAGTGGCTACTACCACCAATGCCAATAAAAAAAAATTGCAAAAATTATTTTGTGTTAGTTATTTAAGCAAAGAAAACTTCTTTGTCTTATTATTTTACTGATTACTTAACAATTGCGTAACAGTTCATCTGTTTTTCAATTTATTGTTCTATTCGAAAGTTGTAATACAATCGGTTCATTGTAGAGCTCAAAAACTTCTAGCAATTATTGTTAAGGTAAATTTGCGGGCATGTAGCCATTTGTTCAAATTCTCGTCATGCAAATGGCGATCATGAAAATTGCTTTAAAAGCGATTGCCGCTTTGAAAAACTTGATTTAAAATGTCAATTGTTCGGTTCAATTTGTTGGTAGCTGTGCTACTAGCTGCCATGCTCATTGGTAGCGCCTTTGGAGTCATTCGAGGAACTTCGGTAGTTTGGCCAAAAGGGGGTAAGTTGAAGTTCCGTTACATGGCTACCCTTCATTACGACAATCAGTATATTTGCGGAGCTGTAATTATCAAGACAGGAGTGAGTCTTACAGCAGCTCACTGCGTTAAGGATTTCGTAAGATCGCCTAAGGACGTTATAATTCGTACTGGTTCGATCGATTTCCGCGAGGAGAACAAGAAAAATGTTCAAAAGAGTCGACTGAAGAGAATAAAACTCCACGAGAAGGCCTCTGTATTTGCGTTTGATATCGCTGTGATTTTTCTAAATAAACCCTTCATTTTTGGACCATACGTTCAGAAAGTGAATCTGCCCACTATTAAGCATAATGGTCAATCTACAGGAAAGTTTGTTACTGCTATTGGTTTTGGAGATACTGAGACTGGGAAAAAAGCAACCGAGCTCAAGCAGGTGGACCTAAAAGTGACTGGGTTCCAAGCATGCATGAGAACTTTTAAATTTTTAGATCGTTCTATGATTTGCATAGGTGGCAATCACATTCATAATGTTTGTCACGGTGATTCAGGTGGACCTGTTGTTCAGCACTTTCCTGAGAGTCCTTCTCGTGACTTATTGGTCGGCGTCACTTCTTACGTAATTAACAGTCCTGAAAAGAACTGCGACCCGGAATACCCGGCCACGGCTGTTAATATACCAGTAGTCAGAGAATGGATTGATCACTGGGCAACTAGCTAGCAAACTTAAGAAAATAGTTCTAAAACTTTACGATAATCATAAAAAGTAGATAAATTAATAGTAATAAATAATATTCAATAATTTCTTTTTTTTATTAAAAATTATACACTTATGGACAAAAAATGAATACATTGTTATACAAAACAATTGCAAACATTCTGGTACAAAAACGTAATGTAGATTTTTCCCTATTTTATTTAATGGAAAATAAAAGAATATACCCTAATTTTCTGCTTTCATAAAATATTATAAACAGTTGACAAATTCACAACTCAATTTAATTAAAATAATTTTAAAAAAATATCGACTTTCGGCATGTTTGTGAGTAAAACTGAAGCATCATATTTTAGGTGTATCTTTAGTACCTACTTCGTATGGCAGTTCTAATTTGTAATAATCTCAGCAAACCTTCGTGGCATACATATGTAGCTATTAAACTCATAAGACTAGATTGAGATAAGCTTTCCTCTTTTTTCATTGTTTCAATTAGTTATATTTTATTTCGGAAACGCTGGTTTGAGACTCGCCGTTAGAGGATAACTATAACATTTTTAATGGGATCCAAATTGATTGAGCCTGCAAATCAAAAATGTTAAGCCAATTTTTATTTATCATCTTCGATGTGTGTTTCGGATCATTTTCATTCTGAAACACTCATCGAAGCTGTGTTTCGTGGCAACATTCCATCTCCAAAATATTTTTGTAAATAAAACGGTCAATTACTTCCTTTATTTAAAAAGAGAAAGGTCCAAATCTCGAAAAAAATGAATTTCAATAAATGTTTTGAGATAATTTAGACGATATTTATTTTTTTGTCTAATGTTTTCAAATTGAAATTTTAAGAGAAAATTTATGTACATGTCAGTTAATAAAATCCTCAATATCAATGCAAATCAATACAATAATAAAATGAAATTGCTGACCTATCAAAAGGACACATTCAGTGTAAAATCGCATTCTGAAATTAATATGGACTTGTCGTTAGTCAAGAGATATGGAAAAAATTCCATTCATTCAGTCATTTTAATTGAAACTTGATTCGCATTTATCAAGGGCGAAGCTCTCAATAAATTTTATATTAGAGATACAAAAAATAATCATTTAACCAATTTATCTGTAAAGGAAAATGGTAAGTACGAAATTAATAGAGATTACCTGCATTCATTTATAAATAGTGGAAAATATATTTAATCTGGTAAAATATTATGGAATAATATTAGTGCAATTGGTATATTTTAAATATAGAGAAGAGTCTTCATTAATTTGTATCCACATTTGTATATCCATCGATTTTGTGAAGTATTGCAATCACTATTTGCAAAAGGGTATCCTTTAAATAATCCCTTTACCCTCAGAATTGCAATTGCAAATTTTATGCTACTTGGTTGCGAAATATCCCTGATATGCATATAGTAGAGAGCAAAAAATTTGCACATGTTTTAAATAAAACTAATGAATTACAATTTACTGAAGTGTTATAATCGAAAATCATTTCCATATACATACATATGAAACTAATAAATATACGACAAATTTAAATTGGAAGGTATTTCTAGGCGTTAGAATTACTAGTTTGGATTTGGTTAATTCCGGTATACAATTTTGTTTCCCCATAATTATTATACATGTTTAGATAAGTAGTTTTTAGTTTAGATATGACACAGCTATACAAAACTTAGATACGTGCACGCGTATAAAAAGTATATGTAACAAAATTAATTGTTAAAATCATATTTCAGAAATGAAACTTCCAAAATGAGCTTGGAGTGATCATGGCTACAAAATTACTACTTTTATGGAAAAATGATATTGTAACGGCCGTGTGTAATATCTATTCTTGAAAGTAGCACATTTTTCAGATATACAATAAATATAATAAAAAAAGTCTTTACCTTTAAATATGGTATAGTACGTTGTTATTGGTCTGGTTGACAAATTTGTCTAGCCTCCTTTGCAAAAATCACTATACAAACGAAATGATCTGCTCCTCAACTCCGCGCTGAAATAAATAAAGGAAAGATCTTAAAACTTTAACTTTTTAACTCAAAAGAGTGAAAGTGTAAAAGCTCCTCTGTTCTACGTTATCTTTAATTTAGTTTGTATCATTAATTGTTTTGATTTTGAATTTTGAAGAAAAATACCGTTTTAAAAAAATGTCACATACATATGTATGTATATTTAATTATACCACAAAAATGAAAATGTAGGCATTTTGCGGATGCATTTAAAATTTTCCTTTAGAATAAGGAATCGATTATTAAGTTGACATAATTTCAGATCGTAAGTTCAATAACTATTTTAGGTTTTCCATAGTACGGAACCATAAGTGCACTAGTACGACTTACACTTGACCAGTTTTTTACTCTCTACCTACCGCAAATTTTTCTATAAAGTTGCTGCATAACAAGCAATTTACCCATCAACAATTTTATAAGAGACGGGGGGAAAGTTGAAGGTTCTATTAAACATTTAAATGTCTCAGAATATCCAGGAAAATATTAGCTCCGAAAGTTCCAGTGGAAAATAACGAAAAAAGAAAACTCAGGGAAACTCATACAATGGCAACCTTTTGTGCACGGTCCTGGCCTGCATGGGAAGGTAATTTCCATTTTTCTTGAATGTTTCTACCAACTCCCGAATTCCATTGTAAAAAAAATGAAACATTCCTCGACCCGGTTGGTGCACTCTAATAAGAACAAGAGCAAACACAAAGGAGCAGGAAATTATTTTTGTAAAAAAAAAATAATAAAAAATAAAACGTCTTTGCGTTCAAATAACCCGCGCCCGTTCAGGCTAAAGCTGTGCCAAGAACAGCAGCAGTTCCTTTAAGTTGATTGGATGATAAATAGCAAAGAAAAAAGGAACCTTTCTCGTCAGCAGGACATTGCAAGGAACCCGCGCAAATCCCGTCCCTTCGCTAAGAACAGAGAAAGTAGTGGGCCTATAACTGGGGAAAAAAAAGGAATTCGATTGGGTTATTTACCGCCTCCGGAAGTGCCTGTCTCGGCCCAAGTCGAGCGAGCAATTTCAAATTATTTCAAAATTTATAGGAGCAATCCTGATCCACGCACCTCCCACCATAGCACTTCAGGACTGTCGACCGAGGTCCTTAAAGTTTCATGTGGAACTTCTAGAACTCGTTAAAATTTTGAAAGGATGTCCCACCAATTAATTTTGCCGTTAAAGCTCTTAAGGGATACGCTAATGAGTGCTGAAAAGGGAACTTTCCCAAAATGATCGGCCTTGCGTTGCGCCGCATAAGGAAAATTCCCCACCCCCTTGCGTGAATAGTTGCCTCTTCGTAGCAGGCTTTTCGAATTTTTCACCCACGAAAACTATCTCCTGTGCCCCATTAGTTCAACCCGCAATGGTCGCCCACATTAATTGCTCCTGTTATCTGCGGTCTAGCAAGGTTGACGAGGCTGCACCACCAGGTCCAAGTGGGTTGTCAACCGTGCTATAGGAGCTCTGAAATTTAAATGCAACTCTTGGGCCTATTCGAAAATTCGGAAGCAGCCTGCAGTGCTTCATTGAAGAGAATAAACAAAAAACTAGAAGAAGCATTATTTTACACTCATCAACATTTATTCATTGGGTTTGTCCTCCACAAGTCCAATTTTCTCCTAAATTCCAAAGTCTAAATTCAAAAATAATTTTGGTAGGCTACGAAAGATCATAGATGAATGAACTACGATTCTGGATCTTATTAGGTCTGTATGGTCACTTTTGAGTACAATTTTCTTGGGTAAAAATGTAGTAAAAATTTTCTTTAATAATTTTTGTAATATTTTATACTGTAGTAAACTGCGTCAAAATCATCGATCCTGCTTTGAAATACTCGTGCCAGTTCGAAAAATGTATATGAAATTTTATTTATTTTATTTATTTATTTATTAAACTAGGATAATGGAATAAACCGTAAAGCCCTACCTTGTTTCTGGAAGACGTTTGATTCGATCTAAATTCGAACCTATTTGAAAGATGTCGCAAATCAGGTATGTCAATAGAGGCCCCATGAGGAAAAAAATTTACGGTTTTATATTCCAGTTGAAATGAAAACTATTCACAAACAAATGGTTAAGTTTGTTCATTTTCAAATTAGGTATGGGTAATGTTATTTTATTGTATATACTCGTATTTAAGTTTTTTGGTAAGATGTGGTAAACATTTGTAATTTTCATAATTAACGTTTGATCAAAATTAAAAGATTAAAAGATGTTTAAAGTAAAGTCTATCCAATTTTTGTATAAAGTCCTTTTAAGGGTAAATTGTGGACTAAATTCTAAATATATATACTATGTAGTTAGTTCAAGAATGTTTTCTCTCGATAATACTTGGTAAGGATTACTAATTAAATACGAGTAGAATAAAAAACAGATAACAAATAATAAAAAGCGGTGGTGTTATGAGAACTTGAAACGATAATGCTCTTAATGATATTTATGATTTTTATGAATAGCTTGTTTTTTTTTAGCTATTAAGAACAAGAAAACATTACGACATTTTTTCCATGAAAGAGAAAACCCTTTTCGTTCAAATGGGGTGGGTGACGTGCAAAATTTCATCCCTCTAGACACTAGAGAGAGGAAAATTCCCACAGAAAAATCCACTCGCTTTAATGTTTTTATGCAGGTTTGTTTTTTCTAAGTACCAAACCGAGCCGAATGACCAACGCGGCAGCAAAATGCTCGGAGGAAAACGTCCTTCTGTCTCTGTTCATCATTTCCTCAAATTGGCGGAGGATTCCCGCCAGCTGGACCAGTTTCCACGACGGTGCTGTAGGGTGCCATCAGAAAAGCGGAAGAGCGCTTAATTCGTCTAACTAACAACAAAATGGTTAAGTCCACAAGAAGAATGCGACCACCGTCGAGAAGGAGGCCACTTGCTGCTTCGTTGGAGAAAATGCTGATTACCCGACAAAGGCGAAATTTTCCTTTTCTGATTACCGCAACCGCGGTGTTTCCCTGTCCCTGGTGCGCGTCCTGGAAGCATGGGGAGCACTCCAATTCGGGGGGAAAAAACTTTTCCGCCTTTCCCATTCTGCAAGAGGATTTAATTTTGGTTGTCTTATTCTGAAACGCTTCCTGATTTCCGGACTTTAAATCGTTCAGTGCAAGAGCTATATGCATGGGTTGCACTTTTTGGGTTTTTTCACAAATTTTCGAAAGTTCCACTGAATAGTTAGCTGATTAATTGGAGATGGTTCAGTTGCTTAAGAATAGCAATTATTTCTACACATTTTAGTTTCCTAGTAATTAGCTGGGAAACTCAGTTTTTCCTATAACATCATTTTGCAGTCGTACTCAAAGGATATAGCTCTAATCTTACATGTGTAGGTATGCCGTTTCCCACCTGTCTGCTGTACGTTGCATTTCAAAATTAAACAAAGTTGTGAAAGGATGCAGTCAACTAACTGCCAACTGCAACAGCAAGTGAGGAAATATTTTCTATACCTTTGCTGACAGGGTGTCGAAAACGCAATATGAAAAGTAATTTTCCTGCTATTACAAGCCCTATCAGGCGTCAGGACCATTTTAAAATTCCATTCACGGTTCACTTTCAGATTTGCTTGCCCCGCATGGTTCCGGGACTGATTACATGTTTTGAATCGTCCAACATTGTCATGCAAAATATCTTGCATCCATCGGGACCCGGATGTGCGATGTGCTCCCCCGTGTCCATGCATTTTCCACACGTGGGCATCATTCGCCTGGATGAGTGGGAACCGTCTGGAATCACTGAATGAGCAGGGAATGGCAGGGAGCAGCTCCTTTTTCTTCACGAACACTATTTTCGCATTACATCTTGGTTGGATGAACCGGATGTTTTCCAGAGCCCTGTACCAAACTGGTCCCCAACCTCGCCGGGTGCTCCATCAGACACAACAGAAGTTCGGATTTGCACTTCTATTGAAACTTACCCGGAACAGAATCAAAGGCGTGATCTTTAGTTAAAGCGGGTTTTTGGTTGGGTGGTGTTAACATTTTGATTTGACCTCCACTGAGGCGGATGGGTTATCTTTTTGTCCACAAAGAAAAAGTAAAAGTATCAGGCACTCACCCCTTGTTTTAGGGCTGTTAATTTTCCCATTTCAACCACATTCATTTTAATACTATTTGCCAGCACCGGATGTAGAATTTTTATTTCCGTTCGATATTTTTATAAATATTGTAGTAAAGGAGCAGTAACTATGTTCTTTTCACAACGGATCCGGTTTCATGTTTTGCTGGAAATTTGATTTGAATATAAATTGTAAAAACTCCCATGTATTTAAAGACTTTAAACTTTGTCAAACTGCCATAATATATTATTTACTCACCCACATTTTAAACCTTGAATCAGATAAATTTTTTGATTGAATTTGTGACAAAAAGTGGATATAAATCCCAGCCGATTCGATATTATTTTCGGGAAATAAATATTGTTTAATATGGATAACTGATCATAACTTCCAATTTAGTGCAAAATTTCCTGCAAATCCTAGAACCGGATCCGACGTGTAAGGATACAACTAATGGACAAAATTTTTATTTTCGTTCCGGTGATTTTTTCCGAAAAATAGACTTAAAATAAATCAATATATTGAAGATGAAAAACCATTGAAAAATTACTTGGATTTGAATAGTTTCTATCATACGCTCCTAAAATTCAAAATACTATAATGAGACTAGATTTCAGATGCAATCGTATATATATACGTAGAATACAAATATTTGTTTGCTCAATGTTTACAGATATGCACATAAATATAAAAAGACATGTCGCTATAAACGTGTAAATATCTAGGCCAAACTACTAAAACGTTTGGGTTGTTGATTTTTATGATTTCTCTAAATTGAATCCAATAAAAGTGTGTATAGGGAAAAATCATAAAATTGGTCTGTTAACTGAAACACTGTATCTGCTAAATAAGAAATTTAACACCTATTTCATTGATTAAGATTGAATCTGTAAGGGTGTCGAACGAGATGTTTTATGAATATTTAATTCGATTTTGGAAGATTATGAGGGGTCGAAGAATTTAATTAAATTGGTTCTTGAGAAATACTTGTTATCTTATAAGTATATTAATAGGCAAGACAAAACGGTTCGGAACAATTTTCTCATCTGTTTGTCAACCGAGTTTCTCCTCTTTTTTTTATTTCGAAGCTATTGATGAGCTTAAGTTTTATTAATAAAAAACTTTTGGTAACAGAGCGTTATCAATAATCTATAAATAAAATAGAATATTTATGTTAACGTTCATACTGCTATTTTCAAACACATAGATAGTAGGTAGGGATAGTTGTTTCCCTTCATACTGCCAATTTCAAGAATATAGTAACCCCAGTAAAATTTTCTATCGCAAATTCAAGGTCAATTTAGCATTTCAAGGGACTATAGCGTAGTATTTGTATAAAATGAAGCAGTAATTAAAAATTCTAGGGGTGATATCATGCTCAAATCGGTCAAATATAACAACTTGTACGAAATAGATGCTAAGAATATTCTTGAGAAAACTAATTATTCATTGAAAAAAAATGAAATATTCTTTGTGGCATCAACGTTATGGTCATATAAACTATTATTATATCACATCTTGCGAGGCAATAAATAATAACGTCGTAGAATGTATTAACTTAAAATATGTTCCAACAAATTGCAACTTTGTTAACACCGTGTGTGTGTTTATTTGAGGAATACAAACTTAGAATGGAAAATTTTAAAAATGCACGGTTTAAAACATTTTGAACAAATAATGGAAAGGGTTTATAAATAAAGAATTTATAGCCTTTCTCAAACATTGTGGCATACATTACCGACTAATCGCCTTACTGCACCAAAATGGGGTAAGAGCGAATAAACATAACTTTAATTGAAATGTCGAGATGCATGTTGTTACAATTTCAATTAGTTAAACATCCATGGCCTGAAGCGGTGACTACATTAGCAATCGAACAACATCAACTACCATAAATGAAGAAACCCATACATCAGAATATGGAAAAGTCGAAATCCGAAAATCAGTCACTTTAGAATATTTGATACATTAGTTTGTGTTTTACAAAGGGGTGCAGAAAAAGGAAAATTTTATGCCAAAACTTAACCATATTTTTTAGTTGGGTGCAGTAAACAAACTAAAGTATACACCACAGACTATGGGGGAAAGAGACCGGGAAAAGAATTAAAAGTAGTGATGTTATATTTGTAAATGAGAGGAATATAGAATATCAAAAGACCGAAATTCTACAGTGACACATAGTAACAATGATGAATTTGGTATAGAAATTGAAATAAAACCGGAAATGGAAAATTATAGAAAAGATGAGATTAAATATTAAAGCTATATATAGGAACAAATTACAGCTCACCAGAACAACTCATCTTGGGAAATTATTGAAAAACCGAAAAATGCAAAAGTTGTGGTCGAAGATAAAAAGTATATAATAATAAAATAAAAACTATTTTAGGATCGTGGCAAAACTTAATCTATCGTACATTAAACCTGTGCAACAGGATCTTTGGCAAACCTCACTGTACAGCCTATAAACGGGTATTAAGATGCTTAAAGTATAATATATTAATATTAATTATGGTTTGATTTTTAGAAAACATGTAGTGACCTTCAAGGAAGTCCTCCCACCAATCTCGTGGGAGGCAAAAAGTAACGAACAGTAGTATAGTTGTAGCCGAAGCTATACTACGGAAGTAATTCATCTGAAAAGTTCGCGACAAGAAAAAGGTGTTAGAAAGAAATCTACCCTTCATTGTCTTCAATTATAATAAAAATTCTGTGTTCATGGTCAGCAATCCTGCAATCAACAGTTGCAGTGAACTTGTGGACATGTGAAGTCGATACTTGTCTAAAAAATATCTTTATTCAAAAATTGTAAAGTAACTCTTTTTCAATTGTGATTGTAGAAGGAGTATGTTATGAATGAGATACGTATTAATCTGGCAACGCCAATTATTGCTTTTCTATGGATCTTGTTTTACTTTACTCATTTTGTACTCTTAAGAAAGCTTGAAATAAACTTCTTCACACTTAATAGATTCTAAGTATTTCCCCACTTTTTCGTATTTACTATAAAATAAAACAAGTAATTATAAAATTTAAAACCGCTTATTCCACTTTTAAAAAACTTTTCCTCGTAGACGTTAAAGTAAGCATAAGCAGCTTTCCAAGTGAAATAGCAGATAAAACTCTTTAGATTCATTGGTATACCTAAATTTTAACTAATTTTTAACTAACTTTAATTTTACTTCTGCCCCGCTAAATATTTATAAAGTGAAAATTTTGCATAATAAAAAATAGCCTGAAAATTCATTTTAGAGGAGATCCGAAGCGGCCATGGGGTGGTCGGGCATTCGGCCCAATTTCATTGCCGGTCCCACTTTGGAACCAAATTGAGTGAAATTTATTAGGCGCTGTGCCTCAAAGGAACTAGTTAAATCATCAGGGATAATTGGTAAAACATTCCATCAACAATTTCGCTCATAATTGACATTCCAAGGCAATTAAGGCCGAAGATGGCGACATGCCGGAGGAGACAAGACGGATAGCTGGCGAAGGGCTGATGGGGATGATGGGTACCATCCCGGTTTTCACTCCCTGCGGCAACACCCTTCCTCAGCCAGACAGTGGGATGATGATGGTGCTCCTGAGAGGAGATTCAGATAAAGAACCATGCAGGACCAGGGTGCCGTGGTATAGTCACCAGATGAGAGTTAGTCTGCTGCCAAATTAATGCATAAAGCGGATAGACATCCGGGACATCCGCCCATACAGTCGACCATCTCACACCCCCTCCCTTTCCCCTCCCAAACCCCCCACCCTAGTCTGGCTCGAGGCCCTTGTGGTCTTTCTCAACTTATGTAAATTATTCCGAGAATCCTAAATTACAGCAGATGTCAGCTTTATGTCCATTAATTCAACTTGATTGACACTTAGCCTAAGGGTTTTCTGTTGTCAACACAAACAAGGAAATTTACATGCACAGCAAAGGATCGGAGGAGGGGAATGGTACCGACACTGGCCATTGTTTATGCGCATACCGGCGGAGGGTCGAGCGCACACAACTTCGATTTTATGACGATCCTTGGGCCGGCTGTAAATGAATTTCCTTCAGGAGCATACGGCAGACAAGAAGACTGTCATCTCGGCTCGAAGGTAAACAGTCCTCGTCTTCTCTGAGAGTTCGAGGACAAGAGGGATGAAGACGAATGCTGGACCAGGTGGCCTACCTACTTCATCTTGTCTTATGCTTGGCAGAATTGAGACACATTTCATTGAGCCCCAGAGTCCCGTGGGGGTGGTGGTTGCTACGGACGCTTAACGCTGCCCAAAAAAGCGCAACTAATGGCACAATTGTCGCATAAAACCCAATGACCCACTCAGCCACATTGTAAAATCTCACGTCCATCAAGACCCTATCATTTTTCAGGGTAGCAGGGTGCATCTTGCTTTAATTACTCAAATGGTCCCATAAGCTTCTGAACCTGACCCTTATTCAGGTGATGGGGCTGGCATATGGCATCCTTGCGGTGCAGGAAAATTGATTTTGCAGTACTCAAGTCAATGGCTTAAGGGGCTGAAACAATCTTCCGGGTAAGCCATGTTGGTAAGTGAAATTCCGTTGAAAGCGCAATATCTTAATGAAATCAGTAACCAACTGATTGCTTGAAACATATCTATGCCTGCAGGATAGATAGGTGCCAACTAGAAACTACAGCATTCATAAGAACCACAACAGATGGTAAACATACATACATATTCACTTACCACTGCTATTTATGATTACGTTAGGCAGCATTTATTGACAAATTTTACTTTATTCTTCATATGCAATAAGCAAATGAGAGGAAGCAGAATAATGTTAAGTCCTGATTAAACTAAAGTTATTTATTACTGCCGCATATACTTCGTAGCACTACTGCATTGATGTAAAAATTAAAAACAAAATTGTCTAAAAATTTGTTTATGTATAATTTAAAAATTAAAAATTATGAAATACAAGCGTAATTCTATGACAAGTAGAAGAAATATGTGCAAACATAATGTATTCAATTTAGACTTTAAACAAATTACAAATAATGTACATACGACAAGGATAAGTTTTAAAATATCTATTCGCAAGGAAGATACATTATAAACGTTCTGTCTCTATCACTATAAATTTAGGTGTTTCAAATAAATCAAAATGTTTTAGTATAAAACATCAATGTGAACAATTGTTTCGTTTCAAAGCAAAAGAGACAAAATTTTTTAATTCGAAATTTATTATCCAATATCTTTAATTACAAAACTTAAAACCTGTTATTTATTTTGAACGTTTGTAAACGTTTTATATGTATTATATTATTACCATTAAAAATAAAACACACTAACCAAAGAACACCTCATTTCTTCCGCATTAATTTCTTACTAAAAATAGAATAAGGCTAAGTATTTTTTGCAATAGTTCAAAAACTTATATGTACATATGTATTGTGAAAGAATTTAATGTAGGTAAGGTAATAATCGATAAATTTATAAAATTGTATGGTTCCGATACCTGATATATCTTTATAGTTTCACCCCACTTCTGAAAACTTTGGAACAAGAGTAAAATTTCATGAGCCTTATTACAGCGCTTGAAAGAAGTAAAGAAAATTTGCAGCAAAGAAAATTGATATTTTTACCCTCCAAACATAAGGATGTCCCTCAAAACCATTGAACTAAAGATGAAATTGGCTTAAATAATCCAAGCGTCCTTAAAAGCTCAAGATAGAGTTTACTAAGAAATTCTACGCTCCTATATACGTACTACTTTGATTTTATCAACGTTTTTCTAAACAAGTATTATACATTTTTATATTTCTTGAAATACTTAAATATTTGGAGCAGTGCATCAAGTTGCCTTGATTTTTATTTTTATTGTATAAAATCTATTCCTTTTTCGGCTACACAGGTGAACATTTTTATACTGAACTAAGGCTTATTAACGGTTTCTCCGAATAATGATTTGAAATTTGTACAAAAGGATTGTGTTTAAAAGTCACAGGAAATTAAATGAAAAAAAAGTGTATATGGAGGCAAGATTCTACTTCTCAGTATTGCCTCGCGAAATTTTTTGATTTCTTCTGAGAATGTTAAAAATTGTGCTACAATCTGGTTATCATAAATAATTTATTAGCGACTATTAAAAATTATTTTAACATTATAACTTCTTTACTGAAAAGTTGACGGAAAATGGTGATAAAATGGGTAAAATGAAAGACACTCTCATTACGTCACCCTTTGTGCTAACATTATTGAATTTGATCTCATTGGGGTTGCAACATGACTTGCACGCTGGAGGGTAGTTATCCTGAACGACAGAGATTCAATTAGGAACAGGTTCCTGCGGTCGCCTCTTAAAATCTCTGAGTTTTTTGTAATAATTTAATTAATTTTTTATTTTCTTCCTTGAGTCTATGCTAACGATGAGAGACAAAAGTTAGCAAAGTGCACCCACTTAGCGCTTTACGAAGAACAGGCGGCTAAAAGTGTAAATAGTACAGGAACGATGTCCTGGGACTAATTAGGAAGGAGCGTCTTTAGGGTTTTATGGACTGGGGCAACTTTAAGCCCAACATTCGGTGCACAGAGTAACCCTAACCAATTTCCTTTCAATTTGCAACACCTCTCCTGCGCCGCTCGTCGATCCCCAGACGAAAAGATACTCGAGAATTGGTAAAAACAAAAGGGACTCACGTCAGTTTAAGTTTCGAAGTTCCTCGATAAGTTGGGCGGGTCTACCTCCAAACTGGAAGTCACTTGCTCTGCTGTTGTCACATTTTCTCATCCCCCCAAAGGAGTCGTCAAGGAAGTTCGTTCTGACACTTTCTGAGACAATTTTAATCCATTCGAATGGTGGAAACTTTAAGAGTTAGTCGATCCTTGCCTGGAATCAGAGACCCATAAACAGTGAAGCGAGTGCCGAGATCTCTGGATTTTGGAGCTGAAGCAACCACTGTGGTACTCCGGTCTGGAGGCAGGACTGATTTCATCCATAAAACCGTCTTCGGTCAAGGAGTGGCGCACTTCTTTCGTTCCAAGGAAGGGAAACATAACGAAAAGTTTTTGGAAGGAAACGTGCCGGCGTCCTTGATACGCTCGCCTGAGCGCTGTTTAAACTTCACAACTTTGTTGGGGATTGGTTGGGGGTAGTTGGTGATGGTTGGGGGTTGTATGCACGAAAGGGCCAAGGGCTGGCTCATCGTCATCGTCAACCTTGTCGAAGGGTTGGACCCCATCACTTGATTGATATGGGTCGCCCGGCTGCGGTCACTATGTTTTCCATTTTATTGAATCTGTGTAAATGCGGTTTTCGTGTTAGTTTGGACGAATCTATTATGGCAGTTGGGGAGGAAACGAATGACTCAATTTGGCTGAAAGGTTGCCGGGTCTGACCCTTGTGCAAGGGCGGGGGCGCTTGTTTGCGGAGTAAGCACCAAGAATGGGAATGTTTTACCCCGTCGTAATCCGCTTTGTTGAGGCGGGCGCGTGTGTCCCGAAATTCGCTAACACGTCATGGCATGGGGCTTGATGAAAAAATCAAGAAAAACAAAAGAGAAAAAAAAGTAAAAAAAATTGATTTTCGCATGCATAGGATTCATCTGTTTGCTCATACGTATCTGAAATATTCGGGAACACATCCATTCCCGCAACCACCCCTCGCGAGGCCAACTCCTACAAAATTTAAACACCATACTCGGCACTTTTGAGAGAAGATATAAAATCCCGCGTTCCTCCCGTTCCGTGATGCTCCGCATCCCCCAGCCCCCCGGAATCGTTTGTGATGTGAACGCAATCTGGGGAATATGGCGAATGGGGAGCTTCTGTTGTTATATTTCACTTGAGCACTCAGTGACAGCGCCAGCAGGCCCCCCATTCCCGCGCGAAATTCTGTTTTGCATCATATAACCCAAGAAAATACGCTTCTTAAGCCCCGGCTTACAACATGCCAAAATGGGATCTCGTGTGTATGAAATTTATTGTCAATTGATTGTCGTTTCGAAACATACGGGATTATGGCAAACGGTCGCAGCCAGATTGGGAGCATAGCGCGCCATCTTCTAGAATTATGCGCACGAAACGGGACACTGCAGGAAAGGTATGGGGGCTCACGGCAAAACAAATTGCCTCGGCTTTTCTAAAGTGCAATCCCCAAAAAATGGAGAACGCAAACCGAAAGGGTTTTTTGGGCAAATTTCATGCGACGTACCACCAGTTGCAGCCTGGATTCAGAGACAAAAAGGTCATACCAGATCAATTTAAATTAAAAACCACCTTCGCCACCTACCGAAATAAATATCTTTGTTTTTTAAGGACACACATCGGGAAACAATTTCTTGATCGATTTTCAACAATTTATTTTAAACTTTTTTGTTATGCAATTCTACACATCTTAAGCCTCAATGCAGGTGTTTGAAAAAATTATTTTAGTTTTTACACGCGGAAAATGTTCCAAAAATGACGTCCGTTTTGCACTTTTTTTCTCAAAGTTGCATAATTTTCTTAATTTTGAGTATTTTTCTTTCATTGAGGTTTAAGATGTGTATTTTAGTATCTAAATTAACATGCATTTTTAAACTTGTTTTCAGACGATCCAGAGGCGAGGCGATGCGGGCCGATTTCCACCTTTTTTTTGAGGCAGCAACTTTAACGCCATCTATAAAAAAATTTTGCAAAAAAAACATAATTAAATTTCATAATCTATCATGATGTTAAATTATGTCTGTTATTTTTACTCCAAATTCCCGATGTGTGTCCTTAAGGTAAACTAAAGAAAAACTTTTTTCTTAACTCTACTACTCTTCAATAATTTACAATACATTTAAAGTTTAAGAGAAAAATTTTAAGGGTTCAAAAAAATCATGTTGTTTTCTTAAATTACGTTTATTTTTTTTCTCAAACAACTTTTTGTTTTATAAATTTGTTTAAATGTAAATATCAATTAATTTAACAATGTCCCAAGATTGATAAATTTGTTTAAGGTCATAGCACTTTTCAATTTAAGATGGTAGATGATCAAAGTTTGTCTAGGGTCAGATTGATCCAGAGTGACCTCCATGAATAAAAAAATAGATGTGTTCTTAAAGGATTTTTTATAGTGAAAAATGTTAATTTATTAGATTCAAATTAGTTTTGCAAGTTTTATTTTATTATATTTAACATGGATATGCTACAATCACAATTTTCTAAATCAATAAAATAAAATGTATTATAAACAGTTGACATATTTGGAAAAAGGCGTTTTTACATTAATCAGTGTTAAATAATTCGAGAGTTTTGTTTTTTGGAACAATATTGCTACGATTGTTTGATATTAGGTTGAATTATCTAATTTTCTCCATCCGTTCCCTAAAGTTTGATTCATTCCCTTTTCTGGCACAATATGTACTCATGAGAACTTCTATTCATCGTATTGAATGAGAAGGTCCTAATTAAAAGCGTAAAAACGAAAACTTTTATTCAAATAGATGAAATATTAATTCACACAAAAGGTTTAACATGAATATTCTTAATAATTACTGGCTCTTTCACAGCGGCTGCTTTGTTTACACTTTTGGTGTCGAGCTAGATTCATGAATGTACCAAATTCACATTTCTGTTCCTGATAAATGAAGAATAATTTTAAATTTAGTCTATTGGCGTAGTATGTGTGCTGTTTCCGGAATGCCTGCGTACTCGTGGTTCTGGTGCATGTTAGTATTCAGAAAGAGTCATCTCATATTAGCTAAAAAAACTCAGTTATAGAAAATTTGCACATTCATGGTTCTGGCATAAGAGGGACGATATCAGATGTTGGGTTGGCGAATATATTATATAATATGTAAAATCACCGAGCGACAAAAATATATTTGCATTAAGTAAAAACCAAGGTTTAATCTTTCTATTGTCAAGTTCTTTATTTTCACTATTATTAACAGAAAAGTTTCATGAATTCACGTAATTTAGTGCTTTACAATTTTTATGAAATTCACCTACTATGTATAAGTTAGTTGTCCCATATTACTTATATTACATACATATTACATATTCATTTATTGGGCTAATACTTCGGCAAAGTTCCTAAGTGAGGATAGAGGATAAAAGTTTTTTGGAATGTACTACATAAAACGAGACCTTACTAACCGTCCACGTACTATACAATCGTCGTTGTTAATAACAAAGCGAAACAGTTGTTGTTTTTAATTTCCCATGGAAGTTAGAGGTCCTCCATAAATTACCTCATACAAAATAAGCAGTGCTTAGTCTACATCTGTGCAATATTCGGTTAACCCGTAACCCCTCCCCTATATGACATTACATGCTTAAAACAATTACAGAATTAGGATTTTCTGGAAGTATGCGCATTCTCACAATATAAAAGTAATGTCATATGAATCGCCGCATACATTAACTTGATTATAATAATTAATATCACATCAGACTCAACAAACTTTGCAGTTTTAAGTAAACGCATTTCGGTTATACATATCTACACTTTTTAATTATAGAAGTACTTATTTGACTTACTTATTTAATTTCATTTATTTGTTTACTTTCTTTTTATTTTACCTCAACTTAATTCATTTAAATGTGTGTGCATATATGTTTCCCTCATCTATTTAATTTGTTCAGTTTATTTCATATTTACTTAATAAAATTGCAAATAATTTTTCTTGGTTACTTGTTTGTAATTAGGTGTTGTTTTGAGCAATATATATTTAAAATGTATGTTTAGTTTTGCTTTGCATCAAATTATTGCACTATAGGGCCAATTTAGAATTTATCAGTAATAAATGAAAATACTTTTTACTTTGTTTTAAGATGTTCCTTTCAATAAATCGTGATAATTATTAAGAAATAATGTAAATCATAATAAAATTTGTATTGATTCTGGATTTCTTGTTATCTACAGTTTTTGTAGTATATTCATAGATTAAAATAGCCTTACTTTTGTCGTTGGGTTTTTAAGAAAAGGTTTTTGTCAATAGCGATATATGAAGTATGTCTTTGTTTTAAAAATATTTATTGGCTTCCCGAGTGAAAAAATCAGACCGAAAACACGCCTAAAATTCGATTTTTGATCGGTTTCATTCCGAATACAAAACTCACCGAGAAACATCCTGGAATTTAATGTCAAACCCATTTGAAGCCGACAAAATATCCAAATTTTATTAGAGGCCGACAATACGCCGAAGAGAGGTCGAATAAAATACATTGAAAAGAAAAGCAATAAAAAATAGCCTGAAATTCAATTTCATGCCGATTTTGGGCCGATTATACGCCGATTATAGGCCAATTTTAGGCCGATTTTTGGCGATTTGAGCCCGACTTTAGTTGCTGACTTAGAAAATTTTCGACTCAGAAATATTGTAACCCAAGCAAGGAACCTTTGACAATAAAGACAGAAAAATATTTTTGGTGATTCGGGGAGGACAAGAAATTTTGGGACAAACCCTTTCATCAACGTCCTTTGTTGGGTACGCATATGCCTGCATTGCCAGTGCATGTAACGAGCATGTAATAAAGTTTATTGGTGTGTGCGTGCTTCTGACACGAGTTGTAACAGTAATTTCGGCGACAACCTGATCCTGTTCAATCTGAATTCAGATGCTGCCTGGATCGTGTGTGACGTGCTTAACTCGTTTAGTTTACTGTTTTTGTGCTTCACTATTTTTATTTCATCTCTTTTAGTATTATTTAATATGTGCTTATTTGAATTTAGTTAATAGTTTATTAAATAATTTTTTATTAGTTACGCATTAAATATATTAATAAAAATAGGTTTTTTAACACATGTATGACTGTGTATTTTTAATATAAAAATATATCCTTCTTTTCTGTCTATTAAGTTCTTTTAAAGTATCTATAATGTAAATTAATTAATTTTTACTTGACTTTTTGTATTGAATTATTTTAACAATTTGAACAAAACAATTAAGTATTAACAATTTGACAGAAACAATAATTTACGTAGAAACTATGAAAATAATGTCAATATCAGTACAAATGAGAGTAGAAGCAAAACGCAGATTTTCGAAAAAATTATAATGAAAATAATGAAAATAATTTAGACATTTTTCCGAACAAGTTTATATGTGCTTTGAATATTGTTCTAAGAAATTTTATTAGTTAAAATTGCGGATCAACGGTTCTAAATTAGGATTTTTAAATTGTGATTTACTATTTCATTGAAGTTATTTTGTATTTAATTATACATAATTTTACTGATCTGTAAGTACCTATAAAAGTGTATATTTTCCTTAAATTTTCAATAATGATTATGTATGGTCGAATTTCGACCACTGAGCGATCACTAATAATAATTAAATTTACAAAAAAAAAAAAAAAAATTAGTACAAGATATCGTTCTAAAATGGTTTTCGTTCATGACGTTAGGAAAAAAAGGGAATCTAAGTACGAGTAAAAGAGGCGTCTTAAGTAAATTAGTCTCTAGTTTTGAAGGACCAAATGGGAGGTTGGTAGTGTGGGTAGACCAGTCCTACCCTCGTATTTTCGTAATTTTGCAGGCGCACCAGAGATTCAAGTGGAGCGACCACGGCTCTGGCAGCCCACTAGAGGTAAAATTATGCATAAGTTGGTGGAAACGGTTGCAAATTGAATTCTTCAACTCGAATCAACTTGTCCCGAGCAGCAGTTTCGGCGGCAGCGGCAGGGGCAACTACATGCACAAAGCGCACTTCCCTTGAGGAGCAATCGAAAGTTTCCCTCTTAGGAACCACAGCCAATTATCGCAAATAGACTGCAGCCCCAATCTGCTCGATTCACGAGAGCCCCATTGATGTCTGGCTGAGATTTACGTGTAGGTGCACCACAAGGTGTTCCGGACCAACCACGATCCCACCCCCGCCCACAGCCCCTAGGTATTGTTTGTTGCTATCGGAAAAATTGCTATTAAGTTTCTGCTCTACCGCTTTATTCGACTTCGAGCGTCGTCGGCAGGCAGCGACCTCGAAAAGGGTTTTGTTTTCTGCGCCTTAATTACATCGCATAGCACAAAACATTTTTGCAGGTTGAAAAACTCAAAAATGGAAGCGCGGAATGAAATTTATTGTCAGAACCGAATCACCTCCATCTTTCATTTTTGTTTTGTTTTTGGTTTTTTTTTTTCAATTCTAATGGGGTGCGGAGTTTTGCCACCCTTTTGGTGCGGTCTAATTTTGAATGCATTCTGGGGTGCCACAGGTTGTTTTGTTACCGATGCGGCCAACGGCTTAAAACAAAAAGGTGAACATTTCCTGACCGAGGGCAAAAATCAATTTTTTCCATGAAATCATAAATAGTCGGCAGGAATTTTAAGTGATTTCTGGTCCAGCATTTTTTTTGTTTTTGGTTTTATTTTCGATCTAGATTGTGGCCCAGCCCTCGGCGATGAATGCTAAAAGCAAATCTCCCGATGCCCCCGCCCACAAGAAAAGTTGAACAATTTTGGGTAGGCTGAGGTCTCACCGCAACTGGCAGAACGTGCGGGAAAAGCCACTAAATGCGACGTAGGCCAAGTAACGATGTAATCAAAAGATAACAACAGCGGGATTCTGACCGGCCCTGGACTCTGTGGGGCTAGGGTCAGCACAGGGTGGGCTTCTGGCTGTCAGGATCTCCGGGGATGCTGCCCGCAGGACACATGTTTTATTCATTTTTGCTGTCCATCACGGCCTATTGGGGCAGATACATGCCCATTTTCAACTTATCAATCTTTTCCTTCGGGGAAAAAGATGTCGTCCGCACATCTTCTGTCTCCTCCGGTCGATGGTCATAGGGGGGCTGCAATGTGGAAATGACTGCTTGACTAAAGATTTTATCTCAAAAACTGCCTTTTTCACTTTCATATTGATTTTGAACCACTATTATTATATATGAACCATTGTTCCACATTTTTCTAACTTAAATTCAATTTATTTTATAATACCGAGATAAACTATTCGAATAATAAGCAGGCAATATATATATATAGTAGTACATAGTAGTACATAGTTTCCTGATTAGAACTACCGTAGGATCACAGTAAAACAAATATATTCTGAGCGTCAAAAGGCGTCAATCGGTCAAGACTGTAGAGAATAATCACATCCTACAAAATATTTCATCTAAATTTACTTAACTCTTAAATAAATTTATTTGATATAAAAAATCTCAGTATATTAATGAATAACATTAAATCATAGTACTAGTACATTTCTGAAGAGAAAGTCCTTATTTAATTATCTTGTGATTATTATAAAAATACATATTTTTTAACGGCTTAAATATAATTCCGTCCTCAATTCTAAGTGTAAAAATCTTCTGGTGGTATGGTAAGGTTATCGTTATCATGCTACGGACCTGACTTGATCCTGAAAAGGATATTAAACGCGTTAATAAGTCCTGGTATAGAAATATATTTTGGTTTCATTATATAAATTGTAGTTAAGTAAAAATGTGTTTTGTATGTGGGAATATTTTGCAAATGAGGCGTGTTGTGTAATGTTTTGCTTGTTGATTAAAACTTATCATTCTCGTTGGTGCGTAAAGCCTAATCTACGAACAAATAAATATAATCTTAACCAATAAATTCTTCTTTATTATAATTATATTTTATATATTTAATACCTCTTTTACCTACATTAAGTATCATATGTACTTAAATGAAATTGGCCAGTAGTTGTTAGGTTGGTTGATATCGGTGATCTTCATTTGATCATTTTAATCAAAGTGATTTGCAGTGTTCACTGTATTGTATTGGCATATTAGGATGGTATTATATGGCCCATGATACGTGGAAGATCAGACCGCATCAAATAATATTTTATATGTTTAAATTTATTAAGTATTGTACAATCTACGAGCGATTAAATGATCATACATTAGGCACATGCATAGACTACTACAATCATAATACTGCTTTGATTGTTTTCTTATTAAGAACTTTGTAAATGTTGATTGGGTTAAGTTGGAGTAGAATGTATGAAGGGAAAAAATATAAAAATAAATGTGGGATCCTTGGAAGTTAACCATAATATATGTTACATCATATGTGCTGCTTCATACAAGGACAAGGCCCTATATCTAAACTACATACAAAAATATAATATTCATTGTATTGTTCTTTTAAAATTTGTATATCTATATGAATAATTTGATGTATTAAAAATTCTATGATAGCTATTCCAAGAAACGACAATTTACTAAGCGACGGTCTTATTTACAGATATTTTTAAAGCAACATTAAGCTTGTGCGTTCCATCAACGTTCGCTTGGTTCCGCAACATTTATTTCGAGATTGTCTTCCGGTCTGCGAAATTTTAATAGCCATGTCCTATTTTATTTATGAACGTGTTGTGCTCATGTTTCAACGTCCCCGACAAAGTCAATTTGCGCCGCATACATCAGGGCTCACAGTGGTTTTCGGGTTCACCTGGCCTCACCTGGTCGATTAAGGGGTGGTCCATTAAGCTCGCACCCACACAAATGACGTTTTTCGAAAATAATTTATGATTAACTGTAAAATATGCCCGATAGAACGCATGCTGGATAATACCTAGTCCCATGCGGTCAAAATAAAAGCGGTTTGAATTAGTAAAGGGGCGCTGCAGTGCGTCCAAGATGGCCGACAAAATAACTGTCGAAAATACTAACATATAAGCACTTTTGGTCGTTTTCCCAGACACATCAGCGAGCAATTATCGCGTGGGCGTCTGGGTCATCTTTAATTTACAGGATGTCAGCCTGAATTTGATAAAATCGACCAAATTCCCTGGGTTTATAGTCTTTTGTGATAGTGCCTTTACTATCACTACATACAAAATTACTGGAATTTTCGCCGTCTCGACCAAAACGGGATAGTGTGAAGGAGTCCCCTGGGTACGCAGCGTGGACTAAAATGCCCTTAAATTTATAGGGGCCTTGCTAAGGCATGTCCAGCTAACGTTGCAAAACTCTGGCTGCGCTTGGGAACTGTGTGTTCTCCTGATTAAATGCAAATAAGCGGTACAAGCGCATTCACTGCCTACATTTTAGGCCGCCATTTTAGAAAGACAAAAGTTCGGGACTTCGGTCTAGTCCCGGTGGGCGTCTGATGCTGTAAAACTGAGGAATCTTTCCGGCTCCACATGCCTCAAATTATTCCACGAAAAGTTTCTCATACATTCCAGCGGGACTCTCAGCTGGCTCACACACGTTGACATAAACGGAAATACGGAAAATCTCGTGCTTCTTGCGAATGCATAAGGAGCTCTATGAGAACTGTTCTGATGTCGTTTGAATGGATCCAGGATTCAGGAGGCCTCCTCCACAGAATTTCAGGCAGATCGTTAGTTCGAGCAGGAATCCCTCGTGTGCTGTTATGCTTTTGGATATGTTTCCTTTGCACGTCAAAGCGCATGATGCGGGAACAAGGGTTGAGAGTGAAATGAAAAATTAAATATTCCCTGACATCTGCTTTCGCTGTATTCCATCTTCCCGCCGAGTACCCGGGATAAAACTAGTGAAAAGCGAATGGGTCTGGAGCTATAGGCGGCTTCAACCAAAGCGCGCCCAAAACTTTCTAATGAATTCCTAAGTCCACGCGGCTGTTAAATTCCCACCGAAACTAAGGTAACTCCTTCCAAAATCGATAGAATTCGAAGTGGCTCTGCTAGACCTAGCTGAACCACCCTGTGCAATCTCGGGAAGAGAGAGAGAGAATAGTCAATTTAATGGCTTTAAACAGATTTAATCACGGCAATAACGCATGCACCTAAATTAAGATAGTCACTCCATTGTGCCTTAATCAACCCCATCTATTGCCAGTGATTAGGCGAAACGCCCCCATAAATTAGGCCAGTCGGGAGCCCGGAAGCAACCACACCACCTTGCGGCTTGCTCATTTTGCTCCATCGCTCCAGTTGCACGCAACGGTGCATGTGTGAAAATTAAGGTCCCAATCGTCCCGCGGGATTACTGCTTTTATTAACACAGAGATCTAGTCTTCGGGTTTGGGTTTAATCGCCTTTAAACCCCAAATTGATAGAATCGGCGTTTAATCATAACATCCTACCATATCCTACTGGCCAGCAAGAAACCAACTTACTGATATCGATAATTGTCATTCTTCAAGTTTTTTAATTTATCTTCAATAAAATTCAATCAAAACGTAAAACGGCGGCTCTAAACAAAAACAAAGATTCTAATTAAAATTATATGTATTCACGCTAACAATAGGTATAGTAAATAAATTTACTATATGAAACGTTATACATACATACATATACATTAAACATTGGAAAAGGGATAAACAGTTCAAAAAAATTTTGAAATTGATTTTAAATATGACATTTCACTTTTCCTCTCAGTATAAATACCAAAATAATTGTCACAACTAGACAAACTGCTAAAACCATGTTCATATTCGGAAAATTCTTTACTTCGGTGACAATTGCCTGCTTATTTTTGAGAGTACGATAATTCACATTATGGAATAAAAAAAACTAACAAGGAAACATTCAAAAACCAAAAAATCTGATTTTGATGCAACTTGGCATAAATGTTCTTCTTAGTGAAACATTTACAAACCCCTTTTCCAACCCGGCGGAAATTTGGTCTTTGAGGGGAAACGCCCTTCAAAAATAAAAAGAGATCCATATTTGTGTAGTTTTATGAAGTCTGATTGTCAGTCGTGTAAATTATTTTTCAGATTTAAAAACGTAAGCTTTTTAAGGAAGATCTAAGCTTTCATAAATGCTATAAATCATATATACAAATTTAAGTTTTATGTGTGAACTTCCATTTTTTAAAATACATTTTCGTAAGCAATTTATAGTATAATATCTACTAAGATCCAGTAAGTAAGTAAATATATACCATATACATATTCTTTTCTAAAAGCTAATACCCTCCTTTCTGAAAAATAACTAACATAATTCGAGATCGTGCATCATAAATCTACCCGAAGGACCAAAATTCAGCCGGCATTGAAAACGGGTCTTAAAAGGTTTCACTAACTGAGAATCACTTTTCTGGAAAGTTTCATCAAAATAGGAGATTCCGTGTTAAGAATGTTCCCTTGTAAAGTAGAGCATTGTTAACGATTTAATAGTATTATAGTTGAGTGAAATATATGTAGTTTATAAAGTTGACACAATTAATTATGTAATAAGTAATACTTGTCAATTTTTGAAAAACCCTTAAAAGAAGAATTTATTTCTTTTGTAATGAGTGGTTATGCTTATTTGTTTTTTAACGTTTATAAAGTTGTTTATTCATCACCATCTTACCAACTGTATGAAGAATATTTTTATGGTAATTGGCGAAAACATTGTTTAAAAGAATAACAATTTTTCCCGTCCATGCGAATCAGGGCATTCGCCTTCTCGTGTCTGAGCCCCAGGCAGTGCTGTCATAACAATCCGACGGCCGTTAATAGCACAAAGGGGAGTGTCCCATCCCTCGGAATTAATCAGCTCCTCCTGGAGAAAAGGTGTAAACAACACCTTCGCAGCAGCAACTCCCATCAATTGTTCTGGAAGAAAAATAGCCGCGTTTTTGTTGCACCCTTCTTCCTTCAAGATAAGCCATCCAAATGTAACGAATGAGTTCCTCCGGAGGAGCTCTGTTCTAGCGAAAGTGGAGGCGCCTCCTCCTTGGCGCACCCCCTAATGGAATGAAAAAGAACGCGCCCTTTTCTAAAGCCCCCCCGCGAGCCCACAAAACGCGGAATTACTTTTATTGCAGCGTCTGCATCTGCCGTCAGGCTCGCAGTGCATTTGGTCGACCAAAGCCGAGACAAACTGCAGCGGGGGTGGAGGGTTCTGGGGGTTGGGAAAATCTACTCCCGCCTTTTTCTCACAGCTCGAAACTTTTCACTTCGCCATTTACTTTGTGAATTTTGCTGAAAACTTTTCCTCTTTGTTTTGAAACGGAGCTAATCTGATGTGAAAAAGAAAACAGCGAGGGGTGCGGGGCTAGTTGGGCCGCGCCATTTCTTCGAGGTGCTCATGCGGGGGTGTGTTATTGTTCGGGAAAATGCCATTAAGCGGTTCGATTAGATTGCACTCGGAAATTGGCCTAATTTTCTTGCGATGTTTGCCCTTTCCGTCAATTTCTTTAAGAGGCTATTGACCCACACCGTCAGGAAGGAAATGTTTTCAAAGCAAATATTGACTGAGAATTTTCTGAGGTGAGATAGCTTTTCTACTTTTCCACATTTTAAGGATACCTCCAAATGCAGCCATGTCTACAACGATTTTTAATAGAACATGGGTATTAATAAAAACAAAAACTTTCGGCGGCAGCCAGAAGGAAGAAGTCGTTTTTAATATAGTAAACATAATTTTGACATAAGGGAATGTGAAAATACATAGTGATATGAAAGACCTCCACCTCTTCCCCAAACCTTGAAATTTTTTAACATCCCGAACATGAAATGCAAAGTTAGGTTCATGTTAGGCGCATGTCTCACTCATCGATCACCATCATTTTGGAAAACGACTTAGACCTACTCACGTATTGTCAATCTGTATATTAAGCTTGGCCAATAGCGGTCACGAAATATTAAAGATATCGGGAACAAGCCATTTTTATATAACTTACGTAATCCCTAAATTCCTTATATACAAACAAATATCATTGTCGAAGTCGACTAATTTTCCGATATTTTTCCCTTATACATACATATAAACTGCAATAATAGACTTTAAAGCAAAGTTTACACAACATCATGGTTACCTTATAAATACATACTACAATATTCAAGTCAGGTTCAAGATAAGCCAAATTGGTACAACTTATTAAAGATTAATAATTATTATTTGTGACAATTTGACTATTACTCTTAATAGAAAACTGATTAGTACAAAAATTTATTTGATATCAATACTAATAGAACTACATATTTTGGAAACGTAAGTATTATCAATTACTGAAATAATGAAAAACGTCTAACGTTGAGGAAAGTTGATAATTCCAACTTTATTGCTATCATCAATTACTCAAATAATAAACAAAGTAAATAAAAACCCTCCGCTTTTCCCGAGCACTAAGTTTTATAGATTTATTATTTAATAGTTATTGGAAAATTGATAAAAGTTATTTATTCATGAGCATTTGTATGCTCAATTATTGAATTATTCGAGTAAAAAAAGAGAGTTAGCTAAATTTAAGAAGCTCAGTCAAATCTTCTCAAATTTTTAATGAAAATATGGTAAACTTTGCTTTCTTTTTTATCAAAATATTTCCAAAAACGAGCCTTCATCTTTTTAGAAACAAAAAAGAAGAAACATTATGATGAACTAGTGTTTATTATGTATTATATATAATTCTTCATTTAAAAACTATTCCGAAAGAACCAACAAGTACAAAACTAACGATTCTCTCAGCTGTTGAAGTTGTCAACGATTTTTGTAAGATAAAAATCCTTCTTAGGTAAATCCCATTCTTTTGTGCAGTGATTTGTCTTGAATGTCCATTAATTCCGAAAGACTTATTTCGAGTTGACTGCAAAACATAGACCGACACTTGGACGGAATTATTTATTGTGACATGTAAGTCATGTTTCTTCGTACAACTCCATCGGATGGTCTGACAGCCAATCATTCTCAAGACAAATCGCAATCGTCTCCGAATTACACAATAAATTTACCCAAGAAGCCCACCGTTTCCAATTCCCTCTCCTAGTCGTCACTCAACGTCCAACCACCCAGAAAGTAAGAAAACAATTTTTTCCAATTTTTCCCCTCAGTTTCTTTCATTCGCGTCTGGTCGTCCACCAAATTGAAATCCGAGGACAAGTGAGACAAGCGTGTAATTTATTGTTCGCGAATTCCATTTAAGTAAAATGTGAGTACATCCTTTGGATGGAGGTGCAGCCCGCTGGCAACCCCACGCGCCCCTATAAAATAGCCGGGCACCCGGGGGATGAAAAGTACGACAAAAATTGATGTTAGGAAAAATTTGTCCTTGTTTTTTAGAGTATTCACAGGGTGAGGGGAGCGAGAAAGTGAAGACGGGGGTTGAGGATCGGCCTTCGGGCGAATTGTGAAAATTGCCCTACATTGAGGTGGGTACTTCTCTCGCCCGACACTGTTTACATTCTGCGATAAAAAGTACTGTGGACATCGAGTGACTGCAAAGGTTTCGGGTGAGCTAAGTTCCATCTTTTACACGGAAAAGAGAAACTCTAAGAAACGGAAGAATTTACAAATTGAAAAAGTTTCTGGCAGGTCTCCCTTACAGAGGCAAATTAGGCAGCGAACTTCCCGTACTTTGTGTCGAAATTCCTTTTTTCGTTTTCTTGAGTCACAGAAAAAAGTTTGTTAAGTATATAAAAATATCTAAAAATACTTCGAATTTCTGACACTGAACGCAAAAGACGCAAAATGGGCTTCTCAGTTGACCCAAGGATATACCATTCACCTTATTTACTCACCGTAAAGTTCCTTCTTAGTTTTAATTTGAAATCCTTCAGAAATCAGGAAAAATATTTTCAAGAGAACCTTTTAAATGGGCTCTTTGAAGAGGAAGATAGTAATCCACGAGGAATGCTGAAAAATACTGAAGATTGGATACAATTGCGACGACAATCAAGTAGACGTTTTTGAGTCGATAAATTAGATGACTTAAAAAGCATTTAAGAACTTTTCTAATCATACACGAAAAATTCGACTTGAACTGATTTTTACGTGCTGTATTTTAATCGTAATTTATGAAAATTCCTTAAAATATTGTGAAACACTAACTTTTAATGTATACGTGTTTTAAATTAAAAGTCAATTCAAAGCAAAAAATCCAGATTTAATTTTTTTTAACATCATAATTTACTTTAAATTAAATTATATTGAAAATAAAATCAGTAAATATTGTTAAATTATGTTGATTAATATTTATTTGAAAGTCTTCATATAAAAGTAGAATTTGATATATAAAATTAGTTTTGAAAATATTTGTGCTTGAAATCAACTCACTAGTTACAGACACAATGACGTCTATACAACCTTCCACAATTAAACCAGCAAATCAGATACAACTAATTGAGTTATTAAAAGAATCACATTATGCATATTACAACACGTTAAACATCGATCTATTCTTATCTTACGTTGTCGACATGTAGGTAATAGCATAAAAAAAATTTTAGCAGTTCTCTAACAAATTATAAAAATGGGTATCAACGATTCAACTTTATACATGTCTATTGTATATTTATAGACTGATGATATTTATAAATGTAATATTATTATACATATAATGGGGAAGGAATTGTGAGGAAAAGCTTTTGATAATATCGTCTTGTGTCGACTTATAACGAGATTTAAGTATGAGCATAGAAAAACTAAGTACTTAGTTTTTCTATGGTATGAGACATTGAATGGAAAAAGCATCATGCTTTGAAAAAGCTTACTTATTTATTCAAAATGAAGCGACGGCAATGCGATTTAAATAATAAATACTAAATTTGTCCTTAAATCGGAAAATAAAATAAATAAAGTAGTCTCAATTGGTTTACAAAATTTTCTGCAGGTTCCACTTGGCGAAGCAGCTGTTGCCTATCTGCTTCAAGGAGTAAACAGAAGGCCCTCAATATTCTGAATTTTCTGGACTATAACGGGCATCTTTTCTCCACCGAAAATTGCATTTTTAGCATTTGTTTGCATCAATAAAGAAAGCCCAAACAAAATTACATTAAACCGTCGAAAGTGCTTTCATTTCAAGTGGCAACAGCAACGAAGCAGAGTCCTTCCCGAGCAGAGGGAAGGGAGAGGGCAGCGAGTGGAAAAGTAAGCCGAACAGTGAACGAGAGGCTTTTCACCATTCAACCGCCGCTGCTGCATCCCACTTCTGGCACCACCCACTCATTCACCCGCTCCCTTCCGGCTTAATCCTTGTAATGAAAGTTTCGTAAACTATTTATAAGAGTGCTCACCGGAAAAGGATCAGAGCTGCTTTTCTTTTCTGGCCCTCAAGAGCGGGGATAATTTTGGGGATGAGGGTACTTCGACCGGATTACCGGATTACCAGATTGCCAGAGTGAATTACGGCGGATTTTATAGAAATTAACTTTGGGTGACCTGCTCCTGTCCCATATTCTTTTGGCTTAGCGACGGAATTGACAAAATGTTTTTTTTTTAAATTTAAGATGCATGTTTGATCCTCTTTTACGGTTGATTTGCAGCCATTGGCACGAAAATCATGTTCAAGAGAGTAATTATGTCGAAAAAACATTTCCTAAACATCCCCGCTTCATCTATGCAATGCAGCAGAGCTCGACTGTAAAAAAAAAAATAAAAAAAAATTCGAGAAGAGCTCTTAAATGTTGAAAATTTTCTCGAAACGTGCTTCCGATGGGAACAGGAACTGTCGGTAGAGTTTCGTGACTCGTTCAGAACATTTTGAAGAGCGTCACTGGATGGGGGTGTGGATATGAAGGTAGGGGGTTGCAACCCAAACTTTATTCGCTAGACGAACGATGCACAGATTAATATAATGCCCTCGCACTTCAATTAATCTCTGCCTTAATGGACCATGAAATTAAATCTTGCAAACTGTTGATTTTTTAATCGACCCCCACTCTTGGCGATATTTGCCAGAGCCCTCCCTATCCAGACGCGTTCCTGCTGCTTATGGTGGTCATTTGTAACTGCCACCTCGTCGGGAATCTTCATTAGGAGCACTGCGTCAATGAACCCGCCCAGATGTCTCGATCCATTTATCATATACCCCAGAGAACTATTCCGTAGAAGGACGATTCTACGGAGTGTTCTGCTTTCTTTTCGGCCGGGGACTATGATAAGGGACACCCACTCCCCCCATTGTCCCTAGTCTCACATTCAATAGAGTCATTTCGGCTGGCTTTCATTATCCCGAAAGAAAACACCTCCCCTGACGAATCTAGGACTCCTAGCCATCTCGCGCTCATTAAGATTCGTCCGAGATGACCAATTAGTTGCCTATTTTATCTGGCTGCTTATTATAAGCAGCCTTTGTTTGCCATTTCTGGTCACGTAGGGCTGGCTCCGCTTCGGGCAGTTCGGTCACATACAGCATAATTCGCTCAAATATTTGCAGAAAATTGGAGTTGTCTTCGACTCGGGCCAAATACTGGGCAAGTTTAGAAAGAATTACCATATGTCTGTTCGTGCTCCGATTCGATTTTGGCTTCTTCCTTTTACTCTGCGGACAGAAAATCAATTTTTTCACTGCTAGATTGCTGTTGTTACACTATCCATTAATACATAATCCAAGATTATACAAAAAGTACTAAACATTATATCATATGAATTATTTAGCAGCTAAATGTAAATTATGTTATACAGTATTAAAACTAAATAGAAAACTATATCATTAGTAGCCTCTTTATTTTTAAGAAGTATGGTGCGAATAAAGTTCTCCTGAGAGATCTTAACTAATTTCTTTATGCTATCAAAACTTTTGAAAATGAATTATAATTTTGATATTTTTTAGGAAGTTACGCAGAATATACAAATTCAAAATATTTGTCATAGGGGAGGTTATGAATAGAGTTTGCACTAAAATCTGTGAAAATTGTCCAGCTAAGTGAAATTTGGACAAATTTGCGACGACAAACTATAATAAGTTTTACAAGATATCTTATAAATTAAATGTTGACATAATGGAGGATTTATTAGACCAGAAGATTTGTTTCAAACCACAACTTATTAATATCAAAATATGTAACTCTGAGATTTAAATCAAGGACTTAATAGTTCAGTATATTTTAAAACTGAATTTGAAATTGATTTGTAAAAATTGAGATGCAAATTTTACTTAAGCTTTTATCTTAAACGTCAATGATTATTGAGAATTGTAAAACTTAAAAATTTATTAACATTTTAGTCCTATCTTTGGTAGAAAAAGATTTTTTTATATTTACCCTCGAACATTATACATATTATGTATGTATGTATACATAATATATAATGTAAAATTAAAATATTAATTTAAGCTTTTTCTTAATGAATTTGATTCTTATACATATGTCATCAAAGTGTTATAAATGATAATAAAATGATTATATAGTGAATGAAACCAATATTTAGTTCATACAAATCTTTGAAGGCAAATTTTTGACATTACTTTGCGCCAGGGGAATGATATCTTTAGCACATATTGTGTTTTTCTTTCAAATTTAATAAAGCAACTGCTCAAATTAATTGACCAATGAAAGAAGATAATGAGCGTTAACTAGATCATCAAGTTACTCAATTTTCATGAAACGATCCATAAATGAAAAATTGAAACCCAATAAGGAGCTCGGATTTTCACCCATCAAGGGCTTATTCAAAACTGCATATTAAAGGGATTATATTAATTTTAATTTATTTAAAAGTCAATTAACAAATAAGCTCTTTTCAGTTTCACCCTTATTTAATATTATATTAATCAGCTTTTAAATTGAACACAGCATATAAATAAATTAATACTCAAGACAAAAAATTGTAAAAGGATTGAATTTTGTAAAAACCCAGGTCAAGCTCTCTTTGAGTAAAAGGAAAAGGTTTCAATTGTTTTTTATACCCAAAACTTGCTCAATCCATCAAAATCGACCAACCCCCGTGCGCGTGAAGGAAAACTCAAATGCCTAACAGCGAGACGGAGACAAAATAACAGGCTTAAGAGAATTTCCGAGGAGTTCATTTCGGAGGCAAGGCTCTAAATTAATTAGTCCAAAGACCCACTTAATTTCGTATTTCCCTAGACTCTTCCCCGGTCTTACCCTTCTTCAATTTCCAGAAAATTAAAGACACTTCGACAGGATGGACACTATTAAGGCTGTGTTCTCTGGAGAGGGGGTAGACACCTCCCACCCAAAAGTTCCTGGGAAGTGTGCCGCAGGACATAAGCGTCATCGCTGCCGGTGTAATCGAATCCACTTGTACAAATAAATGTAAAAATTTATTTCTAGGAATGTGAATCGACTCCTAGTGCCATTACGTTCCAGAGGGGTTTGGTTTTGGGGGTAAAGGAAGAGGAACAGGTCTGGCTAAGGCCCACTGTCCTTATTGAATGAAATGTTTCTGCCGGAACGGCAGATACATCGCATCTACCCAAATTGGGATAAATGTGACCTCGGCCATATTCCATTTGTGGCTTTTAGGAAAAAAGATTTATGGGTATGGCCCACAGATATATTGCCCCAAAAATGCGTGTATAAGTGCAGGGAGCTCTTTTAGAAGAAAATTCTCTGATGTCCCGGCGGGGATTTATGAGATTTTCATTCGGAGTGTATCCCGAAGGATCCGCGTCAGCTGACAAATTTCAGGGTATGGAGGCATACGCAACGTATGGGGTACTGTAGCTGAAAATAAACCCGAGTCTCCCAATGCTGGCCGTATTAAGTTATTGCCGAGGAGATTACTTCTGTCTTCCGCGGAGAGCAGTGGTAATGCGGTGAATTTCCGGGGATCTCCCAAATTACTCTCTAATCGGATCAGGTTCCTTTTGCACATAAGAAAATAATAAATTAATGCAGCCCATTTTGGGAAGCTTGTGCCGACAATAACTTTTAGGGAGGGAAAAACAGAATATAGCGGGGGGTCTAGGGCACCCCGGGCGGGATGCAGACGTAGAGAGGAAGAGACCGGAAGAGGTATGGTCCACATCCAGACATATGCCCGGCCTGTGCAAAGCGAACAAACTTAGCAACTTCATCTTATTTAAACTTCAAATACGGGAGGACTCCTCAATGGGAGCATCGGCATTGTTCCAATAATCCTGTGGACCAAGTGGGACTTAGGGTATTAAGGGGCTTCACAGGCAATTCCGATCCGACTACAAATTGGGCAAAATTGAATTTTAGTTGCTGGCAACAGACTATTCGAGCGGCCCGGCTCCTCCCCGATTTCGTTTTTGGGGCCCCGGTCGGGCTGGGCCGGCACGGGGCCCCCAAAGCTTAGCAAGTCAGAGGACAAAGGCTTTAGCACGTATAGCGTTATTGAAATTTCCTTTGCCTGTCCCCGCCAGATTTGAGTTTAGTAAATTTAACATATTAATTAATTTAATGCCGATGGGGTAGGGGGTGTTCATGACAGTTGCGGTGATAAAGGCAGTCGCCTCAATCACAACCCCTGGCCAATTGCGTGTCCCTGTGCTCGATTGACTGACGGGCAGGACTATACTTATTAAACTTTTGTGACTTCCCGCTCAGTTATGATTATGAGCGGCCATTGTGAAGATAACTTCATTAATTTTCGCGGAATGGAAATGGGTCCGCGACGTGAACGTTTTGATAAATGATTTAAGATAGCTCCAGTCGACCGCTTTGATGGCCTCAAACAAAAAGGGGTATTAAAGCTCTCAGAAAAAGAGAGAAGACGTACGTACATAATTATGAGGGAGAGTCGCAAATCAGAACTTAAGGTTCCTTCATGACACTTGAGAGTATGAATGACTTCTATTTATTTTTTTTAATGGATGGCATTACGTTAGAAAGTAAAGTAGGTACTTCAAGAGCATTTCGAAAGCTTCCTCTTAATAAGAACGTTCATTTCATTTTAAAATTATATGTTTACTGAAATAAATTGCTTTAATTAAGCTGATTACAGAGGCCCAATTACGAGGACTAAAAAGGCGAAACTTGCGAAAGTAAAATGGCAGTAAACAGATATTTATAGACCCTAATTATTGCTTATACTTATTTTGATTGTTCACAAATTGCAAGAATAAAATTGTCCACCATAGCTGTATAGAGCACTAGATACAATATATTAGCAACATCCGGATCACGCTGGGTCAACAAGAAATTGAAAAAACGATCCGAATCAGCAATTATTTATATTGGGTAGTAATCAGTCATCGTTTAAAATTTATTATAGGAATATATTTTGTCTATTTTACCTTTCAGTTTTATGTTAGTTTGCAGCAATTTAAATGTTGGAAAGCTCCGAGTATTTATAAGCTATGAACTGAATTTTAATATCAGTAAAAACAAATTTTGTTATTCTTTTAAGGCTTGTTTTAGTGATACTCTTGAAGATAAGGTGATGTGTACAGAGTTTTTTGGAAAAATTTAAAAAAATGTTATGCAAAGCATCACAGTATTGAATTTGTCCTACAATGAGCTTTTTCTTTCCATTTAATCCTCAAAAACTAATCTACACCATTCACGTCTGTATTTGGGATACAATAACAGACAGACAGACAGACAGACCCCGAATTGATAAGATATTTTAATATTCCGTTCTTTTCAAATTTTGGTACAAAACACTAAAAATGAACATATTTACATATATGTAGCTATATGCTATATTGCTATAAAATATAAAGCATAATAAGTAAATTTTGACTGGCGATTGTAAATTGGCAAGTTCGGACACGGTATACGAATTTTGTTTACAAAGTTTATATAGGGTGAGAAGAATGGATTTACATATATACATATGTATTTAAATTCTTCACATTGCAGATACATACATATATTTTAATACCCATTTGAACTACTTTCAAACGTTGACGACTCTGATATTACTAATGCTATTATTAAATAGTTAGGTTTGTTCTCCAAAACTGGCGATTTACCAACCCTTACATCACATATTCGGATATACCTGAAAGCTTTTTCAAAAAGACATAAAGCTAGGCCTATTTGCCTTTCTATATTTTTATGCTCCCTCAGAAGCGAATGAATAAACATTGGGACAGAATGTGATACCGCCTTCCTTCCGCACGCGACGTCCGCACTCCGAGGTCATACATCATCATAAAGTGACATATGCCACTTCAGACGCCGCCAAACTCGAGGAGTTCCTGGCGGGCTGCTCCTACCGATTTATGGGCGTAACGTGAGGTGGTTAAATAATTGATAAATTTGCCAGTTCCGGGAAAACTTTGAATAGGTCTGAAGTTTTCGGCAGCCGGAAGGCGCCTGTTTACCAATGTCCTTTCGATTGAGAGGGACATCAAAGCATGTGGTGGACGATTAGGGGATGAGAACCTTTCCCTACGGCTGCATTTTGCCTTGTTTGTCCACAATGGTCGTGGGAGGAGGAGATTTGCATTTGATCGGAATAGGGCGAAATTCAGAAAAGTAGTCTTCCGGGTGAGGTAATCTAAAGCTATCCGGCATCTCCTTCAGACGTTATTTTGGTTATCATCTCATTGGTTTTTGCTCCCCGCCATTAGTCAATGTCCACCAGAATGAAAATTGTTTTGCGCTCGAATAACTGGGGGGACAAGAAAAACAAGAGATATCTGTTTGGGAGGATTCTGTTCCAATTCTGCTGCCTTAGGAGTATTTTTCCTGATTCATATCTCCTGTAAGTCCATTAAGGAAAAATCCATCTCATCAGGATTTGCTATCGATTTGCCCAGCGCTTGAGTAATTCCCATCACCCCCTACCATTTTCCTGCCAAGATTTCCGGACTTTTCCATTTGAAATGCGGCCATGCCCCGCCCACTCATATGCAAATGGTTCAATTAATTTGATTTTCTGGTACCCATGAATTTTCGAGAATGCCAAAAGCCTGAAATGAAAATCCTAGGAAATTGTAGCGAACTAATATACTTTTTTTTTTTTTTTTTTTTTGATGAATAGGTAGACCAGGTCAGTAATTCCATACTCTTAACAAACCTTGAAGCCCTTGGAGGTAAATAAGTGGTTTTGGTGCACTTAGGTTTCCCACAAATCATTTCGATGCCCTTATTTCGCCTGATAGTTCTAATGAAAATTTAATGCGCACCTGTCGCAATTGTCGCGTTATTAATTTAGACACCATTATTGGTTTCTGTAGGTAACTTTCACTCTTGAACCAGGGCTTTTTTACCTTTTTTACCAGGATTCAATCGTCGAATTGGAAAATACCTTAGGTATTGTATACCAATCTATTATTGCGTCTTTAAAAGCTTTTATGAACGAACAAATGGATAATTGTTTAAAAGGATTATTACGAAGATACCCTTTAATTTTTAACTGAATAGTGCAAGATCGTATGTAGGAAATACAAAAAAAAATTTCAATAGGGTCAGGAGCTTACGAAATATAAGTACCTACTATATAGTTGATAGGTTTTATCAATATTCTATGTTTTGCAATGTTGCTTAAATTTTAAATGACAATAAAAGCAGTCAAAAATACACAAAAGTATTTATATTTTAATAAAAACATAGTTCACTAACGTTTTTGCCATTTGTTGCTATCTTAGCTAAATTTATGATAGAGTAGGGTGCTATATTTTGTGAAAAAATTGTGAGTTTTGTGTGCAATTTTCAGATTTACATACGTATACAATCAATAACATTTTTCGCATGTGGATTGTATATATCATCTGTTATTTTATTTAGTTTAGCTGCGATTTCAGCAAAATTAGATTATTTTTAGCGGAAAGACAATGAAATTGCAGTTTATTGTCGTTATAACTTAAATGTTAACAAAATTGATTAATAAGTTACATTTATATATAAGACCCAGCAATAAATTACTAATATTAGTTATTAAATAAAAACTTAATTTATTCAGTACAATCAATCGTTCCAAAGGATTCCAAAAAAAACGAAAAAAAAAATTGCTAAAGTAAGCATTATTGCAGGTACGTTTTTTTGATCTTTGGAAGGCTGCTATCTTCTATGGTTTAGAAGAAAAAATTGTTATATGAAATGTAAACAAGACTGGATTCCATATTTTTTCATTTTAGTAAATAGTATATAGGTACCTAAAATCTCATTGCATCTTACACTGTTTCTAAAACTTTTGTGGGTTTCATTTCGATTCATGTACTTTTTCGATTTCTGTCCGATGTCGTAATTTTTTATTTTATTCTTGGAGCTTTCGCAACGAACCGTGAGCAGAGGGTGAGGGAAAAAAGTTCGCAGGGTACAAGATTTTCGGGATATTGGAGGAATTCTTTGTCAGTGGAATTTACCGCGTTTCGACCTGAAAGGCATCGTCTTCAATTCGTTTCAAAATTGCTTGTGGATGCCTACGTATTCCTGAAAGAATTCCTCAAGGGAGAACGGGGGGAAGCAATTACAAGAAGCTGAGGGATGTCTGCCAAGATTTAGTAGATAACCAGTGCACGAGCCAAGGAGGAATTTTCAAATAAATGAAAGTAAGCTGCACTAGGTGAGGTTCGCGCGCGCAAATTCTATAGGCCTACATCCCAGTGTTATCCTACATCTTTCCCGCTAAGCTGAGCAATTTGCTCTGCCCTCCTTGAACACCTATCCCGGGAGCAGATTACATGAAAAGTAATAGTTTGCAGTCGCTCAGGGCCGCCCGGGGATAAACAGAGCGGTGCTATCAACACTTGCCACATTTGTAGCCATCCATTTCGCGGAATTTGTTGCCTCTGCCGTTTATTTCCCAGGCACTTAAGCCGGTAACAAGTGAGTCCATAACTCAGAACAGCTGGGATCTGGGAGCCCCAAAGGGTCCCAGAACAGCCCCACTTATAGGCGCATTCGGAGCAGACACCCGGGCCGGGTGCTCCTGTGTCCTGTCCTGCCCGCCGCAATCCTCGCCGGGACCAACGAGCTCCGCAAATAATAAACTGTGGCCACCTTCCGACCGAATAAATCACCCGGTTTGGGGCGCCTTTTCATTTCTTGCTGGATGGCGGAGGCCCCGGGTCCAGCTGCTGTTGGAATTAATTAGACAGAGACATTAGGACTGCTCCTCGCTTACACCGCAAATTGTTTGCACATCAGTTTGTCTGGAGGAGGGCCCTCCTGGACCCGGCGGTGGCGGGCAGCCTGCCCGGTCATGGGGCTATTGTTCCGGGGCCCCCTGAACTTGCCCGGAAGGGTATGGCAGCCCTTTGTGAAATATTTTTCCTCTCTTAATAGACTGATAATGAGCTAATCCTCCTCGGGAGCTCCTCTTCTTCGCAATTTCGGCAAATTGTTTGAGCCCTCCAGGCACCCGGACCTGAAACAAAGGTTCCATTTGGGAAGGCCGGGAACTTTCCTAATCCCGATGTTGAGGTAAAAGGTTGCCTGAATATTTTATGACCTCTAGGGGACCTCGGCCTGATTATATTGAAATCGACTACACTTGCTTCCTCTTCCTTAGCCAAGACAAAAAAAAAAAAAAACAAAAAATAATGCGCAGCATACGGCTCAAGGGAGGCGTTTCATCCCTGGCATTTTTTACGGTTCGCCTATTCGATTAAGGGTATAAAGCGATTTAAAGGCTGAACCGGACAGTGGCCAGCAACGGCTAGGACGTAATTCGCTCGCATTAATTCCGAAGAAACAAGAATAATGTGAGTCGGAAACTATAGCAGCGGCGCACTTCCCACCCCATTCCATCCCCCAAACAGCCCCAATATTCCGACCCTTACGACTGGAGGTGCTCACTTTCGGCGCCCGAAATCGGCTAGTGGCAAAATGCACCCCAACGCAACGTCTACCCGATGGAAATTATGGGAATATTATTCATGAGTAAGCCATCAACTGGATGCTTTAGATTTTCTCGGCCATCAATCAAAGCTATCGGAGGAAACTCACGAAAATATGAACTGACAACGTTCAGTGCGCCGCCAGGATGTCTTCTACCCGAAATGGACTTCGTTTTGATGAATGCCTCTGGAGAACGGTCGGCGTGGCAGAGGGGTGGTGATAACAATTTATCGGAATTAAGGACAAGCGATGAAACTTGCCGCTGTTTGATTACTCAAGTGGGTCCTGAGGGTTTCCCCAGGGATAAGTAAACATTGCTGCTAGAAGTTATGCAGCAGATGTCAAGAAGTTATCTCCTTTTTAAAGAGATGATTAACTTCCTACGTTATTGTTGCCATATTATGACACAAGAAAACACAAGTTCTGATCGTTTGTATTATAAAGATGAGCAAAGTCGATACTACTATTTATACCAAAGACTTTATCTTATATAGTTGTCCTCCTACAAAATATTACAACAATTTATACTCAAATAATATCAGAAATTATAGCAACAATATAAATATACCATAAAATTCTAGAACAATATCTCGCATACAGCACTCAGTTCATTCATACATACTCGTATATCAGAAAATATAGGATTAAAAGTAAAATAGACATACTTAGGTAATTTCTGGCCCATTTTAGTAACACTGTTACCAACGTTTATGGTCCAAATCGAATCCATAACTTATTGTGACGAGAACAGCCGTATGTAAAATTATGCTTGGTAAGGTATTTCATAGTCCATAAAACTATTTAACAGTAGCAAGGAGATTATGTTGTTTTGCAGCAATTATGGTAAATAATCAGAAAATGTCATAGCATATGTATGTGATAATTATTGGAAATCTAGCGTTGGTAAAAACTAGTTACCTAGTGTTCCAATTTGGTCTTTTTTTACAGAAACAAAAATTTATAACCATGGTAAATTTGTTGAATGTTTCCGTTAAATATATAGCATGTGTACAATTTTTGAATCAGAATCTAATAAATATATGCGTAGGCATTTGAAGATTATGTTTAATATGGATACAGTTTTACTTAAATCGCGAACCTTGTTTAGTTAATAAAAGTCCTGATTTATCATAAAAAACTACGAATTTCGAAGTCGACATAACATGTCGCTACTGAGTATTACATAAATAAAGTGGAACCGGACATACATAATCAATTACGAATTGATTCCCACAATCAATTATGAATAATATCGATTTCAAACTGATTTTTAATTGATTTCAGTCTGCATCTTTCACAATGGAGGAAATAAATGAATAACTGATTGTATTTTGATTTCTGGTTTTGATTCCACATTGGTTATTATTACAACCAATTCTGATTCCCAAAACGTGAACATGCACCATACAAAAACATAATTTTCCCATGAAAAAGGAATTGATTCTTTGATATCTGAGAATTAATTTGATATAATTGTAATGTCAGCTTTGTTTTAATTCAGTTGTCCAAACCGGATTTTCATTTTCCAGTAAACGAGTTAGCTAAAAAAATAATATACTTCTTTTTCCTTATATATACCTAGGTAGGTTCGTACGTAGGTATATTTGTAGTTATAAAATGCTTAAAAACTAATTAGCTATAGTTATGGTTCCATGTACATATCGAGAATATCATATTAGGTCATTAATAATTACAATATATATTATATTATAGATACTAAATAAGCATTTACTAAAAATTCTTTATTCATATTAGAAGACGCTCAAAGAACTGACTCTCCTTGGAGATAGATGGGTAGATGAAAATGGTTTTACATTAAAGTTGGATTTGATGGTTAAATTTCTAAAATGTAGACAATTTTAAAGATCAGTACGTGCGGAAAATACCGAGTGCAGTGGAGATAATTGGAAGTGAGCACGAAGTCTAATCGCCGAATATAATAAATATAAAAAGCGGCCAAATTATGGGGCATTCAACTATGCATTCCACTTCTGATTCATCTTCTTTACCTACCACTTCAATCGAAATGAAACAAAGACACGTATCAGATACATCTGCAAATGTTTAAGCGCTTAGGCTTTTGTGCAAAAATTTAATATTTAAATACTGTTAAATTTGAAAACACTGAAATCGATTTGTATTTCCAAAATTTGGCAAAAATTGTAGCTGCAGAAATGCTCTCTAACCCTGAGTTTTTATATTTGCAAATGGAGGTGTCATCATTTATACAGGAACAATTACGGAATCAATACTCAAAAAGTAAGTGATAACTTACACATTGGCATTCGGGAAAAATAGCCACTAAAATTTGGCATATGATGTACATTATATGTATATTTAAAACCTTGCTAATTTCGTATTTCCGACTAGCCTTAAAGTGCATCCTGTATTGTAAATTGTATAGTGACTGATCTAATAAAAATATTTACTTCTTTAAATATAGTATAAAACTGCTATCTGCTTTTACAAATTGCTGTGTTGCATTAATGTGCTATTAATTACTTGATACCATATAATTTAAAACGAAATAATTTTGAAATATTGCGTAAAATTTACTTTGCGTTGACAAATACGAACGATTTTAGAAATATAAGTATACATACATATGTGGGAAGTTCTGCGAGAGAACCAAGGAAAAGTAAATTGATCCTCTTATATGAGATATATGTATTTAGGTTCATATTTTAATAGTTCACAGAGCAAAGAGTTATTTCAAAGTTTACAGAAGTATATTAATATTCACAGTAGTAAGTTAACTTCAAAGGACATAGCGTGTAAGTATAATGTTTAAGATAAAATAAAGCAGCTAAGTTACCCAGTTTGTCTCGGCAGCATATGGTCACTTCAGGTCAATGACCTTAGATAGGTATTTACTGAGCTCGTGTAAATGCCATTATGGTTTGGCGCGTGTTAGGGGTGAAGAAACCGAAGATTTCCACATCAATATTCTACTACATATGCATGCATATCAAATTAAAATTGATGTTAAAATAAAATTCTAAAATTCAGTAAAATTAATTGACTTAAATCAATAACCTTACAAATCCTTATTTGATTTAGCAAGAAAATAACATGCGGTAAGTAACAAGGTCACTTTACTGATGATGTTCCTGCCATCACTGAGTATAAATCCGGGCAATTTTATTTTATTTAAGCGAAATCAAAATTGTTTCATGTGACATTTTCTGCTAAATCTGGAACCGGATCCGATGTCAAAAAAAGAGAGCTAAAATGAGTATAATTCCGATAATATAGCTTTTAAGCATTAATCTTTAGATTGAGAACTGAATCGACTCCTTTCAAGTAAATTTTGATTTGTGCCATACCATTGCAACGATGATATTTGAATATCAATAAAAAGCACAATCAATATCTTTCTGTCGTTTTATGAACTTTTCATGGAAGGTTATAACAAATGTAATTTCTTTTTTATAAAAAATAAAAGACTCGTAATTTAACCTTTCAGAAGAAACCTTCCACTGCAAAATTTTCATTTAAAGTAAAATTTTTTTGAAATACGAACGCTACTTGAAACAATCTGAAGCTCGAAATTTTTGCTTGATCACAAAACTTCGCGGAAACTCCTCAAGCATGCACGCCGTAGAAGTTCCTAATTACAATGGCTGCCTCAAGCAGCACCTCTCAAAGCAAGGACGAGTGCAATTAAAAAGCGCCGAAGTGACCGTCTTGGCTTGAGTGATTTATGGCCTCTACGAGTGTGCGTGACACCGAGCAGACATGTGAGTAAGGTGGACGGTGACGAAGGTCCCTCTCCACCTGCCAGGATCTAACTTTCCGCCCTTAACTCCTCTTGACGTGAGTCCTGCTTCCGAGACAGCGCCAAGAGGCCTATATTATTTTTTCTGCCCTAATCAGATATTAATCTGCCCCTCGGCGAGGCGGGGGTCATCAATCACGGGGCGATTTTGACAATGGCAGGCAGCATCCACTGTCAAAAAGTTTCACATTTGTCGGTGTGTCCAAGGACCCCCTTACCCCCTCTGCCGCTTCAACCCCCTGGCCGGGACAAGAGTAATGTCGCGAGCAACGTGAGCTGAGAACCAAAAGCGGTCCGGGGGCAAAAACAAAATTGGATATCGATGCTGACCCGTTTCGGGTAATCCGTGAGAAATCGCTTTCCTGGCGGAATCGGAGCGGCTCCTTGCTCCTTTTTCCCCAAAAAATTTTATTGTGTTTTCTATTGGTGCGGTGTTTTCGGCGCTGTAATCGATCCGGGGATTTGCGCTTATTGCCTCGGATTTGTGTGACAGATTTGGCCATTAATCTCGCCAGAAATCTCGATCCTACCTTTATCGAGCGCGTCTTAAGGTGGATGTGTTTTCGGCTTTATCTTCGAGCAGCATCCGATGAACTCTCCTCGAGTCGGCCGTCTGAGCCCGCATCTCAGCACCTTTAAGGTGTGCATTTGACACCCTGTCGGTCGGTGAGTGTCCTGCAAATCTGCTGGTCGAAGGCAAGTTTTTGGTCACCCTATTCGTTTTAGTTGAAAATTAAATGCCTTTCTTAAATCAAATTTAAGGAGCATAAAATCTCATTTGTATTTGAAAACTTTAACACTTAAGAGGGTATTCTGGTCTAGAAATATTAAAACAACGATTTTGGTTTTTATGTTTTCTTATAGTTTATACTTTTACGAATATGCTGCCCAACAGAAATTTTAAAATTCCAATAATTAGCGCAGTTACAGCAAGTTTAGTGACGTGGCAACTAAACCTACCCTGAAATGTTTAAACGCGTTTTTCTCGAAACCACTTTTGTTCAAGCCTATTGAAACGATATCTCAAATTCTAATTAACGAATTGACTTGAAATTCGTTACACACCTTCTTGATATAACGCTCTATAGTCCCTACCAGGCTTGTTAAAACAAAATTGTTTACTGTTTTAAATAAATTTGAAACCGGAACAAAATAATGAGAAAAATCAAAATTTTTTTCAAACAGTTGCCATTTTGCGAAAAAGTTTTTTTTATTTCTTCGAGGTAGGAACGATGACAACACCTTCACTGATTAAAAATCTATTTTAGTTTTTATTTCAAATAAGTAATATAGAAGACTCAAAATCGTGTGAACCAGGACGCACGACTTCGTTTCAAACCCCCACTTCACCACCCTGTAATTTTGTAAATCGTCGACATTTTTATTTAATTTTTTTTTAATTTGTAATGTTATAAATAAATATTGGGAAAAAATCTGATGGTAAAAATATTTTTCGTGTTTTTTAAACACAATTCCAAAAACCATTCAAATTTGGCCCTCTAGACCAGAATAACTTCTTAAATTAAATACCCGACCTTCTATAGTTAGGGATATTTTTTCCATGTATTTGAATCATCAATTTACTCGTACATTACATTTAAAATTTCATTAGTTTGAACTTTTCTATTTTCTAAATATTTACAATCTTTCAGGCTGGAGTGTAATAGCAAATAAAGCGCTAACTGGTTAAAAGGCCATAATACCAATTTAACAATGTTTTTTAAGTTAATTTGAAAATAAAGCATTTTAAAACAACGCAGGTTATAAACATATTTCTAACAAAATGATATATTTTCCTCTTTAATTATCTGTATTATTATATTTAGAGGGGCTTATTTTATTTTATTTTGTGCAGAGTAAGGATTCTATTTTTCAGTAAACTTTTCCTCAATTTCTATTAATATGATGATTTTAATAATAATTCTTTAAATAACTTTTAGCCAGTGAATAAAACATATTATTTCGTTTCAATAATTTATTTAATAAATATATTTAAATTATTTGTTTAATTGTTTCAAATATTTTGATGCCAGCTAAAAACAAGAAAATGTTGAAAAATCAAACCACACAAAACAGTTTATCAATTTAAGCGATTTATTTTGATGTGAAACAAAATTTGGTAACGAAATGTTATTAAACCCTCGTAAAACATTTGAAACATCTCAATTTAAAGTAAAATTAAATTTTTAGTGCTTTTTATTCAATATTTCTTTGTTCCTCCTTTACTACATACTTAGAAACATATACTCTTTTTTAAACTTACTGCATTTTTTTCGAATTAAATATTTTCATATGCATTTTAAGCAGTTTCAAGTTTAACTTTTTCAGGGACGAATTTTTTAAAGTTGGAAAAAGTGGTTAAATATTTTATTTGATTACCTCTTTACTTATTTTCAATGACAGCTGTTCAGTAAGCAGGAAAAATTTGGAAAAATAATTAGTATAACAATGGAAAGATAGCTTACATATTTGAAAATAAAATGCTATTAGTAAAATAAAAAACAGCTTATTTTACAAATTATGTTTCGAAATGAAGAAACCAATAAAACTGATCAAATTGCATACATATGAAAATTTATATATCAAAGATTTACAATATTTTTTCCAATAACCCAAAATGAAAACTTGTGTAGAGGTAATTTTTAAATATTTTGAAAGCAGTTAGTTTTATGTAGAATAAAATGCTATCCATGCTCCCATGGTGTCAGTAGTTTTTTAACAAAGTTTAATTTATTTTCTAGTTAGAATAATTCTAATTTTTAAAACACAAAACCTACACATATGTACATATGTGGCCAAGGGCGTGAAGATGCTAAGATAAAAGTAAAACATTGCATTTTTTTATTGAGCAGTTTTCCACATTAGTCCACTATTTTAGTAAATTAGCTAGTTTAATACGTCTCCGATATGTTGTTAAAATTTCATCTTGATTGAAGTAAAAGTTCACATTACAGGATTTTTCATCACAAATCAATGCGTTAATTTCCAATATTTTATTTAAAATTGTGGTTTTATTTCCTGGGTGTAATATTAATATTTATTTTGAATGATTCATATGCAAGTGCAAAATGGTCATAAGCTCAAATTTTTAAAATGTGCGTATTGTCACTTCTAACCAATCTTAAATCGCCACTTTTGAAGCAAATCATAGAAGAATTGGTTCCTTAACAACTCCGTAATAAGATAAGAAAAAGAAAAGGATCGAAGCGACTCTCTTGACAGACTCCAGTTCATTGAAAGTGCGGATATGAATTGAATTAATTTATACATATGCATTAATACCTATTAAACGTAAAGCCCAGCCTAGCTTTTTAATTAAACAAATAACGTCATTTCAAAAGAAAATTACGTCTATTGAAATTTTTACTGAATACATCTTGCAGAAAAAGAAATTTAGATAATAAATATTTATATTATATCACTCAGCCTATGTAGTCGCATGCGTCGCATGGCCACCTCTTTTATCTCATTTGACCCCTCTGACTTCTTTCTGAAGACATACTTGAAAAGAAATTCTGACATGGTCCATCAAACATTTAATCACATAATTGAAAACGAGGTCAATGGCTATTATATTTTACTATTTTAGCTGAAATGAAGCAAGTATCTATTTTTCTAACTTCTGCGAGAAAACGTGAAATATAAAAATAATAATAATTTACAGACTTATACATACATGTTTTATGTTTTCGAATTACACCCGCATTATTTATCAGGATTCTACTAGTGGGTAGGACAGAATTAATGGGAACTAGGAGATTAAATCGAAATTAATTCGGCTCCTAGGGTTGTCCTCTCGTCCAAGATGCGATATCTCTTCTCAGATTTATGGGACAGCCTTCTTTTTGCAGTTAATTTGCGCTGAAGATGAACACCACTTCAATTAAGGCTTAAATCGAAAATCTTGTGCCTGGATTAGGTCATGGTCTTGGTGGCACGAATTGCAGGTGCCTTAAGGAATCCTTGAGCCACCCCGTCTCTTCCGTTGGGCGCATAGCACACGCAATTTCGACACACGACGTAATCAATTTGCTATTTTCTACGCATCTGGGCCCTGGAGTCGGGGTTGGTATTGATTCCGCAAAGTCGTTATCTCCACATTCAGGACGCCTTCGTAACCGCCTCGACCGGAATTCTTCACACCTCCCTCCAGGAGCTGAGCCCTTGATCTATTTAGGGAATTAATTCAGTACACTGGAGCAGATTTACTCACTTCGGGATTGATTTTCCGCCCAAAGGAGATCTGCACAATGAGCAGCACCATCTCAACGGATGGGGACCCTCTCGGGGAATCACTGACTCGAAAAGACTTCAATGGGCCAAGGAAATTCTTCGGATGTTGCAGGGAATGGTCCACTCTAAGGACACGATGAGGAGGACAACGACGACGACGGCTGCTCGGACGACTCTGCCAGATCCATCGGGTGGGGCTCATGTGCAGAAGGGCATCAAGGGCCGACGTAGTGTTTGTCAAATGGCACCAAGAAGACGCATATTCTCCCCGAATTCCTTGTTAAATTCCTCCGCTGCCAGGAGCACCAATGAATATTCGTCTTTGCTACCACTCGAAATCTTCAGAAGAAGGACCTTCTTGAGAAGGAGTTTTGCGTATCTTAAGCAACCAGATTTCCGCTCCGCGGCTTTCTTTTTTTTTATGTATTCTAATAGCCACCCACTCAGGCCTGGCCGTTCCACAGAAAAATAGTAAATCCTTCCTGCTGAATAAGATCTTTATAAATCTCAACTCTGGCCATTGGTACTGGCCCCGAATTATGAGGGCAACAGGAAAAAAATGTTTCCCAGTTTGAATAAAAAATTCCATGAAATTTAAATATGCCGGAGATTTATCTGCTTCTCCGATGATTACCTGTCTTAAATTTATGTAGGAGGCATAAATACTTCCTAACAACGTACTCATAGAAGGGAATGAACTTGTAGAATCCACAAGGAGCAATGGTCGATTTGATAGTGTATAGTCGCCCCCTTGTCCAAAAAGGTATAGAGGTAAAAGTTTTCTGTCCATGGTCCTAAACCCCATCAAAAAATACCTGGTGAGTAGATAAACTATTTTGGTGGATGTACCTCAACAAAGGGCGGCTAAGCAGTTTAAGCATTTCAGCCGTTTCCAGAAAATTAGCTATGAGTGAGCGCATTCCCTTGGCAATAAGTTGGTCCATGCCACACAGGCTTCCTGGGCTTTTTAGGGCGACCAGCCCTTGGGCTCGAACTGAATTTTCCAACTAAATAACTATCAGAAGGGCAAAAAGTTGGCCCACCTCGCAACAATGCAGAAAGGAGCACCCTGGAGCCCATAAATTTTCACAATTCGCCTACGGCCGGGTGCTTTTGTATTTGCTCTGAGGGCGCTCGTACAAGAGCCCAAACTTTTACTACCAATTGACCAAAATGCCTAATAAATGCCGATGGGAAATCAATTCATTTTCGCATATTGTCTGGACTCAAATTTAAATATCCATCTGTTCATCCTTGAGGTGGCAGATGCCTTCAACTGAATTTGGTTCAGCTAAAATAAGAAGCAACTTGATCTAAGAAGTGGAAATAAATAAAAGTTTAATTGACCAAACTTTTATCATTTTGAATAAATGCTATATTTTTTTTCAAATTTTACAACGATAAATTATATTATATGATGATAATTAAACTTAATATTAAAAACAATAAAACTCGAACCTTTAAAACCACATAGTAAGTAAATATTCTATTATTTATAAATACAAATAAGTAACAATGTTTTACACGTATAAATAGTTGGGATTATTTAAATGAAATTCTTGTATTGTTAGGAATGTTATTTTTCTGAAACATTATACATATAAGTGCACTTTTTAACAATATATAAAATTTGTTTTACAATAATATTTTTAAATGGATTTTCATATTAAAATTCAAACTGTCTTAATTGTGCCATCAGGACAATGAAATAAACTATTTTATTTACTACATGAAATGTTTCCATCACAGCAAGATAATGAAATATTAGAATCGGTTATAACTCCAGCTTGAAAAATATAAAAAGCAGTGTTGGTGTTTTAATTTAAAACAAAAAAATATATATGTGTATGTACGTATACTATTGCTTCAAATTAAAATCGGTTAAATATTTTGAAGAGCTTTACAAGAATTGGAAGAGGAATGTATTTTATTATATTCTACTTTGACAATTTCCTTCAGATTTGTAGGTTAAAAATTGGAAACCAAAACCAGATTTTTTCAGACTCTGCATTAAATTAATAAATTTTTCTTACTCACGCTGGTTTAACAAATAAAATTGATTTAATCTACGAAACGAATGCTTTGTACGGAAGAAACCCTAAAAAAGCAGTGAATTATTGAAATGAGTCGTCTATGTACAATGAAATATTTATTGAAGTAAAGTAGTTGATACACATGTAGGATTTGTGCTAATTAAAAAGCATTCAGTAGAGTTCACAATTTATTCTAAATTCAGTTAAGAGTTCTAAAGTCTAGAATTCACAAGGTGATTTCGTAGATAATTAAGAATAATGTCTATTCAAGTTCACACTTCAACTTAGTCCGTCTGTGGTATCGTTCAACTTTTACAACTTTGATCTGATTCGATTTTAACAACTTTCATCTGATTCGACTCTAACAACTGTGATATCAATTTCAACGACTGTGATAATTCCCGTAAACAACTGCGATAATCTCCATGGCGGGATGTTAACTTCTGATAGGATTAGCATCGACTAACTCTTGACTTCTGACTCACTACTACTACTTGTCTCTAATAACTGTTAATAACTACTGATAACGGAGGTTAATATTACGGCTGTGATGAGATGATCTTGCCGTGGCCCTCCACACACATATGTATATTTTTTATTGCATTAATCGAAAATTTAAGTTACAATTATAAAAATAAACAATTAGTACAGTGTAATTTCAAAATGGTGGTGGTTATATTAGATTAATAACATCATTATATTTATTGCTATAATGTAGATATCTTTAGAAGTAAAAATTAATATTTTTTTGAAAATGAACAAGTCATTGAAACTAATTCAGTGTAACCTAACTGAGAAATATATTTTTTATGTAACGAACGAGAAATGACATTTTGATTTGTTTACTGTCAGTGTAATTTAAGATTAGAAGTTGTAATTTACGAGTCCTTGCTTTCTCTCCTCGTTAGATAGGTTTGTGAATTCGTGGAAATGTGACCGCATTTGGAAAATTTGAATTCGAGTTAAGACGATGCATTTGACCCATTTGGTCACTCCTGACGGTCATCGCTCGCTTCATATAAATTCTTTTTGCATGCGTGATACGTGAGCATACCTCTTATATATTATTTATTTTGTCAACTATCGCATATTTGACTTTAACCCCAATACCATGCCACATGCTTGACATCCTTCACGAGGTCGGAAAATTCCCGAGCGGTTCACCGCAGCAAACTGTTGCAATTTTAATGGCATCTCTTTGAAAAACTCCGACGAGCGGCAATTAAAATTCACACAAAACTCATAATCATCAAATTGGTTTTAATATTTAAACAAAAGCGTCCGGCATTAACAGCAAATTATGTGAATGCGGCGAGATGGTGGTGGGGGGAGTTGTGTTGCGGCCCCCCACCTATTAGCACAGATCCACTTTGTCCTCGTTAATAGCGGCCTAGAACAGCCCACCCCAAACTCACCCCCACCCCACCTGATGCCCAATTTACATACGAGCCCTCGTTTATCCGGCCAGTGTATCGCATAATTAGCTGCGCCCCATAGATCTGCAATTAACTGCGAAATTTATTCGCCCAGAAATTCATTGAAAGAGTCGTGGCTGCCATTACGCAAAGTGGATCCCGCCGTAAAATTGGTTCGCTAAGTAAACCCCCGGTTCTGCCGCGAAAAGTCGACCTTTATCGCCCTAAAGGGCGCAACAAGTATCAACCATGCATGTAAAAATAACACTCAATGAGCTATAAAAAGGTAGTTACAAGACGCCGCGCAAAGATTCGCTAAGGAGTACTGCCAAACGATTTTATGGTGGTAACTCTAGGATCTAAGTAATTCATGGATGCGAATCTGAATCCTCGTCTTAGAATCTTAAGAGAAGTGAAAATACCTACATATATAACAATTTTTATACCTACATACAATAAAATTGAATTCTTTTTAAAAATTCGTTTTATTTTTAGAATTTGTTAGGATGTTTGGAGGTTTGTTCTTTTTAATAACCAATTTTGAATTTGAGAGTAAATCAAAAAGGTTTTCTGTGTATTTGTATGTCATTAAAGTAACAGACAACATTAGCGATTTGAGTGACAACTTGATGAGACTTTCCACTTTCGCGTTATAGACAGTGTTTTTTGATACTTGCATTGTAAAGCCTTTATAAGTCCTTAATAATAATTTTAAATGGGAAAAGCGAGTAGATTATTTTTTAGTGACATTGTTGAAAATTACAAAACAATAATATTTCACTAATAGATACTCATGGTATAATTTCCCTCCTTAACGCATATGACATTTAAAAATACGGTTTCAAAAATATACACCATTTGGGTCACAACTCTCTGAAATATGTATTTTTATTTTATATTTGTTTCACAATAAGAGCTCTTCCTTGTATGTAAGTATTATATATATACATATACATATATATATATATATATATATATAATTTAAAACCATATTTGAAGATCTTCTATTAAATGTCCCGATGGGTTTTGTTAACCCTACTTTTTTATAGTAATCATATTTCAGTTATTTGAGAAATTCATAATTCATGCTTCACTCATAAGGGACTTCTTTAGGAAAAAGTGTTTTTTTTTACTAACAGTTTCGTCCTTATTGCGATTTTTACACTAATTTAGAAAGCTTTTGTTGATTTACCTACCAAGTAAAATAAGCATCAATTGAATCTAATCTAGCAAACAGTAATATAAAGAACCTAGTTGCAATAATATTAATATTGATTAGCTACAAAAATGACTTATATATTGTATAATAAATAGGTGTATTGTTTAACTTCCAAAAACTTTTTGATAACAACGTTTACATGTGCTTAAGATACTATTGATAAAATTATAGGCTGTGTACATATTCTCCAGACTTGCTAATTCAATCTTGAGTCGGCTTGTGCTAAGTTTAGTTTGGTTTGAGTCATACTCTTACCCACAATTAAGCCTTTTTTTGACAATCTCGTACAATGGATCTACATAATACAATTGGACAAACTTATCATACTGAAGGCTGTTAGAAATTTTATATTGAATAATTTTTCAAATAAGCATTTTTTCATTTCCAACTTTAACTAGTAGAGATATAACACATTGTATGTATTTAAATTTATAATATATAGTGCAGTTATTCTTAAATAGGGCAATATATAATACATTTATTTCTTGACAGGGGTTCACATTCTAGTTAAAAGCGATACACTAGAATCATATTGTTATTTGTAATACTTAGTTTCTTGCATTTCTACTTCAGCTCATTTGAAATCTAGTGAAATTAATAGAAGTATCTTAAATTCATTTCTGGTTGGTACTTAACTCAAGTAGATAAATATTTTAGTGAATATCAATAGAATTTCAGTTAAGTTAAAGAAAATCTCAGTTAATATTCTGACCCACAAGACAACTTCTAGATTATGTAATGAATTTGACTATGTATAATTGCTAGAATAACTTTCCGGTTATTTGAGATAAAATAACTATAAAAATAATTAAAACAATTAGACAAACTGCATAGTGCGTGGTTTTCAAAAAATTATGGTTAACTTGTTTCTAATTACAACACCTACGTTCGATTTCACAAATGACACTAATGCTTATTGTAGCGGTGACTTTCTTATACGTACATTGCAAGAATTCCTTACTTAATTTCAAGGAGTAAACGAATACTGATGAATAAACAGGAATGCTATTTCGAAGATACCCTCATTAATATTCTAATTAGATGATGTTTTGTGGTTTCTTACCAATTTAGCTGTAATAACTTAATGTTGTTAATGTGATATTAATCCTAATTGATCTTATTTATTCTAATTGATGCACTTTAATATATGAAAGTTGCTTTTATATCGTAGTTATAAGATAAGCATCACAGTTCAAATTTTTTTTACAACAATTGATGTTGGAAATTTAGCGCAATGATGTGATATGATATGATTTATAAAGCCTTTGAATTAGAATTGTTAATTAAACACTATTTGGTACATATTACATGAATATTTTTTCACAAAAACTTAACAAATACAAGAATATAAAAAAAAAAATAAGAATACAAAACAAACAATTTTCATTTTTGTTACAAAACCCTAGTCCTTGATGTGCGTAAGTTCAATTGCACAATCTGAGCAAAAGAAAAAGCCATATTTTCCATATTCATAATTTCACGGAACTACAAATCTCAGTAAATAAAATTTTACTGGACTTAAAAATAATGTACCCGATACAACGAAAATCAATTGAGAAGTGGTCGTGTATGACGAAATCTATAACACGAGTACCTACACAGGTACAGTCCTTCTTCTTTATAGGAGGATTTTAAATGTATTGAAATGGATTGTGAATTTCGCTTCGATTGAGTTTTAAAATTCAAATTATGTGGTGTTGTTTAAGTATTATTAAGCCTAATTTTCTTTTCCTTTTCCTTTATCCTTTCAATCGTTTTACGTATATTTACTATTATCTAGTGAATTTTAAATTTTACCATTTTTGTTGTTTTAAAAATTCAATAAAGTGCTTGCTGTGTAGGCATACATGATGCATTCATTACCCTTAGAATCATTGCCTTCACAAAAATAGGAAAAAAAGATCAGAATTGACGAAAATCCTGGCGTTTTGGACATTTTCTCCTATTTTTTCCATGTAAATGAAAAAGAAATAATGAAATATTCTGCAGCTTGAAGGATTAATTTTATTTACCGCCTACAAAAAGTCGACCATAAAAAGTGACAAAATGAGGCAAACCTACTTATATATATATGTATTAAAAATATTTTCTAAAAATAACTATTAGAAATAGCAATAATTCCAAGAAACTTAAAGATTTTTATGTCGCTATTTTTTAACGTTTTCAGGAGTAACAACTATACTATGTAAATATATGGGCTATATTCGGGTGTCTTATCTAATGTATTTTGATATTTGTATTAATATTTTTTTAAAAGGATGGTTTATTGTGCGTTACCTACTCGTTTTCAGCATCAGTATCGCACAATAGTGCGTTAAAGTGTTACAGCCATTGTACCCGTAGTTTGGTCAAGCTCTTTGTAGGTCCTTTACTGCATAACAACATAAAGTTGCATTAAATTTTCGGATCGAATAAAAGGGAACGAAGTTAATTTCCCATTAATGGCGCCTGTACAAATTGGCCATTAACGGAAACAAATCTGCAGGGCGACGTCAAAATTGTAAACTGTTCGAAGCACCTCTTGACCTCAGCTAGCGGACTGCGGTGAACTCAGGAATGGGATCTCATTAATGCACCGATGCCATAACTTAGGGAAGGGCTCAATTTCCAATTAATATCTGAGCCCTCACTCCCGGGGAGGTGCGACAGTCCCTGTGTGGCCAAGGGGCTCCAGTCGTTGGCCACAGGTACGTACATAATTACAGGGGTATTAGCAGGGATTGCAGGGTGTCGCGCCAATTAAACGGAAGTACACCTGCAATTAGGCCTATTCGAATTGTGGCTCTAATTTAAGACCGCGAGGAGGTGGACTCGCTCGTGGACAGGGTTGAGGAGCACCGTTTTGGGGGTGGTCCCGAAAATTTATTAACATACCGCCATTCATCATGGGACTTTTCGCATCTAAAATCGTTGGCCCCAAGTTCGCAAGTCAATTTTGTTGTATTCCACCTTAATGGCGCCCGATTCCATGGGAGCGATTTGAAAGTGCGGATCCCAGGCCTGGCCGAAATTTCCATATAAATGAGATTCCTATATGATTTGTGGGCCCCGTGTTCATTTCGGGTGCGGTACCCGCCAGAATGGGAGAGGGGGAAAAGGGGTAGGAGAAAAGAAAAGGGGGATAGGGTGCGCCAACCGCGATCCCGACTACTGCTCCTGGCAGACCGATTGCGGCTGCGGCGACGATGGCGGCGGCGGTGGTATGGCAGGACGAAAGGGTTCAAGGTTGATTCATTTTACAATACCCCTGGGGACCCTGCCGGCTGCGGACCGGTTATGAATAGCGATTCGATTATGATCTATGGGGGATATAATGGGCACAAAGCCTCCCAAGCCCTGCGGACGGGCTTTCCGGGACTGTGTGCGGTTAGGTCCTGGTTCCATCCAGAGGCCTTGAAAGCGAAGCGATTCTTTGCAATATACATTTTTTTCTGCCCTTCTGTCACTCTGCGCTGAAGCCTTCTCCTCGTCCTCCATTTTTTTCGAGTGAGGTGCTGGGTAAAATTCAGCTGAAAATATCAGGAACATACACATATATGTATATAACATATGTAAATCCCGGAAAATTTTTATCTTTTCGACTTTTGGACAAAACTGGCAACATTTTTTTTTTTCCAGTCCGGTTCACATGTAGCGCTCGATGATTAATCCATATCTGAGACACGTTTATCCTACGGGAACTCGACTTTTATGCATGGTTATAGAAGCGGAGATACACCAGTTCGAAAATGCATATGGATGATTTAAAAGTTTTTATTCTCAAGAGATCTCTCAAAATCCCCTGAAGTAAATTGGCAAGCATTTTTAAAAAGTCAAGAGACATTATTAAATATAGTCGAGGGGATACTTACAGTTCAGATCCATAAAGTGCATAATTTAAGCACATCATTTCTACAAATTATCGTAAGTGACAATTTTCGAAATTTAATTTTTGATTGCAACCAAGTTACATCTTATTGTCTTGCAGATGTACCTTATAAAACGCTTTGCCATTTTATTATTTATTTATTATTAAATTCACTTATAGACGTATTAAAATTCGCAATATGAAGAAGTCGAATAACCTTAAAAGAGCAGGACAATTTATAGAGTAAGATCAATCTATATCGATAGTTGTTGTTTGGCCTTCTTGTAGTTTCGTAGATTTTTGTTACTTTTATAAAAATATAACAGGTGACTTTTGGGAGAAAACTATGTTAAAGAAAATATGTATAAATTTTTCTTAAAAACAAAAAAACACAGAATCGGATGGATGACGAGGCTAAACAATATAATAGTTTTTTACGATGACTAAAATTTTTAATGATAGTTAAGAGACCAACTTCGGCTATTTTGCGATATTTATAATAAGAAAACAGCTTAAATTAAGGACTCATCTATTTACCGTAATGGCTAAACGAACATTTTATTTTATTTGCGAATACGTCTGTGTAAAGTTGATGTTAGTCAGTGTAATTATGTATATTAAATAGTCATATTAATTGAAATTCAAAGGAAATATTCATTTAAGTAAATATATAATACTAATGACCTAGCGCTAACATACATATATTCCATAACAAAATATCACATCTTAATATACTATACAGATTTGAATAGAGATTTGTCAATCGATTTTTCATGATCTTCTGGTGAACATTTGTTCGTAGACAAATCCCTTTCTCCTAAAATCGGTCTTTGACTGCGAAAATAACAATTCAAAATGTGGGAGAGTTAAACCTAAACAACTTCTTATAACTTGTTTCAGAGTGTTTGCTTTCCTTTTCAAGATTTTTTGTATAGGTATTGTTTGAAAGCTTTAACACTTAAATTTCTAACACACCAATTAAACTCCTACGATATCTTTCAAAGGATTTATAAAGCATTTTCTGGGTTCAGCTACTCCAAATTTTCATTTGCGGCTTTCATATGGTGAAGAACTGATTTTAGGGCCATGTATTACTTATATAATATATTGCCACAGACCTTGGTATAATGAATCCTGTATATATGTACATATCTACGTATTACATATAATATATTCATTGTTTTCTTTCAATTATAAAATGCCTTATTAGTGGCAAACGCATGACGTTATTTATGTACTACGTTTCAGCATACAGATAATACCGAGACCAGATATCCAACACCCATGCTAAAAATTCAAGGGATTACTTTTTGAAATATGCGGTGACAATTCGTTACTGATGTGTTGGTTTGCTTTGAACCGACAACATCTCTGTTCTGTTTTGTTGAAAGAATTCAATGTACATATTTCATAGATTTTAGAGATTTATCCGGCAATCAGTTTACTTTGATTTTCCCCTGAATATTGATATTGTTATTAAATGATTATTGATTGGTATTGACTCGGCATTGTTTTGGCTCAGGGTTGTTTAGCTAGATGTGCTTTGTTGAATTCGGTTTTATTGAATTATTCTTTACTAATGACAATAGTTCGCCTCTTGAGTCATTTGGAATCTTGATTTATGTACATACATACATTATTATATTCGAGTTAGAAAAAATAAATACATACATTTTGTAAGAATTATTCTCAAAAATTCTTTTTTTTTGTTTCATCCATTAAAACAGAACAACATGTAATATTATAATGGACATGTTCTCAGCAAGTATGGAGGTTGCTGATTTTCGGTTTAAAGCCGTATTCACTTAATAAATGTTAAATGTTTATAATTTTCATTTGAAACGTTTGTATTTACAAAGCAAAACTACTATCCAAATTCTAACAATGTTTCATATTTGGGTCGTAAATTTTAGTATTTGATCGCCTGATAACGATAATAAACTAATTTCTACTTTTCGATTGATTGATAACGATCAAGTTATAAATAATTTTTATATTAAGAAACGATTTTTAATCAACTTAAAAGAAAAGAAGAAATGCTATTATTCCGCATCTTATCAATTTTTTTGTTTTTACGTTTCCACTCCTTAAAGTAAGAAAAGTAAGGTGAGTTTTATTTCAAGCGTTCGAAAAGTAAAAATTACTTGGCAATAGTTATCAAGCAATCAAAAAATAAAAATTACTTCGCAATCGATATTATTCAATTTATAATTTTTGGTAGCCGAAAAGTATATGCCTTCTATAAAAAGTTTCTATACATATTAACCATATTTACATACTTCGATGACCTCTAACTTTACGATTTTCAACTTTTTTAATCTCATCTAACAAAATTGCTTCAAGATACGAAAAAGAAATCAGTACAAAACTTGAAAGTGATCCGACAACATTAACCCATGCCATCGAGGAATCGAAGTTTAAATGTAAAATGTTTTTGGATTTTTCTTTAATTTGTTCGGATTTTGCTATACCAAAATTTATTTTAAAGGTTATATTCTACTTTTTAATTAGTGAGTTTTGCATCCCAAATTGTTTATCGCACTTTAATACTCTGAGAAAGTTCCTTAATCTTAAATACACAAAAACGTATCAATCAATCAGTTATGTATAGCATATATGTATGTATGTAGATCAGGTTCAAAGTATTGATTGATAGAAATGTACATATGAAAAATTGGGAAGAATTTAAAATTGATTTTATTTTGTTATGTTTTTACTTACGAAAATGTTACTTGTTAATTATGAATTAATATTTGTACATAACGAATATAACGCGCTTAAGTGTTGTTCATATATGTAGGTGTTATTATAGACAAATAAATCAATATATTTTATTTCTTTGTCTATTATAGTGTTATCTGTAATGACTGCTGAGGCCTTAAAACTGAAAACAAATCATACTAGAGCGAGAAAAAGGAGGAAATTATCAAACAATATGATTAATGACGCAACGTATTTACGTAAAAGTATGCAACATATGTTTACAAAGCATTTAGCAACAGTAAAAATTTATTCAGGTTAAATTGAGAATGAATAAAAGTTTCGATACGTTCATATTTTCAACAAGCGTTCTCACAGGTATATAAACATTGTTTCGTTACTGTTTCCTAGTCCTAACCAGAATGAAAATTATTGGAATTTTGATGATCTCGATGATCGCTTCCGTCTTCGGACGATTAAAAACTAAAAGCTATATATTTGGGGGTCAAGTTGCAATTAAAATGGAGACTAACCTCGAGGGAAATTTGATCATCCACAACCACGGGGAGTTCCCTTATATGGCTGAAATTGATTGGTTTGACTCACACTGGTGCGGTGGTTCAATAATTTCCAAAAGTGCGGTCCTTACAGCGGCACATTGCGCGGAAAATATGGACGCAGGAGATGTTGTTGTAAGAGCCGGAGCTACTTTTCTTCAGGACAATGGCTTTGCCCTCGACAGTGTGCAGGAAAGAAATGCACGACGGATCCTGATCCACCCCCACCATCGCATTGGAGCGGATAACAACAATGACATTGCTATAATTTGGACTGTAACAGAATTTGATTTTAACAGGTACGTGAACTCAATAAATTTAGCCGATGAAAAAAATAATTTTGAGGGCGAAGAAATTTCTGTCCTCGGCTGGGGAAAGACTGAAACAGGTTTGCTTTCCGACATTCTTCTTAAAGCAACAATGACTTTGATACCACAAAGATTATGCAAGAAGATCTACAAACACTATCTAACTGATCAGATGATCTGCACTTTTGACTATACATCGAAAAATGGTAGTATTTGCGATAATGATTCTGGTGGACCCATGGTACTCCACTATCGTCATAACTCGAACAACGACATTTTACTCGGCGTTACATCTTGGAGCAATAATGGTCAAAATGGCGGATGCGATACAAATGCACCGTCGGTTTTTGCAAGGGTCGCAGCTTTTCGGCAATGGATACAAGACAATTTGAAAGCAGATACTGCTCTATTCGTCGATCTCAACTAGAAATTGCTAAATAAAAATAATATTATTCATTGAAACAGTTTGACTTTTATTCATTTGTAGTACACACGGAAAACTCGTTTTTTAAAGGAGCCAATACCGTCTTAAAAGACAAAATTTATGTTTAAGTTTTTAATATTTCAGAACCATAATATCTTAGGAATTTGTTGTTTGTGTTTTATTGACACATTAGGATTAGATTCTAAAGCCTTGTTTAGGTATATAAGTACATATGGAGTCTTGCATTTTATACTAACGATTTTTTCCATTATTCCACATCTGAACATTAAAAAGATATGTAAAAAATGTAAACAATTCAAGGTCCATTGCAATGTTTCGGGAACTATTAATTTTCTGAAGTAGGGATAAATTTAAATCTGAAAGTATCCTTTCCTATTAATTTTCCTTTTGTCCAACTGAAAAAATTCATAATTCGAAAAACCTAACTTTACGGAAGAATTCTAATGGTCTTAAAAGTATATCCCCAATACTGTATTTGATCTCTTTTAGATACTACCAGCATGTTTTAAAATGTAATATTAAAAAAACAAGAAATTTATTTTTTTTTAAAGTAAAAATTAACACGAGTCAAACAAAGAATATTTCTACTTATACTTATTATGCCGAAAGATTTTAAAATTTCTCGTGATGCAGTTTTGCAATGTTTCTTGCGATCTTTGAAACTGTGTGGGAACTTCACATAACAATTTTACCAGTCTTCGCGAGATATGGAAAAATTAGGTGGGCAAAGAATTTATGTGATAAGAAATCAGAAAGATTTACACAATTTTTGTTAAATTCTTTATTAAAACTGAAGTTAATTTGAAGCTTTTAATCAAATTAAAATTAAATAAGGTTAGCCTAATAACAAACAAATTTACATAAAGCAGAGTTTATTATTTACAATATAAATAAAAAAGGAAAGTACTACACAAATTCTATAAAACAAAACAAAGAAGCCTCAGAAAACTAAGTGATCAAAATCTGAAAAACTGCAGTTTATTAACCAAAACAACTAGTTGGTTGATTATTTGGATTTTTGATGAAACTTTCAAGTTCGGTAATATCTGTGTAAATTATAGGTTTCTTGGTTGAAGGTTTGTTGTTCACTAGGGTTACTTCTGATGCAATTCCTAGCAGATATGCTTTCCCGTCGACAATTTTCACTAAAGGTGCTCCGTAATCGCGTTTTCCAATCGCAACATCCTTTTTAGCGCCAATAACACATAGCTTATTCTTCAAAGACATTTTCGAACCTTTAAATTCAGCTTTGCATCCATCTTCGCTTAAAAGGTTAACATCGGCCCAGTGGAGAGTAGATGGATAGTGTGCATTGACCATGTGGAAACCTAAGATAGTCACTAGTTTTCCAATATTTCTATCCCTTTGAGTTGGTGAAGCCAGTTTCACCTTCTGAACGTACTTGTTGTAGCTGAACTTCTTGGCGGTAATGATTAGTGTTAGATCAACGCAATTATGCTGGATAACTTGTTCTACGCCCACTGTTTGGGCAGTTCGAAGAATTTGATTATTGATGAGTCCGGCAGTGATCTTCGTATTTATACTAATTTTTTTGAAGCAACTGCCTACTGTTAGGACGGTTTTGGAGCCAACAATAGTTCCCACACAGATACGGTTGTTATCATCGAATATTTGTGCTATATATGGGAATTCGGCCCCATTTACTATTACTTGTTTCCCATTGTCCACCTGAACTACACCTGCCAGTTGAGTAGACCTTCCTTGGACCACGCAATTAGTCGCTCCGATTAGAAAAAGTACTTGGACCCAAAGTGTGCACATATTGCTAACTATTTTGTTACTCAATCTTAGAACGCATTCGAGTGCTTTTTTATATGATGTTTGAGGCGTTAGCAAAATGCAAAAATCGAGCCTCGTTATGAGACCATAATTTACTCAAGTGTCTTCATTTTTGTGTGTATTGTATCACCAATTGTATCTATAATAGGTATATAATGACATTTTAGCTTTTTGCCAGGCAACGATATCCGTCGATTGGGCCAAGATTTTTGGAACGCATAACAACAGCATAAAGCTCAGCCTCGTTTGATTGAAAACTAGTTAGCATACTTCTAAATATGAATATAAATTACCTCATTCATACTTTGTAGTTTTATTTTAAATTTCTTACTATTAGCATACATGCTTTCCTTACTAGGCGTTGTTTAAGCTCCTTTTTTTTAATTATATGTAGGTACGTATGTAAACATTTAAAGGTTATGTGGGTTAACAATACTTTTAACATGCAACTTCGACAAAACATCGAACAATATTTGAAAATATATTAGTTTTTTGCATGTAAGGATTTTTGTAAGTAAAAATAAGTTAACTAAACACTTATTTTCTTTATCAGTTTGAATTTTTTTACATGGGTATACCTACTCCACTTTCTGAATAACTTTACAAATTTTGTTTTGTGAAAAATAATGATGGAGTCCAAATTCATAATTAGAATGTGTTATAAACCCTTAATCATCTACAAAATTTGAGAATGAATTTTTTTTATTTGCAGTCGGAAAGATCACTACATTGTATCAGTAAAAAAGTCAGCTCTTACCGAGTTCGACGTAGCATCTTCAAGAGACGAAAGTGATTTTGAAAATACGCTTTCATAATTATCAGGAATATTTACAATTATAATTAAACAAATTAATATTTCTCATATTTGAAACATGATTTTCTAGCTACGCTGTGAAATTTTGAATTATTTTCTATGTGGCACTCTTTTTATGCGATCCCTATTGCAAACAATATCTTTTATATGTATGTAGCTGCTGGTAAAATTTCAGACGTTTGAAAGGTTTTGACATCTTTACGCCAAAATTAAGTTAGCTCTTGCTTTATTTCTATTATATATGTATGTATCTAATTTTGTCTACTTTAAACTCATATCTTCAGCTTCAAAAATTAAAAATCATTTTCCAAATTGGCACAATGAAAATCTATATAATTGTTTTAAAATATTTGGCGATTATATATTTTTGTTTAACAATATACATATAAGTTTATAAATGTTAATGAAAAATGCAATTTCAAGCAAAGCTCCTTACAAACTTTGACAGAGGTAAAGGTATACGTTGCGAAGCCGTCGCAATTTGTCTAGATGAAACTTCTACAGATCCTTAACAACTTCTCTATTCATCAGATTTCACTTTATAGTTAGTTCTCTGTAATAGCTTGCAATCCCCAATAACCAAGCAAGTTTCTTAACCTTTGACGATGGCAAATCCACACCCTATAACCAGGCACGTATTAAACTTAATAACTCTTAACTTGATTAAACTTTAATAAACCAATTTTTGTTGGTAAATGAGATTTATCAAAAAATAAAGAAACTAGAATGCATAAACAATGGAATGAGGTCAATAATAATAATAATAGAAATGAAATAAGGAGGCGAACAGAAAAATAGTTAATTATTGTATATTCTCTCAATATAATCTGTCGACCATCGTGATAGTGAACAAAAATAAAATAAAACCAAGAGGAATAGGTTATTAATGCATAGAAATTCATGCAAACAACGTCCAAAATTAATCTTAAAAAGATATCTGCCAACCTAAATATAACCTCATAATTTTTTAAGGAGGGAAATTCGCAAACGGGCCGGTTTCAAAAAATCTATCCTCGTTTTAGGATTGGAAGCATATCTACTTATTTGCACTTTACTTGAAAAATAAATACTAGGTATACTTAGTTTTGCAAATCATAGCAATTGTGCTACTAATTTAGTTTAAGTATTTATATACATATAAGCTTCATTCTATAGTAAGTATATATTATGTAATGTCCTGTTTTCCTTAGTACATTTTGAATGGTATTATATATATATAGATAAATAAAATTGAAATGACTGTCTCTCTGTCTGGGTTAATCTTCGAAACTGATGAACCGATTTCGATGGAACTTTATCAGAACTAGTACCATGTAGGATGTCTTTTCTAATTACTAATTGTTTGCTATTATTGAAATTAGCGAACTTCTGAACACCATGGTTATGTTTATGGTGAGTCACGTAAAAGGTAGGTACTAGTCCGATGGATAAGTATGTAATTGAATGCTAATTAATATCTATTAGAAATTCTTTGAACATTTCAAAATAATGTCTTCAAATATATGTATGTATGTCTTACAAATTTTTATTTTTTTATTTACCTGCAAAAATTGCTTCTTCTTTAAAAAAAATCCTCTTGACATTGCCAAGGTATTTCTCGGTATGTGTGATGTAAAAAACTTCTTCGCCATATAAAAATTTTCAACTTTGATAATTAAATTGACTTTTATTATTATTATTTACTTTTATTAAAGCTTATAACTATATTATAGGGAATACTTGTGCCCGATCAACGTTAAAATATGTGATACTATAGGTAAAACGCACCTACGGAAACGTAATCCGTTTTTATATTGATATTTTAATTCAATTAAATCTCCTAGTTATGAAAATAATTTAAGCTTGTTCCACTCAATTTAATTCATTACAATAATTGTACATAGGCGAATCGCAACCATACAAATATGGACATTAAGAACCTTGTGGCAGTGTCCTATACATAAAATACATTATCTGGATTAAGTTGAATACATTCACTCAATGAAACAGCAAACTAAATTAAAGAGTGGAAAATACTTTATTTTCAAATTGTCATGCAATTGGAATAATATCTTACTTCTGGATATTTATAGTTATGCATCTTTTTCTAGAAATATATATAAAATAGCAAAATATCTGGTTTGGTCTGATCTGAAACTGGTTTTCAGTTAACAATCCTGTTGTGAAATAAAGAAAATAATGAACCATTTTGTTTACAAAAATATTTTGGAGACGCAAATGTTGCGTACAAAAACTATTTTGATTGATGTTTGAGCATGATAATGACCCCAAAACACACAACGAAGCTGGTAAATGAAATTAGATTCAAGTTTTTGATTAACCAGCTACGTAAAATGCTACACTAGCACTTTATTAAAATAATTTTCCAAAAATCATCGAAGTAATGTCAAAATTCCCAACAACAAAAATAACTCAGGATTCACTTCCAAGAATAGAAATTCTGCAAATATTTAGCTAAGTACTTATATGAAAACCTTTATTTCATTTTTACTTCCATAAACCTTAAAAAAAATTTTTAAGGTTACCTTGCTCAGCGAAGTGAATCTGACTGCAGAGTACAATGAAGGAGTAACTTAAGGCAATCTTAATATTATTATCTTTATTTAACTCACTCCATTATCCTGTAAAGTCTATAAATGAACAGCGGCGAAATGCGTTAAACGTAAGCCCTGCTTTTACAGGTTTTATCTACAAGTAACGTTGGCAAACCCTTCTTGGTAAGTTTTACTGCAATTTGTAAAAGCATTGAACGCCTACAAACATTTTAATAAATTTGGAAATAATAAAAAATTAAATTTGTTTGTTTCAATGCCAAATACATAATTAATTTATAAACCATTATATCAGAGTTTAGAGTCTGAAAATAACTCCAAGTATATGTATAAGTGAATATATATACGTTTCGAGGTTTGCAAATATTGGCGTAATCAAGAAAGAATAATAATATTTTTTGTATTATGTTCATAAAATTTAAGAATATAATTCATTTAGCGATATATGCCTAAGTATGTACATTAAAGATTTAAACAATCCAAATTATAATACAAAATATGTAAATTACAGAAGCAACAAAAATTGGTGTGAGGACTGTAACTTAAAAAATATTCAAAATTAGTTAATTGTAATAGTAATGACATAAACAAAAAAATACACGTCAGTATTCCTTAGCTACCCAGCTTCAGAACCATTTCATGGCGAAAACTTAACATCTTTGTTTGTACAACTGAAGTTTTTTCGTTCATTGTTTTCAAAATATAAGTAAAGGTTTCTTTAATTCAGCTTATAATCGCTTAATGTAAAGTGATATCGGGATCAGTTTTCATATTTTTGTATAAGTAGTTTCAATTAAAATGAAATATTTTTTCGTTTGGTGGACTTTTCTGCTCCTTACGTGGAATGAGTGTGCCGCTAATCGAAATGTGACCTCAAAAATATTCCGTGCAGATGTCGGATATCTCAATAAACTTTTGTTCGACATGATGAAGAGTTTCATGGATTTAAGCGCTGATCCGTGTCAGAATTTTCATCAATATGCTTGTGGAAATTTTCATACGGGTAACACGAAAAATATAAATATGATGGAATTAGTTATGACTTACATAGATAGCACCTTAAACCAAACTATAAATGCACTTCCGCAGCTGTTTAAGGAACAACCAAATATAACACAGTCTGATCCCCGTCGGAAAGTTTGGGCTTACTATGAGAGTTGCATGGATACTGGATTTAACAATGTGCACGGCCTTAATACCATACTCAAGCAGATACAAGAAATTGAAACTGGTCTTGCTTTTAATGAAACGTGGGAGGGACCAACTTCCACACTTGGTGTTATCCTTGGAAAATTGAAGAATATCAGCTTTGAAGCACTTATCCAATCAGTTGTGTACGTCGATTTAGAAGAACCCACCAAAAATATACTATATATTCTTGAACCACCAGACAGCTTCCTACGAGGATACTTTAATCAGTCCGCAAGTTTTAAAGATCAGATACCTTACAAGCTTATGAGTAAAATAGGTAGAGTAGTACGTTCCTTCATTCCCAATCATATTAAAATGGCAAAGCTTAAAAATGAGCTTGTTCAGTTCGAGCACCAATATCGTAGAATTTCGAAGAGATCTGAGAAGCGACCTCCATTGTATGAACAGCATGAAAAACTCTCAATTGAAGAGTTACAAAGAAAAATTCCCGATTTTGACTGGATCGGATACTTAAAACAATTTCGCGGAAATAATCTGAATTTACAGGAAAAAGTAATTGTTGTCGACATCGATTATTTTAAAAATCTGACAAAACTTCTAAACACAACTACAAACATTGCGATTAGTCGTGTTATGATTGATTTTGCAGAAAGCTACTTGAACCTTCTAAATGGCCACACATCGTGTATTGACCAGGCCTCCGATCTTATGACTGAAACCGTGTCCTATCTTTTTGCCGAATATATTGGTTTTGAACATTATCCAGAGCTGGTGAACATGACGGAAGAGTTAAGACAGAAATTTGCGGCCATGATCCAAAGAGCGAAATGGCTTGAAGAAGAGAATAAGCCGGCCCTACTGGCCAAACTTCAGAAATTGAATTTAAAATCCATGGGATTACCTAAAAATTTTCTTAACTCTCGATATAGGCGCACTAAGCTGAATGGGGTGAAAATAAAGCGAAATTTTGTCGCAAACACCATGAGACTTAAGTCGAATTTGGTGAAACAGGAAATGGAAATGATTGGCAAGCCACTTACTGATGACGCAACGGAGAATGCACCTGAAACTCTGTTTGCAGAACATGATTACGTAATGAACAAAGTTTCTGTTGGTATGGGTTATTTAAGCCCACCATTTTTTCACGGCAGTTTTCCAGCATTTTACCAGTTTGCAATTCTTGGGTATGTAATTGCCCACGAAATGGCCCACGGTTTTGACTCAGTGGGAATGTATTTCTTCGGTGATAAGCCCGATCACGTTAATCCACTTTATACCCGCAAATCAGCAAATAGATTAAAAAAAATTGTAAAATGCTACAGGGATGAATACCGGCTGGCTGGCATTCGCCCAGGAGCATCTCTAGAGACAATTCCAGACAGCATTGGGATGAAAGTTGCTTACGAGACTTACTTAAGCTGGAAGGAAAACAACAATGATGTTATTGAAACTATTCCCGGTCTAAATCTGACCGAATCTCAGCTGTTTTTCCTTAGTTTCGCTTTGCCCATGTGCTCCCAGCCAGTAATTAATGGAACAAACGATGACCCCGATGTGCAACATCCGTACGGAAATTTGACAAGTTACAATCATGACCGAAAGGACTTACATCCACCCCAACAAATTCGTCTTCTTGGTATCTTAAGACTTTCAGAGGACTTCGCAAAAACTTTTAAATGTCCGCCCAAAAGCAAAATGAACCCAACAACAAAATGCGTTGTGTTTGAATGATCATTAGTAAATAATTTAAAACAATCCGGTTCCAATTTTTATTACTTTTATTAGTTATAATACGTTCTAAAAACTTTCACATTATTTCGAGGATTGATAATATTAATCTAATTTATCTGCTATAAATATTATAATATTAACATCAATGTTGTTTCAGTCATTGTTATATTTTTTGCGCTAATTTGTTTTTTAATTATATTTCAAAAGAAAATGTAAACACAATATAAGAAGATCTGTAAAATGATGTTAGAGTATAAAACCTGGTATATTAATATGGTCTGCAGCACGCATCCCTTCACATATTATATATATGTATATGTTTGAAAAATAAATTAATATTGAAATATGGACTAAAACAAATATTTACTTTGAAAATTATTTTTCAGTTTCATGAATGTGACTGAGAAAAGTTGCTGCTATATATATTACAGATATGCCATTATTATTTTAATATTCAACAAAATTAAAACCGACCAAGTGCGAGTCATTCTTATACGCACTGCGGGTTTTGTACCCTGCTTCTTTATGTTCGGGTTGCTCAATCATTAACATTGATTTATTTTTTTCGGAATAATTGGACCTCGGAATATCGTAAGAAGGATGCTAAATTTCTGGTTGGCTCTTACTTAAAATAATAAATCATAATTTCCAACGAAACATGGCAATGTAAAGTTGGCGCCTCTAGCAGCAAAATTTCATAGCAATCAAAACCATAATCTCTTATTTTACATATAGATTTTATAAATTTTTAGTTAACTTTGGCAATGCTACATTTATTTGATATTTGGTTATATCTTTTAATTGCATTGAATTATACACATTTTTACTGGATTATGAGGCCGTACGCTTTATTATTTGGTACTAATTTCAATTCAACACTTCTAGCGTTCTCAGAAAAAGTCTGTGCAGGCAGGCGGACAATAATGTGAACCTATAAGGGCTCTAAGAACCCTCTTCCTTTATCTTCTCCGACAGTAGGACCAATTAATTGTTTCGTTATCTAGATATTAACGAGTTCAACCCATTTTAAAATTAATTAAAGAGTTTTCCCTACCTCCATACAGTAGGCTATTCACGCTCTGACCCCAAACCATTATCGTAATTTTTGAGGAAGGGGCATCGCTCGACACCAATTAGGACCTCATTTAGGTGCAGTTATCGCCTTCGGGGCAAACTTTCTCCTTTGAACTGTCCTCGGGAACCCTGCTCTCAGTACCCATCCTTTCCCAGCCGAAAGGAATATTTTCACGGTTCAGTTTTTGCGGCAATTGAAAATTTGCATCACGTTTTGTCTCTATTTTCTGCCGTAGGAGGCAGTGGGGTCAACCACCCCCATGTTAAAATAAGACAGGGGTGCCTAGCGAACTTGATAATTTCGGGGCACGGGGAGATCACAGTCCACCCCCGTGAATCATTCATTATGCGAGGGATGGTTTTGCTCTTTTAGCGCATTAATCAGCTAATTTGAGGTGGCTGAGTTATGGCCTAGTCGAACTTAACCCGGAGTTTAAAGTGGAGTTGAGGCATAATTTTAAATAAAAAAGTTCGACACTTCGCACTTTGGAACGTTCAGCTCGTGTATTTTCTCCAGCACACGTGACCTCGCCCCTAAATGAGGTGTCGACAGGGCGGGGGAGCGTCAAGAATTTATGGGTAATTCTTTTAAAGAAATATACAGTCAGCGAAATAAACTTAAAGGCTGCTGGAAATTATGCTCCTACGGTGTAAAAAATGGTGTAATTTCGTTCTATTTTTAAAATCAAATTGAGTACCTTCCATAATGGTAGAAAAATTCTCATGTTTGTGTAAATAATTATGTTTATTCTGCGCTCATATTACATAAAAGAGCGAAAATGAAATAAAAAAGGACGTCTAGTTTCCACAACATAACTATATGTATACATATATGTATTTTTTTACTTTACTACTAGACATAAATAATCCTTTCAATATAGTATTTTTACATCAGAAATGTTTTTAAGGAAATAATGACGATATCTCAAAAAGATGTTTTTTTAAAAAATACATTATCTCTGAAACAGTTTAATGTACATACATATGTGGATCGAACTTTCGTTACACATTTTACTTTTTATTTTGTTTTTAATATGTTTTACAATCCTGTAGAGTGTTTAATATTTTGAATTAAGGCATTTTTCCTATTTACTGCAATTTAATTTTTTTGAGAGCATCTACATTACTTCAAAAAATTCTTTAGCAAAATAATTTCACTAACATTTGATTTACCTAAGTAAGAGAATTTAGGTTGGTAGGTACAACAAATTAGGTTGACGTACTTTTACCTATTTATGCATATATTTATACCAATTAACAAAATTGATTGAATATCACACCGAACTTATTTACGTACGACTTAATTGTATACTCTTCTGTTGAACTACCCCAAAAAGGTCTTCTTTTACGATTCTGATAAAATTTTCCACGCAAAAGGTAAAATTACCCTTAAGATTAGAGTAAATTTACACGCATCTTTTAGAACATGCAACGATTTTTTGCAAAAATAAGTACAACATTAATTTAAAAGCATCTTCATGATTCGCATGTGAAACTTCATTTTCTTGTGTAATTTTGTGATGCTTTTGCTCTTTAATGCCTTGTTGCAAAAATATGTATGTGTGTACATGTACCTGCAATTTTATAACTTAAAAAAGTCTATTCTGCATTGAATCTATAAATCTTATTGAGATTAAATTTCGCTCCCACACTTTCGAACTAATATACCCTATAAGCTTTTCATGGCGTACAAGTCAGGACTGAGGGATTCATTTCACAACTTCAACTTTTACGTTTATATCTGGATGAATACACGTCAAAGGCACCGTGCAGCATGAAATACAAAGGTACTCCAAACCATAATAGAACCACGACCAATATTTAAGCTCATATGGATTTCTTTGGCATTCCGAATGCCATACCAATAGTACGTATTGTACCTATTTGCTGAACAATGTGTTTAGCAACTTTTTGGACTAGGACATGGTATTTTTTGTGCTCATTACGGACCCTTTGTGTCCTTTGGTTACGGTTGTACTCGGTCTGAAATGTGATAGGAACAGAAAACATGTTTTAGGCTTTATAAAATATTACCGGACTTTTCTTTCTCCTTCGAATAATTTGTTGCGGTTATTATAGATGTGATGATGCTGCATTTATATATGGTAATAAAATAACATGCACCAGGTACAGTCTACTTTATATTAATTTATAATTTTAGACTTATTCATTATGACAATATTTACAACAGTGCAAGTTACGAATTTGAACAGCTATTGGCGTTATTGGGACCAATAATAGTGAAAAAGGACACTATATTAAGGAATCCAATATCACCAGCAGATCAGTTAGCTGTTAAATTAAGGCTCCTTGTCAGTGGTAATAATTTTGTATCTTTAATGTATGCACATCGCATTTCTAAAGATTCAATTTACAATATAGTGTGCAATGTGTGTGAAGCTCTTATCATAAAATTATAACTAACTTTCCTTCTTTATCCACTTTTAGAAGCAAAAGTATCATGATTTGTCAAATCATGAGTGATATACAAAATGTTTGATCATCTGTATGAGTAAAGTGTCAATGTATGAGCATTTGTTACATGATTTGTTTATTTGATTTGTATCTCATACAAATTCCGATGCATGCATCTGTGTGTAAACATGGTTTAAGATATAAGTATATTATATAAATAAATAAATAAATATTTTAATAAGCAAATATTTTTGAAATAATCCCTCACAACACAATTATGCTCGAGCAGCAGAGAGCGCCGGCCTTAAAGGCATTTCGAGCACAAGAACCTAAGCTGACACCAGGGTCCTTAAGGGGTCCTTGTGCCGCCGAAATGAAATCACTTCCCATTCGGCTGCGAAGCCTTTTAATTGCCATGGTGAAATGGGTCGTTTGATGAGGAACGTTTACAGGAAGGCGGCACGGCACGCATGAATGCTTGAGGACACGTACGTGCCCAGAGCCCCACGGAAAATTACAGACATCTCCGGTAGGTTTCGGGGGTAGGGAAAAGGGTGGCATTATCCCCAGTCCAGGTGACATCTGTAGGTGGTACAGACATATGCTGGGAGGAAGAAAATTCTTTTGAGTTGTTCCGGTTCCCGTTGTGCCGTTCCCGAGGGATGAAAATGTGGCAACGGAAGAAGTCTAGACTGCAGGGATCGCGATCCAATTAAAAGTCATCCAATTATAGCGCTCGGCATTAGAAATTTCTTTAGTGTAATTGCTTAACTAAACGGCAGTTTTTAATTAAATTTTTAAACCCTGCTGCTTCTGGAGCTGTGTGACATGGGGCGCCGAGTATAAATCGCATTTACTGCGTGACTGAATATATCAAGGCAAAATATGCGAAATTATGAACATGAAAAGATTTAAGATTTCGATTCTAAGGACCCGTCTTCTTAATTCCTTCTTTCCAACAAAAACAAAAAACGTATTATAATCTTACCAGTGTTAGTATAACAAAATTTAGCTTTACTACATATTTACTATTTTACTTATACATATACTAGTATCATATTAATTCGAATTTTAATAATAAATCAAGCATAAGATTTTAATAATTATAATTAGTAAAACTCAAAAAAACCCTATTAACTCTACTACTACTTCTGTAGTATTACGTTATGGAATATTGAGAATTTAAAAAAAAGAACCCAAGTTTAACCGAATACCTATTTTTAAATGTGCATACAGTAGACAATTAAAAGTTATGAAAAGAAGAAAGAACCGCCTCAATCATTCAATAGTCAGGAACACAAAATCTAATAAATGGCTCACCAATTGAATGATAAATTTGTGTTAATAAAATTCTTGTACATATAATATATCGCCACATAATTTGCACAATATAAAACAACACGGGCCCTGCTTTATCAAGAATCCTTGAAAACGATACCTGCATTTACGCACTCTTCAAAATCTCATATAAAAACAAGAAACGTACCTATAATAAATATATGCTTCATATAATAAGATTCTGACAACAAAAGTGAACAAGTTGTAAAAAATTGAAAACCTAAAAGTATGCTTTAACTTTTTAAAGTTTAAGACGAAAAGACCAATTATATGTATTTTATAAGTATGAAAATTCGCGCAGCTTTTAACTTTTAAGGCGAAAAGAAAAACGAGAATTATGGGTATGAGACAGATTTACAATTCTAATGAAAACTTATACCGCGCTTTACACGTAAGCTAGAATTTTCTGTAGAAGTGCTGTTTATGAACCCACAACACAATAAATTGAATAAAATTTTTTGTACCCCACACTGTCGAATACGATTGGCAAAGTTCATATGTTAAATATGTAAAATCTACTACCTTTGCAGGGAGCCAAAGGTTGCGAATGAATGGCAATAAGTTTAGAAGGTTTCGCTTTTGACTTCAGAGAATTGGAACTGTTTTGTAAAGTTTCCTTTCAGCGCCAGCATCTATTTAATAAAGTTCTTCCATTCGTTGAGAAAGGACGAGACCCTGGTCTCTCAGCTATGATAGCATTCTTTTGCCGTTTCGCCCGGTTACAGGGAATCGACAGGAAGCAGAAAACTCCATGTCAGTTTGTGTTTTCTTCCTGTTTGGACTATTCACAGAGTCTTCGTTCGGTGCAACTTAATTAAATGCTCCTTTTCTCAGGTAAATGAAGTGAAGTTGATACGTGCCTGAAATTTTTTGCTTAAACTAAAATGTAAGGAAAATGAGATTGCTGCACCCATTACTTGGTACCATGGCTCCGTTCTTCTCCTTTATGCACATTTCTGAATGCGTTTCCACCCCCTCATACACAGGCCAACTGCAAACCCGGTTGCAGCCCGCCTCAAGGTGCAGAAAAGAGTATCCTTTCTGCAGTTATTAATGTCTGCAAAGTCCTTGTTAGCGCGAAGTGGATTGGCCACCAGCCGGGAGCGCAACTTAATTAAATTCCATTCAGGGCGCAGCGCAATTTTATTGCGAAGCCTTTTGGCGAAAAATTTTTGAGCTAAGGATTCTTCCCGACTCAAGTAAAGGGGCGCGATTTAGTTTTTCTTTTCAGGGTCCCTTATGCTGGCCTCAAGTCAGATTAAGCTGTAGTGGGATGCCTTTCATGCATAAATTTGCGATTTGTGTCATTCTGTAGCAGTAGCAAAAGGACTGCTCTATGTGCATAGAATGCTTTGTCGGAACGCTCCCGGCAGACATACATACATACATACATACATACATACATGCGACTGTGTCAGGGACAGAGCAAGAAGAGCAGTGAAGCTTTCTTCGAGGGCTGTTAAATTTCAATTTTAGCTCCAAGGCGGATCTAGACATCAATTTTCACATTTTACTACCACATGTCTGCTGTGCGCTAGAGAAAACCATCTTCTTGATCAGTACGTGACATCATTCAAAGAAATACAGAGCTTATTATTGCAATGAATGATGGCATTAGAGGATAAATTTGCGATTTTAAATGGATCCCTTAATCGAATTCCTAGAAATTGTATGGTACATGCAATGAGTGTGACACATATCAGGAAGAAGCATTCGTTATTTACGGAGATGCCTAATCCTTGTATTCCAGTCAATTAGTTTCATATTCAGAAATATCACAGAGTCGAGGGAAAACATATCCATCACGGTCAATTTAGCCAATGCGCCAGGCCTCGAAAGCGCCAAATGGACCGAAATTAGTAAAAACAGAGAGGCCATGTAAAAGTATTAAGCCCAGAGTCCAGCAATATCCCTCCGGATCAAATTGCCATGGATGCGTATTCATGGTAAGAAGGATTTGCTTTTTGTTTTTTATAACGATGGTAACAAAATATTTAGTGGGAATTATGTTGGACTAACGAAGCAAAAGGTTATTTCCGTAAACATTTTGCAGAAATTCGCAAATTGCTAAAGTATTCAATAAACAACATTTTTTTTTTGTTGCTCTGCACAATCAAAAAAAGTATTTGCTGAATTTACAGATTTATAACAATTTTTCAGTTCTCAGAAGGGCTTAACTCAGACAAGTAGTCTTCGATATGTGATGGGCTCAACTATACGATTTGTAGTTATAAATACCAATATTTAAGTTATTATCTCGTAATAAATTCTTCCACTATTTACAAATTAGTACGATTTTTCAAAGTAATGTTAAAGAGCATAAAGTCGGATTAACGAAGCAACATTTTATTTGCGTAAACATATTACGGAACACAATTCTTTTGGTAAATTTTAATATAAAATAATTCGTACTTTATGCTTTGGGAACTAATACGAGTCACTAATGCCAATTAAGCAGTAAGAGATTTTGTGCTATGTCACCATTAAGCTTAATACTCAAAATATTGACCACAACGATTAGGCGCTAATTGTCTTCTGAACTCGACAATTAGTATGTTCGAATTAAAGAAAATACTAGTTAAAATTGTGACAGCTTTCAATTATAGAACTGCCATCTTTCGACCAGTTCTTCTAAATAATTACTCTGTCGGTTGCAATGAAAAAGGGTGACAAGCTTATGGGGGTCAAATATTACACAAATACTTTGAAAACCGTAGTCGAATGTTAAAAATGAAGCTACAAATTATAAGCTCCTTATTGAAAATTTTGCCTTTATTACTTTCAAAAATTATAGTAACTCGGCAAAATTAAGTAGATATTTTCGTGGTAAACGCCATTGTCTTTTGACTGTTATAGAGAAAGCTTTGAGTAAAAATAAACTTCTTCAAAACTAGGAAAATGTTTTTCAATACACCCTAAGACAGTTAACATTTTTGTGAAATATTTGTAAATTTGTATAAGTATATTGTATTTTTAAAAATGAGTAAATATTGAATTCAAAATTCATGAAAATTTTCTGTGATTATTTCTACGGTTAAAAAAGGTAATAATAGTAATGCCTGATATATAACGCAAAATTGCTTATAACTTCGTGGCTATACAGTTTTCTTCTTTTCAATTGAATAATTTGTTAATATTAAATATTTTATATCTATTGTCAAATTAATGTTTGCATGAACATTGCCTCATGTATAGGGGATAAGAAAATATTAAACTGGCAGAGAGCAGAATACCTCAAGAATCTTTGGTTCTTGTAAAACTATTGAAACATAATTTAATATATTAAAAGTTGCATATACATGCATATAGGTACAATTTCAAGGTTGTGCTGGAGAATGGAGTATAAATAGTATTTGAATTATACATATGATAATTTAGTATATTTACTTAAAACGTTTAAGTAAGACCACTTAATGTTTTTGAATTATGCTTCAATGTTTATTGTATAATGACACTTTACGAAAAAAAACGTGGTATTATGCTTGGTCCTTCTTAGGGCTGACCTTTCGTGTATTTTTAAAGTGAATCAAGGACACTTCGAAATTGACCAAAAATTAACCGGGGGCGGAGGTCGCCAAACAGTAAAATGGGACCCCAAAGCCGGCCCTCTCATAAACTATGCAAATTCCAAATTTACAGTGCATGGGCGTATTTCGCAAAATCGTGTTCAACAGAGTGTTACAGGCCCGTGCATCTGTGCCTGTTTTCATTTTATCAATTTGGAGGAGAGCCAAAACCGGCGGTGGCATCCCCTCGCCCCTAGCATAAGTTGGTCGACGGTGGGCGCGGACGGTGCAAACGCCCACCCTGGGATTCCTGTGATATTTCATCTACGGGGAGGAAATCACTGTAGCGGCCCGTTTTTTTTCCCACCACATTTTTTCCAACTATCTGTAAAAGTTTTCCAACCCTTTTTCCTGCTGTTAGCTCGTTTTTAGTTGGACGGGAGGCGGAACAGGGATGACTAGGGCCCATACAAAAGGGAAATGGTTTAAATGGAGACGGGGAGGCCTTTCAAGGGACTCTTATGGCTCCTCTCGATTTATTGACAGTCATGATTGCACCCGCTGAATTAAAAGCATTTTAACTGGGTAACCGTGTAATTGAAAGCCACATCCTCCAGCCTCCTAGACTGTAGGAAGGGGTTGCTTTTGATTGCAATGACGGGCCTGGTGCCCGCAATCAATGGCAAATTCCCGGCTCCTTGCGGCCCTTTATTGGGCCTTCAAAGGGCAATAAACTCTGTTTTTGTTACAACCGCTGAACTTTGATTATGAATTGCTGCCCTGCCTTGGCAATGGTGGAATAGGCGTTGATTGGCTTTATTGCTTCTTTATTAAAAATTCCAATGAAGTTGAACATTCCACAAGACGAAGCGTTTTCAAAAATTTCTAAACTCACGTTGATTAGAATGTTGACATTTGCATGTATTGCATCCTGTGACTATTTAATAAATTAATGGCTTTGAAAGGAAGGTTTGTAATAAAATTCAATTTCAATTAATTTGATTTAAAAAGTTATTAACTACTAATCATTTTAAATATTTTACTTATTTGTAAAAAGCTCAAAATGGCGGATTTATAATATTTTTTATGTTAATATCTTTGACTGTTTAATCAAGAAGACAACAAGAATCGACATCAAATTAAAGAAAATAAGTTCAATTTTAAATCCTTCTCTTTTTTTTGTTTTAATTAAATGATTGATTGATTTGTGTCCGAGAGAAATAATTTTGATTTGAAATTATGTATATACCTTTAACCTTTAGAGAATTTAGAGAGCTCAATATATTGCTTTAATTGATACGAAAACCTATTTAATTAATTTTCAATTGGAGAATCAATCCAGTTATTAATATATTGCATTATACGAGCAAAATAGCCGACTAAATTAGGTGTTTTATAATTTAATGGTAATACTAATAGGTTGAATTAAGCCAATAATACGACTTTATTTAAAGTACACTAACAGCCGTGTTCATAAAATTATTTTAAAATAGAATACCATATAAGCGTTCATTACTTACGTATAACGACCCTCTTTAAAACTAGCAGGTGTTTTAAATGCACTATTCTGTAAACCCTTTGTAACTAAAATAGAATTAAAGAGGTTTTAGCGCTGTTTAGTTGAAATAATACGTCAAAATCCTGGGTTTTTGGAATTGATTGATCGAAGTATGTAGGTGAGTGGCTTCTGTAATTTTTTTGTTTTAATGATATTAGATGATTATGAATAACGTTTAGCATTTTCATTGTAAAGGTTTTGTCAGTTACTTTTAAATTTGTATGAATACGGGAGTTAGTGTTTTTTTGTTTGTTTAATATAATATAAAGTATATATTTGGCGTTTAAAAATCAGACTTACAAAATCATGGATGATACAGAGACCAAGTTTTAAAATTAAGTTAGAACATAATTTTACCTCAAGTCATTAAATTTATTTTTTTCTTTTAAGTATGTATGTCTAATATTAAAATTAAATATTCTCCAGTCAAACTGTCAGTCGATTTAAAGTGGGATCGTCAATATCTGAATAAAACGATAATATCTATGTGTTTTTCTCCTGTCTGGAAAAGCTTATGAGAGTCACCAGTTTAATGTTATTGCTAGTTATTTGAAGTCACCGTTTCCACCGGTTTGATGATATATCATTCACTGTTTTCGAAAATTTGAAACTGCGAAATAAAAGTAGATGCAGTCGACTAATTTTTGTTTACTCTTTTGATTTTATTGCCTTGTGCTTTTAGACGAAGATTTAGAGTTAAGTTTTAATCAAATTATTACTTTTATTAAATAATATAAAGGTATTTATGAAGCCCTGACCAGAAATACCCCAAATTCCTTATGGATGAAAATAAAGGTAAGCACACTGAAAATAAATCAGTTCATTTCTTCAAACGAAGTGTTCTCATTTAAGAGAATGAACTAAGGTAGCCAACAAAAAGGTAATAAAGTTGAAAAGCTAGGGGCTTAAGTTTTTGTTAGAAAATGAGTTCTATTTATGCTTTATGCTTGGTAGTTATAGCAAAGCAGTGGTTGCAGCCTGCTTGTCCACTAACCAAGAGAGTGAACAGCGGCTACCAAAGCCCCATAAATCAGGGCTCCGCCGCACGAGGGGCTCACATGGTGGCAGAGGGCCAAGACAAGTACATGGCAGGTGGCAAATCAGCCCTTGAACGTGTTGCCAGGAACAACGGGTCCTTTAGAAGCGATCAATTTGAGCTCGCAGTTTTGATTGATGGCCCTCTAACGATGCAGAAATCCCCGCCCGGTAAATTCGAGGTTTTGAAAGGTTCAGGCGGATGAAATTATTACAGCCACTGATTGATATCGTCAAGTGGATCGGAATAATGCGTCAGTTTCATTCATTCCATCCGCGTCCCTCCGATTTTGCTGGAGATGCTCCAGGACAATGAGCGCACTCCTTACAAACAGATCCTGGAACGCAAGTGATTATCTTTGCAGAGGTGCAGCAGCTGCACATTGTCCAAATGCGAAACAAAGCACCCTAACAAAGTCACGTTCTGTTGGTTTCTTCTATCGTCCCGGTGCCGTCGCGACGCCGCCGAGGACGCCCATGATGAACGCTCTCGATTTACAACCAGAGTGCACTTGACGGTAATTTGGGTACCTTGGTACCTGTCGCCGGGACTGTCTCAGTGCCCCAACAAAAGGGCCCCGGCCAGGTGCACTGTGAATAAAAAAGTAAATCTCCTGTCTCCGGAGGGTCTTTGATTGCCCCCATCGCTCCACTTCAAAGGAGCACTCCTTCCAACTCCCGACGACGGCGAGGACGGCGTCAGGACGTCTACCTGGAGCGTCGTCACGTCGGCAACAAACTGCGGCTGAAGTGCACCTTAGCCGCGCTTTGTTGCGAGCTCCCCTTCTGTCGGGGCAGATTTATGTTTTGTAGCTGAGATAAATTTACTAAGATTAATTTGTCGTCACCTGCATAAAGGGGAGTGGACCATCTCCGATTCAAGCTCGTCTTCCATACAAATAATTGTTGTATTTAGCTAAAAACCGAAGCCAAAACAGACGGAGGAAATGTTTCAGTATTGTATATACAGCATTCTTTATGTAACTCCATTATTTCCTAGAAGTAACGAATTTTTCTGTGATTTGCTGAAGAAGTAAATACGAAAATTCTTTATAAAGATATTAACATAATTTTTCGTATTAAACATATTCTATAAACACTTAGGATACGTAAAGTATATATCTAAAGTACTGTATAACAAAGTCTAAGAAACATTAAAGTAATGGAAATTTGTTTTAATGTAAAACACTGCAAGATGAATATTGCTTTGTAAAAAATATTGTACATTAAAGACGCAATAAATTGAATTAAATTGCTATATTACTTTTCACCGAAAAAGTTGAGAACGTTAATGAATGGGTTCCATATTTCTTTCTTCCCGAAAAGAGATATTTCTAAATATGTACATACTTAATAAACTATTTTTACTACAATTTTTTTTTTATACAATTTTCATTTTAAGTACTTACTTATATTAAACAATACTTCCAGGAGCTCTGTCAGCTTTACATCGATAGTTCGGAAATTAGAGGAGTGGAACAAGTGGCTTTGATAATGAATTTAAGAGAAAATATCTTGTAAAGCGGATTAATATTAAGAAGTTTTAAAATCAATGTTGCAGAACACTTTTAACTCTGGCAGAAGAGCGTAAAAACGATTTTTCCGAGAAGCAAATTAACAAAAGTCAAGTGCTCTTAAAAATTATATTCGGGCTCACCGAAAGGAGATTAAACTTTCATGATGCATAATTGACCAATTATGAGCAAAGAAATATTTAAAATATATTTACATATTTAAATATATGAGGAAAATTGCGCTAATAAAATATTATATAATTAACTAAATGATAATACGGTGTTCTTCATAATATATACATACAGTGGGACTCAAAAGTGAGGGTACAGCACGAAAAATTCTTTTCAAGTTAGAATTAAGAACAACATCTGGGGTAGAAAATCTTGAGTTCATTGAATCTACGTACAATGAATAAACATGATTACGTGAAAATTCTACGAAGGAATTTCATAAACTGGTGTAAACAATTTGAGGTCGCCTAGGACTTGGATCATTTATGAGGACAATGATCTGAACCACACGGCCCACATATTTAAAGAATGGTTATTATACAGCACTTCAAAACAGGTAGACCATTCTTTCCAATCCGCGGACTTTAATCCGATCGAACATTTATGGGAGTATTAAGATCGAAAAATTCGTAGCAAGGACATCACAAACATGGAATCTCTCAAGCGAGCTTTTTCCAGGAATGGCAGAATATCCCGGTCAGTGTTACTGAAAATTTAGTACTTTCAATGCCAAGAAGGCTAAATGTTGTTCTGGCAGGCGAAATATTAAGTGTGTCATAACTCTATAAACTCGTGATATTATATATAAATGTTTATATAATTTGCTAAACGTACCCTCACTTATGACTTGTAAATATTGCATTGTTTTGGCTCTATTTTGTTATGAAATTAATTGATCTGACATTTTCGAAATGGTTGCTTTTGCATTTGATCACAAAGGAATAAATGTTTAATTTTTATTAATCATTACTGAATTTGTGCGTTTAGTTTTGTTCTTAATTCTAACATGAACAAAATTGTTCTGCTGTACCGTCACCTTTGATTCCCAATGGATGTACGTAATTATACAATATAGCCATTCAAGCCTAAAAGTAGGTAATGTGTGAGCTTAACATTATATTAATTTTTCACGATACAACAGTATACTCGCCAAAAAATATGAACACCTGAAAACGCAAAATACTCGAAAAAGTGAACACTCATTTTTAACAATGACTACTCCCAAATATGAACACTTTGTGTTTCGAAAATGTAAATTTTTCCTACTTTGTTTCTATGCATTATCGGAACACATTGCTGCTAAATAAATTCAAAACAAGTTAGAGACAAAATGAAGAAAGTGACGTTGAAGTCGTAAATAATGAAAAGACAATTACTAGTAGTTAAGTTGTTGAAATCTTTACTAAGGCACTGCAAGAAAAGGCTTTAGGAAACAAAAAATTGCCGCAAAGAAAGTTAAAAAGAAAAGTGACTGAATTTTTCAGAACAATATAACAATTAGGATTCTGGTTACACATACTACTCACACGCAAAATGGTTCACCCATGTACTTTTTAATTCAGAACTCCGGAAACGCATTTTTTTTTAAATTAATTTAGTTAATTACAACAAAATCATAAATTAGAACTTAATATTCATAACATAAAATGTTTAAAAATAAAAACTATAAAAATCAAATTTATTCCGAAACTACATACTTATCTAAAAATAGGAATATGTACATATTTAAATTTCAGCAGGTGAGCAAACTATGTTATTTTATACCTCCTATCATTCAAATAAATTCATTGTTGTTCAAATAACTGTTTTCCTTTTATAGTCACGTATTGTAAATTAGGTAAATACAAAGACGATAAAAGTTCGATGACTATTGTTCTAAAAAGGTCATTTGAAAATCTGATCAATCTCGAAAGTATGAACAAGCTTGGGTCTTTTAAGTTCGTGTTTTCGCGGATCATTTAATTTTTCCATTACTGTTTTTACTTTGTTTATAATCTTTTTAGATAAATTGCTCAAACATTAAATTGTGGAATTGCCATTTATTTCTTGAATTTAAATAATGATATAGAAATGAAACCTCACACTGTTTAGGAATAAAATGGTGTATAAACAGAGTTTATCACGCTAAACATCGTCGTAGTGTGTGACTGACTAATTATTCAGCAATGAAAAATTTATTCTTTTCCGATCAAAATTGAAAAATTAACTCTTAAAATTTTGACGAATCATTAATCGTAACTTTAAGTTTTAATTAAAGCCAGATTTAGAATAGATTTCAAATAATTAATTTATTTTTCACAGATTTCAAAGAACAATTTTGTTTTTCATGGCATGTTTGGATTCCAATTTTTGTGGCCTATTTTGTTATTTGTAAATCCTCTGCAGTGTAATGCACCTAAAGTGGATAGATTACAGACCGTATACTTTAAAAGGATTTTTATCTAATTTATTATATTTTCAGTGAATAGCATTAACGATTCTGTGGACGGTGCTGCTGAGGCCAATATCCTATAATCCCGGACTAATATAAGATAAATATAGTTCATTCGTCTTTGAAATTGTGATTCTTTGTGTTTTCTCTCTCTTCCAGGTAGGCGACTGCGAAACAAGTCTCTAATTTCTAATACTTATAAACAAACAAATTTTAATTACAAAGTAATGATTATAAAGTATATATACTTTTCAATTTGTTGATAATGATTACGAAACAATTTTTATTTTCAGATTTGTTGATAATAATTATGAACTAGTTTTTATTTTTCAATCAGTTTATACTGGCTCAGATAAATATACAAGAGGCAAATACTTTTACTTATGTTTTTGATCTTATTTTATATTAATATAAAGTTGAAGAAATTAGGTAATAGCATTTGTTTTCCGTTTAGTCACCTAGGTCAATGATTCTGAAGCAATTTTTATTTTTCGATCGCTCGATAATAATTACGAAGTAGTTTTCATTTTTCCATCGTTCGATAACGATTATCAAGTACGTATGTCAATTTAATTTTTTGAGTATTGGAAATTAAACTCATCCGATTGTTTTCCTTCCTTTAAGTGGTGGGAATTAACAACAAAATACATATATATAATTCGAAATGACAGTATTCCTTTTTTAAATCGGTTAAAAACTGATTCTTTTTATAATTTATTATATAATAATTAATTATAATTACAAAGTTAACGAACGATCGCAAGATAAAAATTACTACGCAATCATTACCAATCGAAAAATAAAAATTAACCGAAAAAATTGAACACTTAATGTTGCGTTAATATGCCAAGTATGTATTATAGGAACTACAATATTTTACAATTAAGAAGATTAAATTTGTTTGTTTCTAGGCCATGATTTTTCCATTGTTATATCAAAACATCGTGTAAAATGTTTACACATATGTATGTATCTACAGTAATTTAAACATTTGTAGGACCACTTCAATATTTCGGGAATTTTCAATTTCTGAAGCGTACTTTTTCTAAGTTGGGGAGAATAGGGAAATCGAGGCAGGGCTAAAATAATCCTGAAATATCCTTTTCCATTGAGTTCCTTACCTCTCTTCAACATAAAAAAGTAACACTTCGCAAAATAAACAGTACGCGAAGGGCTTACAAAATTTCACAATGATGCACATTAAATATTTTTAAAGTTTGAAACTCGAACTATGATTTAAAAATTTATTTTTATAAATAGGAAACATCATCAATGTTTATAGTCTTTATTCGATTTTAGTTAATTTTATTTTAGAAATATATAAATACTATACTTTTTTAGCTTGAGTGTTAATTCTTCACCAGATAACACATTTTTTCTGGGGATTCATCGGAGAACCCGAAGGGCAGTTAAACATTTCTGAGAATTGAGGGAGGTTTGCAAGGGATGCAATTACCCTTCCCTTGTTGTTGATATGTCTGTCTGTGTCCACGGCGTCGTCGATGGTGTCTGTGTCGTCGGTGCACTGAGATTGGGCGAAGGCGATGAAGAACAGCTGTTCGCTGGTCAGGTGGCGAAGTTGAGGGACAGATTCTGAAGGACGATTGCCAGGATTATTCCCGAGCCATTTTTGGTATGCCCGGAAGGCCAAACTTATCCCAACATTGTCCGCGATGTTCTCATTAAGTGCAAAGTGAGCGTCAACCTTTTCGTTTCCGTTGAAATACTCGACGAGACAGTGCAGCCGCTTGTGGTACTCCTTCAACGTGTCCTCCGCCCACCAATTCCTGAGCTCCCCATTGTGGTCGAATTTGTGGCCAAAGTTGTCGAAGGCATGGGTGATCTCGTGGCCTATCAAAAACCCGAGGATGGCGTACTTCTGGAACTGGGCGTAGTTCAAGTGGTAGAAGGGTGGAATTAAGGAACCAGCTCCCACAAAAATTCTATTGGTTGAGATATCGAGCTGGGCATTAACGGTGGTGAGCGGGGGTGTGGGACTGTACAGGTCCACACTGTAAACCTCCCACTGCTCCCTTTGAGCGAATGACTTCAGCACAGAAATAGAGTTTTCAAAATGTGTCCCCTTCTGTACTATGACATTAGAATATACCACAGACATTAATGTTCGATTGTAGAGTTTGCTCTCAACTCCCAAGGCTTTCAGCTTAACATTTTCAAGTTTCCTTAAGGCCCTCTCTTTCGTCTCGGCATCCAACCACTGGGACTGGGTGAAAAGGTTGCCTAAATCGTCCTTAAACTCGTTTGTCATCCGGATTGCATCCTTTCGCCTTTTCATCTTCATAAAGACTTCTCCAAAAATTGCAGCCGCAGGAAGATCGAAATATTTCATAACTTTCTCTACGCAATTCATCTCCCATCGGCTTTCATCTGTGTAAATATAATCGGCCGTAAATTGTTTGATCAAGAAGAAAGCAAAACGTGACATCAGGTAATTGACGATATTAAGCTTTGAGTGTTTTGATAGTATCTGGCTCAAATTTGAGTAGTAATCCTTTCCGATCATTCCTACTATTTCCGAGTCGTAAACAGGCTCACCGCGAATTATGCTAAGGTACCTACGCCAATCTATTCCAGGAAATTTTTGGTGCATCTCTGAAATACTATAGCGTTCGTAAACTTCGCTTGAATGTGTTTGCTTGACAGAGTTCGCCGATATGTTCGCAAGCACTGTTTCAAATTCAAGATATGATCTGGCATACATCGTTCTACCGGTCATTTGCCCGTAAAAAGATACCAGCTCCCTTAGCATTCCCATTCTGCTGTTACCGTCACTATACCCCTTGGGACCACCAAAGGTTAAGTAAGGTTCTCCAAAAATCACAACATTTTGAGTTGTGTCTAAAAAGTCGGGCCCCACATAGGATCCAATTATGTAGTCTTCATTGTGGGTTTTAATATTTGCAGCCAATGCAAGCCAATCGACATCTTCAACATTACAATTCTTAAAATCCAATGATGGGCAACCTCCCAGCGAGGGTAGATACTCCTTGATTGGTTCCACTTTCCGGTTCTTGATTGCGTTAATATCTACACAAGAGTCGAAGTAGGTTTTGATCTTCTGTCCAACGTCTTTCGCATCCTTAAAGTTCTTAGATTCCTTCAAAATATTGAGCATCTTATTGTTGACGTAGTACTGCATCACTTGCGACACAGAATATGCTCTATCCTTATGAGAATTGTAGTTCTTCCACTTACCACACGCATATTTAAAAAAATCATTGCAAGGATCCACGGTTTCATCAATGTAACTCGACATCATCGCTGAACTGATCGCTGAAACGCGATCATCTTGTAGATCAAAGAGCTGCTCAATCCCATGTACAACAGTAGACGGGGGTGTGATTACAGGGGATGAGTAAGTTATCCTAATTACAGATAGGAAGACGCCGAGCACTGCAACAACTCCTGCCATTGTCTCAACGTTTATTCGACTGTGACAACAGATCGTTTATAAGTTATAAAGACGGCTACCTTACCAACAAGCAGCTTTTTGATTGCGCAAACAAAAGCCGCACACCTGTTGCTATATCATAATGTTAGCTACAGCTTTAGGGTAGCCAGGTATAGGAATGACGCAATTTTCAATGTGGCGTTAGACAGATGTTTCATTACTCCTTCCTTACCATGATTTCGATTTTTGACTCCAACATTACAAATCGTAAACATTTTCTAGAAAAATTACAAGCGTTTTATTTAATAAGTTTATGAATTAAAATTTATTCCATATGGATGGATAACAAACTTGCAATATATGAATGCGAATTAATCCGGAAATTCAACAACATACATTTTATTGCGTTTTGCTTAATTGCTATAAAACAATTAGCAACACAAATGAATTGAAAAATTAAAAGAAGAATGGAAGAATACGGTGTTTAACAGCACGTTTCCATGCCATGTTTAAAACCTGTAAAATGTTGACATATGTATGTAGATACATAAAGCAAAATCAGAATTATATAGACATTGAGACCTATTCTATTGAATTTAGAAATAGCCATTAGTGCTAAAAATTATAGCCGCTGTGAAAACCACTTGAGAATAAATTCGTATTCTGCAAATTCAGTGACTATTGATGAGTGGAAATCGTGTAATATAACTACTATGACTAACTTTAAAGATCTTTCACAAAATAATGATACATACATTCTTTTATTTAGATTATTTAGAAGGCTTTTGCTATTTTTCATGACTTCCTGGAAACGAAAATTAATTCTAATTTTGTTTTCTAACTACCTTGAATTTCTAATTATAATTAGAAAATTGTACACGCCTAGCGATGTTTAGGCTTTATCCTAAGAAAAATTCGAAACAATTCAAAAAATGTACGATATCCCCTAAGATTTTGATAAAACTTTTATAGTTCATTTAGGGTCAAAAATGGAAAATATGCAAAAACAATTGCCACACAGGCACAAGAGTGTGACCATTGTTTTTTTTATACTATCCAAGATATTTAACTTTTAAAATTGACAGTTTTCCACGACGATTTTTATATTCCCAGAAAATTTGTTACAAATTGTATAAGTACCTTAAATTAAGACGATTCAACATTGTCAGTCTGAAAAGTTCTTCAAGAATCTTTGATATCAAGGAATTAAATATAAATATCTCTATAGGTTTATCCTTGGTACCGAACACGCATAGACCTTGTACTATTTTTACATCGAGATTCTGCCCTCACAGCCCATTAAGGAATGACATGAGGCCATGATCCCTCGATTTAAAAAGATGTAGTGGCTTATCATAGAAACAGCGTTTTAGTAGTAGCTGCGGTTATGCGGAAACATAGCCAATGGCTAAAATTAGCGATAGAACACATTTATGAAAAAATAATTTTTAAATCCATTCAATCTAATTATGAAATAATTTTGACTTCTTCCAAATTTTATTTGCGCTTTTGTTAGATTTATTACATTTATAAGTGACCTTTAATTATCGGACACTTTGACAAATGTTCATATACATACATTTGTATATGTAAGTATGCAAGCGCAAGAGAAAACAAAAAGTAGTCATTATTGCTGACAGAAAAATAGGAGTACAAATAGTTATTTTACTACTCAAAATTTGATATAGAGTTTCGGGAGCCAATAATTTTTAGTGGAAAATGTTATGAAAAATTTAAGTTATCTATTACGTATTATAGGTGGTAAGAGAGATACTTTAGGCACTCATAACTTTTCTTCTAAGTTTAAACGTAACAATAAGCAACATTTTTAATTATGAAGCACATATAAATACATATGTATGTAATTGCCATCGACGAATTGCTAATATTTAAAAAACAATAAGCTTATTTATCTATACATATAATAAAACAGTAGAACCCGCGTTTTTGTACATTGAACCAAAAATTCAGAATAGTAACAAAAGCAGAGAAAACAAAAGAGATATAGCACACAATAAAAAAGGACTTTTAAAATTTTTGTCTGTCTGTCCGTCTGTTCACACTAATCTCCGAAATTAAGATCTTCATAGGGTTTTCACAGGTAGATTAGCTTGGCTTGGGACAACATATAAGTAGGCTTTGCTTCTTCGAATTCGGATGTCGGAAAAAAAAGTTATCGTCATTAATCCTTCTCCATTGTTTATTATTGCCTAATTTTGTTTCCCCATGGCCTACTTGCGTGCCAGTAATGCGGACCATCTACTTATATTAGCACCAGAAGGAAAAGCTATCAATGTCGTACATAAAGATATTCTTTAATCCTATTTAATGTGTCGACCACTTGATAGACTCTTTTTCTCAGTAACGAAATTAAGAAAAAAGGTATAATAGGGATGCGTGATAAAACCAAATTTCACACGGGCAAAGTCGCGGGCAACAGCTAGTATATATATGTATATATGTCCATAGGTTAAAAGTTACGACATTTTATAACGAACGTATAATTGTTCATCTATTTTACGAATTTAAATTATTTTCATTTTAGTCACTATAAATCCTTTATAAATTGGTTTGTTGTATGATCTTAACATCACATTCGATGGATCGAAATACCTATTTCATAATTTATTTATGTAAATTTGTAGGCCATTACATTACATCTTCACTTTCTTTTGAAGTAATTAAGACTGCTAAGAATACCTCAACTTCAGGTATTCTTTCCTGAATCCAAGATTTGAATGCGTTGTTCTTGATCAAAGTTAAAGTTTTAATTTTAATATCTTGATATAAGCTTTAAGTGTCAAATGATTTAAAATGATATTCAATACACAGAAACTGAATTAATGTTCAAAATTTTGTAACACCACCTAATAGAGAATTAAAAATCTTTTTGCTTCCCTCAAAAGTTCAGGTAAACCGAAGAAGTTTAAAATATAAGAAAGAAAAAGTAGCAACATTTTATTGAGTGAAATTGAAACAAACAAATGTATGAATTTTAAATGTTTCATTATTATTTTTAAATGAAAATTAATATTTTGTTATGAGTCTGCTTATTTATTTTAATATGAAAAATTGAACTAAGGTGGGTTTTCGTTTTGTACTCCCATGTAACCTTTTTTTAATTTGTATATCTAAGAAAATTTACCTACAACTAAAGAAAAATGTGACATCGCTAGCTACAAGTATAAATAATAGTTAAACGATTAGACGAACTATGAATTAAATTATGAGACTTTCTAAGTAAAGATCACTAGTAAATTTTATTGGAATACCTCAGATAGGTCAGCAATATCATGGAAAAAATATGCTCGTAATAAAAGAATAATTTATTAAGTTATTTTTCTTTTGTATTTCAAAGTCGGTTATATTTTAAAAGCTGTATCAACAAAAATTATCTATTTAAAATAATGCTATTAAAGTTCGCCATGATTTTGCAAAACACACCCTCGGGAATATAATGAAGAAAAAACTATTAAGAATGAAGAGGATAAATTAAAGTGGGCGTTGTATCAAAAGTACGTCTTCCTAGAGCTCTCCTAGTTGAAAAAATTTCCAGTTATTGAGCAGGAAGAAAATACGGGAACCGGGAAATGCACCGAGAGTAGTCTGGCAAATAATAAAAGCAAACTGAGGTTGTCCCTAGAACACGAGGGTGCAGTCTTTCAGAGAATTTAATTTTCCCCATAAAAGTTTTCTTGGTGCTTGAACACCAGAGAAGGTGCCCCCGTGCTTCCCTTTTCCTGTACGAAAGTTTCACAGGACGCGCTCCTTATTAAATTCCCGGTGAGGGCACAAAGCGCCTTAATTTCGTGAATTATGGAATTCAAAGGACGAAGATAAGTTGCAAAGATAATCGACGCTGATTGCGACAGGATGGGGCGCGGGTTAATCTTCACATATCCTTTTCTTAGAAAGTTTTTCAATTATTCCTTTGACTTCTGTCCTTCTCTGCGAGCGGGCATGCGGGGAAAGTGGGATGGTATTAATTATAATGAAAAACCAGCTAATAATGGCTGGTGCAGTGCCTTCGTCCCGGGAGTGCAAAATCGTGGGAAATATTTTTAGTTTCCTTACCATTTTCCTTTGGCCCCAGAAGAAGCCTTTTAAAGAAACCTCCCGCACCCGGCCCGAGTAAACTCCATCAGGACTATGAATCTCAAATTAAATTGAAACTTTGCGGGTTTGCTCCAAAGTCAGAGTGAATCCCAGCGCCTTTAGCAAGAAGATTTTCACGGAACGGGGGGATGTTTATGCAGGGAACGCTCCCTGTATCTGGGGCTCGTTCGGGTTCTGCCTTTGCGAATAATGCACCCATGGGCGGCAAAGGGGATCATATTTGTCTGGCGGGCGAGTCGGTGCAGGGCTTCCAGGGCTAATGCGACCCACCAGCCGCGCAGATAATCGGATTATTTCTTTTTCCGTGCATTAAGCCTTAATGGATTTCTCAAGTTTCCGCGGCGATAGCAACGTAAGCAAATGCCCTGCAGCTCTGAGCCCTGATGACTCTTTTGCAGGGGCGGCTGATCACTGGCTAACCACCCTATGATGCGGGTAAGTAAGATCTACCGCCGCCCTGCAGTATTAATGAAATGTTCTGCTTTGTACAGCCCTTAAGGCCCCCATACAACATAGCATTGTGCGTTCAACCGTATTGCGTGAGCCAAAAACCGTTTCCCTAAAAACGTTCCAGAACTTTATTTATTTAAAACGTAAGGTGCAATGGTTTGTACGCACACCACCCTATACAGCAACCAACCAGGTTGGCATACTTTTGGCAACGCCCATAACAAATCAAAATCGTGAAACTGACACTGGCACCGTATCCGGGTTTAACGCACGTTGCTATCATGTATGGAGGCCTTTAGGGGCAGTTTTTAAGGGTTGTTTTCATTTTTTTCCAAAAATAATTTTTTTTCAAATAATTGGTGTCCAAAACATATCCAGAATATGCGCCACAATCCACGCCGAACATTTTTCGTGAAAACTTCGAGATGAAATCATAACATTAATATAAAATTTAATTATCAATCACTTTAATAAAATGGTTAAATTGCCACAGACAGCATGATCCCTAGATAATTGGACCGTCCCCGGACGCTGTACGCCCCATGGACCACGTACACGCTTTGTGTCATCTTCTCGTTCTTTTTCGACACTGCCGTAGCACCCGCATTTTGCTCTGCACCGGACTTTTTGGGCTTATTGCATCCCTTTCAATGCGAACTTTCCTCTGACTTGCGTTTTTTATAATTCGCAGGATATTTGCGATCCATATGCGATGACAAATTGAACCTCTTTTAAATGGGGCCTCGTACGATGTCCTGCAACGTCATTACCACTTAGAAAATATTGGGAGCAGTACCTTAATATTGTTGAAGTTACATACATACATAAATGATAAAATCTTTTCGAAATTTAAATTTCAGTCCACATAAAACTTCAAATTTTATAGTCACTTTTAATCCTGATTGGCATTATGAAATTTTAATACTTTCAGTATTTAATTTTATTACCTTTTAGGTTAATACTAAAATGATTGAAAATTAATCCTCCAAAGAATCATTGCGGCAAATTCGTTTTAAATCTTTAATTAATTAGATTGTAAAAGAAGCGAAGATTGCATCACTATGTTATGGAAAGGGTTTTTAATTTCATTTAATGTATGAAAACATTAAATCATAATCTTCCAAGAATAATGTTATTGGAAGCATTTTAAGTAATTAAATTCTTGCAACATCGAAATATGTATTTATTAAAATTAAAAAGTACCGGATAATTTTCCTATGAAAAAAGATTCAGTTTTACTCTTAAAATGTAAATATTTCCATAGTTTTTTCTGGACTGTTTGCTTTCAAAACTTTTAGTTATACTTGAAGTAAAGATTATAGTACTGAACTTGTTTAAATTAAAGATTTTATATGGCTTACGAAAGTATTCATATATGACAATAATGTTTAACCCAAACAATTCTATGTGATTTTCTTGCTGTAGTATAGGTATACGATTAATTTCAAAGCAACGTAGACAAATTACTCGGCTTATAAAAGTATCATATTTCACTAACAAGTTCAGCTACATTTAACTTATCCCATATTACGATATAATTTCACTCAGTTTTTCTTGTCGCGTCAACGACATCAACAATGAAAATACGAATTTGGTACAGAATTTACCCTCAGATTCTGTTCTTATCCTTTACAAAATTGAAAATTGAACTTTACCTGGATTAAAAATTAATGACAGACAAGGGTTAAAAACGATTTTAATACTTTAGTAGAGTACTTTCTACTCCATAAGAGCATTAAAAGATGAATTTACGCCTCGACGTATTACGTATTCATCTTATTTGAAGTAAAATCTCAGAATTTTAAAAGAGAAAAGTTTAATCCCGAAATATACATATTAAAATTCATTGTAATAAAGGAAGTACTTAGAATATCATCCTAACATTTTTCGGAGTCAAGGATCTTTGTATAAAGATGTAAATGAGCGCGCTTCCTAAAAAAACATTGATATGGTTTTGAGGGGGAAGGACTGATCTGAATGAACAATCGATTAGTATAGAGATTCTATAGGATAATCGGAACAACCTGTTTATTACTACATAGTGGCTTTTGTAGAATATTGATCTAATGTTCTTTTGCTAAATTTGTATGCATTCCTTTTTTTGTATTATAATCCAAAAAAAAAAAAAAAAAAAATTGTTCATAAGATGCGCGCGCCTTTTTATAATTTTTTTAAATTTTGATATCACACTCGTAATTCCTGGTCCAGAGTTATCTCGACCGTTTGTTACTTCTGTTTTGAGGACAACGTTTCGATAAAATAGCTAACAAAATTTAGAAAATTATCGGTTCTTCGCTAAAAAAAATGGAAACATGCTCTTAATATTTGGATTCTACTGCTTTTCGATTTCCACGCAATCGGAGGCGATATAAATTAACCCATTCGTGCTCCCATTTTCGAGCTTACGCAAAAACATTTTGCAAATTATCCTCTTTTCCCTTCGCTGTGGGCGCTCCTGGAAAAATGTGCTCCTCGTCGCCCTGCGTCTTTTCTTGTAATCCTGGCAGTCGGGGTAACTAAACGACAGCACTTTGTCACTGCCGGGCCAGCTTAATTCCGAATAAGCTCTATCTCGTGTTAACATTATTTATAGGGTGTTTCTTGTACGAGCGCTAATTCACCCAGATTTATTCTGGAGATGCGGGACCCAGGCTTCCTGCTTTTGATGACGTCGGCGTCGCCAGCCTCGAGTGAATGCACTTCCTTGAAACTGATTTAACCTCAAATCGGGTTTTCGCCAGGAAACCACCTGTACGACAACCAGTTCGCGCCTCCCCCAATGAATGATTGCCCTAATAAAGTCCGTCGCGCAATTAAAGTCGACTTTCATTGCCTAAATCAAAATTTAAATTGGCCACGTCCAAAAGGGACTTAGTGCGGAGATTAATTGGGCTCATCTAATTTTAATTCAATTCAGAGGGTTCCATTAGTGCCGGCCTGGATTTTGGCGATTACGGCAAGTGAAACGGAGCAGTTTAATGAATTTCTGAAATTGTATTGTTCACCCGACGAGCGACTTGGGCAAGATGCAAATGTATGGAAATTAACAGGATTAATTAGGACCTGCTGTAAAACCGCAGCGACACGACTCCTCGCTTTGACTCTTACAGTCCAGGGAGGAATTAGACCCCTGCGGGAAACTCTTCCTGTTTACCTGCCCGATTCTTTATTTTTGCATCCTAAGATATTAATTCTGCTAATATCAGATAATACACGAAACACAGAAGAAACATTGGTATACACTATTAGTTTAACTTACTATTTATAGAGAACGAAAGCAAGTTATGATTTAAACGATTTGGGCAAAGAGTTGATATTTAGTAAAATTAGGGATAAGAGTAATCATTTTCACACATCCATATATACAATATAATATTTCATTTTAGTGCTAGAAGGAATAAACTTCATTCATCTATAATATTATTAGGTAGCCTAGCAGAAAATAAATGTATGATTAATTTCACATTTTGCGAAAATTTTTTTCAAAACCCATTGATTTTCTAACCTGAGCCCAATCTAAATCTACTTATGCTAAACCTTACAGCTAACTATCGACAAGTTGTCTGATTAAGGGGTGATCAGATAGTTCACAGCCTTCGAAAATCTTGTTAATTATATCATGAATTAAATCTTTGTCGGCTAATCTATTTATCTCTGAGATGGAGAAATGCCAAGGATGGTTAAAAATCATTTTCAGAATTTTGTTTTGGACGATTTGTAATTTATTTACATGAGTACGAGCGTATTTCAACCAAAATGGAGCACCACAGAGCATTATTACTCGAAATATAACTTAAAACATGATTAGCTTGTTTTCGGTGCTTAGGGAGGACCATCTATTAATAAATGGTTACAGAATTTTAATTAGTAAGCCAGTTTTACTTACAGTCGACATTATATGTTTAGCAAAAGTCAGTTTCTTGTCCAGGATAATTGCCAGATATTTAGCCTTATCAGTCCAAGTGACCTAATGACCATTTAAGGACAAATTATTGTTGGGTCAAAAACGGGGACTTCTCCTGCGATATATATGGAGGGAAAATCGGCTGTATAAGTGTTATAAAGGAGTTGTCCTAAAACCGCACCTTGCAATGTTTTGACGTGGTAGGGAGGGAATTCAGCCTAGATGATCTCTAAATTGTCGTTCTTTAAGAAAATCAAGAATGAATCCTATAAATCTTGCAGGGAATCCGAATTTGATCATTTTTTGTATGTATGAGGTCATCGTGCCATACCGAATCGAACACAGTTTGGATGTTAAGAAAGACAAGTCCTTTGAAATGCTTTTGTGCAAAGTTATTTTTAACATGTTTGAAAATTCTAAGCACTGGATGGGTCGTATTATGCCAGATCTAAAGCCCAACTGCTCGTTTGGTAATAAATTCGCATCCTCTACATAATTTATTATTCTGCTTTTCATAACTTTTTCTAGTATTTCTGCTGTATTACTTAGAAGACTTATAGGGCGGTAGCTGGTAAGGGTAATGTTGCTGAACTGAATACAGAGTGTGGGTCCACTGTTCCTTGTTTAAAGTTGAATTCGTGACTGCACGAATTATTACTGGATGTCAAAACTTAAGTAAGATGAAGCAGGATCGGGCACAATAATTTTGTGTTAGTTAAGCTGTGAAGACAAGAAAAAAATGCATTCTCTAAGAAGGGCAACAAAACAAAAATTTTAGAGAGAATGCTACATAAAGATATTGAACTTAATTATGTATTATCAATATTTAACTTTGTCCATTGGAAAATCCAACTTTTCAATTTAATTTTAATCTATTTTAATAATACTCGAACCCCTCCGAAAATTCCTTTTCAGCACCGCGTATTTTGTCGTTGGAACCCCCAATATAATGGCGTCACAATCTTTTAATTGAATGTAAACAAACGTAGTGTGGACACAGAATATTACGGAAAACAGCCCATTTATCATTTTTATATTATTGATTATGTCATTAGAAGTTAAAATACAATATATATATACATATCTACTCACCAGAAAAATGAATTTCCTTTCCTGTTTTTGCACCAGCTTCGCTAATTAGGCACTGAACACTTCATGTTTATATTTTACTCAACAACATAAATATTCCGTGCAAAACTTTATTAAGTTAAATTTGTTTTCACTTTTTCAAGTCTTTCGCACTTGTTCACACTGTTTTTCACATGCTTTATAAATATTTTAATTCAATAAATGCCGATGCTAACCAAACTACAAGTTATATCAATCCAAAAATTGATTTGGCAGATCGATCAGGGACTTTGGCTTCGCGTATTGTTTGAATACCTCTCTTCGTCCTGGAACCCTCATTTTTACTACGTTCCCATACATATATGTAGAGTTTTTGCACGATACAGTATTTTCATCGCTTTATCTTCAAAGGGACTAGTTAATTTAATTATTTTGTTGTGGAGAGAAGAACATTTTATTGAATGGCAATTCGTCACTATTATACTATTAGTATCGGGAGCACACATCCCATCCATTTCGACTTGACGTTTCGAATCTCACGGCGAATTCGAATCCTGGTCATCTAAATTAGTTTTACCACAACGACTGATGACAGTTTGATTCTGCATACTTTTTGGCGTATATCGATTACTCGTCTATTAAATCTGTGGCGGGCTCATCGAGGGGCTGAAAAGAAAAAAGCTTATGTTACCTACGTTATCAAGAAAAATAATTATAATAATAACTATTCACAATGCATATATCAAAAGCTTAACGAAGTATGTACCTATTAAGTCAGAATGAATTTTCGATAATGTCGCGAATAGTATTATTGAATTTGTAAATAATTTTAGATAAAATTGAATAAAAAACTATTGTATTTAACAATTTCAAAGAACTAATAACTTTATTGTTACTGAATGGACTGTTTGTTAGTAAGAGACAAATAGGTAGGTATCTCAAAATCCTCCCTCCCAAAAGGAAAAACTAGAAAATAAATTTTAAGGGTGTTTAGTTGATTCTGAATAAACTTTATAATATGTATTGTATTGAATTTCTTATTTGTACCCAGCCTCCTACAATAAAGGAATACTATCAACACAAACGGAACCGAAACTTTAACGTCTAAAATTATAACTCGAAACAGAAGTTACTTAGATCATTAACCAGCCAACCGCAGCCCGGATTAATTTTAAGGAGAGAAGGAGCAGTATAATAGACTTATAAGGAGCTCTAGAATTTCTGAGAGCTGAATAGGATTGGTTCCAGATAATTCGTTGGCGAAGAAATTTAAATACATAAAGTGGCATTAAGTTGGATGGAATATTGAAAATTGTTGAGCTTATGTATTTTGAAGAATTGGTAATAACAAACCGCCTCCCTACGTAAAGGAAAATACGGAGTGCGCGTAACTCCTTCGTAACTTCGGTAGGTCAGTTCAAGTTTGGAGTACGAAGAATAGAGAAACTAAAATTGAAAAGGAGAATGGATTTCGGGGCGGGAATGCTGTATACAAGAGGACTAGGACCTGGAATCAACCCTAGGGATTTAACCCTGGAAAATATCTTGGCGGAAAGTTTTGATTTACTCGAAGAGGGCTAGGCAACGTAATCTGGAATTGTTTTACCATCGCTGATAATCTTTCCCCTTATAAGTATCTTCTTAATTTTATTGAATATACATATATTTTAATGCACGAAACATAGTGGCACTTCGGCGTCTACTATTTGCAATGGCGATTTCTTTGACACGATTTGGGTATCGTGGCGATACGAATTAAATATATCGCATATTTTGCAAATTACCCGATTTGTATTTTTTTAAATATTCGAAATAAGACATTAGTTGATATAATCGAATGAAGCCAGTATTATTTCCCCTCAGGCCTTTAATGTATTCCGCGAAAATAAATATGTGTAATTGCCAACACTTTATTTGCATTTTGAATTTCCATACACATTCAAGACTTGGATATATGTATGTATGTTTGCAGTATATAAATGCGTGCCTTTCTAAACACGTAACATATAAGTAAGGAAAATTGTCGTTTCTTTCTTGACAGATTTTTGAAATTTTTAAAATTTTAAATGTATTTCGAATGCAAGTTTAACTGACGAATACTATTTAAGTAAAGAAAAAAAAACTGAATAAATAAAAATTACGAAAATATAAAGATTTAATTATTTAAAACAGCAATTTATATTGGTTAAAAATATTTGCCTGGGACTTTATTTTACGAACCCCACAAGTCTAAGTGTAGATACTTTGTATATCATATGTGTTTTAATCCACAAATATTTAATCAAATGAATTTTCGCCTTTATTACATCTGATATCATAATTGTCTAAATTTAATAAAAGGTTTCTTTGCCTTTCAAAATTTAAACTTAAGATTATTTGAGAATCTTATCCCAAGAATCATTGCCACTCGCTTTAAACTTTTGCTTCTTAGACCAGTGGCGGGCACGTCCACTTGCTGTCCATAACAAGTAATTGCAGCGCATTATGCGGAACTAATCAAAAGCGGAAACTCTAGAACAATTCGATTAACTCTAAAACTGCACTTGCACTTGAAAGTTTGTGGTACTGGATGCACATGCTGCACACTACCTTTCTGGGCCTAGGGTGGGTGAAAGGGGTTGAAGTTTTGTGTAATCCCCGGCTGGCTCGCAGACTAAGGGCATCTTTTCGGCCAGAGACCGGCCACTTCGTCCTGAAAAGTTCAAAAGTTGAAAATTTCACTCAGCCGCGCGCCGAAGGTTCCCAACAAGTGCAATAATTGAAATTCCTGAGGGCATCCACGATGCATAGAAAGGTTCTGGTGCCCCAAGTGCGTCCATAGCAATTAAGGTGATAGGGGATTGGGACCTGGAGCCGGGTAAAAAATTCACTTCATTCCCTGCTCCAGAAATGGGCACATGCCTTACCTGCATCCAGTTTTGTCTAATAAAACTCGAAGACCATCTTCAGTCGCCCGTCTTCCCCTCTGCCCGCGAAAAGCTACTTTCTTAGGAAGAAATAAAGTTTCTAATTCCAATGAAGCGCCGCACCCTCACGCAAACTACTTCGGTTCTAATTACGGAAGTTGTGTATGGCGCAACTTGGACCGGATGGTTTTTTGTCGGGAACAATGAAAGTCTGGTCTGGGAACCGGGTTAAACTTTGTACTGTTGAGTGCCCAAACTTATCGCAGCGAAAAGCCACTTTGTTGCATTAATTTGGAACACAAAACGACGGATGTTGCTCTTATTCATTATTCCTAACGACTAGAGATGAGGCTAGCAATGGTCTAATGTTACTATTATAACTTTTTATTATTTCAACTTTTGTTCATAAAAAACTCAAGAACATTGATTCTATTTTTTCACGGTAGTTCATTGATGGATCTTATCTTTAGATATGTATATAACTTTAAGATACAGTTAATAGTCATTTAACACTAAGCCTACCAAGGACGCAATTTCTTCCTTGAGTAAATTATAGTTTTTAAAGCTATAGGTTAAGATTTATGCAAACATTTATTTTGATTCATAATTGCGACATATTTAGAAATCGTTTTCAATTCGTCATTATTATTCCACTTTTAAAGGTACATTACATTAAAGGCGTGAAAAATGAGTGAAATTACATGTTTGAGTGATGTTTGAGTGCTGGTAGGTTCAGTGTTAATGGACCTGTTCCATAAACCTACGGCTAAGAATTTCAATAAATTTGTTTAACCTCCATATAGCACGAATGTTCTAAAACACGACCTCGCTTGAACACCGTTCAAGAATTAGTACAGTCCTCGAACAACTTGTCAATTTGCTATAAAAGGTGTATAAAAAAAATGCTTAGAATAAAACATTAGTCCTGAAATAAAGATCTAACTGAAAAGACGACAACATTTATAAGAAACTATTAGAAGTGCTTAGCTTGTGGTAGAAACATTTATAAATATATTTTAATACATTTTTGATCGATCATGAACATCATTTTGAAACGCTCACAAATTAAAATTAATTCTGATTTGAATTTGCATATTGAAGTTATTTGAACTAAGCTCGATTAATGAATAATAATTATCATATTTATAATCAAGTTACAATTATTAGCCATTTACACGGTACGGTTTTCGCGTAAAATTATGTACATAATAAATATATTAATTAAAAGACAGTAATAGAAAGGTTAATGGCGCTTGAATTATTTACTTCCTATTTGTACGCAACTTTTCTAAAAGAAATGTTCTTATCATACAAAAGCTTTCTTAACTGTACTATATGATTTTCCCATTCTACCTAACAGAATCATTAGCTTTTGTAAATTGTTATGGCATTAGATATAATTCAAAAAACAGTTTAAAATTTCACCATTTTTGCTACTTTCAATTTTTCCACTTTTTCCTAGGTCTTCCTACAGCATAAGACAATATTAAAAAAATAATTCAATTACCTATTTATTTATATTTTATTCAAAACTAATGTAAGAAAGCCCAGGGTATTCGGTAAGTTTGAAGTTTTAAAGTTTTTAACTTTTGAAACAAAATTTAAAAGTGGTTTAAAGAATTCATGAGACTTCTCGTGTTTCTTTCTACTTCAAATAGATTGATTATGCATTAAAAATTATGCAAGAGTCGATAGAGAACTGAATTGTGTAGAATTAAAAGTTTAGAAGCTGAAAACCAAATTATATAAACTATTAAAAACTATAATGTAGATACGTATGTGAGGTAAAAGCGGCTTCCTTTTCTAAAGACTTCCTGATTTCAGATTTTAAGAATAATGACAATGATTTTAAAATTATGTTAATTAATAGTTTTATAAATGCAATGCAATATTTCTCCTGGATATTTTAACAATGCATTTCTACAAGTATTTTAATCTTGAAAACTTAGTTTCTAAGTTTCTCATTAATAAATGTATAAATCTTGTATGCTAAAATCAACTACTGCTCTTACATTGTGATGTCGTAGGAAATGGGGTACAAAGACTGTTATTTGTAATACATGAACACATATGAAAGACAGATTTATGTTGAAGATAGAATGAATCCTGTATTTTCTCTTCTCAGAGGGAAAAATTAATGTTCTTATATATTATATAATGTATAATCATTAATTCTCAGATTTTCTTAAGATATAGGTCATTCTCAAAATTCTAAAGGTGATGGTGGTTTCCTGTTAAGGACTCTCCTGCACTCGTTTACCAGACGGATAGTTAAAGCGAACCACATATTTCTATCATATTAAGAGGAAATTTGATACTGGCGTGGAATGCTGCACATTTCTCGCACATGTCTTACATCAGATGGAGAACCTCGCCAAAGCATAATTACCAGATGCCGAAGGAAACTGGCTACAGTAGTTTCTAATTAATCTTAACAACCTTCCAAAGTTTCCAGCAATTACGAGGAGCTGTTCAAATTAAAGCTGGAGACAGCGCTTAGAGGTGCTGCTGCAACATCGTTTAATTGCAAGTTGAGAAACCTTAAACGCATCGTCGCCAGAGAGCGGTGCCTTTCGCCGGGAGAATTAAGTGAAAAGGCAATTTTCCTTTTTTTAATTTTATCGCAATTTTCGTGCTACTGGATACTTAGTAATTGCAAGTTGCAACTTACGTTGTTCTAATGAGCGCACTCTGAGGACTCTTTGATTAGCTCAAATGCAACTCCCGGGTCCAGGTATATTTTCGAGTTTAAATGTCTCAAAATTAGGGTAAAGGGACATTTGAGAGGAGGAGGGTTTAATTAAGTCGACTTTTCCACTTCAATGCGTTCATATGCATGACGTTGTTCACTGTACAGTGGAAAATTGAATAACTCTGCCGAATTTTCCTCAGTTAATCTACTTTCAGCTCGCCTGATTGAATTTTCTCGGGGAGTTTCCCGAAAATGCCCTTTTAGCTCATCGCAGCCACTCAAGGGAAAAACACCAACGCCCTGGAGCGCGTCCACGGGAATCGGGTGCAGGAAGAAAAGACGAAGCCATAAGCTCGCCCCGGCCCATTAAAAAGGAGTTCGAGGTGTGCACATCGGCGCCTTTGGACGTGACTTGAAAAGTGATCTCCTTGCTTCTGCCGAGAGTTGATTCGGCGGGTGATTAATCGAAAAAGGATTCAATTCGCCAGGAGGTGCCTTGAGAAGAAGGGACGGTTTACTGATGATTGCTAGGAAAAAGAGGGGGGAATTCGGGAAATTAATGATTTCGATTTTAATCAAGTTTCGAATCCCATAAATACAAAAATGAAAACCCAGAATCTTACGACTTTCACCATTTTAGAAGCTATAAGAGGGATCGGAGAATGAGATAAGCCAAATTATTTGTACAGGTATCTCCCCAGTAAATACTCGGATATTTTTTATTTTTACACTTTAAGAAGATGATAATTAAAATCCAGAAGCTTTTATAATGGGAATGAAAAAACAAAGTTAATCGATTCACGTTTGTAGAAAGAAGACTTAAAAGTCCCGGGGAACCCGGAGTTTACAGGTTTATAAAATCGCGAGGAAAAATAAGCATAAATTGAGTTTGTGGTTTCCTCCAGATTGTTATGTTATTTTGGAGCAATATTCATTAAGGATCAAAAGTTCCAGATCGGCAAAAAACATTTTTAAAAATTTTTCCATCGGACTCCTGTTAAAAATTCTACACGAGCGCTGAAAATAAGACAAATTCCATTTTGCTTCGATCTATAACTTTATATGGCAAATGTGTTCTCGTCAACTTAGTTAAGTTAAAAAGGTTATTTAGCTTTAATTAATTAATTTCAAAAATGCTTGAAAATTTTTTATAATGAAAAGGTCGCAATATCTTTAATTTAAGCTACATATATTATATATTCGCATAATATATTATAATTAACTGCCAAATAAACTAAAACGTGAGAAAAATATATTGAAATTTATAAGAATCAAATGGTTACGTGGATTAAAAGTTGATCCTGATTAAGGAAAGATATATTCCTATAAAAATATACATATGTAATCTTGAACATTTTAAAATTTATTTGGAGAAGTAATAAAATTATTGTTATTTATCAAATTTAAATTAAGATTTACATAACATTAAGGGCTATTAAAATTTACATTTCAAGCTAGGAAGACTCTCGTTCCTGTTTTTCGTTTTGAAATATATATATGTATGTACATAGAATAACAGAGAGTTATACTAAAGGTACATAAGCGTATAATAGTAAATTCAGCAAAATTAACAACATTTTGTTAGTGCCTTGTAAATTTTAAAAATGATTTTAATTTCACAATAATAAAGATTTTTTAACAGTAGAAAAGAAATGTTGTTACTATTATTTACTGTACATAAATAAATATATGTATATTAAAATTGTCACATTGCTCTAGTTTACATAAAGGACAATGCTAACCAAATATGAAAACTAGCTCAAAGTGAACAGATACAAGAATTAGCTCAGAAGTTTAGTGGTATTAATGATATAATTCTGCAAATATTTCAATACAAAGGACCCCCGCAGACTATAGACTTTTGATCGGCCGTCAGGTTTAATCGTAGGCTTAATTAACACGAAGACATACATACGTAAGCCCGCACATTCAGCGATTTGGAATCGGCCAATAATGAAAGTTTAATGGGCTTCTCGATTCCCTTACAATGCGAGGATGCAGATCCGACGGAATTATCGACCGACTAATTAATCTGTAGTCTGCAGGGGCCCTAAGATTCGGTAGCTCAATACATACGTCTGCTATAGTTTAACAATAAGTATAAAATAAAATCAATTAACTTAAAAAACAAATCCACTAGAAACTATTTTGAGTTGCATAATGAAAGCATCGTTTGAAGGAACATAAAATATATTTATACACAAACACCCGTATTCATAAACATTTAAAAGTAACTTACAAGGCTTTTGCAATGAAAGTGTTGAAAACGTTATTCATAAACAACCAATATCGTTAAAACACTCTTACAACAGCTTTATAACTTAAATTAATTTACAGAAGGCTCTCACCTAACTTTAATCAACTAATTCCAAAAAACCAGAATTTTGACGTACCTATTATTTCAACTAAACATCGCTACAGCGAGTTTATGAATAGTACATTTAAAATGCCTTCTAGTCTTAAAGAGGGTTGTAAGTAATGAACGCTTGACATTTACTGTGATATTATCTAAAATAAGAGCGAATTATAAAAATATCTCTTTGTGTCTGGCCAATCCTAAATATTATATTATCCTAATAAAATAGGAAGAACTTCCCAAAGTCTTCCTCCCAGTAATGCAGGAACAATAGAGCTTTATTATGACTTTATCTGCCATCTACCTTTTCTATTTATTTTCTTTTTTAAGGGGAATTATTTCAAGGTATTTTTGTTAACAAATGTTGTTCCTTTTAACTGTCTTCACTATTTTATTACAAAATGTTTCCATCAGTAGACATTTTCACAGACTCTTTGTATCGCAATCTTTTGAATCTATAATTTTATTTATATAAGTCAATAGTTAAATTAGCAATCAATTGCAATCCACAATTACCAGGGTTTGTTCACACTAGGTAAAAGTTTTAATAATAAATTCCCTTTGGAATCCAAAATCACAAACTTTATTAACGATGTAGTTTATACAATTCAAGTTCAAAAATTCCACCATCCCACTTCCAACACTTTAACGTACGATTTGGTAAGGTACCCAAAACGAACGTTCCGATTGCCTATCAAGAAGTGATCCTTTTTACACCGACTTCAACGGAAAGGACTCTCCCCTTCAACAGAACTTTCGCGAATTATTTCCATATATGGTGATGATTCTAACAATCATAACTGCATTGTTATAAATGTATTTATATGTACATACCTCTCAATAATATCCTGAATTCATCATGAGTTCCTTTTTTTGCTTTCCCCGATGATCTAGTATATCTTAAAGCTCAACAGAGTATCGATATACGAAAGTGACAAATGTCAGTTAAAATGCAAACAAAGCTAATGTTCCATCGCGGTTAGTGAACGAGGTAAGTTTTAGTTAAAATGTTTTTACTGTTGTCTGTTGTAAAGAGCGTTTCATTTAATTTTGCTTTAATATTATAATTTTCAGTTGCCTTGGATAACGACCTTCCATTTTCTGGAAAGGACCGGAGAACCATGGAGATCAGATAAGTACCCTAATTCCTCACAATGATAAGACATTTTCTTTGCGACTCTATTTCCAGCTAATGTCGCTGCCGCTGGATATGAGGTAGGATTATCCACCCTTCGGCGACAGCAGAACAATAGTCTTAATAATAAATAAATAAATAAATAAATAATTAATAAAGGTGAATTCTTAACATGCATACATACATATGTGGTTTGTGTTTTTTTACAGACAATGAGGACAGAATTCTAATACTAAATATGATCAAAATTCTGGGCTGCATCCTATCTTTGTTCAATCTTTTTTTGTTTTGTCCTGGCGTGGGTTTGCCTTAATACCCAAAGCATAATTTGTTTTATATTTATGTGGTAAAAATATGAGAATATTTAAAATTAAGCAAACTTAGGTACTAGTGTGAACATTTTCTAAATACATACAAAGACGTGAGTTCTATAAAAGTGAGAGATAAAAATTTATTTTAAAATTCGCTTCATCTTTTGACCCTGTCCTGGCTTTCGTCCTGAGTGAGTTTTTTGTAATCAAACCAGTTCTTCTCTGCCTCATTAACGCTCAAAAATCTCCTTGTCCAGTTCTCGCAACAACAAGCATCTTTTCATCAATCAACGGGTACCGCGCCCGCTCAGGAGCCGCGAATTTTTGACAACTTTTTAGAGCACCCCCGTCACCAGGACGGGGGCCCCATTAGGAACATTAATGACGCTGCAAACTCACCTCATTCCTCTAATTACGCGAAAAAGCGGATATGCCCGCATCTCGCGCACAACGCGCCGCTCCGGCAGCATTTGAGTTTTAAAGACTTCGTTAGCGGTGGCTTTCCCAGAAAAGGATAACTTTCTGAAATGCTCGGGAGCACCCAGGATCACCGGGAGGAGGAGCCCGCCCCGCAGCGACCCCTTATCATTCCAAATTACTCAAAATTTGCTCGGCAGCCATTCGGTTCGCCTGTTCCTTTTTTCATTTTTGCGTGGAGCGAGCATCCTGGCGATTTGTCCTGGACGGGGCAGGAAGAAATGCAGCGGCAAGCATTTGTCACTGTCGCGGCGGCATTAAGCTAAAAGAGCTCGTGTCGAGATATAAATTTATCAGGACTCTCCCACATGTAGTCGGGTGCAGGTGGGGTGTCCCGGGTCCTGGTCCTGCACCCGAATCGCCGTCAGTCGGGGGCTTTGTTATGAAATCAAAGAGTCCCGGAAGGGCGGCATTAATTTATCATAAATTCAGGGAAAATTCGAAAATTGCTCAGGAAATTTCTCGGTTTGCTTTTGGATACAAAGGGAAATTTTAATTTGGGACTCTGCTTAAGTGCGACCGGTTGCTGTGCTTGATTATGAAATTTCCTTTTATTAGGCGCCCTTCAAAGGACAAAAGGAGGCTAATGTTTAAGTTTTGGGATAGGCCGGTTTCGTGCAAAAATCCCCTCTTTTTATTTTATCCTGTTTTTGTCATGAAATTGTTTTTCGTCCATTTCTGTCCACTTTTTGCAAGGCCTGCTTGTCGCCCAAGTCGGAAACAGGTCTTCCGGGAAGGCAAACTTCTAGCGCCACGTGGTTCAAGCCTGGTTCCGGGCGGAAAGAATCGCTAAAGGAACTCAACTTCGCTCAGGCGAAAATGGTGAAAATGTTTTCCCATTGTTTCCTCATTACCATTGCACACGCCGGGAAATTGGGTCAGGGCAACAGGGATGGAGTTAAATTAAAGCTTACTCTCTGGAACGAAAATGATTTTTTTTTTCCGGTCAGAAAAGCGGCAAAATCCATGCGCTTCTATGCTGCGTGCTTCAACATTCCTTGAGTTTTGTGAATTTTGTCAAGGACCCTACATCAAAATGCCAAATTCCTCCAAATGTACCATAAACTAAGGGTGTGTGAACAGTACTCGAATTAAATCAAGAGAAACCCTCTTATTTTCGAAAACAAATATTTTGCAATATTTTATTAATCAGAACTATTCAACCAGCATGTACATATTAATCGCACTATTCGTTAAATTTGATCGTTATGCACTAGTCACAGAAAATTGCTCTTAGCCTTGTTATAAACCCCCTCAACAAAACTAAATCTTTTGGATTTTTATAAAATATTTCAAGGAAAATTCGTAATTATATAATTTTATTTTAATCCTATAATATACAAAACGATATTAATCACTTATGGAATTTAACGTAGTTTAAAAATGTCCTCAGCTCAATATAATTTATTTATTTCTTAATCATATATTGCAACGCAAAAAATTATATAAGTATTTATAAAATAGGAATTGTGGAAGCTCCGAAGTCCTCCTCGAAATCTTTAGGCAATTAAAATTGTGTCTGATAGAAACACACGTTTACCCGAAAAAGGCTTAAAAGTTGAAAAAGTTTGCTGAACTATAAGTATTTTATTATTTAATTTATAATTCGTTTCAATTTCATTCGTGATTATACAAATTCATTATTTCATAGTGCATAAATACATATTTTATGTAAAATTGAAAAACCCTAAAGTTTTGGACAATTCTATGATTTTTTAGGTATTCGATATTTTTTGATTTGAAATCGATATTTGGTAAAACCATTATATAACAAACCGATTTCATTGAATACAAAAATCTTTGAGCAATCATTTCCTTTTGCGCACAAGAAAATTTAATTTTCTCTGAGCCCCACAAAAAGTTGGCAGCCAACATGGAGACGACGGCACGTCATAGGGCCTTTTTCTCCATCAGCGATATTCATCGCGGACGACCATTATTTAACTATTCACGGTGTTCGCCCACCTTGAGCCCTTAGTAATTGAAAAATCAATGCTGACGGGATGGTAACGACCACTCGAATAACGTCTAAATCCGATAAAGCGAAGGAAACGGCCGCTTAATTGACGTAATGAGACCACGACTTAATTTGCACCCAACGCGATGTGGTCCTGCGACCGTCGAACACCTGAGTCCTGGGCGCGATGAAAAGATAGGGCGAGGGCAGCGCCGATTACAGGACAAAGGCGAATTTTGATTTGCTTTAGGGACGACGGCCGACATGAGTTGTGGGTGTAAGTTTCTACGTTGTCTGGGTCTATTTTTTGATCTCACAAATTAATTTTATATTTTTTGAATGTCCGATGGGTACAAGTAGATTAAAGGATACCTTCCAAAGGTAATTTTGAAAAGATACATAATTCGTTGAAAATTGTGTAACACATTTCTTTTCATGATTTCTAAACCCCCTAAAGACCTGTTGATTGTACTTTTAATAATTTTATACTACCCTGTACTATTTGTAAAGCTATAAAATCAAAAGAAGCATGCGATAAATGTTTTATGATTTATTTATAAAATGCTACGGAAAGACAACAGCTTAACGCTTTCAACTTCTATGTTGACAAAACATCGTTTAATTGAGCTCCTTATACTCGCAGAACTTATCCTTAGAATTAAAATTATTTGTTTTTTGTTATAAGAGTTTAAACCATACACACATATTGCAATTTACATTAAATAAAGTGAATAAATCGATAATATAAAAATAAATAATTGACTTTATTTTTACTACAATTCTCGCATAATGACTATTTTTAACTGTTGGGAATTTATAAATGCTAATTGTTCAATTAAAAGAACTGAATTTAGTTGTACGATCGTGATTTTAATACACCAAGTAATTAGTAATTTATTTGTATAAGCCTACAAACATCGAAATCTTACAGACTGGAAGAATAAAAAGTTATTTTACTTCTTAAATTAATTATTCCCAGAACAAATATTGAACTTCATTTATTGGCTTTCTAAAGATGTGCTGAGGCATAGCTATATCAGGACACCACACAATAAGCGAATATTCTAACATAGACCTAACCATTATGCAATTAATGTGACTAGTGTAAATTGTTCCTTAAAGGCCTGTGTATTGCGTTTTTAGGGCCTAAACAAATAAAAGCTTTAGAAATGTAGATACAATCACATGGTGTATCATTAAATCTTATCGAAATTAGTAACATTTTAACGTTAAGGCAAAAACGTAATAAATAAGTACTTAAGCGCCATAACAATATGCGGATAGAATTTCCTAAAAACAATATGTCGACTGATTAGAGTTAGCTTAATACTGCACTTAGTATTAACATCATATTTCTCCACGATCAAATAATAATTCAATTACTTTTATATTGTAATGTTATAAACTGAACTACGATGCTCTTTATTTGGATGGCTTAGTCTTGAAGTTGCTGAACTTAAGTTTATAGTTCACCGAATATTTTAGCAATATGTGGAAATTAATTTAGTGGCGATCACATATAATTTTGATTTTGAAACATATAAGTGCAACTATAATATTCTTGTATTCTGAATTATACAATAATATGAAATAAAATTCAGAAAGATTTAAGTAAAATAAACTTTAAAAAGAAAACAGGTATAATACGTCACACTTGCATTAAATACGTCATTTTGAAAATTTTAATTGCGATTTTCTTAATATAAAATATACAAGGAAAATTATTATACATATGTATTATAAATACTCAAAATATTTCATACTTGTGCAAAATTTTTTCTTATAAACAAATAAAAACAGAGGAAAAATGACTATGACTGCCAAAATTTTCGATTTTGTCTCATTATGACACGCTCGCCACGCTTAGTAATTCGATAAAATGTTATAATATATAGCTAAACACACACAATAGATAAACACATAATTCGAACATAATTAACCGCCATGTGTCGTCACGGAATGTTATAACAAGGCGACGATTTGGATTCGGACAGGCCCCCACAGTATAAGTGAATAAAAAAATGGGTTGAATATTTAAATTTGCATTCTTTGTTTATAATGGTTATTACATTTGGTCATATTATAAAAGAAGTAGCAAAGGATATAATTTATAATAAAATCTAATTAATTTATTAAAAGTGGTTCACATTCTACAAAAGTACTATTATTTATCCTTAAAGTTGTAAAACTAAAGTGTCTGTAAATGGACTTTTAAAGTTCCCCCGAATCGAATTTCATAGAAAATCGAAAATTCTCTTTGGAAAACAAAACTGTTATTCCTTAAGCTAGCACAGGGAATTTTCCCATAAATCCTCTATGGTTACCCAGATCCAATCCTGCATCTTTGCTACATTAATGTACATCGATGGCAACGTAATTCGAGTGCACTGTTGACTCCGCAATTTTATCCCGATCAATTTCCATTGATCAAACAAAGGGCTGCCCTGATCCGGAGTGCACCAGGAAGTATTCAGGGAGAAGTGCCCTGCACAAAGAAGAGAATCAGTCAGATCAATTCCGTACTGACGGCATTTATCCTGTGGGATAATTGAAACATTTGTGACGAGCAACATGTTTTGATAGGATTTATTTTCAGAAATTGCGTATGAAGTCACTTGTGCAGAATTCGGTATAGCGCCAGGTGAATTTACATACAGTAGAGCTCCTTGGATAGTCTCTTTGAGGGCAAGGATAGCAATGTCGTAATTATAAGTACCCTTGCGAAATTTTGGATGAATTTTAACACAAGTAATTGCAACTATTTTGCCACCTTTTAAAAATTGCGAGGAGTGTACACGAACTTTATCTGTATTTTTGATATCACAGGAGGCAGCGGTGATGACGTGCTCTCTTCCGGTTATGAGGGCTCCACTGCACACCACTTCCTCATCCCGCTCTATTGAGACGTGGAAGTTGTATTGAGGCAACAGGTCCAAGGGCTCAACGAAGAAATTGTGGCCCACCCTCGATCGCAGGTGAACTGCTCTAAATCTGTACGCAAAGTCCTGGAGTATAAACCCAGCAATTGGTTTAGGGGGCAAAACTCTAACGTTTAAAGCATTTGAAAATATAAAAAATGATATCGTACAAATACTTAAATATTTTAAAGATTGCTCCATTTCAAAGAAATATTTGAATGATACTGTAGAAGGGAATGTTTCCATTTTCTTATATAGTATAGTAAAGCATTTGACGTATATAGAAGAAAATTTTAAGACAAAAAGCTTCATTATCACGCAATAGTGTAAGCACATTTTCGTGTTATTTAAACATCTGATCCTACATTCCCATACCTTACGTTATTTGTCGTGTTCATTCTGCGTAAATTTTTGGATCGTTACTTACTTTTATATTCAATCAAATTTTGATTTCAATTCCTCTAAGGAGTTAAAATATACTTTCTTATTAGAAAGTGAGTTTGTTTTCATTAAATACAAATGCATTTTATTTACTTTTGTAAAAAAAATAAGCTAATTAGTTGTTTTAACATCTTTAAAAACCCAATTTTTTAATTTCCCTCTTCATAAACTTGTTATAAATATTTAATAATATTATTATGTTCAAAGTATAATTTTTTATCGCTGTCAAAATTTTTCAATTCAATTATTACAAGGTTTTACAAAATTTGATTTTTAAATCTAAGAAAACAAAGAAACTATAGCTGATTTTTAAAGAATAATAAATAAAGTTCAATGAGAACTGGGTGAAATCATAAAGGAATAAGTTTTAATAAAAATTCGTCGTTTTTTCGGTGAAAAGTTAACTAAAAGACCAACATCGTTAAAATGCAATTAAAAATAAATAATGAAAAATCTTATTGCAAGTACAACGAATTTTGTCAGACTAAACCTTTGTTATAGTTCAACATTATTCTAACAAAATCACAAATACTTTTATCTGATAAATATTGTTTAAGTTTAATTTTTCATGCTTTTATATGCATTTTAAAAATCTTTCAAAAATATGAAATATATAAACGTTTTTCTGGCGTTGCATTTATAATGGCTACTGAAATTGTTGGGTAAATATTTTGTCAATAAAAAACATAGTAAGTAATTTTTGGTAGCTAAAATTTTACTTTTTACGGGTTGCATTAATCAATTAATTATGTATGATATATATGTACATACATATATTCTTAAATATCATAATTTTGGTATATGTACCATATATAGTACAAAAAATTTGAATTGAAAAATCTTATCAGATTCCCTGTTCAAAATCGTTAGTTAAAATTTGAATCATAACCCTGATTTAACGATATCAAGTCTTCTCATGTGTAGCTTAGTTTCCTCTTATTACCAACACGATTTATTATGAAGTTTTTTTGCTTTTTCAAAAGAAAGCCAGTTCTTTCTTGACTTATTTAAATATCAATATATATTTTCCTACGCAATAAAAAGATAGATGTGAAGATGGTTACGGGTTAAGTTTGGTTTATTGGAAAAAGCATTCGTTTGGACGTTTGTTTTTGGGACATCCTGTACATCATCAGATACATATACCTAATTATTATAATTATTAGTATACATGGTTTCTTGTACATTATTCGATTTTAATTACGAATAAATTAATGAATAGACAGTAATACATTTTTCTAATTTGTGCGGAATACTCTAAAACAAAAAAAGGTTTGGTTTTTGTTGTACTTTCTTTTATTATGGCTAAATATGGCTAAAAATATGTTCAACATACAGGCCGTTGCCTTAAAGTAGAATGTATCCAAGCATACATATTTGGAATGTTTGTATAAATGGATGGTAAAGCGATTCGAGAACACTGTTCTCCCCAAGATTTGATACCAAGCAAAACTTTCCTCTGGTCAAACAGTGGGCTGCCATGGTCCACATTGCAAAAGGAGGTGTTCAAATCAAATTGTCCAGCACAAATCATACTATTGGTCAGTTCAAACCCAAAGTTCTCGCATTCTTGACGTGAATAAATCTTAACGTTGCTCAGCATCAAACTGTTTTTGAAGATCTTCTTAGAGAAATGGGCGTAGGCGGTTGTTTGTCCTTCTGCCGGCATTGCGGATTGCTGTACCAAAACATTATTTTGAGCAAATATCCCATCGGAAAGGTACACGATAGCGATGTCATTGTCATATGGGTCCGCACCTGGATTCCTTCGGAAGCTGGGATGATTAACTACGCACATGACTGGGTAAACACCACCACCTTCTACGGCTTTTGCAGAGTTAACACGCACTACGTCAGTGTCCTTGACGCCGCAAGAAGCTGCAGTAATTATGTACTGCCGATGTCCGTACAACATAACTGCTCCACTGCATAATACTTCATTTTCTCTCTCAATGGAAACGTGGAATCTATACTCAGGTTTGATCGTTGCATTTTCGTTTTCGAAGAAGAGTCTATGGAACAGTGAATCTGAATGCTGTTTGACTATCTTCAGATCGTAAGCGAAGTCCTGTTTGACTAAACCAGCGCTCAGTGGAGTTTCCAAGACATTGTAGTCAAACGCGCTTGATAGTGCCACAAACGCTAAAACTAATAAAATTGAGGCCTTATAAAACTTCCTCATATTGAGGCAGAACTACGAATGCTAAATAATGAAGAACGATTGCGTTTATATCTAAATATGCATGCGAAATGTGATAGTATATTATGTAGATCACTTGCGCAAATGATTGCATATACAGTGTTGTTAGCCAATCTTATGAAGATTTGATTGTTTCGAGGACAACATCTTGACGCAAAACGTATGTCAACATTTCCATCTGTATCTCATTTGTACAGCTGAGCTTAAATTATTTTCTTGTTCGAAGTTCGCCTTCGTCTTGTTATAAATTAGAATAGTTAATTCTTTTCCTCCAGTTACTTTTCAGCAACGAAATGTTTAAGATTTTATCTCTACTCGCAGTGGTCATTCAACTTTTGCCCACCAATGGGCTAACAGTTGCTGCACGAAATGATAATCATCGTTTTGAGGGCATAATTGAAGAAGATTTTGCTGCAACTTTTGACGTACAAACGGCATATGAAAATTTCGCTTTAAGTGTCCAATGGAAAGCAAAATTGCCTGAAAAGTTTGATTATCATGTCGCAATTGAAAAGAAATCACAGAATTTGGCATACTGCAGTGGAGCGATTGTAGAAGACAACGGTGTGCAGGTGATAATCACCTCGACTAGATGTGTGGAAGGACATTCAGCAAATGATCTTAAAATTCGCTACAATTCCGCTGAACGAGAGACTGGTGGAGAAACCATTGACGTTTCAGACATTGTCTTACCCTTTGGCTCCGATCCTAGTGATGCTCGGACTCAGATTGCTGCTATTTACCCCGCTCGCCCAATTAGGATTAGTACTCCCCTTAGGTTCCCTTCTGGAACAACTACATACAAACCTGACGCTGTGGTTACTGGCTGGCCAACAAATTTCCCCGTGGGCGAGCATACCAACCTGCTTTTGTATACAAAGCAACCCCTTCTAAGGGAGGAAGACTGCAAAACGAGATCAGGATTTCAATGCGCCGGAGTACGCAGCAACGCAACTAGCTACTGCTATGTTACAACTGGAAGTCCTTTGGTTGCAACGGGTAGTGCTGACAATCAGAAGTACCTTGTTGGATTTCTGATGGCCGACAAGGGATGTCGCAGGGAAATTACTCCAACACCATACTTATCTCTCGGTCTTCTCGTAGGCTACAAAGATAGTATCTTCATTCATAAACATTAAATGTGTAAAAAGTTATTATAACTGAAAAATAAAGTTTGATACGCAAAAAATTACGAGTTTATGTTATTCATATTTTTTACTATATTTTTGTAATAATTTGTTATAGATGTTTTCTTCGTCATAAACCTAATAAAGGAATAATTTCAGCAAAAAAACAAGACATACTCGAGTAGATTCTGCAGTATTTGCGCGATATAAATATGTACGTACTTCTAATTCACTGACAACACTAAAATAACTAAAATATAATCCTTAGAACTATTCTAATTGTTTTGTATGATATCTTTATCACATATGACTTCTTATTTTTGAAAGTATTTAGAATAAGTCAAAGTTATGAAAAATTCGCGTGAGTGTTTTCTACACGCTAAAATTTAAGTGGAGAAATTGTTGAAATGAGACGTTAAAAAGTGAAAGCCACCAATTTCATAGTCAAACGCTCATACCTATGTTTTATTTTACAAATAATTTTTTTAAATATGGTGTTATTGTTTACAATAATTTACAATAATTTACCTTCAGTATAAATTTCAGTAAGTAACAAACAATTATTATTTGGTTTTTGTTAAAATATATTGCCTTTTTATATTTGTATTATTCGTAGGTGTAAAATTGATATTCTATATATCGATACCAGTTATTAGGTTTAATTTCCTAATTTAATAGGATAAAGATAGAAAAACCTGTTCATTTTAAAGGCGCGTTTTAAAATTTTCAAACTTTTCCAAGAAGGTTTTTTTTTATGGTCGGTCCGTCTGATATCCTTATTTACACTCCGGAGAAATGGATGGAAAAATGACTCAAAAGTCTAACAACCAAAACTAATCTTGTTAAAAATTGGTATTCCTTCGAATTATTTACCTACAAATGAACATTCTCAGACATTTCAATGAAACTATTTTCATTAATATATGTGTAACACGATTTAAAGAGCCAATGTACATTTTTAGTGCAATAGATTTTTTAAAACGTTTAAATTAATCTAAATCTATCAATATCATGGAGCTACTCGATTTACTATGTATTTAGTCCTACGTACCTTTTTGGTAGGAAATTTAATTCTGAACAAATACTTAAGTTTTGAAAAATTCATTTTTGCCATGTTATTGTTAATGTCTTTACAACTATCTTGTATGAAAAAAAATATGAACATGTATTAAGCATTATTTCTTTTATTAATTTATTCTTAAGGACTTCATCCGCGTGGTAGACAAAATAACGAGCAGATATAATTATTTGTTATGGAACCAGGTAGCTCTAATTTCGTTCCGTAGTAAAACAAAAAACCTTTGAAGCTTCGAAATTCACTGTCGGAAATTTTCGTCATCCTTTTAAAAAAAAAGTTTGTGTATAAATCTACTATGAAATGTTTTAAAATAAGCGAAACCCATAAATTTAAAAACAGTATATTTGACACCTTCACAAATTGTAAAACTGAAACTGTGATATATTTACCCTATTTATATATTTTCAATTCATTGGTGATTTATCTATTGTATTCTACATTTTCTAGTTTAGTTCTACTTAATCTCCCCCTCAACTGCATCACAAACCCCTTATTATAAGGACTGTAAGAATTTTCCATTTCTTCTTCATATTTTTACCTTTACTATTTGGTAATCATCCTTCTTCGACTCCTACTAATTTTATTTTTGTTACAGGTCAACATTTTATAATGGTGGTATATTTTATAAGTATTATAAGATATTTACAATTCCATGATTTTGTATTTACATTCATTATTTAGTTACCACTCATTCGAAGCCCATCTATTTTCTCCCCAACAATGAAAGTGGCAAATATCTTTTGCTTCGTAATACGATTTATACCGGCTGCGCCATATAGTAAATTTAACATATTTATATATTTTCAATTCATTGGTGAAACAAAATGCATGCTGTAAACTTATGAAGCTTAATGAAATTTAACTATTTAAATCACCTTAAAGTTTATTAATAAAACTTAGGGAATATATAATTAGATACTGAAAACGTTGTGAATGAGACTAATGAAATGAGTCAAGTTTTCTGTAATTCCGGAGTTGAAAAACTAAATAATGAAATCGAGTTTTTTTTATGATTAATGTTACAATATATTTTATCATATTTAGTAGGATTATGTTACAATATATGGTATATATGTATATTTCAATACCTATATTGATTTAAAAAAATATTTTTTTCTTTCTTCAGAAATACAATTATAAACATTTCTTAACACTAAAAAATTATTTTAAGGTTTTTCTTTATATAAAACAATTCACATTTAATTTTTCGAATGTTATTTTCATTTGTAAATTCGCCATTCAATTACTTGATTTACATCTCCAGGATTAATTCGGTAAGCAGTGTCAAACTTTATTCTTAATGCAAGATCACAGATTAATTTTAATTACCCTTGGAGAGTTTTTTTTTGGATGTAGATTAACTTCATTCTTTTCGTAATCAATCCAAAATTATCTTTATTTCGGGAAAAATTTTGCGCGCGTTCGAATGTGTATATACATAAGTATGCATAAAATACATTAGTATTTTACATGCGATTGTATTATTCGTATTTTATCGTTTTCAATCATGATGCATGATGATCCTGCACAAGGATGTCCCGACCGCTTTTTTATAAAATTGAAATTAATAAATTTGTTTAATCAATGGGATTCTGTACATAAATTTGACTTGAAATTATAAACAAATTTATTAAAAGTGAAATTGTAGCTAGACAAGTTAAAATTGTTTACATTAAATTTAATCTGCAGCATCTTCCATCAGATAACCAATTGTGATCAATTTATCAAGTGCCTTTTTGATGAAGTATTTAGCTTCCTCAATGAACGTCCGAGGCAACCCTTTTTAAGAAAAAGAGGCTACCAGTTAGGGTGTAGAAGTTATGTTTGAAAAATTTGCTTACAGCTACGAATGTATCACCCTCAAAGGTATTAAAAATACTTGGGGAACTTACGAGGCTTCTTCTTCTCATGTGTCGTAGTTTCCAATCGTATACGAAGGCAGAGAAGTTGAAATTTATTTAGAGAGAAATGAAAAATTCGATTATGGAAACCTTTCAGAGGTTCATGGCTTTTTGGTCATATGTATTTTTTCTCCCCCCATTTCGCCGAGTACTCGACAGGGGGCGCCCGGCATCAATCAATTTGCTTTCTGGCTAAAGAAAAGCCGACTGATGCACTCAGGGGTGTGGGTAAAGTAACCAAATTGCTCAGGTAAAAACTTTCCCTTTCACGAGACTCCTGTCGACTTACGGGCGAACCCTCTTCGAACACATTCCTTGGCGGCATAAAAGATTCAAAGATTTAAGCATAAAGTAAGATTAATGGCGCTTAAATGGAATACATGTGTCGATATTTCTCGGCATTAAGAGCCGTAGTGGCAGGAAACGTTCCTGCTGGAGGAGCTGAGCTCCAGCCTTCGCTTCATCCAGCATCCGTTTTCATAGTCTTCGGCGGCGCTGCGGGACTCAGTACGAGACCCTTTTTCTCACCTGGGACTCAACGGGAGGTGTGCGAGACTGCGGTAGCGAGGTTAGTTACTAGGAAAAAAAAAAACATATATGTACTGATGGCAGGTCCGACAACTTTGCAAGGATAATCGTGTACGTTATGAACCCAGCCGGCGGGGGTGGGACGCTAATCCCGTCATCTCGGTTCACATCTATCCTCAACCAGATTACGCTTGCCCTCCAGCTCAATGGTCGTCGTCGTCGTCGCCATCGTTGTCATCATCATGCTCGCTCGCCCTATGGACCCCCCAGAATTTTATCCTGTTCGCATTTGGATTAGGAGCACACATGCTCCGGGAATGGATTAATATCAAACTCCCGCGATAAACCTCATTGAAATTCACTGCGTTCGAGGGAGTTTATTGAAATATTGCGGCAGTTTAACATTTTGCCATGAGACGCCTTTATTTTACAGTGGGGCCCCTGCATGGACGGGCTCTTTCAATTGCAGACGACACCGAAGAAATGGCATCAACCAGAATATGCGACGGGAACGACCGGGTGACATTGATCCTTCCGCAAGGATGGGCACATCGGCTGGAGGTGATAGAAGTTTTATCAGGACGAAATTTCATCATCGGATATTCCGAACTAGTGGCAAAGTGTATTGCACTTTCGTGCAGTTGGTTCTTTCTCTACCTTCCCCTCTGAATTTTAATTCTGAACTTGGAACGGATCTCCGGGAATGGGTTCAAATTTTCCATAAAATTCAGGCAACCCTTAAAATCACTACATATGAAATTACAAGGAAATTATTTTGATTCCAAAATGTTCGGGCGTCCTATTCGATAATAGCAGTAAGGTTTAATACGATTTATTGGCATTTTTAAAATCAAATACCAACTTAGGCTACTACAGTAATAAGTGCGAAATTGATGATACTTAATTTACATGAATAGGCCTATTAACAGAGATCTCTCGAAATAAGAAATGAAACAACAAATCCACATATATGTACATTCTTTCTTAAATACACACTACTTTTATTTACATATGTGCAGTCTGAAGTGTCCTAAAACGAACGTCCAAACGAAAGGGGATAATCTGCCAAATCATAACTGATCGAATAAGCTAAACAAAAAATTAAAAATTTTCTACTTTTCGAGAAATCTATGAAAATCATTAACTCCGACAAATTTTGTCGACATCAGTGCCTCAGATTTTTGTATTTGTTGTTCTGTTTTCTGTGAGCAATTGTCGAAGCAGTCTCTTATGAAGCGCAAGTAATGACATCTCAAAATATGATTGTCGTTTTCTCACACCATGTGTGTCAACATCATCATCATATGCATTAACATTTTTCCTTTAAGTTTGACTATTCATTACGTATGTAGGTAAAAACCATATAACGCATATGCCTTTTTTTGATAACGTTTTTATTATGTACATAGACTAAAATTTCAAAACCTGATCAAAAGATGCAAATATTGTTTAATTTGTATGAAAATTTGTATAAACGCTTTTTGGAGGCTGAAAATGTGTTACACTATGTTTTTGAAGCCGCTGATTACGATGTTGAGGTCGTACTAACTTTTATTTCAATTATATTTATGCCGATAGTTTAGTAGACAAAATTAAGGTTAATTACTTTCAATTGCTTTTCAATAAAGGTTTAAAAAATTATTCCTTAGGTTCAAACAAAGAGTGAATTATTGAACGCACCCTAAATAGGTCATTCTTCAGAAATTAACTTAGACAATGCATTAAAATTCAGTTCTCTTACACAAATTCAATTGGAAATAGTTTTCAGAATTGAAATCTTGTTTTTCCCAGACCGACATTTGCCGGGCATGTTCCACGGGGTTTCGAATCGGAAGCCTATCGGGAACAACATTGTCCAGGAAATTGCACCGACAATTTACAACTGAAATCAATTACGATGGCCATGGAGACGGGACAAGAATTAGAAGAAGTTTGGAAAAAAAATTCCTTCAACCAATGTCGGGGGGTCGATGTTTTACCTTAATTTCGGAGGTTCGATGGAGCATGAAAGCACTCCTAATTTCACGAGATTGCCCCACGGCGGGTGATGGGGGAGCCGGTCCAGGGGTTGGGGCGACGGTGGCGGCGGCGGCGGCGGCGGCGGACCGACTATCGAATGACAGGGAATCGATGTGTAAAAGGTCAACAGAGCAAATTTGTTCCTGGCCGCCGTCCAAAGTGCACTCGGAGGAGTCCTCGGATGCGGTGATTGAGGGCAGTTGCAGTCCTGGGGCCCCAATGTGGCTCCCTTTCCTGTCTCCGAACAGGAATATTTTCCATGATATCTTTGTCCAGTTCAAGTTTCACAAGTGCTCACATTACTTCCTTTGATGTGAAGCTGAGGCCATTAAGGGTGCGGCCACAGGACGAATTAGCGAGGACTCACTGCTGACCAAGCTAATTTACCTCATTATGCTTCCTAATTTCGTCCATCCACCTCCATGGACAGAGGGTAGGAGGAAGAGAACAAAAATTTTTTTAACAGACATCCCCTTCATAAATTAAGCGATTTTTGCACCCTCCCGAACAACGTCCTTCCGCCAACGTATGAAATATGACATCCGACGATTTCCATAGCGAGGACGGAGTTATTTGCGAAATGAATTGTTCAACTTTGTAAATTACGATGTCAAGTGTCGGGGATTTAATTTATTTTTGGAAATTATGAAAAGTTCCTTCCACGGTGCTCGCTTCCAGGAATTCAATTGTAGGTGGAGGCTATGCTGCCGCCTGGGCCCTGAGGAAGTCCTGGGGGAGGCCGCTTCGGAATGGCGCATATGTGAAATAACTCTTATGTTTGTGAGCGATGATATTTGTTTTAATGGATTGGAGTCTTGAATTCCTTCTGAGAATTTGAGCTAAAGTGGCTTTTCTTGAATAGAATTACTTAGCGACTTCAGACGAGTTCTTTGTAGGTATAATGCCTGTCTTTGTTTAAAATGCTTCGAAGAAGTTTGTGCGAAAGAAAATCCACAATATCATATAATATATTTTGTTTCTGATCAAAATAAATTTGAAGGTGCAACAACCCAATTTATGAATAAAGGAGACGAAATCTATATCTAGAAGATATCAAGACATGGTCAAACTATCAAAAAAATATGTATTTTATGAGCTCGTAACTCTGATTTTCCTAGACAATTTTTTGATGTGCTGCAATCATTCAAACTCTTTAAAATTAATTCTGAAAATCCTTATTTAAAATTGTTTGTCATTAGATGGAGACACTTAAAATTGATTAAAATTTTTCTGACATTGAAGAGTAGGTACCTAGTACCATAAAAATGTTGAACACTACCTAGTAAGTTTGATTAAACATTTTCACAAAATTCACTTTATTTTTATTAAATAATGCGCCACGTTATACTTATTAGGACCAGCTGATGTATCGATAATAACGATGTATTAACAGCTGATTATATTAAATAATAAAAACAACACTTTATTACGATATCAAAATTCCAAACCATATGCAATTCCTCAAAACTGCATAATTCTAAGAATATGTCAACCTTTTTGTTTTTCTCAATCTTATCTAATTTTCACTTTTCGATCCTTCGATAATGATTACAAACGAATTTTTATTTTTCAATCGGTCGATAACAATTACGAACAGATTTTTACTTTTTAATTAGTTGATAATGATTAGTTATCAAGTAGTTGTTATTCTTCGACCGCTCAATAACGATCAAGTAATAATTAAGTATTATAAATAATAATTATAAATGATTTTTAACCGACTTAAACATAGGAGGACATCATTCCAAATTATACCTATAGTCTGTTTTTTAAATTTCAATTTCGTGAAGAAAGTAACATAATTAAATGAGTACCAATCATCGTAATATTTATTAACCAATCGAAAAATACAAAATAACTTATCATTATTTTGTAATTTACATTTTGCTTATCATGATCATTAAAGTCAGTGATTTAAGTAGATTCATTTCAGTATAACTTTATTTATAAAAGTTTAGGATTTCTCACTTTGACAGGTATTATCATTACCAAAAGGTGCATTTTAGAGGGTTGTGTCGCTTGTGAAATTTCACACTTACCCTTACAGAAGAACTAAAAAAACTAAATTAAATTCCACTTGAAAAGTGCAACCAAAGTGCTTCAAAGAATTGGCAGTTTTTGCTCCCCATTAGCATCAATGAGTGCCAAGCAGCAGCATCCCCATTGAAAATAGCTCCAATGTCGCACAAATGGCACTTTAATCCCCCTTTCCCCGGCGTATTTATCCTAGGAGCTGTTACTTTCTATCGCATAATTTAGTGGGATTTCACTTGCAAATCAGCGCTTTATCGTTTTCAAAAGCGTTGCAGTCCGGGTGGCAACTGATAATTAACCGGAGTCACCCGGCAGCGAGATCGTTAGTTACAAGCCATTGGTTACTTAATAAAGCAGCGGACGTCCTCTTCACCCCCGTTGATATTCCCGCAGGCTTAGTTAAACTTTTTAATGAAAAATCTCAGTGAATCTCGCTGGACCGATCTTGTTCAGGAAGGATTTTCATAACGATTATATATGCTGGAATTGAGCTGGAAATTGCTCTGGCGGATGGTTTTTGGTCCATCTGGAATTTTCGTTAAAAAAATATTTAATGTGCAAATGCATCAAAAGGGCTCAAGGACTGGTGCGTTGATTACACGATGCAACAGCACGACACTCTGAGGCTGATGCGCAAAAAATTATGTTTGAAAAAATAAAAGTGTATCATCCCCTTTTCGAAATGTTGTCGATGTTAACTGAGAAAATGGCCTGACTGGGCGGACGATGGCGCAGGGGCTGTGCTTGAAGTAAATAAGGCGACCTCAACAAAATATGCAAATCACAAGTGCTACTCATTTTTATGGAAATTTTATGTGTTCATCTGCCTCTGCCCGTCTTCCACGCGCCCTGGTACAGCCGCGGATGCTGCTGTCGCCGCAGTTTGAGGAGAGTGATGGGGGTGGTTGGGTGGGGTGGGGCCTTTCGAAATTGTTGCCCCATCAAGGTGCCAACATAAACCGAATTGACTAGGAAAATATGGGGACATGAAGTGACTTGGAAATTTTCGGTTTTATTGATCCTCCGGGGAGGTGTTTCGTTTTTTCCTTTTTCAAGGTGGCCAAGGTAAATTGGAGCAGAAATGATTTATGCGACGATCCCTCCTCGCCACCCACCAAGGTTAGCATTCGGCTAGGATGGGGAATGGTTTCAAGTTTTTAAGTTGCCAATTGCTTTGGTGGTTATTAAAACAGCTGAAGACTTTTGTTGACTTTTTGAAAACTTTTAGATAGATATGCTTATCTTACCGCGCACTTTCTCCGCGTTATTTGCCCACCCCATGGCATTCTTACTCTCTGAAGTCCTTCAAACATAAATCAAAAAACAATAAGATTCTCCAGGTGCTGTTCATCTTGTTGAATTCCTTGTGTTTTCTAACCCCTGCGCACTTTTCAAAGGTGCAGCGGTTTTCAAGGTTTTTCGGGAAGCCGCTTCAAATTTAAGCTAAATTTCTTGGCATTGTGCGGTTTCCTGACAAAGTAAAATAACTTGCCAATTGCTTGTCTACCACCCGCAAAAGGCGCCCCTCTGTGCCCTTCCCGCGGACTTAAGAGACGCATTCACGAAATTTCAAATTAATTAAATTTCCCCGAGTCAGGACACCTTAAGAAGCAACTTAATTCCCTTGCTCGCCGTTAGCTGCTCGTAAGTGGCTGCCACGTTGCTGTCTAATTTCGGATCTTAAAGGAGATGAGAACAGGTATTTGGCCTTTGCATATCTTAACGGTTCGTCGCATCGTCTTATAGTCGCGGGCCCCCCATTATGTTGGGGAACGCGATTTTAATCATTATAAGTACCCCGCTCATAAAATAAGGGCATGAGTCCCACCCCGACAAATATTTGGCGAGCATTAAGGCGCGAGTTATTAAATTCATAGCCGCAACTGACGCGATGTATAACCGCATAAACAGCGGCTTTACATCCCTCAACCCTTTGACTCATATGAAACCGCCCCATATGGGTCCACTAGTCCAGGAAATCCCCTGCTGAGGGCGCGCTAGCGGGGGGCGCTAAGACATTAGAGAGAAAAAGCCATAATTTTGCATACATCAGCACGAGTTCCTCATCCACTTAATTAAGATGAAGGCAAAAACTTAACTCGGTCGGATATCATTAATCAATTTTACTCCCACCGCAGCATCCCCCTTTGTCTCATCTCGGTTGAAGGTAGTGTTGCTCCCTCAAACCACTTCTCCCCCATCCGGAGAAAAAGGCAACTAACTTTTTGATGAGGATGCAAAAAAGTGCTCGCACTCCTTAACAAGCCATTTGGCTAACTTTTACCATTTTTTCTTTTCTTCAAAAAAGAAAACCTTTCCACCCAAAAGCCCAAGTTCGTTTTAACTACATAGGGAAATGAAATAGCGCTCAGCGAGAGATTTTTCTTCGGTGAGAATTGCCCTGAACTGTCGATTGAAAATATTCCTGCAGACAAGCGTCCTGAAAAAGGGCAATCTCCTGGAGTTCCCGGAAACTGAAAGTATAGTTGGTGATCGTCCTGCATGGGATATGGTGAATTTTCTTCGGTAGTCACTCATATTTTTGCTGGTAGGATTGAGTCGGCACAAAAAAGGTACAATTTCGTCAAAAAATCTCTGAATGGAATAGTTGCTAACAGAGGGGAGGAAAAAGGATTAGGAGAGGAAATGTGGTAAAAGCAGGTCGTGTATACTTCATTTCATGTTTCTTCAGAAAACTTTCAAGATGATTTGGGTTGTCGTCAAGCCTTTAGGAATTGATTAAGATTTTATTTTCTCCGGCTTTTCCCTGTTCATTTTGCGTGGACTTGCTTTCCCTCTTTGCTACAAGATTTTTATTTAAATAATTCAAAGGAAAATGTTCCCAACTTTAGCCAATTGTTCTTGGTAATATTGCGATATTTTCCTAATGTTAAAAACATATCTTCAATAAGACAAATTGTTAAAAGGATTTGGGATCAAATGAATAATAAACAAACATTTACTGAAATTAAATAGTTTTCGTACAAGTCTTTTGTAGATACATACCAGTAAGTGCTAGAAACTATGTGTAAGTATTTATTTTCAACCATAATAAATAATGTTATATTAACAAAAAAGTTTGAAATTAATTTTGCAAAGTATTCTGGGTAAATAAAGTAGGATTACGAATTATACAAAAACAGTATTCATTTTTTGAATTATACTAATATCCTAATATAAATAAATCTATTTATATTTTTTTTCAAGTTGCTAATGCTACAAGAAATATAAGGTTATATTTGTCATATTCTCATACAAAAGCATTTAATGAGTTAACTCTAATTTCATATTTCGAATTAGATTTTAAGGAATTAGATGTTTAAGGTGTAAAATTAAATTATAAATCTTAACGTAAATATACATATTTGAAATTGCTATAGGCAAAGTTGCCTTTTTTCCGATTTATTTTTGCCCAATTTATGGATGCAGGGAAATTAAAAACAAAGTTCAAAAAAAGTAAAATTTGAACTTGAATGCATTTATGATTTTCATTGATATCTAATGATGAGTTATTGAAAAAATGTAAAACAACATCTACCTCCACTACACTTTATTTTATGCAACAGATGAGCATAATGTTATACAAGTGGAAAAATGCACTACAAATTGATGATAATGATTATAATTATGATAATAAACTTTGTCCAGCTAAATGAGCAATATAACTGAAAAATTCAAAATGCTGTGCTAACATTTTATAAAAACCACAAAGTTTTTTAAAAGTATGAATTGATTACTCAGGTTAAACAACAAAATATAAAATATCTTTTTATTTCAAAACAATATTTAAACAAAATTTGCCTGTTTGAAACACTTTCTTTCAATGAAATTTTTCTTAAATGGATTATAACATTGTTTCACTAAAAACCAAAAAAAATGTCTGGACCACAGTACCAAGAATTAAGTCGTACCTAGGTAAATATTTATAGCTGTAGGTACTTCAATTTATAATTTCGATTATATTTGCGAACACCATCTCAAATTCTGTTTTAAAAGTAAAGGATTAACTTTAGTTAAGCGCTGCTTTCCTTTTAGAGTTAAAAAAAAATATATATAACACCTAGAACATTTATTTCAGGATTCGTTTTTGAACTTGCTCTACATATAAATATCTCACGTTCTACTCGTCTTTCAGACAAATACATACATAAGTATAAATCAAATGATAAAAAAAATGTCTTTTAGATTTAGAATTTAGCAAAAATCAAAAGAATAGAATTCGTTGACTTCACTTTCACAGGAAGTCTGCAAAGGTTTTTATTATTTGGAAAGTGACTTTACGAAAACACCTATCACTGTCCGGAAAATCGTTCAATATTTGTAATAGTAATAACGGGCTCCACTTATTAGGAGAAAGTCTGACAAATTGCGGACATTTTTAACTCTAGAACTACCAGCACTCAAAACTGTTATTTCACTTATTTTCTGCACCTTTAATGTAGTGTACCTTCAAATTTAGATTAATAATAATTAATTGAAACCTATTTCTGAATATGTCGTAATGTACGTAATTATAAATCTTAACCTATATCTTTAAAACTTATAAATCACTTGCCCTTGGTAGTTCTAGTGTTAATATGGCTTACAATGTTCCCAAATAATTGAATATCCTTGTACTGAAGTTTAATAATTAATTACGTCTAAAACCGAAAAGTTTCAAACTCAAATGAAAAAAGGTAGGTTATTATCATACTGTAAATTAGCACCCATTATATATGAATAGAGTTTATAGTCCAAAAACTAGGTAGTTTGCTTTGCTATACTTGAGTGCAAAGTTGATGCATTATTGCATAAGTACAACTTGGAACATATTTTTCAAGACACAAGTACACAAATTCAACATCGATTGGGTAAATTTCATCTTCAGCTTAGAAACAATAAGACGTTACTTTGCTACCTGCAGGACATGGTCTAAAACATCATCGAAAAAACAAGAAGTAAAATAAAAGAAAACCAGTTTGAGATGGATTTCATCACTGTGATTGCAGCTCTTGACCAGTTTATAGAACCCATGCTCGTCTACGTTTACAACTCCCAGAGTATTTACTCTTATCGCATTTCTGGAGAGTCAGATCACCAGAGCAGACAGGTCCTTCAGGAGGAAAACTAAAGACATTGGATGCAGGACAGCCATGGAAAAATAGCTTGCTTTGCCGGCAATCCAATCAGCTCAATGGTACTCATATTTTCAATGAGGATAAACTGGGCGTACCGTGGATGGGTCCTGTCTATTTGAGGGTCCTCCGAAACAATTCCTGGATCTTGTAGGTTTCTATTTTATCCCTTCAATACTATTCGTCAAGCGAGTTTGAGACGTAGAACTGGGCTCAGGGTTTGGGCGGCTCCATGCTGCGCTGCGCCAAAGGCCCCCAGGCAATTATTTTTGCAGCATAAGATTGATACCCCAAAAATGGGATGGCATTTGTCTTAATACTTGCGAGCCGCCTGGAGCCGCCAGTTCTGGATAAATAAAAGAAAATGCTTTATGAGGATTACACGCCACGGGGGCTACGAGTGTGGATCTTGTTATCTTATGATTACCTCATATTTTTGCTTTATTTCATGATTTTTTACCAGAAAACCGGGGAAGCCTCTGCAATTCGGGAAAGTTAAACGTAGGTCCCAGGTCCTACCCCTCCTCCCCCACCCACCGACTTGTGCATATTCCCCCTCTTCAACGTTAAAAAATGGCGAGACGACGGAGTTACCCCGGGTGTGTGCGAGCCCGGGGAGGAAGGAAACCAAATAAAATTATGAGGGACGCCTCGCCGTAACTGAATTTTTTCTTATCTTACGCTAATTTCCTTAATTTTGATATGAGGGCACTTGATGTTCGCGATGGCTGCTATCTGCAAAACAAATTGCTTTTCAACCGTATGTGCAGATGGGTAAGTGCGAGTAACTGAGCAGTGTTGTTGGTAAGGATATAACCAATTGTGCTAATAAAATCCGATTAAAACTGTTTTTTCCCAAATACATGTTTTACAGGAGGCTTTCTGCATAACTGGGTTTTTTTCTATACCCAGATCAATTACAGACAATTTAATATTGAATTGGCACTTATTAATATATCCTGGAATAAAGTCTTAAAATTTGCTTTATCAGTGCATCAAATAATCATGATGTTTATGCATATTAATAAATCAAATTTTAAACTGAACATTTTTCAGTTCAATTTTGAACTTAAAAGTGAAAAAAAATAGACAATGTAACGATTGTTCAAAATAAATGTAAGATCTGATAACAGGTTTCCATCTCCCCAAAAACTCAAAATTTCGCGAAATCCATATGATAATCTATTAAATTTCCCATACAAGTAGGCGATTTTGGAAACTTGAGATTTAAAAAAAATCTCAATCAAAATCTCATAAAGTTATTAGGCCTCTATAGTAACTTTTGGGTATAATTTTCTTGGGCAAAAATCTAATATAAACTTTTATATGGTAGTGGGGACAAACATGAAAAGTTAACAAACGACCTATGGCAAAAATTGGGTAAATTTTGATAGTATTACTTGGGTGACTGAGCTGCCAAAAGTGCCACATATTCCCCAGGATGACACGTTTCTTAAGCAATCTTGCTAATGATGTCGTCAAATGGGTTGATGAAATTAAAAAGAAGAAATTTCAGAAAGCACACCTTTAATTGAAAAACACTATCGAAAAAATACACAAGATACAACGCCATGACGAAATAAATGCAATGCATCTTGCATTTGTAAGGCAACTTCAAGCAAATGGACGATCATATTTTTCATTATGACATACATATATGAAAATGAATAACATTAATTCTTGAACAAAAACTAAACATTCTCATTATCGGAAATATTAGCCTTTTACATTGGCTAATATTTCCGATAATGAGAATGTTTAGTTTTTGTTCATTGTAATTGAGAAGAACATCCACAAGAACCATTTTTCCTAAAAATTTTGAGTTATTTAAAGATTTTATTAGAGGTATGTAATTGTTTGTACTAGTGTAAAAACTGATAAAATATTTGGTTTTACACTGAGAGAAAAAATAATTGTTATTTCAAAAGTCAAGCACGTTTGACTGCGCGTTTACAGAGAATACTGTTTGATTCAAAAATTTTTCATTGATAACAACCGAAAAGTATTCAATTTAAACGACTTTCGAAAAATTCACGCTTTTGAAAAAAACTTCTAAATCAAACGTTTCAATTTTTGATTTATGCGCTTTTTCATTTGTTCTGAACAGTTCTTTTTTCTCAGTGAGGCTTCCAAAAAGTGTCTTTAATATTTGGTACCATTCAGTCAATTTTAAGACATTTAGAACAACCTTGTTTTAAATTCAAAATATATATAACTTGGCAAAAATAATAAATTAATATCATCACATATTAATTTTTATGGGGTTGTGCGAATTGTGACTAAAATTTAGACTTTTATGGCTGCATACCAAATTGATAGAAAACATCGGCAAGGAAATTATAGTGAATGTTGTTTGCCAAAGATCGACATTCTCGATATTTCAAATTTTTATTGTCCCTTTCTCTTTACTCAAATTGGGAAAAAGTGAGATATAAGAGAGGGTTTTTAAATCAGATTGCAGGATAGGGTCACTAGCAAAAATCATCTTTTGCCCCCTAAACATATCTCATTTTGCCCACATTCTAACGACACCAATATTTCGAGGAGGTCAGTAAATGTTGTCACGTCGTTTGGGGCAAAACGTGACTGGTTTTCCAAGTGGCCGTGGGATAGGGCGACGGACAGTTAATTTCCTGCCGGTTCCATTGACCAATTTATTGCGCCTATAAAACAATTTGATTTGTTCCTCATGTTTCTTCAAATTAACTGAATTCCAGACAAATGTGGTGCTCGAGGCCATAAACCTCAGCAAATGTTCGAGGGGCCAAACGGCCGCTCTATTTATAACAGCGTCACGTTCGTCCGGTTGCTGCCAGTGTTGCGCTATTGCTGCTAAATTTGGGCACTGGCAATGCCTCGAAGATGCCCCTAAAAACTGGATCAGGTCCTGTCGCAGACAGACAGGGAACAAAAAGGAATCAGACATTCTCGTCCCCAGTTCCAGCCAATGTCACGGGATGCTGATCCCAATTTGAAGAGTTCAAAGCCCGTAAAGCCCTTCAGGGTTATTTTGACTACTTCAGTAGCTCGATTTCCAATTTCATCTGTTTGCCCCGGAAAGCCCTAGAATCCAGTTCGCCCCGACCGCGAGCGACGGGCACCGTATGGCGTGTCCTTCAGACCCACCCTGTGCGAATAAGTGCGCACGTTCCACGACGCTTCTTAATAAGCGTTTGGCACGTGACAGCAATTTCATTAGACGCAAGGAAATTCATAATTTCATTAATTCGCGATTACGAGGCGTTCGTGGAGTTGATCAATCACGTGCATGACGTGCTCGCAGACCCAGTGCAAGGACTTTGGCGGGGTTTGGGTACATCAATCAAAAATTTCACTCTAATTCAAAGATGAATGGAATGAAACCGAAATGAGATGTAAGAGAAATCTAGCAGCTCGGGATAGATTTCCTACCCTATTTTTAATTGTTCAAAGGCTTCAGTCGCTTGTGATAGTCAATCTAAAATTATCAAAGTTAGAAGCAGAAATAACTATGTATTGTTAGTTAATAATATGTTTTTCTTTATGATTGGATCATTAAATTTTTCGCATGAACTCTGAGTTAAAAGGTATACATTTTAAATAGTCAACTACCACTATTGCAGTTACTTCTTATTTAATACATAATAAGATTAACGAGTAAAAACCTATGGTATATACTATATAAATATTATTATTTATAGAAATGGAAACAACAACAAAACAAAAAACAGATATTTACTTATGTACGTATATGTCGATGCATTTTCATTTATTATTTTCCATAAAATCAGAGATATCTGCAAAACTAGCTGATTATTTTAATATATGTTCAAATATAATTAATAACATACATATTTAATGGATATTAAAATTTAACTCATTAATGATTTAAATTTGCCTGTAATAATATTAAACGAAATACAATTTATTAGGAAATGATTCTCATTACTATTGAGATGATGATGCCTATAACTGCAACATTTGCCCTACATTCGTCATGTATGCTCATCATTATAAATGGTAAGATACTAGTTAAAAGTGAGTTTTTAGAAGAGTCGGTAAGGGTAGGTTTTAGCAGGTTTGAAGAGTTATGGTATGAATAGCTACAGATGCTAAAACAAAAATTAAAAATAAGATGTGCAAAAATGCGATAGTCAGAACTGGATATGTTTAAAGAGCTGCGAAGACCTAATTCATCTCTGGACATCGTGAACGAATACCAGATAGAATCATTTAAGTTGGTGAAAACTAAATAAATGTAATTCGCATAACAACCCATTTCACTAAAGCCACTTACATTTTTCCACCATACCGATTTTCGGAAAAAATATAAACCCAGCGACAGATGGAAGAATTTAACAAGGACACAGTACTATTTTAACATTTGATGGGCAGGACGATACCAGGAGGGACTCATAAAGTTAATTTTTTTTTCAAAATCCGAGTACAACTATAATTTTATACCAAAGTTATTTAATATCTCATGGACAATAAAAATAAACTAAACGAATTTTCATCTTTTATTCCGCAAGCCACCTATTAACCCACTTCCCGCGTTGTTACGAATTCCTCCACACATGAACCCTTTCACCGGTGGGAACTGTCTTGCAGAAAACCACTCCGGTGGGATGCCGACCACACTTCCGGTTATGCTGTCCCCTATTCGGATAATGCTATTTTACAGGGGAGGTGGTTGCCTTACTACTCGCTTCATACGTAAATGTGTATGTGTTTGATATATCACGCTTTTATAGCTACCTAATTTAAGAACTTTCGTTACAAATTAATGTATAGTATAGATTTCATAATAAATTATGTTTGAAAGCTCTATACGGACAACATAATTAGTCATCTCGAAAAGAAGGAAGGGACAATGTGATCCCAAAACACATCCTCTTTAAAAAAATATTTATGTAGCTTTAGTTTGGTACTTATCAAGAAATACAGCAAATAGTCCTGCGAGCATGCAAAATTAGTTCTTCATTATTATACATGTACATTACTCTTTTTAACTGAACAGTAAATATAAAATACACAGGAGTCCATAACAATTATTAATAAACAATAAATCCATCACTGTCCACCACAAACAAGCTTTTTTTTGTGGTCAGTATTAGCCAAGACGATTCGATGGGATCTTTAAGGTAATTACGTGTTTAATCTATTTAATATCTTTATTTACTATCCAATTAAACATTAAAAATCGAAAATGTTGATGTTGTATTTTGGGAATACAATTTTGTTTTGTTTAAGTTCATCATAGTGCTGCTCTAAACTAACTAAATTATCGCCAGGTACGGCTATAGCTTTAAAACAAAATTAATAATGTAGAAATAAGGATGTTAATGTTTACTTATACAGAAATTTAATATAATAGAATAAAAGAAACTCGTACTTGTAGTCAATAGGCAACAAAGTGATAAATAGTCGTTTATAATCATGTTCTCTCCTTTAAAAACACAGTGGCCACATTCATTTTACGTTTTATTCAAGGACCTTGTAGTGCCTCACGAGTTCCTTGTACAAAAGAAAAACATAATTAATTTCGAAGCAAACTAATGCACACAATTAGCCCAAATTTTATACCACTCATTGTTTTTAATTCTACCATTTTAATTTTACTTGAAATTCTTTTGTCTGAAGTCCTACTTACAATCTGCAATTTAGGTCACATAATTGAGCTGTGTAATTGTAAGTTGTGTGGCCTAAAATTGCTGCATTTGAGCCCCTTTTTTCAGTTGTTAATTTACAAGAAATATGATCCAGATCTGTGCTAGGCAAAATTGAAATGAAATTAACAGCGAACAGGACAATCAACAAAAGGGCGCCAAAGTGCTTTATACAAATTTGAACGACCGCTCCTAGCCGTTGGGTCGTTCTGTCGGCTCGGTTTAATGATGAAAATATTTTTTGTACCCACCCCAAACCAACCCCTTTGCCTCTGTATAACCCCCAACAGCTCGCGTATCACTTCCGCTGCATAAATATTCACAGTGTCGCAGAGAAAGAGGATAGGCCTGCATAAATCAGGGCACTTCGTCCCGCCCCAGGGCCCTGTTAATGGGAACATGTTTATGGCCCTGTTCTCTTCAACAAATGTAAAAGAAAACAATTTTCATCTCGCGACATAATCTCCAACTGTGTGCCTCTGTCATTCCCCCGAATTCGGGACAATTCACAGGGTGAGCTGCCTGGGCGAATTCAAAGGATACACCGTACCGCGTCCTGGAATAGGACGAGGCCAGCAGAAAACTTCCAGCTGCGCGAAGAAAACATTTTTTGAATCATTCAAACGAGCAAAATATTTTCAAAAAAGGGGGCGCCATCGCCATCCCGAAGACGTCGCGGGACTTGGTCGCTATAAAAATTTTATTTCACTTCCTGGACAGTAAACCTTTGGCTTTATTCAGTCCTTCCGTTGAGTACTTTGGTAACTTACCAAGATATTCTCAGAGGGGTTTGGTGGCGCCCTGGGGAAGGGTACTCACGAATAAGGCGAAAACATACGGCCGACTGTACTGAAGTTATATCGGATGGAGTTTATCGTAAAAATAAAACGCGAAATGCGAGACGAAACGCAAGTTATCCGGAGCCGCCTCAAATGGGCCGTCGCGGTTGATGCTCATTTGTCCTGCAAATTAGGAGTTGAACTGCGTCACACCACCGCAACGAAACTTCGATTGATGGGCATTTAATGCAATGTCAACGAAAAGTTGGCATCTTTACGACCCTAATGAGCACCACCATCATTTTTATGACTCCAGTTATCATTAATCTCCTAATAATCATGAAGCTCGGTTCTATAACCCTCAACGGAGCAATCAGAGAGATATTACTCGCCTTCTAGGCCAGTTAAAATGCAAAACAACTTCACGATTTTCAACCAAACTTCGTAAAAACGTTCATATGGAGCTAGAAGTGACAAATACATGAACATTTTTATGTGTTGCTTATAAATACTTCCCGATTGAGATATTTAAGAACATTTATACACGAGATCATTATTTTATATGCTTAGTAACGATCGTCATCAACGCGACTAAAATATGAAAGAAATTGAGACTTTTATAATGACTATTTATTATACTTGTTAGGAGTTTTGAGATTTACTCTTCAGTTAATTTTCTTACAACGATGTTAAATGGGACATAAGATAGTTTTTCTTATCTTTAAAAAAAGTTCTGATATTAACTCTTAAAATAAAAATACACTGCAAGCCCTATGTCTTGGCCATAATCTCGAGTTATACAGGTATTATCCTTATAGTTCAAATACTACTTGATTTGGAAGAATTAGAAAGAATATCTCTATATCGTCCGTACTTTAAATAATAACTTTTGAAAGAAAACTTAAAATACAGCAATTCAATTTTATTTTTTTAATGAGAAATAAGTAAATTTGTTTTAATTATTAAATATCTATCTAATTTTCTCTAATCAAAGTTATTGTTTGTTCTAAATAAATAAGGACATAGGTTTCCAAAAGTAATCTTACTTATTGTTAGGTGTTGCTAGAAATCTAGGATTTTGTAAAATTAAAATCAAATTAACTTTAGTCTTCGCTTATGTAGCTGTTTTCTAAATTTGTTGTTACTTCTGCGTCTTGGGTCAAATGCATTTGGGACGGTTGCAAACACCCAACAAAGATGCAGTTTAGGGGATAAAAAATCCTTACAAAGGAACGTAAGGGCGTACAAAAGCCCTCAAAAGAAGCATCAGACAAGCAGCTCAGAAATGCCCTACCGTGCCCACGAAGGTTCAGTGAACACAATCCTTAAAGAGGAGTTTTTAGTATGGTTTTTTAATTGAATATTGAGCGAGTAGTCGTAGTAATTTTTGCTGTCCGAGAATGCGAGTTATCTTCCCAGTGCCCTCTGTTGAGTGCCTTTGAAGCTGGTTGAAGCGAAATAATTCTTTGTTATTTTCAACTACAATATCCGTCTGTTTGTCTTTCTGCTGATACAAGCTTGACTTTTATTTTAACTCTTCTTAAGTAAATCGAGTTTCCTGCAAAAAGTCAACTTAGATTTTACCTTCTGTATACGAAAATCTATTTTAAAGTTGTTCGCCATACAAGATTAGGTGGTAAACTTTAAAGAACCAGTGTTTCCTCGGTTTAAGTGAAAATGTGAAAATGTGACAACCATTGTTTACTTATTATTTTTATCTATTACAGTTGTTTTGATTATAAATATGAAATCACTAAAAATTAAATCCATTAAAAAGATTGATTAATAACTCTTATCTTATGTTATACGTAACTTTTATAAAACATCGAATCAATTTGAAATTTCACATGTATTTGATCGATACCAAACAAACAAATAATAATATAAATATTACTATTATATTATTGAGGTCGTTGCGTGCACATTTCGCGTCCACAATCTAATTATTAATTAATTGTAATACAATTATGTACACCGTTCTCTAATTTTAAATTTATATAATTCTAATTCTCTCTAATTGTTCTTCATAAATATTTGATAGATTTAACGTGAGAGCCGACATCAATTATTTAGCGAATAATTTTGTGAATTACGAATTTTCGTCATTTTCCTTTCCACGCAAATTGTTTAAAGAGAATTTTTAAAAATTTAAATATTTTAAGTTATAACATTAAATATGACTGCGTGTCGGATTGGAACGGCCAAAAATTGTAAACACCGTTTCCTCGAAACAATATTTTTAAAACATTTTTGGAATCCAAACAAACGTTGATCAGGATACCAGGAATAATCGATTGATGTACCCCTTTTTAGACATTAGCAAGCACCCTCTATATAAAATTAAAGCCTGCGTAAATTGGCTTCCACAGAAAATTGTCATTTCGTTCTTATTATCTTATAACCTCTTTGTTGAGCAATGTAATTAATTTGAGTTTTAAATACATAGCTCATGGGCCACAAGGAAAATGTCGTGGGATTTTATTTGCTACGGTTTTATAAGTTTTAGATTTTGTTGACCTCAATTTGAGCTAGAGTTAATTTACTCGACTGATCAAATTGAAAGAAGTATAATCTAAAATTGTTTGAGGTATCCATTGTTCGAAATTCATTCTCGTATGGTAAAGTGGTATCAATTTTAGCATAGAAAACGAGCTCGATCTCAATTTAAATGTGATAAAACTCGTTTTTTTTTCCAGATAATCGATATTAAGATTTTCTCAACTTTTTAAGAATATGAAACGATTCCGTCGTCTTTCAAGGGAGTAATATCTAGAAGAAAAATGATATCAATCCCTCTCCAAAAAAAGTATTTTTGGGTTTTCAGGGATTCACTGGATGTCGAATCGATATGGAGACGGTTAGGGGGGTTGACACAAGGAACCCTCGCGACACTCAGTGAAGTGAACCCCTGCAGATGCACAAATCCGTTGTCAGCTGGGATTGGAATTGCTGTGAAAATGAATTTCGAATGCTCTGGGGCCTGGGTCCTGCCTAAAAAGGCAATCAAATGCTGCAAAAATTTCACTGGTTACCTGAGCTCATCCCTCAGGACCTGGGCCGGGATACTCCCGAACCCTTTGCATGTCGTTTCTTGCTCTCGCCAAATAGGAGCAGCAGCAGCAGCGCCCGGTCGAGTGTGCGATCAAAATTGCAAAACTGTGCTGCTGGTACCTGTCCCTTTGCGGGAGTGAATTTATTTATCTGTCGGTGGATATTTGTGAAATTTTATGCATTTTCGTGACACCGCTGCATGATGACAAATGTCGGAATGTGACAACGCAATTTTCCTAGAGCGTTTTGGCTTGTTTCAACCCTCCTATCGCTGGTATATTTGGGGTTGTTTTTCGTTTTTCATTTCTGTACAGAGCCCCATCAGAGGCCTCAGTGCGATATGCCTGAATTTATTGATGTGCACCAGCGACAAAATTTAGGGCGATCAGTGCAGAATTTCAATGAAAATGCAAAATCCAGTCGGAAGCCCTAATCTGTCCGGTTGTCTGTTCCCACCCCACGGTGAGGGTTTTCGGGAAGATGATGGAGCTGTCCTGTCCCTCCCGGTTTTCGGGTTCCCAGGTCCTGCCCAACTACGGCTGGACTATCCAGAGGTCTTTATAAATTACCCAAAATCCACAAACCGAAACTAGCACGAGACAAATTATCCTTCGTATGCAATTACGGACCTGGACGGGCTCCGGGGTCCTCTGCATGTGCATTCGAAGGGGGCCCCATAAATTACAGCTCTGTCTCGGGCTTTCGCTAAGCCATTAAACAACTCAAACAAATGACACTGCTACTTGGCACAGGGTGGTCCAAAAGCGATCTGGAAGGCGAAAGGACCTCTCAGTAAGTAAAGTTGTAAGAGACGCGGTGAATGGCGGTTTTTGGTGCAATGCTGTCCCGGATCCCTGGATCGGGAGAGGCTGCCAATCGCGAGGCGGCGTCCCGGCAGTTGCGGTAACGACATCTGGGGCCCCGAAAATCTGCTCGATTTCCTTTTGATTAGTCCGAATTGGGTCAATGGGCTACTCACGATTTGTTGATAAAATATAAAACGTCCCCTGGCGGTGGCACACGGACAAAAGGAGGCGCTCTGATGGCGCGCTTCTGGAGCAGGGGTAATCCCCGGGATTTGGTCGCGCGCCCAGGCAACGATTACGAGGGATTCCGTTTTTATTGCAGCCGCCGACCCATCTTTTGTGGAATTCTTTTGTTAACGACTTCGGGAGCGAACCTCATTGACATTGTTCGCCCGGTCGCCCACTCCACCCACAATCCGCCCCCTTCTGCAGTCTTATTAACCTCACAAGAAGAAGAAGATTGTAAGGCGTCCGGCTGTTTTCGAGGATTTTATCAATTCTTTTGTTACTCGGCGGAATGTGGAGGCCCACGGGTGTGATAATCTCATTTTTGTAAGGCCTTATGACTTTTGGGAGTGCCGGGGATTAAAGGCCCCGAAGATATTAACGCTGCGGAGGATGACTTCAATTTTTCTTTTTGAAAGTTTCGCGGATTCCTCCTTAATTTTTTTTCGCTTTTTTCAAGATAAGAACGAGCCATTCGAAGCTATTTCAGAGAATTGTCACCTCTAAATGTATTTTTTCTTTCTTGGTTTAATAATATTAGTTAGGTTGAGTAACATAAGGTCTTGTTTAATATTTTCATATAACAATGGAAGGTTTAAGATTTGGTTGCCTTGGATTTTTATAAGAATACAGATTGACGATTATTTTATCTACTGCTCTCTATTAGTTTTCTCTTGTTTTCTTACAATAGCAATCTTTATAAAATCTATACACTTAATCTACCATGTATACGTACTTAATCTGTTTTACTTCAATATCATTCTAGAATTTTCCAAATATACATATTTTTGTTTTGGCCGAAACAATACCTTAGGCTGTTAGAAATAAGGTTTACTTATAGGTTTTATAGCTGGAACAAGAACAACAACAAATTATACCATGTATAGAATTTTAAACAACTTTCTAGACTATATATTTTAAATTGGTTTATAACTAATAAAATTTAATCAATTCACTTGTAATTTTTTTATACATATCTTCAAAATTGTATTAAAAATACGCAGTATTTCTGTTTGTAAACAATTTGTAAACAATTTTGATTTTATTAATTTATATTTTAAGTACCCTAAGTAATTCTCTAATTATTCTTATTTAGAACTGAAACAAATTTTGTTTTTTATTCCAATTAAACCACAAAGTAGTAATTTTACCAGCCGCAAAATATAATTGTAAAGAAAAGGATTTGTTTGATAAACTATGGCATCACCAATTTCTCTTATACTCTTAAAAATGTCTCTAGGTACTAAACTCCTTCAACCAGATTTCATGTAAGGCCCTTACCAGAATTAGATGTAACGCAACGTAAGAAACGTCAACGTACTGTACGAACGTATGTAGCAAAGGAACAAACTAAATAGACGTAAGAAAACTTGCCGAAGGTTCGTCATTTCTGCAAATGTCACTTAGCCGTACGTAAAGATGACGTAAGAATCGCTCAAAACGTAAGCAGACGAAAAATGCCTTCACAAACTTCACGTCACTTTGTTTCTATTTTGAGCGAAATGTCCATTTTGACGTCCGTAAGCTAACTTCGTTATATCCATACGATATGATGCGTCACGTTTCTACTGTGGTTACCACTATACATTTACTATTTTTTGATAAAAGATGCCCAAAATTGCCATTTTCGCTGGATTAACATTTCCCAGAATGCATTTAATTTAATATTTTTGATCTGCAAATAAAGCGAGTTAAATTATAAATGTTAATATTGAGTCGGAGGCCGTCATATATACAAAATCAAGATAAACCCTCAGTTGCTTATTCAATCATTTATTTAAGCCAAAAAACAACTTCCCTGATTGTAGAATAGCAAACAAACGAAATAATAAATTAAACGGAAATGTAATATTATCTATCATAAAAGCTGAAAATTTAAAATATGATTATTATATATACATAGTCAATGTATACCTGGACATTTCGATTAAATTCAACTGCTACACTATATGCACATGAAAATATAATTTAAAAAGCAGACCAACAAGCATTTTCGTAAGATATTTATTGGAGTTGGGATTTGAACCTAAAACTGAAGGGGTTGAAAAAAAAAACCGAAAATGAGTTAACCTTCAAGCCCAAAATAAGTGTGGCTAGCTCATAATTAACCAGGCAGGCCACATCTAAGTTTCTATTATTGCCGCCAGCAGGAAAGGACCCAAGACTCCTTGATTTCACTGTCTATATTTAGCTGTCGTTAAGGGTATGAATTTAAAATACTTCACTTTATTTTCAGGACCACCCTGTTCACCCTACCCCCCGACTGATTTAAGTGATGTACTGCCGCCTCCTCAGTTTATCAGGACTTCGTCGCCCGATACTGTTCCATCGGGAAGGGGAGAAGAAAATATTTGGCAATCATGAAAGCCTAAATCATGCAAATTCCCTGCCCTCGCACTTCTTGTTTTATTTTAGTACTCTCCAGCTGGAATCAGCTCGGAAAAGTTCTGGAAAAGAAGTGCGCAACGATCGGTTGGGGGGTCCGCGATTAATTAAAAAAGGAAATTTACATAAAAACCCTGTTAGAGGCACACTTTCTGCGAAGGTAAACTTTTATTATTCGCTCACCTCCCCCGCAGGACTGTCTGTTATATCCTGGCGCCGAGGAAGGACTCTGGCGTGCGCGACGGGCAGCGAGTCGGGTCGGTGCATTTTCACCACCCGGGAAACTGGACTCCAGCAACTCCATCAGCCCTATCAGCCAGGAAATAAAGGGCGCGGCGAGGCACCACCCTGTGCTCACCTTTGAACCCGGTGGAACGGGCGTCCGGGTCAGCTCCGAAGATAAATATGAGCTTACGGGGATCCAGCTACAGCGAGATATTAAATATTTGCCCGGGAATATGTGTGGCAATCGAAAAGCCAGCGAGCAGACCGCGCGGCCCGCGAGGGGGCGCATAATGGAGTTTTCCTGTTTGTTGGGCCTGTCAGGGATTTTTCAAGTCCTTTGAAGTGGTGTGCGGTTCATTTGGCATTAAATAGGTCAAAATTACCTCTCTATGTGGGCCGACGTGTGTGCACCAGGGGGTCTCTGCATCTGTTAATTCACCTCTTAATTTTGATTTCCCTTTAATTAGCGTCCGTTTCCATGCAAGAGCGGGAGCCCTTGAAAGAGCTCCGGGAATGAGTGGGGCTCTTCTGCTACTATATATGCTGCGGGAGGGCCCTACTGTTATTGGAGCAGAAATTCACCCTTGAAACGCTCTGTTTATCTGCGAATTAAGGAAAGAGTTTTCGTTATCATTTGAAGAAAATGTAGGGCGTGCCCAGCAACAAGGCATGTGGTTTAATTAAGGAGTCATGCACCTAGCAGGATAAACAAAAAATCTACAATTTTCCAGTTTCCATTATTTTAAAGCTTAACATCTCAAGAAATACAAGAAAACTACACCTCATATATTTATAAAGAGTCAGATAATGCGATATATTTTATTACATTTCTGTTAGTTAATCATCTTAGGAACACATATCTCCACAAAACGCTTCAAAATATTGATTGAAACCTTTAAAAATTTGCAGAAATAATGAAGTAAGCTTTAAGAAATATTTTTTCAAAAAACACCCGTATTCTATTATGGTGGAATCCTCTAAGGACAGCTAAACATTATCAGAAATTGGCTCAGATCCCACAGGACCGCAGAACACTCAAATCAACGAACATTTATAAGCAACAGAATCATTTAAGTGTCTGTCTGTCTGTGTCAAAGACGTTTTTCTCTGAAAAAATTAGCTTCCAAATATTAAATATGAATTTCTGAATATTCATATTCATGAAAACTTACATATACATGTGATTGCTGTATACCTCCACAATCAAACATTTATTTAATATGCAATCACAGCACGTATCAGTTTTTTAACTTGCATAGATATTCTAAAATAATTAAAAAGGTCACTATAATATGTACATATGTACATAAATACTATTCCATGTCTAAAAACAAAAGTTTTGAACATTTCTTATCTTCAGTCGTAGTAAAAGAAAATAATTCTCAATTTACAAAAATTATTAAAAAGAAAATTTCTTTAAAGAAATATTTAATTATTTTATTTGAAAATTAAATTTATTTAAAGAATAAATTTACAAAAGTTATAATAAGAGCAATTACCTCATTTTTTGTGCATTCTAAATTCTGTCCCTTAGTAAAACACTCTCCTTATCGATGTATACCTTGCTTCCCTGTTTGAAGTAAACTAATTAAAATTAAATTATAGGTGTAAGTACATATGTAAATACATACCGAATTAGTTTTATAGAAATAATAAATATAAATTAAATAGTCCTAGATTTTGCTTTCATTTTAAAAGACTACGAAAGCGCAATGATTGATGAATACTCGGTGCTTGTTTGTTATAAAATATTTATAAGATATTACAAGTGTTTCAAAACTACCGAAAATGAATGACCAAGATTTCTAAAAATTACATCATTTTTCTTGTAGTTTTTTGTAAATGAATAGAGTTCGTAAAAATATTAAAATTGATTTTTCCTTCTACAATTAAACTAGTTTCGTAATTTAAAATAAATGGCTTTCTACCGTCTAGCTAAAATCATATGAAATTAAATCGTTTAAGAACAACAATTAATTGATAGATGTTATGTAAAAGACGGGTAGTAATTAATTTTACCTGTATGTATAATAAACGCTATAACAGGAGCCCTAGCAACTTCGATGAAAGAGTTCCAAAATGTATGACTAACTAGAAATTTCAAACTACGCTATACTTTGAGCGACAGCTGTTTTATTCCCGACGATCACGCACGAAACTGAGAAAAGCGCAGCAGCTGCTTTAAATATTTGGTCAAGTTGTATTGTACCATTGAATCTTAAACTTAAATATTTGTCTCATTGTATCTGGCTGGTGACGCAATTGTTTTGCTTGCTTAAGATGGTTTGTTCGAAGATTTGCTTTCCTCAAATCTAAAACGTAAATGAAATTTCCTCACCGAAGACTGCACAGCTCCCAAGAGGATATCATTTTATATGATCCCAGAGATTTGTGGGAGCTGAACGTTTCCTTGAAACTGATTCCTACTACCAAAATCAACATTATTTCTGGTGTACGGAATTATGGGGTGGGTTATCCTCTTCGCCATCCGAGCAAACTTACTTTTCCGCCCCTCAGAAAATCTTCCATTTCATTTGGAAAAAAGCTCGAAATTATTAAATTGCGGGGAAATTAGTAATTCTCGGAGAAAAGTTGGGCCGACAAAATCTGATTTGGGGGTAGGAAGAGAACATTGCAACGAGCTAAGGTAGTGTGAGTTTGAACGGGTTTCGGGAACAGCTGAAGTTTTTAATGAAATTGGAAGGCGCTTTTCCAGCCGCTTTGCCAGGACAGACAGACAGATAGACAGAGAGAGCTGGATAAGCGAAGGTAGGAAAACTCACCTGCAACTGCGAATGCATTGATTTTCACTACGCCCTAAAACCCGCATGGAGTTTACAGGATTTATGCAAACGAGTAACTCCATCGGAGCTGAGTCAATTTCCTGGTGGACGTAACCGCACCAGGCCCGCTCCTGTTAATGTGTCCGCCCCACAGTCAGAGGATCTGGAAAATATTCCGGGCGCCGACTATTAATCCATTCTTAACGATACCCAACTGCCCTTTTGAATCCTCTTTTAGGAAAGCCGACTGGGGATTACGCAATACGCCGTCTCCAGCAGGCGGGGCCACTGTTTTTATTATTTTCCTCCATCCAGAAGGGAGCATACGAAGGGAAGCATTGCGCCACTTACAGAGGATGTTCCAAGGATTTATTAGGGCACATAAGAGGGTTTCTCCTCAGCTTTCCGACATATCCTCCTCATATAAAAACAGAATGCGTATGGATAGCGGCAGACAAAGCTCAAACCAATTCCCTTTGATCCTCAAGGAAAAATATCGATTTGCATTCCGGTATTGTCATAACATTCACTCCTGATTTTTCAGTCTTCCCGCCAGCTACACCCCGACCCTACTGCTTCCGTATCCCACCCACAGATGGTGGCCTCACTCAATCGGAGAACTTTTGACATGGGTCAGAATTTGATGCCAACATTATTCGAGACCCAAAAGGGCTCGTTCTGGTAAAAATCGCAAAAATCGAACGAATTAAGAGGAAGATGGGCTGGAGGCAAGGAGCCAAACGAGCGGACGGAAAGCCAAGCTGTAGGGAAATATTTGGACGTCGCAATAGATTACATGTCCCAGCTTCCTCCCCCACAAAACGAAAAAGGACATACGGAGCAGGTTCGTCCTCTTTCTCCAGAAAATTTCAGCCTCAATGACGGCCTGGTTAAATCCTGTTTATCAAGGAGTCGCGAGATTCTACTCTAATTAAATACGCCCAAGAACCTTCCGAACTTATATTGGACCATTTTAGGAAAATTATGTGTCCCAGAGATTAAAAAGTTCACCACCTCTCTTAGCAGTGCCCTTTTCTGTGATATTTTTTGGGTGTCTCTTGGTTCAAGTGATTTAAGGACGTTGAATGTAATCCCATGTGTTGTACAAGGTATCTCGCCTTATGGTAATCCTTTTTACATTTTCTGGAAATTCATTCGAAGTATGGGGACTTTTCGGGCGAAGGTGTCAATTTCTGTGAAAGGGTTCCCATTCGTTTTCGGAGTTCTGAGAATTTTTGGGGCGGACAGAAATTCCTCTTGGGACACGCCCTGCTGCTTCAAATTAGCTTAAAATGCAATAAGACGCCACATGCTGCCCCAGCGGCAACCCACCAAAGTGTTGGCTTGAGCAGCACCTTACCTTTGAAGTGTTGAAGGTGAGAAGATTTAAAGAATTTGTTAAGTAGGTATAAAAGTATCAGGAGTAAGTTGCTTTAAACTGCTTTTACGTTACAACCTTGATATTTTCACGTAGATATAACAATTAGTAATTTAATATAATACCTACAACTGATCAAGAAACGTAGCCTAGAGAAACGCACCACAAAACTCTATAAAGATTTTAATTTTAAATACATAGACCTATTCGGAAAAAAGATTACTTAAAACGACAACTTGTTTTTCAAATATAATATTTTTAAAGAAAATGAAGAGATATCTTCAAATAATTTTTGGATTATTATAAGCTGGTTTTTTGCTATAGAATTTTAAAAAAAACACGTTCTTCGAGTGGATATGCACAAAAACAAATACGACACGGATCTAATGAAATCTGGATATTAATATTATTCTATAAGTGCGTATGAAGCGAAGAAACGAACCTCGGATGGAAAAATCCATGTAAAACATTTTGATTTATATGTAGCAGGTTTTTGACACTAAAAATCAGTACTTTTTGAACAAATGTCGCCCTTTGGTTATTTCTCAACGAAATTGTTTCCCAAAGGGTCGGTCATTTTGTGGCAAAACGACAACTTTTATAGTTTTCGCAGGTCCATCTGTATTTCAAAGTTATTTTATTTGGAGAGTATTATATTAAGACTAAAACACTGAAGTACACGTACATATATGTATACCTAATTATACCAGCTACAAACACATATGTATATTAAGATTTTGGGAACAAAATTAGGCAGCCTCCTCCTATGTAAAGTAGGGGTAAAATACAAATCCTTACAGAATATCCCGTTGAGTGGGGTATTATTGTATAGGGAATCAAAAATAATTAGGAGATTTCTTAAACCGTTTTTTTAAATTATGTCGATCAAGATATCACCCAGAGCGCAATTTCGGAAAAATCTGAAAAAATCTAGAATATTAGCACAAGCATATACTGAAATTACTTTTAAAAATAACACGACTCACTATAGTCAAATATGTTTACGAGATATAGCCGACTAAGTTATACTTATTTAAAAACTTAATGTTGAAACATCTTACCTACAGATTGTTGGGTATAATATTAATAATGCATGCATATTATAAAATAAAGTGTAAGATGTTAATCGACATTGTTTTCTAAATATTATTACTATGAGAGTGACATAAACTCATGCAGATTACGAAAGAATGAATTTAAATTGAAAATAATACAAGAGCGCTAAAAACCACAAAATTCACACATTCAAACTATTGACAATTTATTTGCAATACGCATTTCATGTGCGACGTAACTGATGTTTGAGGCTTTTTGAATTTATAAAACAATAGAAAGCAGCCAATTACTTTATGATAAAATGAAAGCATTAAAAAATAAATAATTATGCAGCAAACTCTGGACTTTCTTTTATAAAATAATAAATACACATGTTTTATTTATAAAAGCACAAAATAATTATATTTTTTTTGAATAAAATTAATAATGTCATGCCCTGTTTTGTTCATAGATAGGACAGTGGACAACCACGATAATGGCAAAAACAGTATTTATGTTGGAGTTTTGGCATTACAAAATAAAATAGATTGTTGACTGTGAAGAGAACTAAAACCACCAAAATTTTTGTTATTAATTTAAATGATTTATATCCAATTTAAACCACATGGACGTCAATTCCATCTGCTCGCATAAAACGACCCTTATATCAACTCAACCATTTAAAGGTAACAAAACAAAAAATATTAATCCTAAGATGAAAACTTTTAAAATAATACATATCTATTACACTTATAATATTTTAGGCTCTGCGACTTGGATTGTTCATTAGTTATTAATAGAAGGGAAAATGCATTGTTACGATAATAAATACGCCGCTGGACTGATCTACATACAATGTTTTTATTTAAATACTTTTAAAGGTATTATGATTGAAATAAGAGTATCGCTTAAAATATACATTTTATTCAATACAATGTTAAATCTTTTTAACATTTAAAATACTTAACAAAGTAATTTCTTGTCGATCTCTCAAACTAGATAGTTCTAGATTATAAGTACAAGTAGACCTTTTCAATTTACTTTAGGTAGAAATTAATGACTCAATTTTGTATTGGGCTCCATTTTCAAATGATCAATGAATATGTTGACCAACAAATTCCATCTCAGTTTTAATATATGGAACACATATACATGTACATACATATGTATGTCATTGGTACTATAAAGATTTCAAGTAAGAAGAACTAAAATTTTATAAATATATTTATTTTAGCTGGTTTTAATTACACTAGTCGCTAGATGTTAGGGTTTCCCTCGAATTTTATTTTCCTTTTAAAATATTAAATTCCCTTTGAGCAGATATCGATTAAATGAAATTAAATATTAGGTACTTCAAAATGAGCCCCATTTTTGCCTAAAAAGATCTCCATCTGAGTTGGTTTCAATAGTTTCTATATAATTTATACACAAACAAGCATACAGACAGGCAAAAGCTTAAAAAAGTATTGTAATATACCTTCGTCTCCCAACTATTTTCAGTGCAGTACTGGCAATTAAAGCTTGGACTTTTATTACAAGATCATATGCATACATATATGATATTGTTTAAGCATAAAGATGAATATTTGTAATATTTTAAGATCTATGTATGACAATTGTGATAATTGTTTACGCAGATATTGTGCAAACCTTTTTTAAAGTATAGAAGGCAAGTTTCATTTAGCCCCAGAGATCGTGCTATCTAAACAACATTAAGTGTAAATTTACAACATAAATAAACAAAAATGGATGTAAGATCCTTGTAAAATTTCACCACCAGTCAAATTTTAAGACATGAATGTGTATTTCAATTTTAATGTGTAATTTTACACATTTGTCTCCATTTTACACCAATATTTGTGTCAATTTACACCATTTAATCTGACGACAGTTGTAAGTCGTCTGTTATGTTATGATAATCACGACGTAAAGTTTTATGTCTAATTGAATGAAACCATTGCGTGGGATCAGTTCATCAATTCTGAGTGAAAATCAGCGAAATAGAGTAAAAAAGTTTGTGCCTTGTACTTCAATTCAAAAATAAAGTGCAAAAAAATAAATTAAAGCGCAATATTTGTACATGTTTCAACACTTAAAATCTGATCATAAACATCATTAATCGAATCAAACTACATATGTACATATATACAGCTATGCAATTCAAGTGAACACTAACTAGTTGCGTTATCATTGTCTTGAGAATGTTGAAAAACAAATACCTCCTTCGATAGCATATGTCGGTAAGTACTAAAGTTATTTTAAAAATATCTGTATTCTATTAAATTGAACCTTTTAAAATAAACAACAAATTACCCAATTATAAACTAAAATATTTTGTACCTCAGTTACAAGTATCGTTATATTAATAATGAATTTGTTTTATTAGTTTTCATATTTAACAATTTGTTAACAACTGTTTGTATAATACAAACCTACAAACCTCAATGAGACAAATCGTAATAAAGAGGTCACCGTTTGTTTTTTGTTTTTTTTTTGTTGTGTAAGAATAATTGGTAAACGCGATTAATATGTTTCGCTTTGATGACTCTTATTCCTGAGGTAATATGAACCTTCTGTGTTTTAACGTACTGTATATCCTCAGAAAATTTCACGAACAATGGCATTGATGATGCGATATCCAGATTTTATCACCGAAAAGAAGCCAGAAATTAACAGCCTTGATTAAATAAATACCTTAATTGAGAAATTCAATGATTTTAAAACAAATAAAGAATATTTTGTGTAATAAAACTGAATTAAAAAATTTAAATAACTTTTTTTCATGTTCATATCTATTTCTAAACTTAGCTGGTGAATATTAAAATGTCATGCAAAATAGAGGTTTTTCTAAGGTCTAAGGCAAAAAATTAACATATAATATATGTACTATAACATATTAATAACAAATGTGTTTTTATTCATATTCTCCAATTGACTAATTTACGACAAAACAGCCTTATGCTTATAATAGCTGTGTTATTTCCATTTATTGTATATTGCATTGAATTGACTTTCAGAAGTCCTCATGAATATAAAGATTTTAAAATTTGTTAAAAATGCATCAAATTGCTAAATTTCAAACCTTGAACCATAATATTTGGATTAAGATTTTAACGCATAGTTGGTATAAATCCATGCAATTTGATTTTATTTTCGCGAAAAAATAAATGTTTGTATGGGTAACTTGTCATAAATTTTAATATAGAATTTTTCCTGTTAAGCCTAAATACAAAACCGTTTTGAAGAAATGCTGCTAATAATATATTTTGTCTACCCTTTAAGGCAGAAGAAGAACTTATGGAATGTCCTTCTTTACCTGCATGCGCCTTCAATGCTAAATATTGTCACATATACACGGAAATCAGTTAAAAAATAAGCTTCGTTGCAAATGCATAACTATTAGGTATACTTTTTTTGAGAAATCACTTAATCCTGATAAAAAAAACTAAAGCTCTGAGAACGCCACTTACCACGTTATTTAATGCATGTATAAGTTTGTAGTTTTATTTTGCTTACAAAGTTATCTAAGCTCCAAATTATTTTGTTCGCTCCTTTAAAGCATATTTTATTCCTTAATATTTTAATATATGTATATAATTTACGAGGGTTCAGATTCTAACAGGTTTTGTTACCCAAAATTTAGTACAACTTTCGAGAGATAGATTCATTTAAATTTTTAATTTTATTGATTGTTAGCAGATCTGAAATGTTTTATTATTAAATGGGATAAATGTTGGGGTAACTCAAATACAACTTTTCTTCCTTATAACCTTAAAATAAAAATTGCTACAAAAATGTCGGTAACTAGAACCATTGTTGTAAACTTCAATAACTGTTTTTTAAGTAACCATGTGAAGACGGTTTTAGCAGTTAAAGTTTTGATTTGATAGATTACTGAATGTAATCAACATTTTTGGAATTCAAGAGTATTGGAACATTTGTATTTAGTTATTTTTATTTAATTTCGACAGTTTTAGTATGAGGTGTGTTTTTTTCTTTTTTTGTTATTGCGAAATGTAGGCGTCAACCATGCAGAAAAAATATAAAATTACTATTTTATAACATAAAGTATAAATATAACATTTGTTAGCATCTTCTTCACATTCCAATTTTTGTTATACCACTTTTCTTCTTTTATATGACTAAGAGAATGACAAAGCAAATTTTCATGGGACTAGAGAGAAGAAAAGAATTAATTATGGAGATTAAAAACTACTTCCTATGCTTTACTTTACGCGTTTATCTTTGTTTGAATTTATCAGTGAATTATTGAATGGCAGAAGTATGACATGACAACTAGTTTATTTACTGTCACCTACATATGTATATGTTTCCATCACCTATATACATATCTCTGCATATCTGATAGCTCAATAAATATTGCACAGCTGGTAGCTCAGAAAATTCGACACGTTGTAAGTATAAAAAGCAGTGTGCTTCGCAGATTTCTCGCAGTGTTCCTATCCAACTGATAAAAAATGATCGTGCTGTGTCTTCTTCTAGTTGGTGTAACTCCCATTTTTGGAACATCAATTTCATCAATTACCTATACATCGTCAGAAGACAAAGTAGGGGTAGTTATTGGCAAAAGATATTTGCTCTTTCCACCTGCCTCTCTTAATGAATCCCCGCTAGAACGCCGTAAAGTAAGGGTTGGATCCCTACAAGATTACCGTGGTGGTCTGGAATTCGATATCGAAGCCTACGTTGCACACCCTCTCTATGATCCTAAGGGAGGCATTGGCGGTGGCAGGACCGGAAAGGACAACAGAGACAACATCGCTCTAGTGGTCGTCACAAAAGATCTTCCAATTGGACAAGATAATGTAGATCAGGCGGATCTTGCTGATGCAAATTTTCCTACTGAAGGTCCTGCTTATGTCCTTAAATGGGGATACCCACATGGAAAAGATTTATCGAGAACCAATATCACCATTCATTCCAAAGCCGATTGCGAAACCAACCATAGTGCTATAGATTGCTCGAGAAATTTGTGGGCTACAGCTTCTGATTCCTGTGACATTGAAAGAGGAGCACCAGTGTTTTCCGGAAATAAACTCATTGGTACCATCGCCACTGCGCTTTGGTGCAGGACTGATAATAAGCATTTATTCATTAACAGTATACCATATTTTCAAAAATGGATTAGACGTGCAATTAAAGATGAAGAGACCTATTTTTCCAACATAAAATAATTAAAATATTTTTTAACAAAAACAGCCTGAGGGCATCTTCAAAAAATCTTAAGAAAAATTACCAGAATGAGAGTACTAACACATGTTCTTTCCATAGGTATCATAAAATTAAGTGCTCGTAATTATCTATTTCAATTTACTTTGATATCTGTCTAAACTATAACATTATATCTATTGTGAAGTGACATTTTATTCTAAAAACCAATGAAATACATTTTAATAATTTTTCGAAAAACTAGCATGCTTTTTACTCAACAAAATTGATTATCGAGTTTAATAGCCATTGAATACAACACACATAAAAATGTGTATATAACATTGGTGTTTAAAAACTTGGATAAATTGAATTGCTTTGACAACTTTGTTGGAAATTTCCACTGATGTTTGGCTTATTCGCTAAAAATAAAAATACCTATATACGCCGCAGATCGTGGTAAATGGTCGTAAATTATAATAGCCAAATAGAAGGCGACACCTTAGTTAAAATTCAATTCTTAACTCCAACAACAATAAGTTTATTTTGTGTAATATAATAACTTTAATTTTACCACAATATCTATGTAAACTCAATTTATATGTAAATACAATAAAACCAATGTAATTTTACGCAATAAAGTGCGATTTTAATATTCCCCTACTTTGTAAAATTGCACAATTGTAGATATAAAAGCAAGAAATAATAGCAAACCTATCTTGAATATTATTTATGCATATCGTAAAAGTAGTAATTTGTATATCTCATTAACATTTTGGCAAATTCATTTTGAAATTTGCAAATACATGGCACATCGTAGGTTGATTCATTCATGCACATTAATGATACACCCACCTAAACTTCATTAATAAAATATTATTTATTTATTTAACACCTCACTCTAGAGCTTAACCTAAAAAGGAAGATTTGGGAAAATAAGTATATAACAGCTTATTCTTAACAAAAGATTTACAAAACACATCAATTCAACGGGTTTTCGATTTCATACTTAAAAAATTTGAACACACAGATACTATTCTTTAGACATTATAAATGTATTTGGTTTTAATGATATATATAATGCAACATATACCTATATAAGTATTTCCATTCGTTTTTTTATGTCTAGATGTTGTGTATAGTTTTATAATAATACTTCAATTTAATGAGTTAATTTATATACATCAATTATTGCGAAATAATAATGAATAAGGAAAAACAACACCATCCAAATGAACCATAAGAAATAATTTTTAGAAGTGAATCTGCTGTTATTATTTTCCAAAACCAGTAGATCAACATTAAAGATAAAGTTGGATGTAAAACATTTATTAAAACTAAAAATAATGAAAATCATATATAATTTTCAAAATGTTTTAATAAACTAGTGTTAAATGCAATGGAATTTAAAAGTTGGCTGAAAAATTAAGAAAACTCAGAAAGCCACAAATGAAATAGGGTTGCAAATTATTGTATTTTATTATTCATTATTAAAATTGCAATCAAATTGTAATGGTTTTTAAACTAAACTACTGACGCATATAAATACTGAGTGAGGAGCTTATCTTTGAAGTGGTAAAAATGTTTATTATGAGCCGTATTAAACAAATATTGAGAGTAATATAATATACAGTTTTTTTTCATACCATACTATTTATTACATTTTTGCCCTAATAAGACCACACGCATTCATACAACATCATATTCTCGCAAATCGTTCTGTGATTTCCGCAGAGTTCAAAACAGGAATTAGTTCATGTTTTGGGTTTATTTCAGAAAATGAAAATGCTAAATGAAAGATTACCACTATTGAAAGTGAGTTGTGTGTAGTGAATGGTGATCATATTGCAGCAACCATTACAGAAAAATTAAATTAATATTTTACAATGTCTGTACATAAAAAGTACAAAACCTTATGTCATTGTATCCACAATGCTTCGCATCTACAAAATAATGGCTTCTGTTACTTAGACAATGAATGATATATGTACACCGCATTACATAGTTCAATAATAACAGCTGAATAAGTATTAGCAGCTGTTACTTTATGACTATAAAATAAAATGGTTTTCTTCAATCTTTAATGAGTATTCCAACTAAATTCATGCAAAATGCTCGTGCTGTGTTTCCTTCTCGTTGTTGTAACTCCAATTCTTGGAACATCAATTGCGTCTGTTACACTCGTACCAGCGAGACCAGGAGTAGTTATTGGTAAAAGACATTTGCTATTTTCGCCTTCCGCTGTTATGGAGTTACCACTAGAAAACCATAAAATAAGAGTGGGGTCTATCAAAGATTTCTATGGTGGTCTTGAATTCGACATCAAAGCCTACGTGGCACATCCGTTTTTCGATCCGAAACGAGTCGATGGTAAGGGCAGGACTGGAAAGGACAACAGAGACAACATCGCTCTAGTGGTCGTCACAGAAGATCTTCCAATTGGACAAGATAATGTAGATCAGGCAGATCTTGCTGATGCAAATTTTCCTACTGAAGGTCCTGCTTATGTCCTTAAATGGGGATACCCACATGGAAAAGATTTATCGAGAACCAATATCACCATTCATTCGAAAGCCGATTGTGAATCCACCCACGCCGATATAGACTGCACAAGGAATTTGTGGGGTTCGGCCTCTGATGTCTGTGACATTGAAAGAGGAGCACCCGTGTTTTCTGGAAATAAACTCATTGGTACTATCGCCACTAGTGAATGGTGCAAAAATGGTGACAAACATTTGTTTATTAACAGCATACCATACTATGAAAAATGGATTAGACGTACAATCAAAGATGAAGATATGTACAATCCTTAAATGCAACAAATAAAATATAATAATTTTATGTTTAACTCACTTGTTTTATTTTATAACCTTAGCATTTGGAAATTATATTGTAACGGTGCCGATTTTTTAAAATAAAAATGTTAACAAAACTCCAAGTTTCGAGGTCCCTAGAGTATTTTGAAAGATGCCTAAGTGGTATACATCTACATGCATATGTTTCGAATATCACACAAATAATTGTTCGACATATAAATACGAAGTTCGCAGTGTAGGTAGACCAGTTGCACCATGTCTCATATTTTCTTATACATTTTTTTTAAAACAGTAATATATTTTATATAAGTTACTGTTTGTTGAAGATATACATATATTTAGGAAGTATGTGCATGTATAAGCGTTCACACACTTGTCCTATCGACCAAATAGTTGGACTATGCACCCTGTTCCTACAAAAAAAAACAAAATTTAATTTTCACCTACTCTTTACACCTCTGAGTCTATTCAAATCCAAGCTTCGAATGCAAAGAGCGGTAACAGGAGTCTTTGTATATTGTCGAATAGTAAATTTTTAGTTTGATTAATTTAAAAATATTTAATATTTCGGTTTTCTTGTTTACATCTATTTGATAACCTATGTATGTATTCTAGATCGAGTGAGTTAATAATGATAATATTGTATATTTTGAATTTTGGTAGGTAGGTTTATAAGGTAGAATTCACACACATATTTTGCCGATTTCAATCTGTCTTTAATACTTCACAAATTTGAATTATGTATGCACCAATAGTTCCAATAATTTTTTAACAACAAATTTTTGTTACCTTTTTATTGAGTTCATAAATTCACAGAGCTCTCAGACTCCTATGAATTCACCAATGAACGTAGAAACAGTTCTAGATTTTCAAAAGTTATATGATTACTCAAATATCTGGTAATATGAGATATAGGGTGAATTTACACCATATGAGTCGTTATTTTTGAGAATTCATATGACGTCTTTTATGATTTATCAGATGGTGTAAAATAGTTTAAAGCAAACGAATGGAAGTAGATTTTGTATTTGTCTTAATTTTAACACCAGTTCAGCTTATTTGCAGTCGTCATAAGTTATCATAACGACACAACAACGAAGACTTAGTTTTTAGTAAAATTAGTAAGTACGTATATGAGTCTCCTTGACAGTTGTCACCTATATATATGATTTTACGATGCTGTATTCGTTTGATCATTTTGAATTTGAAGTTTAGTGTCACTAATTACAATACATTGTAAAGCCGAGGTCAAGCGATTTTTAGAACGAAGTGAATAAGCGAAAAGCATATAAAGATTCACTACCTGCGATCAATAAACATATAGTTCAAAGTTATTATTTTCAAATCTATTCAATAGAGTAACTTAAAAATTTCACAGAATAATTTCAAAACATACTAGGTACTTTAAACAATTGCAAAACACATTGATTTGTTAGAATACTGACTACTCCTAATCCCTGAAATATGTATGTTAATATAATAAAAACAGCAACGGATGCAGCTAATTACCTTGTGGAACTTTTGAAATATTAGTCATTTCAAAACAATCGTATATAGAAGCAATAATGAACAATTTTAAGAGTGCCATTTTTTCATCGATTTAAAAGTCAAGACAGTAAAATGCTTAATATTTAACCTTGAAAGTATTTCTTGGTGGCCAAACCTACTGAAAAGTGATATTTGCAACATTTCGTAAAAGCTGTATGGTTACGTAGTTATCTTTGCTTGACGTTATCAGTATATTATTGATTATTGGGACTTAGAATCCTAACCTCCTACAGATAATCAACAACTAAGTAAATATAACGCACCTGTTGTATTACGACAATCTGACAGTATTCTGACAGTACTAAAGTATAAAAAGCAAAGATTTTCTGCAAATTTGACTTAGTATTCAACTTAAATTGATACAAAATGCTCGTGTGGTGCCTTCTTCTTGCTTGTGTGACCCCCATTCTTGGAACATCAATTGCGTCCGTTCCGGGAACACCATCGAAAATAGGAGTAGTCGTTGGCAACCGACACTTGCTTTTTACACCTTCCACTTTTATTAATCGTCCATTAGAAGATCTGAAAGTAAAAGTGGGGTCTCTCAACAATCACAATGGAGGTCTTGAATTCGACGTTGAAGCCTACGTGGCACATCCCTTTTACGATCCGAGAACAGACGAAAAAAAGGGTAGGACTGGAAAGGACAACAGAGACAACATCGCTCTAGTGGTCGTCACAGAAGATCTTCCAATTGGTCAAGCTAATGTAGATAAGGCGGATCTTGCTGATGCAAATTTTGCCACCGAAGGTCCTGCATATGTCCTTAGATTTGAATACCCGTATAATCAAAATGCTTCGAGAACCAATATCATCATTCATTCCAAAGCTGATTGTGAATCCACCCACCCCGACATAGATTGCACAAGAAATTTATGGGCAGAAGCTTCTGATAGCTGCGACTTTAACTTTGGAGCACCCGTGTTTTCTGGAAATACACTTATTGGCACTATGGCCAATAGTAAATGGTGCAAAAATGGTGACAAACATTTGTTTATTAACAGCATACCATACTATGAAAAATGGATTAATCGTGTAATCAGAGATGAAGATCTGTACAAAGTCTAAATAAAACAAAATAATTTTGTGTTTCACTCATTCGTTTTACTTTATTAAGGTTTCACAATTTGTAGTATTGCCTAGAAGTTTTTCCTTTTTTTCGGAGATAAATTTGCATTAATACTTATGCATGAGTATATGTATACATATGTAATTTATAAATATGCATTTTATAAAAGCTTCTCCTGTTGAGATGAATATTTGGTTTGTGCAACATGTTCCTAGAAATTTTTTTAAATCTGCTCCTCGTTATACCCAACATCGTTCAGATAAATTTTCAAAAATATAGTTTTGAAAGTGCATTTAAGTTACGTAGTCAAACAATAATAAGAGATGAAAAAATGATTTAAGTGAAAATTTTGTTAAGTGGTATAAAAATTATACGATTATATGTAATTATTGACGATAGTTGTAACGGTAATTAAGTAAGTTTTATAATGAACTTGCCGAATTTCTGACTACGTTCTATGGACTTTTAATAGAAGATTTTCTACTAAATTTAAAGCAACCGATCAGCACTTCTAATACTATTATTTTTGAATAAATTTTAAACGATTCTCACCAGAATATAAGTAGAGTAGGATTATGTAATAAACACTTTTTGGAATCATTAACAGAAAGAAAATATCATCTTCGGACAGAAAACAAAATTCTGCCAACCATAATCCTTAATACGCAAAACCGGAGTCAAGGGATAACAGAACGGTACATATTACATATAAATAAATTGTATAGACTACCATTTCTTTTCTAACCAATACGAAGTTCAAACAAGTTCCCTATATGCTGACATCCTCGGATTCTTTTCGGAGTTGGGGGTAAAATAATAATTATAAACGATTTTGCAAAATAACTCAAAATTATCAGCAACCAATAAATATACAATCAATATGACTTCAGTTTTAATACAAATATACATACATTCACTTTGAATCAACAACATATTTTGAAGAAACTCAAAGCAGGATTGGCTTTATGGGCAATCGTATTAATATGGTCATGTAAATTGGTGATTTAACCGCACACACAGGTCCTTGGTCTCATCGACTTAGAACAATTTACTATTGTTTATATTATTGAAAGCATAGTCAACAGAAGGACATAGACGTAAACTTACTAACATTATGAAGAGCGCCATTTATAGAAAGGATCTAATAAGTCAGAATTAAAAATGAGTCCTGCAGTTATTATTGGATATTTTCAAAACTACAAAAATGTCTGAGAGTATTTCCAATACACTATATGTATTTCAAAAAAATGGAACAAAATATCGATTTTTTTAAAAAAGCTGACTACGCCTAATTACTGAAATATGTAACAATAAGAATAGCAACGGAAATTGTGAAATTGCTGAAATAATAGTTATTGCGAAACAACCACATTGTATATTCAAACAGTAATGGCAGAATTTATGAGTGTAATGTTTAAATCGACTTAAAAGCCAAAACACTAAACAATTATTTGCAATATTTTACCCAAAGTCTTAGCTTCATAATTATGTTAAAAGTGTTTTTTGTCTGTCAAATTTACTAACACAAAAATATTTGGAATATTTTACAAAAAGTCTTAGCTTTGTTATTATATGACGTAGTTTTCTGTAAATGGAAACATAAAATTCATTTCATAGCCCCGTAAAGACGTAGACGACAACTAAATAAATATGACGCAACTGTTTTATTACGACAATCCGAAAATATTGAAGGATGTATTATACATATAAAAAGCAAAGATTTTCTACAAACTTGACTTAGTATTCAACTTAAATTGATACAAAATGCTCGTGTGGTGCCTTCTTCTTGTTTGTGTGACCCCAATTCTTGGAACATCAATCGCGACCGTTCCGGGAAGACCATCGAAAGTAGGAGTGGTCATTGGCAAAAGATACTTGCTTTTTGCACCTGCCACTTTTGATGGACGTACACTAGAATATGTAAAACTAAGAGTGGGATCCTTAAACAATCACAATGGAGGTCTTGAATTTGACATGAAAGCCTACGTGGCACATCCCTTTTACGATCCGAGAACAGACGACAAAAAGGGTAGGACTGGAAAGGAAAACAGAGACAACATCGCTTTAGTGGTCGTCACAGAAGACCTTCCAATTGGACAAGATAATGTAGATAAGGCGGATCTTGCTGATGCAAATTTTGCCACCGAAGGTCCTGCCTATGTCCTTAGAATTGAACGCCCGTATAATCGAGATGTTTCGAGAATCAGTATCACTATTCTTTCCAAAGCCGATTGTGAATCCATCTATAACTCTTATATAGATTGCACAAGGAATTTATTGGCAGAAACTCCTACTTGTGACGTTAACATTGGAGCTCCTGTATTCTCTGGAAATATTCTTATTGGCACTATCGCCAGTACCGAATGGTGCAGGTACGACAGGAGCCACGTTTTTGTTAACAGCATGCCATACTATGAAAAATGGATTAAGCGTGCAATCAACGATGAAGAAACCCAGTTTTCCAAAACGTAACAAATAAAATAATTTGTAACAATTGTACATATTTTGTTTTTTGCACCTTTGTTTATAATCTGACTGCATATAGTATATCATTATAACCCAAAGAACAATATTAATAAGATGCTATCTAGCACGAACTTTTTGTTATGAAAATAAATATTGCATTTATACTACATATTAGGAAACGAGTCACTCGAATAACCCTTTTCTATCATATAAAATGTCTCTTAAATTAATATTATTCCCACTACAGAATATTTGTGACCTGCGACAAACTTAAAAATCTATTAATTTTTAAGTACATACAGCAACATTTTGAAGTACATTGAATAGTGTGAATTGATTGATATATGGTATATACATATGTAAAAAAAATTTTCTGAATTTTCTCCATGTGGAAAATACCACTTTTGGATAATCGATTGCATCCGAATACACTCACTGGACTCCAAACAGGACACGTTATTGACAAGAGATATTTAATTTTCTCTCCTTGCTTTGTTGATCCGGACAATTTTCCTCCAGAAGCAGACAAAATTAAAATTTGATGCAAGATTTGCAAGTGATTTTACTGGTGGTAATATTAATATTCAATATTAAATACTCCAAAATCAGATGTCTACCGTCGTTTTAGTCGTTTTTAGAGAACATCTTCATTGGATGTACATAATAACGTTAACCAGAAATTTGAACGCAAATTTAAAGACTTTCTTTCATCCTTTACTGATCAAAAATTAATTGGAGCAACTTTACATCAAACTTCAGAGAGAATTACGTGGCAACATTTATTCTCATGGTGAATTTCACTACGAATTTATGGCGATACAAGATAGTCTAAGTATGATTTTAACAAGGGAGCACCTGTATTTGAAAATGCACTAACCTGCATTGGTGCAATTGCTAACGCCTGTTAATGTAATAAAACAAATAGAAGTATACTAACTAAGAAATAATCAAGCAGTATACATACAACATTTTTCACTTTCACTCAAATTTATTATTTTCAAAAAAACCTTTTCCAGAAAAAGTCAAAAAAGCCCTAGATAATTAAAACACCGCATTTATAAGTATATAAAAAACATTTTTCTGAGATTTTAAGACTTTGAAAGTCAAAACTCTATAGGAAGTTAAAACTAACTGAGTAACATATTTGTCAATAATTACAACATAGAAATATTAAAGTGATTTTATCACATGTATTGCCTAGCAGTTAAATTTAAGGTTACGATTTTCTTCAACATACTAAAAAGACCCCTTCGAGTATAATCGAATATCATATCAAAATTATGAGCTAAAATTTTGCTAGTTTATAGTAAGTCAAATATTTTTATTAGAAGAGTAGTATTAGAAAAATTTGTATGCATTAAATAACTGAAATATTACTAAAATAATATATATATTTTGTTTAGTAAGTTAAATATCGTTTAAAGGACGAGTTACTAGAATTCGAAAATTTATCCAAAGTTTGCAGAAAAATTAATGAACTTCTTATTGTTTGAGTGTGCATTACGAAGAAAGTTGATTAATGATTTTTGATGAATGTATACAGCTGCTGATAATGCATGACGCATTTTTGGTTTTTGCAACGTTTTAAAAAGTTAGTGTTTCTAAGCAAGAAAAGTTTGAATTTTATTCAGTTTAGAGGAAATAAGAAACATCTTAAAATAGTGTATGAAAATTAGAAATCCCAAGAAACAGCAAACTTACATCAATATTCCTAAGGACATTTTACTTATTAGGCAGTATAAAAAAAATGTATATTAAGATATGTATATACTTTATGTGCGAAGGGGTGATGAAAAATACTTTTATTTCTATTTATATGTAGGAGATCCTTTTCTGTTAGTTCCATCAAAATAACTTCAGTTATTCTTTATTTATGAACCGTTTGTTTTGAAAGTGGTATTAGTTCATTTTTTTAGCATATCCATAATTTTAACAAGGACAACATCTGAAAATAAAAGTACAATATTTGATTGATCATTTAAAAGCGACATGTTAAACAATTAAAGAAAGAAGATAATTTTAAAAAGGAATTTAAAATACATTAAGAGATAAACCTAGGTTTTAATTGCTTGGTGCAATATGGTTCAGGTTAACTGGAATATCTATGTACTTTATAGCGCCCTTAGACAAATTGTTGACAAATTTGTGGAATAATCCAGCTTAAAGTCAAGGCCTTTGATGGTCCATTGCATTTTAATGAGGTTTTCAACACTTGTGCACCATCAAAGTTAACTTCCATGTCACTGCCTCCATCCGACTTAAGTTCGATACAATGGGGCCAACACCTGTCGATGCCGGAGATGCGGAGCCCCATTCCAGTCCTGGACCAAGCGGCACAGTGGCGGTGTTGTGTCCAGCAATCTGCTGCACCAAATCTCGTGTGGGGGGCGCCATGGAGCACCAAATAAATTCATTAGGGCAATTTCAGTTGTCCGGGCCAAAGCCCGGTTGCAACTGGCGTCCCAAGGGAAGTGGGTAAGAGGCGAACACGGGTAAGGAGCCCCAGAGACTTTGCACCCGTGGAGTCGAGTTATTAGCGCTTTATTTCAGGTGTTGGCCTTTGAAAACCCTGCGGTGCACAGTTGGCTTCCTCGCAAACGAAAGTTATCGAGGGCGCGTTCCAAACAGGAGGATGGGGTCCAGGATCTGAACAGAGTTACACCTGTACGAATCGTCGAGAATAATCGGCAGCACAAAATTGTTCCCCTTGTTTCCACCAATTAGGCACTCTTGGCTTTCTGAATACGACTTCCTTTAAAACTTCCTCATGTGTTCGGGATAGGTGGGAAGAGGCGGGACCGCTCGGGATTCGTTTGTAGCCCCAGAAGTGACACAACAAGTTTCTAGCGAGCTCGCTAACAAGAGAGTGGCGCACCCCGCTTTTAAAACTTTTCCTTCCGTACCGACTCCCGAGGTAGTTAAAGGGCGTCCTTTATCTAGGATAATCAGTTTGAAGGCAGTCTTCAATCCTAGGTGCTAGAAAACAAATTCTAGCCGTATTTCTCTTGATGATCGCGCACCTGAGGCCCACCCCTCTCGCTTTTGTATGCGCTGCACGTTATTATAGCGCCTTTTGTCTGCGAGGAGCAGGGACTCACGGGGGCTGGATTCATTAAGGGCTCGGAGCAGCATCAACAAGGACATACAGGAGCACGTGGATGGATTCTGCTTCCACCTCTACCGCGAAAATGGCGGCTTTAACAAGTTGTAAGAAGGAAAGTCACCAAACAGTCGAACGTCTTCAAGTACTAAGCCCCACACCGAAGGAACATGAGTGAGGAGGCGCAAATTAAGCTCTACGATTGCATCGTGGATTGAAACAATTAAAGTTTTCACTTTGTGCATATTTACATAACTTTCTTCATCTCAAAATTGCACTATAACTTGCATAGTGATAATCACAGGAAGTTGAGGAGGGTGCGTCGAGGTACTTTAAAAATCTCAGAATAAGGTGTTTGCATTCAATACATGTTTGAAATATCGCGTTGCTTTCCCTACATCATTCGTCATGATTGGTTATTGTTGTAACATAGGAAAAAAACTTTCGTAAGCCCGAATAAAAATATATAGGCCCAAAACGAGACCGCAACACGCCCAAAATTTAAAAAAAAAAAATCCCCAGCTTACGCGCGAATTGGACCCGTAGCATTTTTAAAGATAAAAAACATCAAAGAGACAACAACAACGGCAACGTGCCTGTTTAAAATAAATTTAAAAATCTATGTTATCAAACCAATAGAATTGCACTTTTACTATCAGCCTTTCTTTAAGAGAGACGGATTATTATGAAAAATTAGCACTCATTATATTTTGCAAATTTATTTACTCACTTTCAAATTTTATTCACAATATTCTATATTATTATCTTGTTCTACAATATACATAATCAGTTTTATAATATAACATAAATTAATAATCGAATCATGTGTAATGTGCCTTTTGCGGCCGTATTTTGCAATAGTTCGGACTAGCTGCAGGCGTAAGTTGTTAAAATTTGACTCTGTTGCAGATTTGTTGCAAGTACGATACAGCGTTATATAGGCGTTATTATTGTTAGAGAAAGTTTGAGAGGAAATTTTTATTTAATACAACGAAGTTTTGTTTAAATGCAGAGGAGGCCAAGTACCTAGCTGATTTACTCAGTCCTACTATACCCTGACTATAACAAAACATAATTTATGTAAATATTAAGTTTCAGATAAATGTTTAACTAAAACCTCAATTCCTTTAAATATTTAATTGTACACTTTTTCGCGTATCTAGGACTTTGTAAATTAATACATCACTACAAAGAAATATAAAAGTACCCATGGATTCATTTTATACTGAAACATTTTATTGAAAGTTAAAATAAACAAATTAGTCGTTTACATGTACATACAAACATATATACATACATATCTCTTAAAGAGTAAGCGCTAATGTAAAAAAATTGTGTACAATGTTTTTAAATTATGTGGTTCTCTACGCCATTTTAAAGTCTTAAGGACTATTCTACATAACATGTATACTATTTTATGCAGCACCTTCGGGGTACATTACATGAAACCTTGAATATTCTCAGTATGTTTTTAAAACATTATATTCTAAAAACACGTTAAAAGCAAAACTAAATTTTTAAACAGGCTTAGTTATCTACCCCCAACTGCTTAAGAATCTTCTAGATTTTCTGCTAAGACGATTATTTGTTCTTTTGCCTTTCTAGCAATTGTGGTTTTCCATAAAACATTAAAAATTGGTATATTAACTAATAACTATATTTATGTTTTTATGTAAGTAATTTTCATGTACACCCTGTTACATTTAAGAAAAAAACATTGGCAATAAAGAACGAAAATTTGTCGAAACATAATAATATATTTACCATGTTTTTAACTTTCGTAAGAATTGTTTTTTGATATATTAAATATTATGGACATTCTCAAAACATGTGAGTTTAGAATGACAAAGTAACTGCTGTCAATTCAGTGAACGACCACTAGATGGCATCATACCGCATTAAAAAGCCAAAATTGATTCAACTATCGCTTAAAGGCTAAAGTTGAATTTATTGGTACAAAAAAAGAGATGATGTACTTACGTACATATGTATAATAATCGCTTGATTTAATCTGATAAAATATGCTCTCCTCTTAAACATGACAGAACATGGGGTCTATAAAAGTTAATTTGGTGGTCACATAAATTATTAGATCAGAGAAACGTGTCCCCATAGAACGAGCCTTGCCAGTGATAAATGGGGCAATCCCTCAGGTGCTCAAAAGGTTTACCAATAGCCGAATAGCCCTCGCAAAACAAGCACCCAAAATGGAGGGCCTCGGTGTAATGTGCCTCAATCGAACTCCAATCAAATTCCCACCTGTGCAAACACTTCAATCCCGCCAATGTCGCCGTTATGTTACCTGTAATCAAGCTGGCTCTCCTGCGATTACATGACCCCCCCCCCCCCTTCCGCCCCCGCCACCACTTATCCAGGACGAGGCGACAAAACCGCAGCAGTAAAATGGGTTGTGTCTGTTTGCTAATCGATGTCAAGGAGTCATCAATTTTCCTTAAACAAATTAATCGTCCTGGAGGAATTCATCAAGTGTCAACGCTAAGGCTCCGGCTGTTTTGCTTGGTGTCTTAATAAAATCCGGCTGGGGGGAGCTAAACTCGAAAAATAAAAAACCAAAATATAAACATCGTCGAATCGAACGAGCGCAGCCCACCAAAACTATGGGGGCGTAAGTGGGTTTCGCGCGGGAGCTCAACTGAAGGTGGGTGGGGAGGCACTTGGAAACGATCACAAGACGCTCCCTTGATGGGGGGCTGATTTCATTTCGTCCTGTTTGCCCGACGACGCCGCCGCCGGCTCGCCCGCATTAAACAAAACTAATTTTGATTTATTTATTACAAGTGCAAACATAAATAAGGTTTCAGCTGACAGCGCTCTTACCTTGGCCATTGCTACGTGACCCGAATGGGAGCAACAGTCCCCGTCTTCGGGGACGATCCGGGGGGCCTCTCCTGATGCCTGCGACTGTGGCCAAATGGACTTAAAGTAAATTTATCCCCTGATGATGGCCAGGGTTCCGGGGCTGAGGACGTGAGGTCAGGCGTCGCCCCCGCACCCCACTTGTTTCGGGATCGGGCACCGCTCCGGCAGCGGATAAAGTATGAATTAAAGGAAAATCATACGAACAGCGGTGGCGGCGGAAGCTGCTTTTACGTTTGCCAGGGTTTATTTGATAAACTTCTCCGGGCTTCGAGCGGAAATTAATGTTGTTCCGAGGCACGCGGACACACACACACACCGACATTCACGGCCGGGCTTCCCACAGGATCTAGGGCATTTGTCCGACTGCGGACACTTGCGGATTAGTGCATTATTCGGAATATCGGGATTTAAGCTTAATGCTACTCTGATAAAACCAATGTCCTGCTATTACAGCCGGACATATCTCCACTTTTAGAATTAGAACCAAACCTTGCCTGCTACAATTATTTACCAAACAGATCTAATGTTTAAATACCTTCAAGGAAAGTCTGCTTTATATTTTCACACCATAAGTGAAAAAAATACTAAATTGCAATTTCAAAACTATATGTTATTGATCATCTTTTAAAGAATTTAATCCTACATTTAGCTGGAGCAATCAATCTTTGAAATTTTAAAACCTTAAAGATGTTTTCAAACCAATTCAGATGAAATCATTACAGGTATACGGAATCAAAGAGATTAGGTAATTTCACTACCAAAATGAACTTTACTTCAAAATAAGCCGTTGAAAATCATAGTGGCATAAGTCAAGTTTTAATTGTTCGGAGTAAAATGAAACTTCACGTGATAAGTAATATGATTGTAGTCTTAAATTAGTTTTTGAAAATGACTTTTGACTTACTCCACTCCACTATGGCTCAAATACTACATATATCTACATATAAAAAACTAAAAAGTGAATTTGTTCAGCTTCAAAACCTGCTTCTTTTTGTCAAGGAGGAATTTCTAATTTCAAATTTAAATATTAAAATAAATTAGTATTTTCCGACGTCAAATTATATTTGAAAATTATAGTATAAAGTTAATTCTATTGATTACAACATTAGTTTTCTAAATAAATATAAAAGAACAGTAACATAAAATGCAGAACCTTAAATTAATACAAATTTAAAAACCTGTCCTCATTAAATACGTACATATATAGAACTATGTACAAAGCCTGCAGTATAAATTTCACATGAAATTGATTCGATACAACTTCTTAATTCATACGCACTGCTGCACATCAAAAATTTGTTTTTCAATACATTTCACCGCAAATATATCCTAGTATAATATTTCACTAGTTTTCTACGGAACTTTAAAACAAAAAAAAACCATAAGATTGATTCATGGAGATATGTAGTGCAGCGCCAAACATAACCAAGCAACTTTTAATATCCAGTAAATTTTTCCGATTTTGCATTCATTCTAAAATAAAACTAAAATGCCTTAGTGAAGTATTTAACTAGAAAATAGGGAAATTGGGTTAAAATAAGCAAAAGTCAAATACAATTATTTTTCTGGAAGTACTCTCGTCTTTTTACTCTGCACATCAAAAGAAAGCTCAAAATTTAAAAAAAAAATCGATTAATCTTCTTTAAACAATTTCGTCTTTCTTTGACATTGACACTCAATTTAAAGCTGAAAAATGCTTGAATAACGTTTTAATTTGCTTGATTCTCTTGGATGATTTGCATGAAAAGATCAATCATAAAATAGGATAAATTTACAATGCTTTAACTGAAAAAGGAAGGAGCACGAGATACTAATTAAACAGTTTTTACAAGATATTAAGACAAGATTAAGTACAAACAGACTTTAATGGTCAAGTGATTTCAATTTTTATTTTCATAAGGAGTCATTGAATGTTATTAAGTAATAATCATTAATTTTAAGAGTCTTCTTATAATTTCACATCATTCTAACAATCCGAATGAAAAAAGTTTTTGAAAATTCAATTATGTATATTACAATATATGTATGTAGTATGTACTTGTATTTTGTTTTCATTTATGTTTTTGAGGTAGATAAGCTCCTTTCCTTTAATTTCATAATAAATATTTAATAAGCAGAAATTAAGTGAAATGGTTTTTAGTTCGTTTTAGTTCGTTTATTTATTATTATCATGGATGAAGGCATTAAAGAGGCAATTTGCGGTCATGTTATTAGGACTCAGATTAAACCTTCTTTTCCATTATCAGACTTTCATTTGAAAGATTTTTTCCTAGCCGAATTAATTGGGAAATATATGTTATTACCCATCTTTAAAAACTACATATAGATAACTATGAGAAAAAATTTACCGTATACAGTATGAATGTACATATACTAAAAATAATACCTACAGTTGTCCGTATATACAGTATAAAGTCACTCTAATCTTAAGTGTAATTTTACATATATTTCTATGGAGAAATTGATCACAAACATTAAAGCACACTTTTAGTATAATCCAACATGAAAGTGTAAAATCATATCACTTTTAAACTTTCGATGCAATATTCGATCAATTTAGTAAATCCTGTCAGATTTTAGACCAAATTGGTGTACACACAGGAATATGTACAAAATACGGCAAACTGACGTGCATTATGTAACCACTATATAAATATCTAAACTCTCATTGTAAATCGAATGTCAGTAATTGTGACGGTATTTATTAGGGCAAAAACGTAATGTCAAAAATTTGTGAAAATTTAGTTTTTTAATAGCAAATCTCTTAAAGAAAAAGGTTTTTTCTAACTTTTGTAGGTACATACTTTTTAACATTTATAACTTTCCGTTTTTATATTTTCTGATATCTTTTTCTTGTTTTTGAGTTTATTGCAATACATGAACAACAAACAATAAATTAATACGCTTTCATTATTAAAATAACCATATCTCTACTATTCCCTCCAATTTAAGCTATTGCTTGTTTTTGGTGATCCAACCTTGTTCTCTTTTAATTAAAAATCATTATGATTTCTATAATTTTATTACCTTCATCTTTCAAAGGCACTTCGCGGAAGTTATAACTAAATACCTACTCATTTGAATGTAATACTTTCACATTACAGATATTTTGAAGTGAAATTAATCGGTTTAAGAGAAAACTTAACTTTATGCGAGCTGTACCATACTTAGAAATAACGTTGTTCCCTTAAAAAAATCTGTAATGTAAAAGTAGGTATTTCAGTCAAAGGCATATTCATGTCAAAAGTGTACGTCTTCTATGTGTAAATTTACCTACTTTAAAGAAGTTTAAAACCAGAAAAGCAAAAGAAACACATCTATACATTTTTTGTTTACGCGTAGGTATTGTTACAAAGGCATTTGCGCAATTTATTAAGGGTAATTTTACTACCATAAGAGAAGGTAGGTATTCAATTTCCTTTTAAAAAGAGGATAAAATTACACAAACATTTTGTTGGACTGCATTTCATGCAATTTCGTTCAAATTATTTTATAGTTTTAAGAAAAAATTTATATTGAGTACTAAAAATGATATGTATGGAATTCACTCTTTCCTACCACTCTATAGATTTTGTGGCTATTCGTCATTTGGGCTCAAAAAACGTTTCCACAGCGTTCCATCAAAATCCGTAATAAGGACTCGAACTCAAATTAAATGAAAAATAATGAGTTCTTAAGATCCAGTAAAAGCTTAAGTCAACCATATTCCTGATAAAGGCAGATAACTTGGGGATGCAGCAAGGTCCTGGTTCAGGGACAAAGCGTATGCTCATCTGATTAGCAGGTTGCCGGCTGTCCTTGTTTAGCAATTTGGCTGCTTGTGGTCGTTCCCAGTGGCTGTCTTAATTACAGCTGAAAGCCATTCAGGTCAGAAGTGATACTGACATGACGGATGAGAAGGGTCCGCTCGGCTGGAGCCTGCGAGACATCAGAAAGCAGAAGTTTCTAGTGCTCCCGCCTTTGTGCTCCTGCATAGAGGCAGAAGGATCTTTTTATCAGTTCGCAGTACGGCAGCAGTATTGGGGCCCCGGGGGGTCCTTCCCGCGTCCTGTTCAAGTATCGATCCCTTTAATAAGATTTCATCTCCTGATGGCCCTATCGCTTTCAAGGCGCTCGAGCCTCAACCAAGTCTTACTCGGGATTCCTGCTTCCAGGGACCCGGTTCCAGACCGTCCCGGATTAGCCAGATAATTGGATGAAATATTAACGAACGCTTCTAATTTCAATACCAGATCCTGGTGCAGAGCCTCATTTGAATGTACAATTGTGGGCTGATTGAAATTAAAATGTAACCGACTTCTACCAGTTCGGGTTAAGAGGTGCTGCGGGTGCCGCAGCCACGAATACGAATTGCTTTGTGCGATTATTGAGGAGAATTGATTAATCTGGGCTCTCGTTTTATTACGACTAGGGAATGGGGCCACACCCTTCTACTTGTGTCTTAATTATATTTATTCGATGGTTAATTATTAATTAGTCAAAACGTGGTTATATGCTATACAAGATATACTGCTTATTAAGAATTAGCAATATTTCATAATTTTATTCTATAAACCACTCTAACGACTGAAAGAACATCTTCGATGTAAAGCGAATAGAGAAAAAAAATTATTGATACTTATTTACATACATATGTGTCTGTATACTATATCCCTACTAACATTATAAAGTGAAAGTTTGTATCTTTGAATATTTGTGACTCAAACACGCCTAAACGCTGGATTCGAAAATTTTCAATTTTTGAGTTAAGAGTCTTCATACTCCAGCCCAGTATATACATATATATACTACATATATATACTACTTTTTATACGCGGGTTTTAAAATGACGGAACCTACATGACGGAGCCTAGATGACGACACAAAAATTGTAAATATCAGGGGATTGCCATGAAAATAGATATTTCGGGGTTTTTGGATGTCCTTATTACGAATCTACATTCGAAATTTGGCGGATCAAATATGGCATCCAATAATCTCAATGAATATAAGTGAAAAGTATTATAATAATGGTACCCTGAGGCCACTGAATTCGAACCTGTTATCAAAGTTACTTAGAGATTTCTACGTCGGTGTTTTGTAAAACATTATGGAACCAATAATAATATGATTTTTTTATATACATATGTACATATGTATATACCTTTTAATGTTTCAAAATAAGGTTTTGTTTATAATATATTCTTTTTATACACTTTTTATAAGGAATACATATTTTAGTCTACAAAGCTATCTTCAGAGCTGAGTACAAAAATATACTAAGGGAAAAACGGGAGCAACAGGAAAACTCCAGGTCAAAATGAAGAAGTCAGCGGTAATACTAATACGATTGCAGATATGCATACTACATATATGATCACATTAAACCCAAGATGAGTTCCGAAAACGGGCTCTTATTATATTCAAAGGTATCGTTCAGAAACGATAGTCTCGTATTTTTCACGATTTTTATTCTATAATTTTCAAACGTCCTGATTTCTCAATATGTAAAATGTTTAAATTGTTAATACTGCAGTTATGTATAGTATGGTTTATGCTTATTTATGTTTTGGTACTCCAGCCTTTGCACACACTTTCTGTAATTGTTATATTTTAAATGTGAATAATTTGTCAGCATCATAACTTTATTTAAAGCGGTGAAAAATTCTCTTAAAATGTTCAAATACTAAAAATACTTTCCTTTTTACTTAATACACTGCAATTCAGATTTTCTGTTGCTGAAAAATGATTTAAAACCAAAATATTTTAAGTTTTGTTGCATTGAAGTTTTCGTAACCAAACAAAAAAACATTTCTTTTGAGAATTGTGCAAAACAACTGAGATGTATAGAAAATTCCGCAGTAACGAGGAAAGTTCCAGGGTCTTATTTTCATGAAATTTTCCGGTAAGCTCTTTTGGGGATTGCTGCACGTATTTGCTCTGCACAAATTATATTTAGCGACATTCCCGCACTCTTCCCGCTGAAAGTTTATGCTACAGAGTAAAAGAAGCGTTTTTTGCGGCTCAGCTATACGACATTAATGTTATTGGCATGACTTGCACAGGTGAAGCGGGGTGTAAAGATAAGAAATTGTTCAAAACTTCTAAGAAATCGGCAAGGGAATTTCCGAAAAAGTTCCTTGAATCAATTAAATCTGTCGTGCACCTCTGCATCCCAGAACTCCTGACGTGAGGTCGCACTTGTATTTATAAAGGACCTAATTTTTTTGCAGGAAAAGTCCTAATTAGGTGCAGCAGGACTAAATAGGAAAAAGAGTGAACTAGTAAACAATTTTTTTAGCCCGGTTTAAAACAGCGGTGCTAACAAAGGAAGCACTTTTTTATGTGCCTCCCCTTTGGGGGACGGGGCTCGGGCTGTATCTGCATTTTGCAGCATCCCTTACCCGGGCCTCGAACATTTTGCGGGGACGGAAAAACTTTTCGCACTTTCCTTCCTCTAAATTACGCTGTTCCTTTGTTTCATCAACGGAAAAGTGCTCATCTTGGTGAGATTTTTAAAACCTCGTGCGCTCGAAGGACATCTGGTGGTTGTTATTCGCGCCCATTTTGCTTTCATTTATTTTTAGTACTTTTTATTTTTGTTTTGCAGTCCTCTGCAAAGCCGAATCCCCCTTCCCCGGCCCACTGTGCAGCGGTGGTGGGAGAGGATACCTATGGAATTAGTGCGGTTAAGTGGTGCACGCGGAAACCAGAGGAAGGTGCCAGCTTGGCTGGCATCCAGAAAGGAGCTGGCTTAAGTGCTCCCTCACGACAAAATCGTGTCAAGGACGATTTGACTTTAACCCCGCGGTTTTAATTTTTTTTTTTTAATGCACCACGCCGCTTCACCGCGGACGGGACAAGCACACGTTCCTTTCGGCATGTCAGGTGGGAATATTACTCTTAATGAGAAATTAAGAGCCTGCTCCGGTCCCGTATTCATAATTGCAAAGTGGGAGTTTTCCACAATTATGCGGAGTATGGTATATCCCAACAGATGACACACTATTATTCTTCAAGGTGAAGCGAGTCTGCTCGCTCTATCTCCGAAAACATTCGCCATAGTTTTTCAGGGTTTTCGCTTATTTCGGACCGCTTTTGTCGCCATAAACTCAAGGTTGTCCCGACCACGTCATTAACGAACGGCCCTTAACGAAGGAACAAGACCTAACGAGACCAATCCCACATCCATTTATCTTTTCTTACTAATATTTTACTATTTTTACGGATAGTACCAACCTACAACTTACATGAAACTGCTTTGTTATTTATCAAATATTTTATTTTACAATAATAAGGAAATTTGATATAAAATATGATATAACCATAGAAGACTTTTGACTTCAAAAAGGCCTGAAAATTTGTAAATCATACTAACGATTGAAAAACTTAATTTTTTTACGCTTACTTTTTCGTACCTTTATCTCAGGAATGGTTAGTAACATTAATATATATTAAATCAGTAAATTGCTTATTTAGCACAAATTATTAGTTTGTGAAGTGGTGACAGACAATCACTCTTTAATTAGAAACGATCGGATGATGCCCCAAATTATAACTTGACTATATAAATATCGTTTACCGGATCCGAGACAGGAATAAAAACCGTAGGATGCTGCACCAAAATCGCTTGGAACAAAACCGAAAATTAATTAAAAGAATAGGAAAGGGTGATTAAAAAATAAAAAAGAGTGAACTATGGCAACAAAATTAAAATTAATGAAATTTTCAAAATTGAAAAAATAAAAGATGCTTAAATTAGATAAAAATGCGAGAATAACAAAATGAAAGAGAAAATAGGCTACTCGCTCGCATCGGGCTAAGAATCGCGTCTCCGTATCGAGCGAGCGGGAAGTGCTCTGGAAGAAACCTCCGCCATTCCTGGACCAGCTCGAACCGGTCGGACACCCTACGCTTCACGGGTGGTAACGTCAGCGGTTCCAGCTGATCAAGAAAAAATAAATAAGTAAATGAAACTCAAAAAAAGGACTTACCATGATCCGCGATACTCAAAGTGGGAGTAGTGTTGCGGTCCCCAAGTAGTTACCTAAAAAAAAGAAAATTAATTAATTATTTTTATTTTTGTTCAATTAAAACATAATCACCAACCCTTTGATTCCTACGAGCAGAGGGGGCGAGTCGAAGCGAAGTGGAATAAGGCAGAAGCCGGCCTTCCTATAACTGTAGAGAAAGCAAGCTATCAGCGAAAGTAAACGAAAGTCAATAAAAATTAACCAGTGAAATTTTGTGGAAAAAGACAGCATGAATAAATCGCAAGATTAATTTAGACTACTTACCTCCTCAAAATTCGGTTTCCGCCCATATCTCGACTAGGTGGGCCACTCCCGGCTAAAGTACCATACTTATAAACAAAACAATTAAATTCTTCATTTATATACCAGCCAATAATAGTATTAGAGTCCGAGCATTTTTTAATTTTAATTGCCTCACCTATGTCCTACCCCTTTTTGTCGCACCTTCCGATCCGCGGTAATAATTTTCGATCTTCGCTCCTGACCCGTTGCCCTGAGGCTTAAAAGGGACATTATCGAAGATTAGCAGCGGTAGCACAATTCAACTGATCGCTGCAACATGCTCCGCCTAATCAGTATGGGTGAAGTATTAACATACATACACATACATACATGTAGCATACGCAAATCAACTGTTCCGCGCCTCCCTACTACGATTTAGTAGTTAGAAGTTGATAAAATGCTCCAAACCTTATGGTTGAAGAAATTAAGGCGGAGCTTGGAATTTGAAGAAATTGGTACACTGTCACAGGGTGCCGAAGAAATATAAATGAACAAGGTTTTTATAATTGGTCCTTTATGCCAAAATAGAATTGTTAATTCATTTTATATTTCACGACAATTTGTTTAGATACATATTCACAAAAATAATTGGTCAAATATGCCACAATATGGTATCAATTCACTAAAAACTCAACCTGAAAGAACCACCCTGTCCTTTAAAGTAAACCGATCTCTAAAGCACCTCACCAGATGATTAAATTTGGTTTTCTAAGCTAATCTAGAGCGCATAAAATAACCTATGGTGAGAAAACGTAAACAAATCATTCTTTTTACGCCTTCAGTGTGTGAAGTGGACATTTTTCACCTGTGCAAGTTTAAAAACACGATCGGCACGTCACCAACACAATGCCACAAGAAGCAATGCTGTGCTGGAGCATATGGTAATAAGCATGTCATATAAAAATTCGGATTTTGGAACAAGCAAGCAAAAATGTTCTCTTTTTTACCAATGGCCCAATTATTAGTTTTATAATTTTAAAAATTACTAGTTATGGAGATAATTATATCTTAAACCAGATCCGGAAAACTCTACGCATCCAGGTAACTTACCTGGTCTTCTACGTCCTGGCTGCGATTTTAGTCCTGGTTGGCGAAGGCTGCCCTGACGAACTCTACACTGCACTACCCGATGCGTTGCACAAGGGACTTCCATTTTCACCTCAACAACAATAAAAGGGAGAGTTCCCGTTAAATTCCCGCACGCACTTCACGTAGCACAGCACCCGAAACTTTGAAAAGTCGGTACGCAAAACGTCGCCACCCACTTATTCCCCGCGTAATGTTTCCGAAACTAGCGCGCCGCGCGGCAGAACATTTGTTGTCAACTTGACTCAGCAAACGCTGCTCCGCATGCCGACCGTCCGCTGTGCGTGCGCAACTCAACGCTTTTTCGGAGTTCAACCACTACCACACACTCAGCGTAAGCACAGATCGCGACAGGGGTTGTCAACCGTGAGCGACACCCCGACTTACGCACTGCGAGCGCGATAAATTTCGACCCGACTAAATAAATTAATTGGGCAACACATAATCCATATGCTACTGTGACCAAAAAGTAAGGTAACATTTATTTTGAAAAATCGTTATTTTTCTGCTAAATTAATTTGATGAAATTCAAAGTAGTCCCCCCGATACAATGCACTTATTAACCGACTTCCAAAAAAGGAGGCGGTTATCAATTCGACCCGTATGTATCTCAATTTTTAATTTCTCTTCACACATAACTATTGAACGCGTGAATTGATTTTGATGATTCTGTTTTTGTTCGATAGCTTAAGATTCTCCGAGGGTACAATGATATGTATGACAATCCGAAGGCCTCGCAACAGAGAGGTTAATCGAAATAAAAATTATAAATGTCCTGGATATCATAAACAAAATGACTATGAACAGTCAGCCTACACTTGTGAAAAATATAATTTGCTTTGTTATTTTGTAATAGGTAGCGCGCAGTACAAAATCAGCTAAGGTCTAGTGCATTATTGCCTATGTAGTTATAAATAATGAAGAGAATCTGGTAATTTAGCAAAGCATTAATAATGAAATTTTTCTTGATTTTGCGGCCCGAACCCATGATACAAATCGCCTAAATAAATAATTAGTATTAATAAGTAATTTACGTGCGCTGTGTGCCCAGGGTATTAAAGGTGTTCTTGAGAATGCTCATTACTACTATATTTCGGCGCCCAAATTTGAAAATTTAAAATAGCGGAGCTAAAATACTTGCTGAATTATAAAATGATGATAACATAATGCTTAAAAACAATTCGACTAAAATATCATGCAAATGATTACAGAGGAATTTCTTGATAGGTAGAAATCTAATTTAGTGTAGGTACTGCTCAGTGTTAAAAACTTAATGTTATGGGATGGCTTAGCGCTTAATTGTTTTTAATTTAAATATGATGTTTAACGTTAAATGTAATTTACTTTTCACAATATTTTAGTCAACTCTCAAAAAATGAGTAAAAGGATATTCAACAAAATCATTCAATCATTTAATCTAAGTACACTTAACGTTAAAACTACAATCGTATACATCTGTTTCATAATTCGGTTCGACGATAAATAACAACCCCACATGTAAGTAAATAAATAAAATAACAAAACGAATTAGAAAATAAAACTCGCGTCTAAAAAAAATTTTTTCAAGATAAATAAAACCGATTCCAAAAAATCCCAAGTCCTAAAAAATATAAAATAAATATATTAAATGTCCACAGCTACTACTTTCAACATTAAATACAAGACTTTCCTAGATTTTTGAAGTCGGTGTGAAAACCTGACTTACATATATTAACTCTATACTAAATAATTAAGGCAATCAGATATTGTATATTAGTCAGGTTTTCACACCAACTTCAAAAATCTAGGGAAGTCTTCTATTTAATGTGTCGAACATTAGTTACTTAGTCTCTTTTTCTCAGTAATGAAATTAACGACAGGGGTAAAATATGTGTGTGTTTAAAACCAAATTCCATACCAGGGGAAACAGCTAGAAGATAATAATTTTACATTTCACATACTTCTTTATAAAAATTAATGTTTGTATGGTATGTTCGGCGTCCATGCGTCCGCGATTCGTTCATAAGATTGAGTTTAAAATTTGTGATGTCCCTAAGTAAGCCCCCGAAAAATTTCTTGCACAAGAATTTCAACCTACATATTTTCGAGCTGTTGAATTACATGAACCTTAATTTTTGCGTTGCTTTCCTTTGTCCGGAAAATTGAAAAAAAATTATGAACAAATCCATAAGAATTTCGAGCTATTTTCGAACTAATTTTGAGCAACATTCAATATTTTCTAACATCAACCGCTATGAAATGTTCGCCCTTTTGAAGTTTTCCGATACTGAAGCCAGCCCCCAGAGAAAATTATGATGTGGGAAGATAAAAATGAGTCTTGATTTTCAAGCTATTTTCGAACTGTCGAATGCTGCCAACCCAGATGTTCGACCCACCAGTACTACATGCATTTAGGCAATTTTGCAATTCCAATGTTTCCCAATGAAGTTTTATTACTATATAAGTATTGTATTTATAATGTCTGGAACGCCAGCAAAACAAAATGTGGTTTTGAAGTATATGTAAAGTTTCGGTGTTTTCCGTTCAGAAAAGTTGCTTTTTAAAGGGCCATAAATTATGAATAATTTTTAAAATAATAGTTAATAGTATATTCTTAAAAGTATATATAGTACTTTTCAATTTTGTTGTCGTTTTCAGTTATTAAACCAGAATTGCTCCTTTAGTAGCATTTGCACCCACCTACACCAATTGTCGATTATTTTTAAGAAACATTTTCCTGGTTTTAATAATCACCCCCTCGAAATGAAGATTGCGGATTCCCTTCCAAAGGATAATTCTGCTTATAACCCAGGGCCACATCCTCCGTTTGTATGTAGATGCTTTAAAGAGATTTACCCAACGAAGTTAGTTTTCATGTACCTGCCACCCAAAATCGCATTTTAGCCGCAGCCACCATACGATTATTATGTGTTCGGCGCCACCTTGCCGAAAATTGCATTTCCACATTAGCGATAATTTTAGTAGTGCTGCCATCAACCCGACTCACTCATTGTGCGATTATTTGCATGCACTTACGAGATAGAAGTACCAACCCCACCTCCACCCCCTCAGTGCATTCCTCGTTGGTGTGCATTTATCGCGCGAAACTCACTCAAGTGCTCGTTGAAACCAACGTGCCGAGGCGTCACGGCGCGCAAACTTAATAAGATTGTTACCGCTCAGAGCTCCTTACCGCCTCGGGAGCCCCACCGTATTTTGTAAATTTCATTAATTGCAGGGCGGGAGCGGGAGGGTCATGACCCAATAGCGCGAATTAGGCCCCTTTCGAAAGGATGGAAGCCTGTCGCCAGGACTTCAAATGGGATTAAATCCTCAAGGAGTGTTTGTGTAGAGTTATTTACCTTCACCTGGAATTAGGAATGATCCCCCAAAATCAGAGGCAGTGCTATTTTTGAACTTAATGCTTGGGTTCCCCTATTTCCGACGAAGAGGACACCTACTTGCTCGTCAGGTATATTTATTTTTCTCCTATCGTATTTTGGGGGAAAAACATCTCAACGTTACCGATAATGGCAAACCAAATTCTATAGAAATTTATTAAGTTGACGAGTTTCCCTCTACCAATTCAGAATCATTTATGCCAGTTTCTCCCTACAATTTCTGGGAGTATTATTTTACCAGGTATTATTGGTTTCGTTTCTCCCTCCCTTAAAAGGATAATTAGCGAAATCAATAACAATTATCCGGTATTTCCCCTAGAAAATATTTTTTTAGGGATATAAAACCTGTCTGCAATAAAAACAGAAAACAGTGCTCCTCCTTAAGGCATCCCTGTTTGCAGACGACTCAGAATTCCGGGAATCGGGTTTGTTCCAGAGCAGGGTGAAGTAAACCGCCGCTGTGTTGCTGGCCATGTTCCCGGGCGCAATTATTTTCTTATTCCCAGGAGCTTATATCGATTACCTATACTTGGCTTTTCCAGGTGAAGTAGTTCCTGCAATGGGATAGAAACGTGCCTACATTTCCTCTGCTAATTTACTTTTGCAGCCATAAGACTTAATCGGAGCGTTATAGCAACAGGAAGCGGCGGCAAGAAGGACCAAAAATTTGAAAAGGGATCAGAAGGGAAAATTACTGAAATTTTCATGAATACAATATGCGTGTCTTGCCCTAAACATAAAAAGAGTACAATTTCTATCCCGAACATTTAAGGAACACTTTAGTTGATCACAAGGAGTTCATATGGAACTAAATGACCTAGCTATATAACGTCTTTTATTTAATAGTACCTGTAATGTATACTGGTTTATCGGTTTCTTCCAAAACACAGCAAATATTTGTTTTTATTAAACGTTTTATTGCAATTACCATACTAACAGCGTTTCCGCTTTATAGACAATTTTAAACTCATTAAAAATCAAATTAAATCAATTAACAAACAATAATCCAGCTTGATAACTCTTTGAAAATTTATAGATCCGAAAATTTTTATATAATTATTATAATATAGTATTTATACAAAAGGTAAGCCTATTTTAAAAAATTTTTAATATTTAATTTGGTGTAAAAAATTGGGTTTTATTTGTAGAAAAGAATTTGATTTATTCTTTGATATAATTTTTTGAAACATATAATTAAATGTTTATTAATAAGTTAACTATACCTTAGGGACGAGGTTTGTTTTGAAATAAATGTACACGTTGAATTTTTCATTAGTATTGAATGGCCTAGTGCAATGCTTTCGAGGTTATTTTCTATGTGTTTGCGAAAGCAGCACTTCTTACCCCAGTCTACCCTCATATTATAGCAACTAACTTTTCTATTAATACTATTTTATTACGAGAAATGAAGAGATAATGAGTATACAAATTTAATTATAATCAGTAAAAGGAAAAAAATATTATATCAAATTAATAATCCTTCGTTTTCAACGGGGATACATATTTAGAAAACTGCAGAATTAAGGATGCGTTCTACTTCGAAGAACATTTGCAATATTCGTTTATTGGCTAAAGGGCTTAACCCTCTAACTGGCAAAACTTTAAAAATCAAATTAAAACTTCGGGAATTTTTTTCCTTATTAACTACTTATGACAAGAAACGAGGAAAAAGTATGCTCGAATCAATTATGCGTTTTGTTTCGCCTTCAGGTAAGAACAGGTAAATGCTACCTCAAGGCACTCTTGCTAGTTTGGAATAATTTTTATTCAAAAGAGAGGAAATAACAAATAACAATTTTAAATTATTTTCTATGGTGATTATAATAAAAGCAATTTTTGGTGTTTGAGCAGTTTAAATGAAGGCTCCATTTTTCACAAATACATTGCGTTTGGGAAGATTTGCAGAATTTGAACTTTTTTTTGCCACCTTCTTTTCCTAACCACGCTGGGAAGTTGTCATATTTGTCAAACTCAGTTAAAAACGTTTCTTAGGATCTAAATACCAGATTAAGAAGCGGCTATGATAAAAAAAAAATTCACCTGTTGCGTAAACGTGATTTAAGCAATAGGTGAATAGGCAGCCTTACCAGTTAGAGGGTTAAATAATCAAAGTTATTCATCTGCTTAAATATTTTAAGATATGCCTAATACATTCATGTGTTTTTAAAACATGATCAAAAATGTATAAAAACGCGCAATGCATAAACTAGATTTTTGAAATTCCTGTATTGAAAGAAGAGGGAAACATATAAATAGAAAGTTTTCTGGCCTAATTCTGATACTTTTCGGATGGCCAATATTACTACCTGCAATTTGCCACAAAATTATTGTTATTTTAATCAACCATATCCATAAATATATACATATACATATATAATACATATGGGTATGTGTACGTCTATACACAGTGAAAAATAATTTTGAAAAATGAGCCAATTAATTTATTTGTGGCCGTTTTTAGCAAAAATAACAAAATATCATTGATGTTTTTCTAAATTTGTGTACCGAATGGGGTTGATTGAATCAAAAATCTTATCTCATATATTTACATATATTTCTTATCTTTATCGGAAGACAGAAAGTAGACAGGATGAAAATATTCCATTAGCAAAACATTTAACAACTTTTTCGTTGTTAAAGGACAGTGGAAAAACGAATTATAAGTAAATTGAATGAGTGAATAAAAGGTGATAATTAATATAAAACCGATTGAAATCGGGCGGCAAATAGACTAAAATGTATGAAGTCATTCATCCGAGTTCTCTTTTCAACGAAATCAAAATCATCACTATACAATGAAAAGGATATGCTTATTGGCATTTTTCCAAAAGTTGTTACAGCCAGTCCCCATAGCTCTATTAGTTTTAGAAGACTATTAAAATGAGATTAATTGAAAATAAAAACGTTCTACCTATTTTCCTACCGCAAAAGAAACGGAAAGCTTTATAATAAAAATATTAAGAAATTGGACCCCAGAAATTAGTCCAAGCCTGACAAATAACCCCCGCTCCAATTGGTTTGCCGAGGACGGCCTGTTTAAGCTCGGTTGATTTAATTAAAGCCCCTCAGGCGTGGAAGGTGTCGACAGCGTCTTAACCACCCTGTGCGTCGCCACAACCCCTAGCCTGCTCATTAAGCCGTGCCCAGCCGGGCCGGGTCGACACTCCGCCAGGGGCGCCCGTCCTTGTGCAACAATGATGCTTCTGCCGAGTTGGCCCCACAATCCGACCGCACCCCTGGACCAAACATATATATATAAAAATATTATCCGAAGAGTTCGCCGAGATTTCTAGATGTTTGCTAGATGTTGGCTAGATTCTGGATGCTGGATCCTGGATCCTGGATCCTGGATGCTGGATGCTGCTGCAGCAGCGAAGCCTTTCTGGCACCGTCACATAAAAATATATGTGCAAACTCTTCTCTTGAGACATATTCCCGTCTCCCCATCCTCCCTGAAGTTTGCTTTCTTTAAGGCCCCGAAGTTTACAGGTCAGGATGGGATGAAGCGGAGCGCCGGCGCGGGGGCGCAATAAAATATGCCCGGAATTTTTCCGTTTCTATTCCAATGTGCATCGTAAGATCTAATGCGACTTAGCCAACTCTGTCGTTAGTTGGATCGCTGTACGGTGGAGCGGAGGCGGCGGTCTCCCCGGTGCCATTGTGCCGGACAAAGAGGAAGGGGCCCCATGGTGTAGTGCGGGCGGAGCCCCTGAATGCCGCTGCTTCATCCCTAATAGGAGTTTATTGTCAGCGGAGGACGTCGTCTAGATCTCACCCAAACACCGCACAAAAATTGCGCGCATTGTCATCTCCAGGCCAACTATGCTCCTATTCATAAGGCCGTGAATTATCGCTACGAGAAGCTTTGTGGGGCGCAAATTCTTAAGAGTTAAATTACTCCACCCTCCCCGCAGAGGGTGAGCGGGCAGGGAACGGTCCGCTTTGTCCTGGCAGGCCCCGATACCACAGACGACTCCTAAGTGTGTCCTTGGCTAACAACTTTACGATGATGGAGCCCGAGAAAGTTCACAACTGCCGTCGTTAGCTCTGTTTATCCTTGCGTACACCACAGCGGCCTCCCAGTGGCAACTTGGACGCGTTCCGATAAGAAAGGAAATTTCATTAGGGCGAGTTTAGAAGGTCACAGGAGATTACGTGGAATTGTATTTTACACTGCACAGCGTTGGCACAATGGGGCCCCCGCCAACGAACCCAAAGAAGCCCCCAGGATCATGCGAACGAAGGCAGTGGCGGCAACGGCGACGGTTTCGGGGGTCCTCCGGATTGCCAGGATACAGACGAAACGGGGAGGGGGGGCAAAAAAGGCCACGCTCTACTGCGAGGGTAGCCCTAATTGAAAGGAATGCGAAGCATTTTTTTCATTTTTTTTTTTCTTTTAAACTCAATAAGGAAATTTTGCGCGACAGGCGTGACAGAGTAGCGTAAACACTGCCCCCAAAAACCAGCGCAGGGTATATAGCGACTAAGCGGGCCCAAAACTTCTACCCTCTCAATTGGGCAAAAATTTATGAAAATTCCCAAAATTGGCGTAAATCTGTCACCGCCGCCGTTGGCAAGTGGGGCACCTGCTTCGACTTTTAAGCATCTGAAACGCGTGCGAAATGGCTATTTATTTGGCGATCTCTTACCTTTCAACCCCAACTCAACCCTCCTCTCGAGGGCAACCAAATTGGTGCATGACATGGTTTCAACAAAAATTTCCTCCCGGTGGTGACCTCGATAGTCACCTACTTAAATATTCCCCTCCGAAATGAACATCGATTGGCGGCAAAGAATTTTTTCGTTCTGCCCATGAAGTGGAAAATAGAAAAATACTTGGGCAGAACACGCCGCCTTCAACACCCAACCTCCCGAGAGTGATTTATCCAGTCCGGGAATATTTCCGTTTCCATGGATGAGATAGCAAAAATCCCCAAACCACACCCAAGCAATGAATGCTTCAGCAAACTTTTTTTTTGTGATTTCCATGATGGGCTCAAACAATAGTATAGTAGACATTTTGACCCCGAGCAAAAAAAAAGCGGTTTGGGGGCTCAGGGGTGTAACAGTGGGCATAGGGCTCTGGGTCAAAGCAGAGATTTTAAAAGCCAAAATCTGCTATGGTCAGTACTCCAGCTAACCATTATACACATGCTACGTCTACCACCAGGACCAATTTAAAATTCTTTGCAAAACTTTACAGAAGAATCTGCGGTATAAAATTCTTCTCTATCTGCTTTCCGTATTGGGAAATGCCAATTGCTCCATAGAAGACAAAAGATATTAGAAGCAATCGATCCTCAGATAACCGAGGAATTGTATCGATATTGAAAAGAACTACACCACGACAATGCAATCACTGTCTGAGGGAAATACCTCAGTGTTTTACAGAACAATAGCAATCATTTTAGTTCAAAGGAAATTTAAACCACTTCGTTTTAATTTGAACTGGTGTAAATTTGCAACCTTTCTGTGTCATAATACCTCCTAAAGTATGCTCCGAGCTACGTAGCATTTTCGTTTTCACTTATCAACCTCATTTCTTTATACTATACATTTTGTAGAACTTTCTAAGTATTAATAAGACAAAATCCTTGCACCAGTTCTCGGTACGAGTTTCATTGCAGGACTTTTTGTGAAATTTCATTCTATAGTATAGTATGAAAATGTTTCTATGAAGTCAAATAAATTGGTAAATTGGACTTCTATAAATAAAAAATTAGCCAATTTTTTCAAGGAGAATATTTTTCTCAAAAACGTACTTAATAAAGTAAAACCCGTTTGTTTATTTCTTTCTATTTTCGGTTTCTGATATTCGCAGAAGATGACAAATCCAAATCTCCAAAAATGTAAGCTTCAATTCTCTTGATATTTAAACACCTATAATATTTACATCCGTTCTATTATAAAAGTTGTGTATCCTTATTCTATCGATAAAATCTATATTAGAAATCAGCAGAGGGCAATTGAGATATTATATCTATTTTGTGGTAAGAACAAGTCGTTGAAACTTACTTTTATCTGAAATTTTGGATAAAACGTCTATATTCGTCATTTGCAGAATTCTCAGCTGTATCTTTATTTTCGAAATTTGTACGTCAAACTTTTAGGTCTAATTAAATATTATTAGTATCTTTAATATTCGTTCGTTTTGAATCCCTCATCGAAGTTTCAGCAAAAATTTATTTAAAATTTTAAGTCGACAAAGTCATATTCAAGATTCGCTTTATTAAAGGGATAGTTGTGCCCGGGCAATCCCGGATACAAATCAATAACTTAATATGTTTATATAGTGAAAATTCCACTGGATTAAGAACGGTCGGAACAGCATTAATAGAAAAACAATCAAGGACTTATACACAAAGGGCGACATCTTAATTTTAAACAATAAAGAGGTATCTAAAGTTTTTCTTCCCAACTTTAGTGTTTCTTTTATCGAAAGAACTTTTCCCAGACGGCATTCCACCAACATTTTTCTATAAAATTTTGCCCTAACTTGATCTTAGTTGGTATACTATGTTTTACTGTATACGATCAGGACTGTAGTCAGCGAACGGCGCTGAAAATAATTGTCGACAATTGTAACCGGGCATCCTTCATGGAATTGGAATGAAATTAATAACAAAAAAGAATAAAACTCTACTTTGAGTTAAAAACCAACAAACTTTAAAGATTTTACAACAATAACTTAGCCAACTTTTTTATTCTTGAAACTAAACTTTTGAGGAAAATTTCCAATTCAAAGTTTCCTAAGAAAACTTATTTATCCTCTATATGTTTAACCAACCAGATTGTCAAATTAAAGTTGGAAGGTTTAATTTTCAATATTATATTTGCATTAAAGATATTTTGCACTGTACCTTTACCCGTCACACTTCGTTCATTGAACACTTGGAGAACACAAGGGGTCAATTTGATCCTTACATCGAACCTTGAAAATATTCAAAAAGAGATTCTCTAGTTAAAATTTGGGGTATTAATTGTTATAATAAGATCCTTTGTAAAACTTCGGATAAACGTTTTTATCATTTCAAATTGATAATATAATAAGTGATAGTGCAGAGTGAAAACAAAATAGTTCAGTATACTTATTTTGAAATATATGTACATATGTATGTACATACAGCTGTAAATACAATAGTGAACACGATAGTGTATATAGTGTGCAGCCACCTGTTCATAGTAGGAAAAGAGAGCTCCCTAGCAAAATGAATGCATTCTTTTAAGATAAACTTAAGTATAATTTAATTCTTAACCTTTTCTGACCTAGAGTGTTCTCCACGAATGAAAAAAAAGGTTGAGAAAATTGTCTTATATTTATTATTGATAAAATATACAAAATATGATGGGTAGTACTCCGACGAGGTGTACAGAATAATATAATATCTGAACTTCGTTATAAATATAACTCTAAATTATATTACAACTTAAGAGCAAAAAATAAATAAATGTTGTGGAGTGTAATTTGTTGAATTTTGCTATAGTACCTACAATTACTGCAGAAATCAACCCCAATTATTCAAAACATGCTTTCGAATAACAGCTCTTTACACGACTAACTTTTATGCTATTCCCGAAAATGTTTTTCAGGAATTTGTCTAAATCTGTGTGCGAGTGTTTCTTACCGAGGGAACAGCCCGGCCACAAACCGATAATAAATAAAGGTAACATTGAGTTAACCTTGCGGTTTACCGCCAAAACAAAAACCGTCGAACCCTTCACAAAACGGATCATTTTCATGGTAAATTGCCGTACGCAGTTTTACACGGTTGAGTTAGGCAGACATACAGACAGACAGACAGACAGACAGGCAGACAGACAGACAGACAGACAGACAGACTCGTCGCATTAGCACAGAATCAACGTACCACCCCGCGAACGGATGTCAACAGCATTTTAATGCAATGTTATTAATTCCTAATGCGATTACGCCCTGGGCTCTTCCGCTTATTAAATATGCAAATTGCCCTTAATAACATTTAGCAACTTTTATTCTCAGCAGCAGCACGGTAGCATTTACCTGACTGCCGCACGTTCATACTCCTCCCACTGCGCGGGAATCTCCGCCCCCACACAGCCGACGGGCAATTTCCCGGATATTTACAGTACAAACGAATTAAAATTAAAAAAAAAAAAAAAGGGAAAAAAGGAAGGGGAAATGTCGTTAGAATCAGGGAACAGACGATTAATTACGGCGTCAGAGACAAGACGAACGACGCGAATTTACATGAAAATCCCATTAACAGGCAAATACCCCTCGGCCAGGTGAGCTCCATCCGATTTACTCGGCTCGCTTAATTAATAACATGTAAAAAAAAAAAAAAAAGGTAATTTCTTCGAAAGTTTTTAATTTGGGAGCTGTCGTCACCGCCAATTCCGCGAGTGGAAGTGAAAAGTCCGCGTCTGACTCGGACTCAAGGGTCTTAAAATTTTATAAAATAATTTTAATTATTCATTTTGAATTGCAGCCCCGAGGTCACAGTGGTCGGACTCCTCCCAAAGCAGACAAATTGACATCTGCTCCAATTTTAAACGGTGCCCGCCCCTTCCTCGTCCTTGTCCGGAAATCAGTTTACCGAAAGCGGCAGGGAGCACTTTCAGTTTCGTCCGAAATTCTGAAAATTGGCACTTAAGCGCAGAAAAGGAACGCCGAGTACGTGACGCGTCTGCTAAATTTTAAATGAGGGAAAAATGCCCGTTTAACTTTTCGCCTGGGACGAGGGAAGAAAAATATATATATATGGGAAGCATCCCGTCGACGTCGACGTCGACGTCGCCGTCGCGATGCTTCTGGTACGCGGCCCGAGAGGGGCACGTAAAGAATGTCACTTATCTGTATCGCATTTGGTCGGATCGCTTGCTGTACAGAGCGCCAAAAAAGTTTTCTCCGCCCTTTATACTATATATATATATTTTTTCATTTTTTTCCATTTTTTGAGCACTTTTGGGACTGACATGAAAAATTCGAAGAAATTTGCATGAAAAGGCCGTTCTCCGGTGACATGTCTACGTGTGGCAGAAAAAATTTATCCCCCGGGTAATATCTTATTTCCATATCAGTGCGACGGGCGCGCGGGGTCCAAGGGCCGTCGCTCTGACGGAATTTGGGTGCTGCAGCCGTCGGCTAAATCTGCTCGCTTCCTTCCCCCGGGAATGGAAAACAAAAGTCCTTTCATGCATGTCGGAGGGGGGGCTGCCCGCAATGAAATTAAAACACCCAAAAATCTGGGAGGAAAAACATAAAGCGATCCTACTGCGACTTTATTTACATGTCAGTCACATTTGGACGACTCCCAAGTGTCTAAAAACTGTGACCCACATCCTATCCAGCAAGACGACTCCGGGACTTCGAATTATTAAACTGACCCTGAACGCAATAACCGACCAATCGTTAACAATTGTTAGAAAATTTTTATCAAACCAGCACTATTTCATGTATCCTATAAGATTATTTAAGATTACTAGAGCATGTTCAAAAACTTAACTATGTATAATTAACCATAATTAACTATGGTTAAGGTGGTACTCTGGTCTAGAGAGCCAAATTTGAAGGTTTTTTGGAATTGAGTTTAAAAAAAAAACGACAAATATTTTAACCATCGGATTTTTGCCCAATTTTTATTTATAACATAAGGAATGAAAATAAAAAAAATTGTAACAAAAATGTCGTCAATTTACAAAATTACAGAGTGGTGAAGTGAGGCCTTGAAACAAAACCATGCATCCTGGATGACACGATTTAGAGTCTCCTAATGATCGGAAAAAAAACAAAAATGGATTCTTAATCAGTGAAGGTTTCGTTATAGTGTGTGCCTAGAAGAAAAAAAAAATTTTTTTCACAAAATGGCAACTGCTGGAAGAATTTTTCAGTTTTCTCACTATTTTCTTCCGGTTATTAATTTTTTAAAAATAATAAATTTTTTTTTAATCGAGCGTGGTAATGACCATAACGAGTTGGATCAAGAAGGGGTGTACCGAATTTCAAGTCAATCGGTTCATTAGAACTTGTGTAATAGGCTTGAAAAAAGTGGTTTCGAGATAAACGCGTTTAAACATTTCAGGGTATACCATATGTAAGTAGTAGTTCCGGTAGGACCGGTTTAGTTGCCGCGTCACTAAGTAGCTGTAACTTCGCTAATTATTGGAATTTTAAAATTTCTTTTGGACAGCATATTCTTAAAAGTATACACTATAAGAAAATATAAAAACAAAAATCGATTTTTCAATATTCTAGACCATAATATCCCCGAAATATTTGTCGTTCAAAAACTCGAAAAATAACCGGATCACAGCCACGAGCTTAACTACATATTTGCCGTTTATAAACTACTTATAGTTAACTAAGCTGTAGTTTAATTTTAACCGTATTCATTGAGTTTCGTAGTCATTGTTAGCAAATAATTTAAATGTCAGAAGAAAACGTTTGTGAATTATTTTACATGTGTTTTTAGAGTGTAAAGTTTTTGTAAATAGCGAAGTAACAACTAAAAATATGATTTTTTAAGGGGATATAATGGCGATTTCTACGTAAAGATACCTGATGGTAAAAACCAAATATATTAAATACCTACCTACGTACTTAAGAGTTTTAAAAATGTTATAAATAATTATAGGGACTCTGTAAACTATTGAAATAGATGAAATAAATTGTGGAGATATATTGGTGGTCAGATTTGTATAAATATAAAAATATTCATAAATATAATACTACAAATTCTAATATTTCTCAAAAAATGTTAGTAAAATTGAAACTGAACTTTCTACATATATTCGATGGAAATACAAAATCCAATTTAAATAAAAATTTGTTACCCCAAAGAGAACTAAATTCTGCTCAAATATAACTATGGCGTAGTTAACTACCGTTCGTTCAAATATATCCTGGTGATTAAGCATAACTATAGCTAACCAAGGGGTTAACTATAGTTAAATTCTTGAACGCGCTCCTGATCGTTCTTTAAAATTGAAAATTGTTTGCTTTAAAAATTTCGTCCCCACTCCAATCACATATACCTTGGAGATACCGTAGAGGAGTTAATTAGGTCCTCGTCTATTTATTAACTAACTTCAAAAAAGAAGGAAGTTCCCAATTTGTAGTTCCTACTTTTTTCTTTTTTTTGTGAACATATGTTAACCGATTTCTTCGTCAATTGTGAACCGATTTTAATGATTCCGGTTTTTATTAAATAGGCTATATTTTGAGAGGGGTTCCATTTAAATTAGAAGAAAATTAGGAGATAATTTTGCTGTTCATTTAAACGATCGTAACGAGTTTGCTCCAAACAGTGCTGTTTTATCGTATTTGAGCAGGATGTGTACACTATACTAAATACAAACAAGCTTCAGTTACTTACCACTAAAAATACAAAAACGAAAATTAAACAATGTTTTCAAAATAATAAAAACTGATTTCAGAACTGCCTATATATGTATGTATATAAATATGTATAAAAACATAAAAATCTAAAAATAATATTGTTTAGTACTTTCAAGAAAAGAGTATTAAAGGACAATATACACAATTACTAATACTTAAATATTTACAATGTCTATTCAATCAGTTATTCTCGGAGTCAATCCCATCCAAGCGAACAAAAACAAAGAAATAGCTTTAAGGGGCGTTAATTGACGCCAATTCTAAAAATAACTGATTAGATATTATTATATAACATTTTTTTGCACACTTTAAACTTCTAGCAATATACAATGTTTCATCCAGATACATACATATACATATCTATGTTTTCTTTTAAAACATTTCACTTTTCCAAATTCAAACCCGTCACATCCCCTGAAACTATAAAAAGATATTCTTCAAATCGCATACTTTTTTCTTAACAACTTCTACTTAAAGTCAAATTTTAGTACGAATTTGTCCTTGAAGAGAAGACAAGTATTTGCGGGTGTCGATCAGTCACTCTCAGTAAAAAGTTGATTGCCTCAAAAAGGTTAGAAAAATATTATTTTAATGCAGTAAGTTTCGAAAGTATAGTGCTAAAATTACCACACAATTTCATTAATTTAAGTCAAAGATCCTTATCCCGATGATTCACATTCTCCAAAGGAATCGTAAATTTCAAGAAACCGCAATTTTCATTTTCTGCTCTATTTCCAATATTTCTTCTCACATTTCTGAAATGACCGGATAAATGGTTTATCCCTGCAATTCGTCAAATTGCATATTGCACAATTCTTCGAGCATTGGAAATTGAAGGTGGTGCGGTAGCTTTAGCCATGTTCAAGCAGCGCCACGTAAGAATTCTTTTTCGCACCATCGATTTCCATCGGGCAGGGTCAGCGGAAAATCTCTTAAAGAATTTTCTCCCCTATGAGAGAAAAGTTTTCTGGCTTTTCGAAGGACTTTCCTACTTCGTCCTCCGAATTAAACGTAGCTGTCGTTCCCAACCATAGTAAGGAAAAGAAAAAAAAAAAGAAAAAATAACGAAGCTGAACCATGTTGTCCTTCCTGTCCTTTGTGTAAGATGGGCCGCAAAACATCGACGAATGTTTCTTCAAAATTAAGTGCTTTTTGATAACACATCCTTGCCGGAAGCCCCAAAAGATTCCAATATCCACCGATGTTGCGGAGCAATGCCCATGGAAATGATGTGATGACCGCACTTTTATCTATCGTCTCCCCAGCAAAAATAAGAATTTGGGAACTCAGTTGGTCCTCTTCCGGTTCGTACTATTCGGAACGGCATCTAAAATTCAAATATACCTAAAATTATGGAGTTTGGGGACCGGGTGATAGAAGCGGAAAGCGAAAAATTTTCATATTTTCGCCTTTAGGGCCGTCCTACTTTGCAGCGATAACAATTTTCTGATAGGAAATTGGTGCTCCTCCTCATCCCGCTTATGCTTTTATATTACTGTGCCCCAAAGGCTGCCGCTTTCAATCAGGAAGGCAGGGTGGTCCACTCTGAGCTAACACAGGGGGACTCATAAGGAAGCTGAGGGGAGGAATCGAAACGGACATAAATCATTTCTGAACATGCCCCATCGCAAGCGAGATATATACGTTTGTCGCGACCTTTAGTTTTTGCCAGACCGGGGGTACTCAGAAGGAACACTTTTGGAATCAATTCGGCGATAAATTGCCATTCGGCTCGCAGACAAAACGGAGACATTTCGATATCATCGGCATTTTCACTGCAGCCACGCGTACTCAAAGGCCACGAAAGTGGCCAAAATTCTACGGTACCCCGGCACATCTCCTTTTATCCAGGATCCAGGGGTTGGGCTTCGTCTGAACGAGGGATATACCAACTTTGAAGTTTCAGGCGACATGACACGTTCATGAATAATTCAACCGGCCCCATATTGCCACGTACTCACCCAGCACCATGGAGGTCTGTGGGAGGTGCTTGAACCCTTTTGAAGGATCCGAGATCCTTACAGATGTCTGCTCTGTTCGTTGGTACAATGGAAGTTTCGGGGTACTTTAACTCGGTGCCCCATTTCGACATGTAAACACGTATGCAAAGCCCCCAAATATAGCTTAAGCCATCATGAAATGTCGTTAATGGATGAGGCGAGCTGGGACCCTTTCAGCTGAGGAAGCGGCTAGCCTGAAATCACTCTAAGACTACCACTGCTAAATGTCTTTTAATATTCTTAAAACGGTATTATAAAACAATTTACAAAGTATATTAAATAATAAAGCAGAAAATACCGTTGCACTTTTAATCTTCATCTAACCTAATATATACCAAAGTAGACACATCCTTTAATTTGCTTATAGTAATGTCCCACAAATTTTCTATTGGTTACAAAATCAAAATGCTATTGTTATCATAAAAACGTACGAAAATTAAGTCTGTGGTACTTAAAATTGACAGATTATGTAGAAGGAAATAAAATGATAAATAATTAAAGTCTCTTAATTTTTCAAAAATTTTAGAAAATTCCAATTTAATCTCAATTTGAAATCCGATTTTCTATACAAAAATCGAGTCTGAACTTCTGCTTTCTCTTTTAATGATCCCATATCTCCAAAGACGTTCAAATAAGTATTATATTCATTACTTAAGAATTAGGTAATTGTCTGATATGCATAATGATTAGTTTATACTATTTAAATCATTTACATGCTTCTATTTAAGTAATTTGAACTACTTTTGCAACATGAAAGGGGTTTATTTTCAGAAACTAGATTCTCTCAGTTAAACCAAATTTCCGCTAAATAATTTTATAAAGGTGTTTCTTAGAGTTTAAGTGTGCGATTTTCAGTACTTACATAGTTTGTTATGAATTCGTTGCTCTGATGCTTTTTCCTATAAAATGTTACCTCTGAATCATTCGAAACGTGTATTCGTTCAGATTATGTAAGTAAATATTATCATGTCAACAAAATACTGAGTATGACTTTAGACAACATCTTAATTTAAGTAAACGTATACATTTTTATTTTAAAAAATTCCATGACAGAAATCCTGCCTTCCTGTTAATCATTTACAACAACACAAAATATTAAGTCAAGTATTAAATTAAGTCGTTTAACATTTTTAATACAGGAGCACAAAAACGTGATTTGTCAGTAACACAAACTCAACATTTTTGAATATGTACACGATTATTGAAATATACATATATATATTTTGTTTTTGTTGAAGAAAAGGGTTTGTAATACAAATGTAGATCCAGCATCTTCACAATATAAAATTTGAAAAAGCAATTGTAAATTTAAATGTTATTATTCTCAACACATGTTATTTTTTTTTCAAAAAGATTTGTAGTAATTATATCAGAAATCCGTGTTTTTCAGCAACTAGTGTAAGGTATTATTTAGAATACAATCGATATAAATTCCAATGTGCCTACTTTGGAGGAAATTAATGAAAAACAATAACCACAGTATATATGATGAAATAAATTTACTTTAGATAAAATATGAAACAATAAATGGCTCTTCAGGAGCGTTTTGAGTGGAATTGCCACAATTCTTCCACATGAGTTCCGTTTTCTAGACATTCCTTGTTCACAATACTTCTGAGCTAACTCGCTTTTGCTTAGTCCTCCCATACAAGGATTAGTCTGAAGGACCCTCGCGGATCCTGGTCGAGCAGGGAATTTTGGAGCGCAGACTAAAGGACTTTATAACTCGCCGCAGTCGCTGGTAGAAGGGATCAACTTTTCAAGTGCCACATAAATTTACTCTTTTTGTTTAAGCCGAGATGGGATTACAGCTCCCCATTGCAGGGGCAAAGAGTGTCTGTATGTGTGTGTGAATGGCTATCACTAGAGGGCGTAAATGCACTTTTCCCATTCCACTCATATTTTAGGATCACCCTGTGCCCTTCTCAAGAAACAGAGGAGCTCTAGATGTTTGCTGCAATTACCTCCACTCAACAGTCCTCTGCCCCCCCTCAGATGCGCTATATTTAGAACGCCGCCGATGAGCCAGTAGACACAACAACGACAACCCCCCATTAAGCGCCAACACCACCGCTGAGAGCGATGCTGTGCAAATGGAAAAAAAAAATTGCTTAGACTATTAGCTGCGAGGGTGGGGGGTAAATGGAATTAATGACGTATTACTATCACGTTGCATTGCTACGTGACGTGCTGCCGAGTGTTGAAGTCCTTACAAATGAAGCCCATAAATCAGAGCGTTAGAGTTGGACAGAGTAATCCTTCGTACGTGTGTCTTCGCTAAGTAAGATGTATGTGGAATTGCCGGAGTTAAAAGTCGTGGCTCTGCTGCTTCTCGGCCAGAGGAGCCCCGAGGAGCACTGGCTTAATCTTGAGATGTAGGTCAGTGATTATAATTATTTTCCAGAATTAATATGTTTACTCGGGGAATTGCTCCAATGCCAAGCACTAGAGGCTAAGGTGAGCTTTTTTCCAATTAGGCTACTCGTAGCTTCACTTTGCTCGTATAATTATATCCTTAGAGACAGGATACTGAGAAAACGAAAAATATAAAGTAAGATCTCCGCACACGATACACGCTAGCAACTACAAAAGTTAATGTTTGTTTAGATTTAGATTATTGGACATTTTTTAATTTTGATTAATTTAAAAATGAATTGTTTTTATGACTGATCATTCAACTATTCTACACTACGTTCAATCAAAAGCAGGTTTGGAATTGATTTGACTTTGTTTATCATGATGGACTTATACAATACTAATACTAGCAACCCGCCCGATTTCGCATGCATAGCAGTGTATACTCGTATATGGCTACATTTTTTTTCTATCGTAGTGTCGTATCAGCTTGTTGAATCAACCATATGGATTAGATTAAAATGTAACATTAGTTTATCCTACTTGGAGTATTTTGAATGTATTTTATTTCCAATCCTGCAAATACTTGAACAAGTAAAAAATATATAAATAAACAAACTAAAATATTTGTTTGTATACAACACTGATACATTTTGCCTGATTACGTGTAAAAGCGAACATGTTATGTTTAGATGTTATACATACGTGACAAGGCAATGTGCAATTGTTCGTGTGGAAAGCATTGAGTGGTAAGTCAATTGCAGCAACTTTTAAAGTTTGACCTTGTTCCTTATTAACAGTCATTCGAAACGCTAATTTAATTGGAAATTGGAGCCGTCTGAATTAAAAAAATAATTCTGAAGGTATCTTGATATAAAACCAGTTTCACCAGTTCCGCAGTCAGTTACTATGGTACATTTGATCCAAACATTTTTTAAATTAACTACTTTGAGTCTAGTACCATTGCACAGTTTATGTGGGTTTAAATATCTTAGTAACATAATAGGGAAACCTATTTTTAGTATTAATATTTGCGACGGAATTCCGAGAGGCGTCAAAAAGTTTAAAAATTGAGTTGGACAATGTAATACCTCATCTCTATCTATGGAGCGTACTTTGTCAACGAGTATCGTCTTTTGACAGACTCATTGCTTTGCAAACTCTTTGGAATGTTTCATAAGTTATACTTACAAACCTTGAACAGTACGTATGCAGGCTTCTAAGTTGTAAGGCATGCTATGATGAATTTTTTTGATGAACCGGGAGAATATAAATATGTTTAGTATGTAAGCAATTTAATTTTTCATTCATTTTACCAATTTACACAAACATTAATGAATTATACACATAAACCTTCCTCTTGAATCACTCCATCCATTCGTGAAAACTGTATAAAAATTCATTCGACAGTTTTTGAATTTATCGCATTCAGACAGACAGACAGACACACAGACTTGCAGGGGGACTTTGTTTTATAATATGTACTGATAAAGGATTTTCCAAAAGGGTAACACCAAATAAGGTAATTTAATACGAACGCACCCTGGAACGTTTTTCATTATCTGTAAATGTCAAATCGTCAGTCACGATGGGCATATGAATGAGATCGAATTCCATAGTTAAATGTAACATACGTACTGTACCTGGAATCAACTTCAGCCCAATTCTCAATTATTCTGTGAATATAAAGTTGTTATGTCGTTATTGAAAAACCCTTTGTGTACCTATAATAAAATGATGAATATTAGTTTCCGTCCTTCATTTCTTTAATAATAAAATATGTTTTGGATGTTCGTCTTTGAAGGGTTTACATTGAGAATACTGTTTCCATTGAACATCCCTTCATCCCAGAGGAATTTCCCAAGGCTCGGAGCTGTGGTCAATTTTTGTATAATACATTTTTAATCTCGAATTGTTCTGCTTGAATCTATGTTAAACTGAAACGTACGCAGGTATTACAGAAAAAAATTCTTACAATATTCTAAGTCTGAAATTATACTAATGCGGGTTCTTATTAGGAACTTAACTCTAATTTAAGATAAATATTATCATCGAGTTTTCTGGTGAAACTGAGTTTTTTAATTTTAGTACTAAATTGCACAGTTTGCATTACTGTAGTAAAAAATGTATTTAAAGTTAGCACAATATTTCCTTCGCAATAACTCAATTTTCGTGGATTTATCCATATATAATTTTCTGAAATGTATGTAGAAAACTAAAAATCTTTTTCCTGTTTCCAAAAAAATAAGTTAGCCCATCGATATGCGGAAATATTAAAACTAAAGCATTTTGAATACAAACAGTCAAGTGCCGATAAAGTGACTGCAAACTATGTATTATATTTATAAAAGGTTATATGTATTTAATAGTGAACATTTCCTTTTTCAGAGGAAATACATATGTACGTATATATGAAAAATTCGTTTAGTGGTCGTGTTCTAAATCCTGAATAATACTATATAGGCCTAAAATGAGCTCGCTACCTGCCCGAAATTGAAGAAGCGCCTGACATATGCCCAAATCGGGCCTATAAGAATTTTGAAACAAGGGCACATAGACGCCTGCAAATGCTATGATAAATACTCATTATATTATATTGATGTAAAACAATTTATTTATTTATTCTGAATTAGTATTCAGAATATTCTATATTGTTATTTCGTTCCATGATATTAGTATTTTCACTTATTTATACAATAAAACATTAATTAATATAATTGATTGGAATTTTGGGCTTGTTGTCGCAGGTGCGTTTCGAGTCTGTTGCAGGCGAATTACGACCCGGTTGCGGACGTATTTTAAGAAATGCGGGCTTGTTGCAGGCACAATACAAACGTGATATACCTATGCAAGTGTGATTGTTCGAAAAACGTGCGTGTTGCGAAATTGAAAAATGGAAAATGTTAATGTGGACATCGAGCCCTTTGCATAATGAATTTAGCTATTTTTATTCGCTAACCCTTAGTACATGTACCTCATTCACACTTGACTGACTTTTTATTAAATTAATTGCATGTTCACACTTGGCAATAAGCTACTTTGTCGCCAAGTATACTTATGTATGTAAACTTTGCGTGGTATTAAAAAAGCAAATAAAACATATAATAAAGAATTGAAGTAAACAATGCTCGAGGGTAAAATATCACGTTTGCACGTTAGTAGAAAACTTATTCCCCTAGAAGCACAGTGCAATTGAGTGGACCTTTAGGTGCGGTACGTGATTTTGTGGTTGCTGCAAAGGAGCTGAAAATCTACCACGTTCTGAGGGGTCGCAAGAGGTTCCCAAAGGAGAAGTGCAATTGATGGGAATATCAATGTTCTACTATGCGAAAAAGGGAACAGCCCACTCGTGCGTCGCAATATCTCTTAGTAAAACCACGAAAGATTTAACAAGTAAATCCTTGCGAATAAACTTATTGCAGCAAATCCGTATGAGATGCTTCTTCAAATGAACTGATGAGTGCGAAACTTTTCAAAAAAAAACCCTAAAGCTGCCAACTGAAATGGTTAAATGGCATAAACTTCTTCAAAGGACTCGTTCCTGGTAGGACTGACTCAACTAATCCTGCGGATCCCAAGACCAGTTGTTTTAAAAATGAAAGCATCAAACTTTAATTTATGTAAGCAATCCGAGAATGACCCGGACGACTGTTTATCATATTGCTTTTTTTTTGGGGAGGGAAGGAAAAGTTGCCCGGCTGTTGGATCACGTCCAGGACCCGGTGTTGGGTTATTTGACTGGTGCCCAGGTAGAGCTCGAAAGATATTAAAATGTTAAAAATAAATAAATACGCAGCTACAACAAGAAAGTTGCAAATAAATTTCAAATGAACTTAAAATGTATCTAAACGAGCCGAGGCGCCCGGGACCAGGTCGGCCCCCATTCGGCCAGCTATGAGAGTGGACTTGGCCGGGATTTATTTTATGAAAAATTCCATGAATTTACATAAAAACGACGTTCCTTGTGAATAATTTCCGTATGACAAGCTAAATTTATTCGGGAATATTTTCATATCGCTGTAGCTCTGGTGACTGGCCACAGAGGGAGCCGCGGAGCAGTACGTTAGATTGCAAATTGTGGTGCGAGCATCCCCAACCCCACAAAAGGCGGCGGGCACTCATCCCCCAGCCTCCCTTTAATATGTAGAAACATATTGCGATTCTAGTTTTGATGATGCACCAGCCCAACCCCAGCCCCGGAGCCTCCGCTGGCGCATTACTTCACCCTTATCTACTCATGGTTGGGATGTGGCTGGATGTGGATGATCCACCGCGTGCTGGGGAACCATTTGAATTTTGCATTTTTGCACATAAATTAAGGCAGAGCGGCTAAAAAGGTTTTTATTTCGTGATTTATGCGTGGTGCAGCTCATGCGGAGCCCCTAAAAAAAGTATGCCTGCTATTAGGACGTTCAAAGGAGAGCTAATTGGGTCTGATGTAGAACAAAATTTCCCTTTGGGTGCACTTTTTCCAACTATGCTGCGCCCCCAGGGACTCCTGTGACCAACATTTCAAAATTCCTCTGTGCAACATGAGACCCCTGCAAGCATCCAAATACTTCCGAAGCTGAGAACAGCAATTGTTTAGTGTCACAAAAGCCGACAGTTGGGTGTACGAGAATGTGCATCCCCTACTTTTTTGGATCAAAGAATAAAAGAGATGAAACATTATTAAAGAAAGTTGAAGCAAAAATATTTTTAAATAATGCCAAATTTGGCTTCCTTACTTCCAAGGATAAAGAGAAAAACTTGTTTCATCCTGTATACGAAGTATCATTATTTAGGGCTCCTTAATTCAAAAATAACTCAAATATTTATCATATTCTGCTCTTAAGAAAAATGTACTAAACATGGTTAAATAGATATGCCACAGTTAAAGTCAAGAAATTTTTCCTGCCATTTGGATCTAGAACTTTACTTAGTTTAGTGTTTAGAATAAGAAGGCTTAACATTATATAAGGTTAGATTTGGAATATTCAGGACTTATTTGCCACGTCCAATTTAACATTTTGTTGTTACTGCTATTACATTTAAAAGATTATCTTGTATTAGTATTTGCATGTTTAATTTAAAAACTATCAGTTAAAGGTCTCACAGTTCAATTTATTACAGCTTGGGAAAATTACCAGCTGACGTCGCATTAAACTATTTATTTTTGGGGAATTTGGGATAATTTATGTAGTTTCCAAATAAAGCCTCATAAACTGTTCAGATTAAAATTATGAATTGTAATGAAATTTTCCTTGTAAATAGTATAGAATGATTCATTGTATAGGTGCATCAGGAAAATGCTGTTTCTAGTATGAAAGTAGAATGTGAAAAATTATCGAAATGATGGCGAAAGAATCGAAAAAATATGCCTCAATTTATATAATCAATAAATTATTTCACGTGATTTTTTCTTGAATACTTAATTGAATTTTGGTTTTGTTTAGGAAAAAATTTAAAGTAATGTAAGATGACATGTGGAAACACATCCATAGAAGTTCACCAACACAATTTCAAATAATTCAATATTTTGAAAGTTAAAATCAAAACAATTTTGTCGTAAACACTGTTTCGGTTAAAAGCTTGTTAATTATTCGGGAACTTAATACAAATAAATCTATTTAAACAATATTATAATCATCGATATGGTTAAAGCAAGCCTAATTTTCTCAAAATAACACAAAATTTAAAAGTTAAAATGCCTTTCAACACAAAAAAGTTAAACGCGAAAACTAATTACTAACAATTATACCTAGTTCGAACCACCTAATTAGTACATACCACTAATTTCTTCGTTTGGATATTTCCTCTAAAAGCATATGTCTATTAATTATTAATTTTAATCTGTATCTACAGTATGAAAATCGGAACCCGTATAAGACTGATTTGTTAGTCTGTTGGGCGGAAAAACCTCTTAGCAAAATTAAAATTTAAAATATTTAATTTAAAAATTAGTCGAGGACCACTGAGACGTGTTAAAAGCATTAAAATAGCTGACGAAAAAGTATAATGTATGTACTTTTAGTCGAACTTATGTACTTATTTATTTGCTTTTTTTTCATTTTGCATTGAAACCAGTCCTTCGATATTACAACCTAACAAATCTACAGATAAATTATGGGGCTCAAATCCTGAAGTTTAAATATTTTGCAATGCTGCGCAAATGTGCGAATCAGGGTTATATTGATATTTTTAGCAGAGAAATGGGTAAAATTTCGTGAGTACGAGTATAAGACATTCCCACTAATTACATGTTATTTCTCGGAAGAGATGTAAAAATATTTCCTGTAGTTTTAAAATTATGGCGAGTCCAATTATATGGTACTTTCCTTATACCTTTACATTAATGTATATAAATGGCAAATTGTGACTTACTTAAACACTTGAATCCTTTCGAAAGCCTTAATTGTAACATTTAATGACAATGGTATAATGTAAAGTTACATCATTCACATCAATTTTTTGAATGATCCCTGATGTCTTCCTTTATCGCTAACGACGTCTTTCTTAATCGTGGATTTCCTTCTTTGAAACAACCCTTTCCTTACATAAGAAAATATAAAAACATGGTTCGATATTTTCAAAAGAAAATTTTTAATTGGAGAAGTCTGCGATAAGTTTTTATTAAAAGTTTACTTCTTATTAGCTTGAAAGGAACTACTTAAAATTAATTTATTCTGAATTAAAAATTCGTAATCTATTTGTGAATAATCAAAAAACTAGGAGAAGATAAATGAAAACTTAAATAAAGTTTGAATAAAAAATAACAATTTTTAGTATTAGATTAACAACATAAATTGTAGTAGTAAATCGAAGTCGGATAATCTTATTACTGTGATAACAATAAATCCTGTTGTATATACATATTATTTTTATTAACTTTAGTGCCAATAAAACTTCTGTTTAAATCCAATGCAGTCTCGGATTTCAAGACAATCTTTCCAGATTAATACTATTGTATCAAACGAAGCTTATTTTGTTGTTCGTCTGAGGGAGGGAGAGAAGGCACTTGGAAATGTCCTTGATGGAGGCATTTAATTAAGATGATTGACATTAAAATCACCTGTAATTACGACATGCCAAGGTGATATATGCCTATGGTTTAAATCACCTGTTCAAAGGTAGACAAATTGCTGGCCTAATTTCTTCCCTTATATAATAAAATTTAATACAAACATATATAAACAGCCAATTACAGGTCTTTAAGTTAAGGTTAAACCCAATTGCCGTCAGATAGTTCATTAAGCTGCAAATCAGAATTCTTTGAGGTAAAGAAGTCAGATCAGATCATTCAGGAGTAATCACTCGTAAAACTCGTAAAAATCTACGAGAAGCACCCACGGTCACGCCACCGCCATGAGGTTTATCGATCGTAGAAGTCCTACTGAACTCACCGCAGCATGGAATAACTCTTGATGAAATCTTGCTACTACTTAAGCACTTAAAGTAGAGATTAACTGGTGGATTGCTCGATGGTAAAAGTAAAGGGAAAAATTTACCAGCGAAGGGAACGCTGGGTAACCCACAAAATACCGATTTGGATTTTCAGTTCTTAGAGCCTGTTTCCTAGTTCGACGGGGCAACGCGCGTACGTAGGGAGCATTAAATAGTGGCAGGCAGCTTAGGTATCCGTCGGTGCCATTAGGAGACTCCTGACTCCTGGCTCCTAACTCCTAACTCCTGAGTCCCGAGTCCCGAGTCCCGCGCCAGGTTTAGGTGGGATATTCGAGCCATTTAAGTTCAAATGGTACAGGGTGACTGGCTCAATCGCTTGTTAAACACAAACTGCCTCCATTGAATCGATATTTAGACTGGAGACGGCTTTTTCAATTTGATGAGGTCGTTTCACATTTTCAATTTTGGGAAAGAAATCCACCCTGTGCACAGGGTTGGCAGGAGAGCCGTCAGATAAGCAGGATTTATTCAGTCGGCCGGCAAGTCAATTCAAGTCTCTGATTCTAAGGCGGATTTAGGCTGAAGATGGCATTCATATGTCTTACGTAAACTGCTTCTTTAATTCCAGACGATTTTGGTGAAGTTGTTTGTACGCCGAATTTATGGTGTTTTAGGGAAAAATTTACGAGACAGTCAATTAGATACTACAAGCAGGGATATACATTTCAAAATAACATTTTTCATATCCATGTTTCTTTGGTACCTACATTAGTATATAATGCTCTCTCAGAAACGTGACGTAAAATATTTTATTTCATATGCTTGAGATAAAAATGTGTTGGAAAAAAATCACTTATAAAATTTTAAAATCATACCATTTTCTCATTTTTTTATCGAATATCTTCGTTTTATTTAGTAGGATAAGTACATCTCTATAAATCGAGCGAGTATAGATTTTAACCCGTTATTTTGTAAGAAAATCGAAAGTAAAAACTTAAAGGTATCCTTGTTACACCTAAAAACACATCACATAATTAAAATTAACGAAAAACTTGAATTTATCTCCCATTTTTTAAAGATACGTACCTAAAAGTTCAAAAAGGAAGCCTTATGATGAAACTTTGATTTCCGCTGGCATGCTGCAGCCGTTTTTTTCAGTAACTGCTATCCACTAAAATAAAAGATATTTGCTCGCATCAATTTTTTACCCCTCCATAACTCCTTAATTTGTACATATACCAGAGTCATATAGATTTTCATCATCGTGGTAAATTGTTATATTAATAAAATAATTAGTAAACATGTATATACATATTTGTTCCAATAAAATATAAATAACTAGATTGCAGTAATCGACGTCTGCTATAGTGCCGCTTTCTAAACTCAACTATCAACTTAGTATGGAACTTCGCAAATAGTATTTATTTTTAAATATTGGACGGACTAGTCCCTACACGAGTTTGACTAACACTAGGCCGATAGTTTTTATTAAAAGGACGACCTTCTCAAAACAGCCCTTTAGCTATAGCTGACTTAAATATTTAATAAACTGTCCCCATCTACTCGTTCTATCTCCTTCAATATACTTTTATGGTCCACTGATGATGCCTTTCAAATAGCGCATTCTAAAGTCTTTGAAGTACATGGTTGCATTTAATCACTTTTTCTTGTGTAACAAATCACAAAAGATTAAGAAGGCTTTTTGTACTCCTTTCTTTAAAATGTTCTCGCTAGAGCTCATAAGCTGTAGGAAGTTTGGCTTAGCAAATGCAGTGCTATTCAGAGCTAAACGTAATTATTCGTAGAAAAATGGAATGAAATGTGCACAATCTGAGGAGTCTATTCGCAATAATGAAAGCTTTGCGCAAAATTGCACATAATTAAAAACGATTAGTAGCAATTTCAACCACCAAGTGGTGTTTAGCTCATTCATTCTGCAGATAGTATATACAACGTAAATTTAAACTGTTCATCTTTAATAATTGCTTTCTGAAATTTAACTCAACGAATTAAAGCTAAATTACGTTTTATAGCAATGTTTCCAGGTTTTCATTCTAGGTAAGTAATTTTGAGCTTGTTTTAAGATTTTCCGAAACGTTTGTCTTCAAATCTTAAGCTAAATATAATTAAATTTAATAAAGCGAAATCCTAATAAAGTTTTAGTGTTACTTGAATCTATGGACGCTGACAGAATTATTTACAGGGAGTGCACTCAGAAAATGAAATGATGAAGTTGCAGTTCGTAATAGTCTAAGGGTTCTGTGCCAACGAACTATCTACATATAAATTTATGTCGAATCCTTGCATCCCTTTATTTATTTTATATACCTTTTAAGATAAAATTTAATAAACCGGCCTAAATTGATTGTCTACCATATAAAAATTCAGAAATGATGAAAATGTTGAAAAGATAATGAATATTGTTAGTATCTACTGTAAATAAAAATGTTAACTCATTAAACTAAAAACTATAATATATACACGTAAACTCAAAACTACCTTATGGGAAAGTTCACATCAAGATAATAGCACAAAAATTGGCAAGAAATTTATAAAGTGTGTGGGTATCAATAACACCGGTCAACAACAAGAAAATTTTTCTTAAGTCTTGGTTACTAAAAGTTTATCATAGAAGTTTAAAACTTCACTTAAATAAAATGCTACGTCATTGTCTGCAAATATCAAATGCAATTTATCTCAATATTCCATTTTAAACATTTTGGCGAAAATGATTTTCACGAATATGTTCTTGCCTTCTTATTTAATTGTCATCTATTGTCTGAAATAACCCAGTTATTTAAGAAAGTAAAATTCGAGACTAATTTCGAAATATCTTGAAGCCTTTTGTACTTTTATACAACAGTTTAAGATTGACGCTTTTATTTAAATTAGTAGTAGTAGTTGGTCAAACTACGGTCATTTCATACTTTTCAACCCTCTTTGTGCCGAAAATGAAAAAAATTAACTGTTTTTATTTTCCAAATAGTAATCTACAGAAGAAATCCTATAGATATAATCTCCTATTTGTTTGAACTCAAATTCGGTGTTGGCATGTAAATATATACCTAATGAAAATATATCAGACTTTTGAAATTTTAGTTTACGTTCATGCAATATTTGTTCCGAAACGTCTTCCTAAATTTTTGTCAAAAGGAACTACGGTGCCCATTTGGCCATAATAGAAATACTAAAGAGTTTCATTTAAATAGGTAATGTTTTAATTTAAGATACATATGTATTTGAATATTGAGATACCCTTTAAAGAGTTTCTTCCAAGGGATGGGGCTTATTTTCCCGACTAAAATTTACCTACATATTTAAATATTTGTATTTTTTGCTACCGCAGGTGCATTTTAAAGTATACTTATTCAATAGAGTAAATTTGTTTTTGGTAAACAGTCAGTATAAGAAAATTGATTGACATTTGATTATAGCTTCTATAAGATAAACTCTCAAAATCATATAAAACGACATTTAAAATGCTCCTTACATCAATCGACTACAGCATGAATTTCAATTTTTCTAAAGCGACTTATTGAAGCCTACACTTCGACAAAAACTCACCGATGACTTTTAGGAGCCCAATTGCCTTCACGTAGCTTGGCACTATTTTTCCGTCCATCAACAGTACGCCAGTGGCGGAGTGTTTTGATAAATTTATGGAGTAGTGGTTTGCCCCTTCAGGTGGTATACTATATCTACAAAGTCTGGAAGACTCTGTGGTGCTGAACACAGGGCACCACAGATCCTTTCAGGAAGAGTATGATAAATGTGGTAAACGCATTACTCAGCATGACACTCGAAATGCACGGAACGGACCTTTCCCGAAAAGTCTTCCTGGGCTAATCCCTGGAGAAATGTAAACAAAATTTTACGGCCTTTGTTCGAAATGAGGTCGTCGTATTGGAAGGAGCCCCAAAACCAAGACATCCATGGGCAGCTGGAGCGACACCGCAGAGTTTGGCTTGAATTTTGTGGCACAATGGCTAGGATACTCTGGGACAATAATTCACTGTATTACGTCTGAGCGCGTCATTATGCGGCCCCAGCGAAATTGTAAGGAATAAAAGGCGGTGCTTCTATCCCCAGTTACTAACCACCCAAAACTGGCTTGTGTGGGTGGGGTTAATAACGAAGGCAAATTCCTTTTGTTATATTCCCATAAGAATTTCATATTCGTTTGGCCAGCAATAGAAGTTCCGTGGAGAAAAAGTTTTCAAGACTATTTGCATCCTGGGTAGTCACTGTACCCAGCTCTCGTGCGAACGGATGGTTGGGACTTAGTCCAGGATTGTTGCAGATGACATGCAATTTTATGAGCAGAGTTCCTCCAGAGCCAGAAGTTCAAGTGGCGAGTAAGTCAAAGCCCGGCATAATCCCGCGCTGTCAATGCTGCCGTCCAGTCGTCCTGAGACCTGGAATCCGAGGTCCTCACTCGTTCGAGTGGGCCTCCTTCAGTCTAGATCGTTGGGGACAAATAGGGCGCCGCCCCGCTCCACAGGACGTCCATCAGGAAAGACAGTTCTTAAGCTGCTCGTGGTGGTGGTGCAAACTTTATCATCATCATCCCTCAGGATCATCTCAACGTTGTTCACCACTTCAAGGTGGTTTTATTTTTATTATTAAAATACCATATTTTGCGGTACACATAGAAATACGGAAAAAGTAAGGTATTAAGTTCGGTATATTCAGCACGGATATTTTTTACTTAATACTTTATTTACTCATATGTAGAGTACTTCAATACCCTTGCCTCGTCCTCCGTAGAAAAATTAACTCAGAAGTTCTGAATTTTAAAAAAGTTTTATTTTTTAAATAAACTGTTTTAAGTTTTCTTATATAAATACATGCATACCTCCTTTATGACCTCTTGCATCCGAATTGAAAGATTCGACTGGAAAACAGTCTTAAGCCAAGTAGACGCGTTTTTTCAACCTGCCCTATTCTTAAACCCGTTCGAAGAAAACTAGAAAAACTCTTTTGTTCATAAATTCATTTCAATAACCTTTGACTTCAATTAATTTTTTATTTCAAACTGGTTAACATTTTATCCGATAGAAAAATCTAATCGAATTATTTTCAGCGTTATGGAATGAAAAATTTCAATCTGGATCGAAATGAGGACTTATCGCTCTGGTTCGAAAATTTATTTACATATAAAAGCGGTTCGAGTCGGTTTACATCGACAGAAACAGATTTGAAAGAGGTCATAAACGAGGTAAAAACTTAATCATATTGTAGTTATTTATAACTTGGAAAATTTCTGTTATTTCAAAGTTTACTACTATCGCCACTTGCGAATAATATATATATTTACCGTTAATAATTTTTATATATTGCTAATCCAGGCACTTGGGAACTTTATTCCTACAAATATTGTCAAAGATATTCTTAAAAGCCCTTATTTTAACATTACAGAGTGTGAAAACTCGATTTTAGTATCTTGTACCCTAACCAAATACTTCAACATCAAAGGAAGAGCAAGTCACTTTTTTGTAAATATTTCACTCTCTATTGATTCTTGTGATTTCAGTCATTAAAATTGTTTGTTCGAAAATTCTCTACAAAAACCGTACTCGTTCCATCAGCACTCATTAAGCTTATTTGATATTTTATTTACTTGTTTCTCTCGAAAAGTTTTGTGCGTAAAAGTTTTGCAGAGAATTTTCTGATAAACAATTTTGAAATGAATTTTTCACGCTCCATTTGACTTTTTTTTTTCACCTAAAGTGATTGGACTATTTTATATGAAATTTATTACTTCAAACATTTCAGTACACCATGTTCCAAATCGCTAAAAAGCTGACCAAAAATTAACAAAAAAACGACATTTTAAGTCGACAAGATGTTTTCATAAAAATCAGCTACAATGCAACTATACTTTGTTGTAAACGAACTTTAGAACATGTATTTTATGTTTATGTATGCGTTAATCAGTTGTGTAGCTACCCCTGAATTTATTTATTTATTTATTTATTTATTTATTTATTTATTTTGCGCTTAATAAAAGCTACCTACAGGAGAGACATAAAAACTAGAAACTAGAATGAATGGGTCCCTTGTTAAAATTTTTTCAGAGGCACATTTTTCATACAAATATCAATTGCGCCAAATAAAAATTTGTATATTGGGTTAGGTCATACCACGTATTTACAAATTTAATTATATTTAAAAATATGGATTCTTCGAATTTTAGAGCGTGCATATTGAATGGACTAATTTGTACTTGTTCGAAACGGAAAAAATATGTTTTGTATGTAGAGGTGGGGCGGAGTGTTTTATTATTCATTCATAAAGGTCGGGTTGATTTAAAAGCTTGATAAAAAAATTTTGACTTTTAATTCAAGTATCGACTTGTATACTCGACTATATATTCTAAAATTATACTTCATTGATTTCTATATTTTAATTTTTACGTAGCTAATTTGCTAGGTATCTAAAACAGCTCCTCATATAAGCTTAGTTTTAAAAAATATGTATAATGAAGTTTTAGATTTTTGAGTCGCCATATTGAATTCGCCATCTTGAATTATTTTATTTTAATGGTTATGTATTTTAAATAAAACAATGAAACATATTAGCAAATGACATTTTGAGTTCTTATATGTACACATTTGATGTTTTTTAGTTCAAGTAGAACGTTTCCAAAGTTTTATATCCTTATACTAGTTAGCGTTTAAAGAGTATTAACCTCTAAATAAATAAATAGAGCGTTCATTCTCTTGACATTATATACCTGAGGAAATCAATCACCCTGTGTCTCTGTAGTGAATGCATTCCACGTGGGGAATTGCTTCAACTCACCCTGCGAAAACCAGGGATGCAGGAAGAATGAAGCATCGGCGGACGGTGGTAGTGGCAGACTAAATTGATGGGATTCATTGCGTTTCTGGAGCATAACAAATTCCCACCTTGAAATCCCAATATATCAGACGAAATTGCAACAAAGCAGCTGCAGCTGTTTAAAAATTGCACAATTCGCATAGCCTTAGAAAGACCCGTGGGGGTTGCTCCATCGCGGAGGGGCGGGACTGCAGCACCCCAAAATAGGGCCAGACGTATACACAGTGGCGAAAAATGCATAAATCTCGGCTGTCTAAACACACGACCAGACAAAGTGATCTCTCCGCAATATGCAGCTCTGGCGGCCCGGGAATAATTCTATGGCGACATCCGACCCTAGTTAGCCTCTGCTTGTATGCCACTTAATCATGCATAAAGGGGACGCAGCGGCGGGGGCTCTCAAGCCGAGTTGGGGGGGCCCCCCAAACTGCTCCAGAGCTGTAAAGACGTTATTCGCCCCTCATGAAAATGGTCATTGATTGTGGCACCGAAAAAGGTCAACGAAAAATTATTCTTGGAGTAGGGCCAACAAAATCTCACTTAACCCCTGGCTTCGAGATGATAGGCACAGAGAAGGTGAAGGATTATAGGGCGGTGGCACCGTAGGGCGGGGGTGCAGAAAAAAAACAAGAGCTATGAGGTGAAACTATTCCGATTCTTGAAAGGCAGCTTCTTGTTGAACGGATTTAGAGGGATTGAAGTGGTGTAGCTTAATGGCAACTTTCTGCCAAAGAAGAATTTAAGTACTTCGCGGGTGGTGGTTGCTGGGCACCATTCGTCCTTTTTTCTGTTTTCAGAGTGGCCATTACCATCTAGAAGTCGATGCTCCTTAGGATAAGTAAGCACTGAGCTGTCTTCAAAGATTGTCGAAAAAATGGGAGTACCTTTACATTAGCGCAGTTAGTCATTTTAAAAATCTTCACTATCTCTGATTAATTCAGTGATTTACTTCACAATAGATTAAAAAAAACTTGAACTTGAAGCGTTTCCAATATAATATCGAATTAAAAACGACAATTTAATTTCATTTCATTCGTATACCCCTAATTTTCATATCAAACTAATTAAGAAAAAGCAGGGACCGAAAATAATACTTATGTATATCTGAAATTTAAAATATAAAACTTATCTGTTTATATTCACCTAAAATCAATTATTTTATTTGCAGCTTAACTTAGAAAGGATACTCGAAGTTTTGAATTCTTTTCGTATAGTTTTTACTTTTCGATCTGTCAATAATGATTACAAAGTAATTTTTATTTTTCGATCCGATAATAGATAGTGATTACGAAGTTGTTTTATTTTTTTAGTCAGCTAATAATGATTAAGGAATCATTTTTATTTTTCGACCGCTCTATAAGGATTATCAAGTCACTTTTTAGTTTTTGATCGCTCGATGACTATTAAGTAATAATTAGTTATTAAAAATAAAAAATAAAACATTTTTAGCCGAATTGAAACAAAAAAGGCCATCATTCCAAATTATATCTGTTTTTATTTTTGTAATTTCAATTCCTTAAAGGAAGTAAAGTAATGAAATGAGTTTTATTTCGAACAATTAAAAAATAAAAAATACTGCTACCACTACTCACAAACCCATGTTTTACATATTGTTCGCCAATACGAATTTACCAATTTTTTTTTGTAAATTCTTTAACTTATGCTTATGTATGTCCTTTTTATAATTTTAAACACAGTTTGTAAGTAAGACTCTATCATAACGCAAAATATTTACTGAAGCATATATCGAAATTTAACAAATTCTGTAAAATCTATGGCATCCATACATAAGTGAATAACATACTACAGTTGAATCTAGTCTAGCAATATTTTAAAGATGAGACTCCATCCCCCTCCTCCTTCGGTTGCTATTGTACGATTACCTAAAGATGGTGCGAAATTGTTCCACACCAGAAAGTTAGTTCAAGGCCGTAAATATCGTAGGTAGTATTTTTCTTGGAAAATAAGAGTATCATCCTAAAATAGCTTTATGAGGACGCCGGCACGATTCATACGCAAAATTTAGTGCCTGCAGAGCGGAGCAGAACACGTCGCGTTCGGGGATCTAACGCACACTCCGGAATAGAACCGAGCCCCATTAAGGACTACAAATGGGTCAAAGGAAAATGCTTAATAGCTGCTGCCGTGGCGGGGCTTCTGGCAGCCGACCCTAATAATTTACATGTTTATGAGTTTCGCATGTCCTTTTCCGTCTGCCCGACTGTTCCATGTGAGCTGGAAATGATTGGACCGCAGAAATATCTCCCCTCGACCGATTTTGCTTGCGGCATTTGCATGGCATTAATGCGGGCTCTGAAATGCCCCTTTGAACCGCTTTTGGTGTTGGCGAGGAAACTTCAGCGGGTAGGAAGGAAATGGAGACCTTCTCAAGGAGCTGCGAACCCTTAAACAATTCAATTCAAATGATAGTCAAAAGCGGACGAATTTATACTCTTCTTATTAAGTTGTAATATAAATGAAATGATGCTATTTACCCTATTAAGACGAGTAGTTTAACATTATTAAGTAAGGATGTACATACATATATTCAAAATCGTTACTTTAAGGCCTTTAATTTAACATCCCATTAGGTAAATTTTTTTATTTTATAGAATTTTAAAATGTAACATTTATATTTTTTTTTGCCTAACTACTTAATCAAAAAACAATTGGAGTGTCACAATTCATCAAGTAAAGAACAAATAACAAAATAAATGCTAAAACTTGATATGAAATACAAATCTATTAATCTACTATACGTACATTTATTTGGAAAACTATTGTAAAAAATTTTAAATCATAAGTTATTTAACAAAAGTTCATGAATCAAATATGAAAAAGGAATAAGGATTAATTAAATGTTTCTTGAAATTTGTAACACAATTTTTACTTTGATGTTTCCAAAACGTATATCAATTGTTTTCAATATCCAAGGTATTCTTGAAAATAGCACATTATTGGCCTTTGGCAATAACCAGAAATTTTCGCAATTTCATTCGGATTCTGTCATACAAATCCGTATGACAAAAGATTATGTTTACCGATTCGCGAATTTCCAGATAATTACAAATAATCACGGAATCATTCACATCGCAGTATATGTATGTAGAATTCTGAAATATAACTCTTTATATATTCAGATTCAGCTAAATCCCTTGCAATTGAGGATATTCTTCTATAAAAAATATTCAATATGAAATTTATTATAAAAACAATTTAGAGAATTGTATTATTAATATGGAATTGGGAAATTGTTACTCCATTGTAGCTTTATTTATTTCGAATCCAGAACGAAAAACCCAGGATTTCCATTTACATATCTTATGCTATCGCATTATACATATCTTATGTTCTAAAGCCTACTTTATATTAGCTCAAACAACTTTTCTGAGTACTAGAGGCATTTTTCCGAAAATCCAATCCACACTCCTAGAAATAGTTGCAAAGACCAGATCGTTCCATGTTCTATTTTTTTTTCAATTAAACCTAACCTGAATTTATTTAAAAAACAAGTTACTTTTAAAGAATTGGCTTTTTTATAATTTCGCATAATGCCAGGTTAATTCTTAACCCGAGACTCTGGTATTAAGACAAATGAGATATGATATCAGCAAGATAACTTTGTATGAAAAATCAGTACTTTTATTTCAATCTCAAATCTCATATTTTATTGGATTTTGATCATTTTCGTATGAAATACAAAACTTACGATTTGTGTCAGTTCTGAAGACAAGTCTCAATTTCTCATTTTTCGTAGAAAAAACCGAACTGCTTCTCACTGAAGTGAGATTTGCCTTGTAAAATTTCAGAATTCATTCCGGCCGAAATGACAGCGTACATGAGACTTTTTCCTAGAAGTTATCAAAAGAATGAATTTAAAAGCCTTTACCAATTTCATTCAAATCAAGTTGATTGGTGAAGTGAATAAGGTATTTCGAGGAAGGAACAAATATGGTGATTTTCAAGATTTGATAACGACTATAGCTTTAAAATTGGCATAGAAGGGTTCACCAATCAATTGTAAGAAGAATTGTAGTTATAGTTACTGGAATAATTAATCGTACTCATATAAGGATAAGTAAAGCAATGTTTTTTGTAAGTCTGTAATTTTTTAAAATTTACTAAACTTATTTCAAAGTATCATATAATAATCAGTCACATAACCAACAAAATCAAACATCAAGATTTCTTTAACCATTCGCAGATATGTTGTTTTATTTTAAAATAAAATGTTCTATGAGTGTAAAACACGTTTGAGATAATACTAATTTATTTCTTACATTTCTTATTCGTTATATATCCAAGGTATTTGAAATGCTGTAATATTATTTATGAAAGAAGACTTAGTGTGACCAAGACCAGTTTATGAGACTAGAATTTTTAAAAATTCGACCATAACTTAGGAGACTGAGTTGAATTATCAAACGCCAGTCCGAATCAAAATCTTCGTTTTTTTCTTCGTTTTATTATAACAGTTCATGACGACCCACAGAGCTAAACTTTGTTTGTATTCAAGTCTATGTATACTGTGAGCTTATAGCTACATAGTATAACCAAAGACTCTATATATATTAAGACGGCCCAAGCGGTGCACCTCACATTTTCCTGAAGCAAACAACAGGCATCCTAGATCAGCAGACAGAGCTTTCCGAGGAGGCTTGATTTTGTCGTCCACTTTTCTGAGTCAAAAGCTGTGTCCGTTGAAGAAATGGTCCTCTCGTGCACACAGAGGAGTTCGTGGAACTCGGGTCGTATATATATATCAGTATTTTTATTTATCAGTAATATTACTGATATCAGTATTATTACTGATATCAGTATTTTTACTGATATCAGTATTTTTACTGATATCAGTATTTTTACTGATATCAGTATTTTTACTGATATCAGTATTTTAACTAATATCAGTATTTTTACTGATATCAGTATTATTACTGATATCAGTATTTTTACTGATATCAGTATTTTTACTGATATCAGTATTATTACTGATATCAGTATTATTACTGATATCAGTATTTTTACTGATATCAGTAATATTACTCATATCAGTATTATTACTGATATCAGTATTTGTACTGATATCAGTATTTGTACTGATATCGGTATTTGTACTGATATCAGTATTTTTACTGATCAGTATTTGTACTGATATCAGTATTATTACTGGTATCAGTATTTTTACTGATATCAGTATTTTTACTGATTACTGATATCAGTATTTTAACTAATATCAGTATTATTACTGATATCAGTATTATTACTGATATCAGTATTTTTACTGATATCAGTATTTTTACTGATATCAGTATTTTTACTGATATCAGTATTTTTACTGACGAACTCCTCTGTGTGCACGAGAGGACCATTTGTTCAACGGACACAGCTTTTGACTCAGAAAAGTGGACGACAAAATCAAGCCTCCTCGGAAAGCTCTGTCTGCTGATCTAGGATGCCTGTTGTTTGCTTCAGGAAAATGTGAGGTGCACCGCTTGGGTCGTCTTAATATATATAGAGTCTTTGGTATAACAGTTTAGATTACTTAGCTTGATGAGTAAGTCAAGCCTTCCGTTCATTTCATGAGACGGAATGCGGAAAATTGTAGAATATCGAAATGTATATTTTTAGTTTATTTTGATTAATTTAAAATATTCAATATCGAGCCAAACAAACTAATTCAAAAAGGTTAGTCTTGACTTAACTAATTGTAATACTAGTTCAAGACCATGATTCGGATATCATTTTAAGCTTTGCTTTCTAAAACTGACTCTGTCTTGTTAGCTTGTTCTTCTATATACATAAATATATAATTTTCGCATATGTTCTATGTATGTATTATGGCCCAAGAATAATAAATGAAGCTTCGTCCTTTAAAGCGTTGGTGGCCAGTCTTCAGAAACCGAAGTTTGACACCCCATTGTCAAATCTGGTAAACTCTATATTAGATGGCAACCTTGATTTTGTACAAGCATTAAATAGCTTATCTGAGCAAAATGTACGCAAGACGAAGATTTTCAGGTTTTGTCGTTTCCTAAGTTTATTATTTTTGCTTATTGTTTTCTGCGTGCGAGAAAAATAAAGAGAGAGGGGAATGGAAAGCACATGGCGGAAATAAAATTTGGGCATCGAAAAAGAACAGCCACATAAAATTGGTAGCGTGAAAATTTCCCCGGGACAACGCAATACGTCGCCATTCACAAAATTGAGATGTAAAAAGATAAAATGTGGCGGAACGGGAATAGCCAAAACGCGCACCTATCAGCCATAAAATGGAAAACTTCATCTGACGGGAATCGATTGCATCTGACAATATTTTGCCACCTGCTTGCGAGAGCCCATCACGGAAACGATGCGAGCACCCGTCGCCACATTTCCGCAGCGCGTCGCGACGCCTTTGTGCGGGTGGAAACAAAGTAATCATCTGAAAAGTGAAATCTAGCACCATATCGCCGATTTGCCGCCCCCGTGAGCCACCCCCAATGATGTCGCCGCATGCCTGCGATGCGGTTCGACGTTCGAAGGGCCGAAACGGCAAAGGTATCACTTCCGCAAGGGCGTGATGGTGCCGACTTGAAAAGCCACACGGAAATATGTAGAAAATTGTAATGGCTGAGGCAAGTAAGTGATAAGGGTGGCTCCGAATGAAATTCAATGAGGTGCTCCGCTCCCAGCGAGCAGATGGTCCCTATTCCCTATTACTTTTATTGAAAATTTTCTGGATTTCTCGGATGAAAGCGATACCTTGAATATTTTATAGAATTTATTAGATGCCACGCGTCCCGGAAACTAGGACGCTCCGACACAAAGAGTGAGGGGGAGAGAAAGAACTCCCCCAAAGGGGTTCCGGCCATAGCCTTCGAAATATTCCAGCAGGATATTCAAGTTTCATCGCTATTTTTGAGGGTGCAAGGCAAACAACGGAAGAGGTGCCTCGGTTGTTAAAAGTTTTTCGCCTAACTTTTTTGAGCTATGTTTTTTAGGAGGGTATAGAAGACCCAAAACGACCAAGTCCCTTGAATTGTAAAGCCCAGAGGATGGGTATAATTGAGTAATTAATCAGGAGGGTGCCTAAGCAGCTTTTTCCCTGATCATTAAAATTGTTTGATTATGGGGAGCCGACGTGAACACCTCTCCCAATTAAAATTAGTAAATTTATCCTTACACCACGCCAAGGGCGCGTCTAGACCAACAGCTTCGCGAGCTCCCCCAAAATTTAAGGAAAAATATGCCCAATTTTCTGATTTTTCCATAGCGGCCAAATTTTCAGGTGGTCGATCGATGGCGCGTGTGGATGGGTGAGGAAGTTCCTGCTCACCTGATGGTGGGTAAGTGGATTCCATTTCGATGTCAACTGTGATTTTGGTTCACAGTACCGGCGAAAGAGGCGACAAATCACCGCCAAATTTCGGCAGGTAGTCGCTCCCACCAGAGAATTCTTTGGAACACGGCTACGTGCGAAATTGAAGGCAATTTAGGTGACGCCAGCGGTTTTGATTGAATTCAACCAGTGATGATGTTCCCATCGCCTTTCCTCGAAGCACAGGCAATTCCTGAAGGAAAGGTGCCAACGAAATTTTAGGAAAACCAATATGACTTCGAGTTCCTTTTTACTGCTCTAAGCGGCTTCTCCCAGTTATTACACTTTGACAAAAATACACCGATGGCTTTTTAGGACTTCGTTTTTATCAAAAGGAACCTATCACCATCAACAGAAAAATATTGGTGAATTTTTCTGGATGCAAGGTCGCTGTCCCAATTCATTTTTTCTAAAGAATGGCTTTTTAGAATGCCGGCTTTAGGGTGGGGCAACCTGGGCGATAGCGCCATTACTTAAAAATAAATAACACCACTCCAAAAGAAGAGAAAAGTTTAAAAACACGGTGAGATTTATTCCTTCAAAAAGATACCCAATTTTTCAAATTGTTAACATAATTTAAATGAAAATTATTACTGAGGTAATTTTAGTGGAACTATTCGCAAATTTCAAAACTATCAAAATATCGAAGTTTAAAATGGAAGATTTTTTCCTATAATCCAAAGAATAAAACAGCTGATATTTATTTAAACTTGAATATAATAGTTTCTTTGTAGAGTCTTTTTAAAATAAATCTTTTTTAAAACCAAAAAATTAAATTCGCATTTAATTACTTATACCTATGTATGTATGCATATGCAGAGAACTTCTCCATAGTTCTATACAACATCCAAAGAAGGAGAAAACTTACGAATTTGATAAGTATTTAATCAATAGTACCTACTATATAATCACCAGCTGAAACCAGGCCCTGTAACTAGTAAATACATAAAACAAAAATGAAAGTAAAAATTGAAATTTTAATTTTTTATATTTACTATACATAATTTGAAAAATTTAAAAAGAACATCTCACACTCTCAAAGAGATTTTTCAATTTATGGGTCACAGAATTCGAAAACTACATTTTATATTTCCAATTTAATCATAAGAGATACGATAGGATCTTTACATGATAGGAACCCTTTCATTGATTGAGGTGAGAATGAAGATTTTCCCCATGAGTCACAAGCAAAATACTACTTAATGACAACAAAAAAATGCCGAACAATCTCTTATCCGGAACTTTCCAATAACTAATTTTGGCACATGAGTTTTGAAATACATTTATATTAACTTATTTTCCATTTCATTAGCTTTAGTAGTATACCATATATTAACTTTACATTTTTGAAAAAATATATTTTTTCGAAGAGAAATGATAAAAAATAGCAAAAACTTTCTAAATAATCTATGTAAATATAAATTCATCACTGTATAGTGAAAGCTCTTTAAAGGTTTAATAGTCACTGGGTCCAATTAAACGATTTCTACTAATCAATAGTCTTGATTTTTAATTAAGTGGTTTTCACAGTGGCTATTACTAGTAGCCGCTTAGTTATAGCCACTCCACTAATGTCTATTTGTTAAATTAGGATTAATCAATTAAAGTAAAGAGAGAATTATAAAAAAATTGATAAAACTTTTATATGCAAATCCTTTTACAAATATACAATAGACAAACTTCATGTTTTTGAGATGATAAAGTACCTACTGTTTTATAAAAATAAATGTTCATCCCAACAGCTGATGGAAAAAGAGGCAAGGCTTTCTGATATTATAAACGAGATCTTCAATTTGATTTATTTGTAACATTGCCGGCTCCTGGTCTCTTAGGCAGAGGTGGCAGAAGATGAAAATATTTAGTTTGCAAACTCACGCTAATCCGTGCCAGTAACGCACTAACAAAGTGTTGTATTCAACATATCGCCAAACAAAACTTTTTCGAAATATGACACTAAAACGAATGAAATTGAAAAAAACCAATTCCAAGAAATCCCAAACCCTAAAAAGGATGAAATAATTATATTAAAAGTCCTATATGCTACAGCTTTCAGTTTTATATTTTGTAGGCAACTCTGTAAAATATCCAGCTGTTTGGTATGACAGTTAACAAAATGACCAGACCTGGGTCATCTAAGCGTAACAGAATTAGAATAATCTGTTCTGGGCATTCAATAAAGTCTGTTAAGTTGAAGTCTTCGTGTTTTTCATTCCAAAATTTCTACAATTTATAACTGAAGAACTAGGTACTAGTTGTAGTACCTACTAGTAGTAGTAGTACTAGTATTAGTATTAGCAGCACCAGCAGCAGTGGCATCGGCATCTCGGCATCGGCATCCGCATCTCGGCATCGGCATCTCGGCATCTCAGCATCTCGGTATCTCGGTATCTCGGCATCTCGGCATCTCGGCATCTCGGCATCTTAGCATCTTGGCGTCTTGGCATCTTGGGACCTTGGCATCTTGGTACCTTGGCATCTTGGCATCTTCGCACCTTGGCGTCCCGGCATCTAGGCATCGGCATCGGCATCAGCAGCGGCAGTGGCAGCAGCAAATACATGGAAATCTGAGTTGAGCCGCTGCCTGGCAACCCCCAGAGTACTAGGGTCTACCATGTTTCGGGGAAAAAGAGACCAAACAATTAAACCGGGATTTTCCTGGGAACGTTTCTATTTGCAATTTTTACAACTTTTACAATTTTAAATAAAAAACAAATTTCTAAAGAAAAGTAAAATTGATTCCGCAAAATTAGATATAGTTAATAGTTTAATAGCAAAAATAGTACATACGAATATAACTTCTTTTCCGTACCTCAGTGTAACGGGCTCTCATGCAATGGACTAACAAGTATATAAATTTATAAGAAATTAAATAATAAAATTGAAATTAAAATTAAAATTAAAATTAAAAATTTAAAAATTAAGAGGCAGACAAGAATAACAAAACTAAAAATATTTAAATTATAATATAATACATATATCTAAAAGTGAATAGAGAAAAAAAAAAGACAAAAAGATAAAGTCAAAAAGTCGACATGCTCTAAGATCTATTAAGAGAGTTTAAAATGCTCAATTCCCACGCTGGAAAATTTATAAAATAATTATATCAAAGGTCCTGGGCTAGTGCTTTCAACATTAAATACAAACATTTCATAGAATTTTGAAGTAGGCGTGAAAACCTGACCGATGTTAATCCAATACTAGGTAATCAAGCCAATCTGATACGACATATGGGTCGATTTGATAACGTCCTCGTTTTTTGGAAGCCAGCAAAAAATGAACTCGCGAACTCCGGTTTTCGCTTTTTAGGGGTTTCCTCAATCACACAGGACTTGATTGTCTCCTACACTCAACGAGATTCATGCTCACATCGCCCTTTCCGGCCTTGACTTGCTGCTGGGTGGTCCTTCTGCCTATGCCGCGGAGTACTAAAAATTTCCCTGTAAGTAATTTTATTAATATATGTAAGTAAGGTAAATCGTCTTATTCACTCAAGTCGGAAAAACAAAATGAAATCGTGTAGCCCAGATTGATTAAGTATCGTGCCTAGTATTTTTACCTGACTAACTTCATTTTATTCACTATTTTTAGTATCTGTTTGACTTGCTACTTACTTTTAGCGTGATTTAAGGCTCAATTGATTGCACATTCGGTGCCCAATTGCGGTGAATTCAAAAATTTTCAAAGAAAATTTCGGCGACATGGGAATTTATTTAATAAGTAATTAAATTCTTCTTGAGATGTGTTTTTGCAAAAATTAACGCACAAAATTATTATATATATATATCACGTGCATGTTATAATTTCATAATTGATCTTTAAAAATTTTATCCGAGTATTATTTTTCATTGCAAAATATAAAGCATTTGTAACAGTTTGAAGATGAGCTGTAAAATAGCAAGTATCCTTCTAAACCGTTTTATAACATGTTTGCACAAAACCGATCTTAGTTATTAGAAAGTGCAAAGAGCTTTATGGCCTCTGCGTCCAACATAAGTTATTTCATCGTACCTCCTACTGGGTGGGGTATCATTGGATTATGCTGTACAAATTATGTTTAATCCACTGAGGACCCTAAAGATCACATTGCTGTCGGCACTAACCTTATCGTTCCTCTGGCTCCGTGGTGTGAAAAGAAGCGGCAGGGTGGAAAGGAAGATACGGCTCAATTTCCTGGACTGAATGCGATCCAGATAATGTGGCCATCAGAGGATGCACCCGAACCCTTCCTTTCATCCCCCGCACATCTTTAGATAATTGGATGTTGCGGGTGGAACGAGGAAATGTGAAACGCACACAATTAAGACGATTTCTCTAGTTAAATTAATTCTCCGGGGCTTCCCCGGGCAGGCGCTTCGCCCCTGGCGACGACCGCCGAAGGGTTCGTTCACTGCTTCCTGCATCCCGTCCTTCGACAATGGCCGGGAGTGATGGCGAGGAAAGATTAATTCTGCCGTCATCCTGCGTGCTCCTTTATCAGCACTACAACCAGTTTACAGGACACTTTAATTAATTTACAAATACTTCCGACAAAATTTATGATATACGGCCCCGGCAGAGCCCACCTGGCAGCCGCTCGTTAATCACCCCGGAGCGATATAATTGTCATCATTGGTTACAAGCATTCAAATGCGAACATGAGGCGACCCGGGTCCCGGGCCATTCATCATTATCATGTGATTGGATTTTCATTAACTGGGTACAGCTGCACCCTGGATACGGGTGTTATGCCCGCCCCCGCTTACTGGGGAAGCTCCCGGGCGAAGATAAATGGGGCGCGCACTATATGCATGTTGTGAACGGAGGCGAGAGAAGGTAGGCGATCGCAAAGAAATCCCGCCAAACGGCTTCCGCGAAGGAATTTCGGGATACGCGGGCCGGGCCCCGCCTTAACCCGGACATTAATATCCTGCGAAGGGTTCTGAAATGCATCCACCGCGTAAATCATCGTGAAATATGCGCCAATATTTAACATTTTATAGGCAAAAATATCGCCTGTTATTTATTGGGGTAGCATTCCAGCATCTAGGCGGCAAAAGGAGAATAAATAGCAGGCTCCAGCGTGGGATGAGGATGAAATTATGTGAATTAGAAACCGATTTCCTTTCATTTTTGCATGCATATTTTAAACTCCAAAACCAAATCAATACACTATCCGTAACAATTAAAACATTCAAACAGATTAAAGGGGTCATCTAATGTTCTAAATTGAAAAAAAACACACTTTTTTAAAAAGAATGTGTGAAATACCTGCTATATTTATTGAAAAACTCGTTTTTCTACATTTTGATACCTATATGGTACATATACCTAACAAATGAGGAGCAAGAAAAACAGTTCTCTTTCAACTTTTTTCGAGGGCACCTACTAAAAGTGATATAATCGTAAGGACGTTTTGCGGACCGATTGTAAAAAAGCAAGTGTTAAGTAATTCAAATTAAATTATGTAAATTCTTTAGGCTTTTTGGGATTTCATCTAAAACAATTTTTTGAGAAACAAACTTTTTAAATTTTATATAACAAGTTTTACTTATAAAACGTTTATAAAGAAAATTTATAGTATTTTTCGCAAAAATTTTATATCTCATAGTACTCCCATGATTAAAACGAACGTAGTGAATTGTCATTTATTAAACCGAATAAAGTCGTTCACATATCAGAGTTAGTCAGACAAAACCATTTTGAATATTAAAACTCATTGGAGTAATAATATACCAGCAATATGTATATCACAAAAAGTAAAAAATTGCAATAGATCTCTCAAAAACGTGATTGTAATACGACACAAGAAGGTTATTTAATCCCAAACTACAATATACTTTAAAGAAGAAAAAGTCAGATATAAGTTCGGGGAGAGTATAACTTATTTATTTAAAGTTTTTTAAATGGTTTGAAATTCATTTGTTTTTAACAAAATAGTCAATACGATAAGTAGATAAATTAGTTCAAAATTATTACCAATTCTTTCTAAAAGTTATTATATTAATTTAAGACTTATTGTGATCAAACCGAACAAAGTAACTTTTATTAACTATTGCTGCAGACCAATATCTTGGGTAGACAAAATTAAAAACCAATTACAAACAACAACCGAATGTTCGCCAACCATTTCAATAGTTCGCTGATTAAATTTTTCGAACAATGTACAACATTTAAACACATTATCTTATGTTTTCCTTTCACTTTAGTAATTGGAGCAATTTTTCACAGAATTATTAGTCTGTTCATACACAAACATATGAATATTTTTACTATTTTTCATATCCTATTAAATGTAGTAGTATATAGTCACGTCATCTTCGGTTTCGAAATCATGGATCATCATTATCATTTTTAATTAGGCGTTTTATAAGATAGTTTTTCAACGAATAGTATGCGATATTTAAAAAACTCCTCTAACGATTTCGATGAATTTTACAGATTAAGGATTCTCAAAGGCGTTAAATCGATATGGCTACGTCTCATCTTTTCGAAAAATCGGAATTAAAAATGAAAGTCTTTAAAATTATGTACTTCAATAGATTGTGAAGTTAATTAATTTGTGGGGATTTCCGGAACTAATGTAAAAATGTTTTGTTGTACTGAACAAACAATCAAAATTTTTAAATTTTAAAATCCAACTTGGACCCTCTATGAGTACGTTTATGTCTTACTAGTCTATTATCCTTATAAAAAGATAGTTAAAAACAGTATATACTAATTGTTAGACATCATGTATTCGAAGAAACTCCTTCATAGATCGAAAATTCTCAAACATTTATGTAGAGTACAGTGCAAAATTTTAGCGTTTATATTCCCTACGCGCAAACTTTGTAGTGAGTACCACTCTTATCCATTAAGACTTTAGTGAAGATTTGAAGAGCATTTGCCCTTGCCACTTACAACTGAAAATGTTTCGCGACAGGCGAACATTAAGAAAGAAGCGTCGCTTAAATCCCAACATTTCGAGTCAATTGTTTATAATGAGTGAAGGCGTAAAGATGCTATCCCGAAGAAGTTTCCCGGGGACCGTAATTCCCCAGGATGGTTGCCTGTGGGAATTTTGGTAGATTGCATGAGCGCCACCAGAATGTACCCACCCAAAATAATTACATCCCCCGGTGATGGGCCTGCGGTGCCAGGGTACACTTAATTCTCGCGGTTTATTTGCCTTCCCGTGGAAGTTAGGGAATTTATTTTTGATTTCGCTTAATTAAACCGAGGACGGCACGTATTGGCTTTTCATATATTCCCATTATTACCTCCTAGCCAGAGGCGTAGCCACAATGGTCCAGCTGCTCCAGTTTCAGGTTTCAGCCAATTTATGCATGCATTGAATTCCAGCCTAGCTGGGCTGCGCCTACGTCCCCGGGGCAGTCGGGTTTTTCATAGTCAGCTAGACTGCGCTTATTTAATGTGCAGTCGCTATTAGCTAAAAATGACCTACTCCCAGCAATTAAGTAGTACACTATTTTTTCCACTGCCAGATTACATTCCACTCTAAAATTAAAATGTATAGACAAGTCTGAGGTGTTTTGTAGCAATTGAAAAGTGCACTTATTCAATTTTATCTTTACTCGCCAAAAAAAGTAATATGTGGAGTCTTTTAAAAACTGCAACATTGCGCTCCATCTGCTCCAATTTCAAAGATCCATTATGATTCAGCTCTTTGATGCGTACATTTACCCATTCAACATATTTTTACAAAACTTGTAAAGATTTTTAGATCGTTGATTGCATCGGCGGACCTTAAATATTAAACATCTAAAAATCTGAATCCATTATATGCGAGACCCAAACAATTTTTTTTTTTTGAAAATAGATAAGAATATTTTCAAAAATAGTCATAGGTTTTTTGATTTTGCACATTCAATTTGTTTATAAAATCTTAGCAGAACATAAAATATATAGCTTATGCATATATTTACTTATGTCCTTTCATATATTTATCTTACAAATTAAAAAAGAACCAAACGAAAGTACCGTAAGTAAGCAACAATCTAACGCAATTTTAACGAGAAAAGGTGATAACGAAGACTTAAATTTAGTAATAGAAATGTAGAACTTATACCAAAATCCAAGCCTATGTCTTTGCAACAAATATTGCTGACCTGTGCGATATATTTATTTAAAAGTTAATTTTTGTGAAAGTACTCAAATACCAATTTTATTTTGTTGGAACATGAGTTAAATTTTATCTATACTACTAAAATCAATCACTATAAAAGCCAAAAATTTGTATAAGGCTCAGGGTTCCATTTAAAATTGATTTAAGATTAATTTTTGTCTCAATTTAATTTAATAATCGGAAATGACAATTAATTTAAGTACCGACTGCATATTTCGGAACTTTGTATTTTTTAAGTGCTAGCAGTGCTAGTAGCTTCCAATATGTTTACAATATATATAAATAGATACCATTTCATATTTTCATATTGGACATGATTTAAAGCTTATTCGGAAGTAAAGTTCTTTAAAAAAAATGTAGGGTATTTTTAGTGTTACTGAGTTTTCGACCTAAAGTTAAAAGACATATGGGTTGCGCTGACTTACTTATCAGACAGCTCCAATGCGACTACTGAGCGAAAACGAACCTTTCTTAAAGGAAAACAAATAGGTACCACTTTCGAACCCTGGAGGCTCCTGCGAACCCCAGGAGCTTTCCCCCTGTACTGACCTAAGCTAGGGTTTCTCCTTGCAACTTACCGAGTGAGAAGAGTTGACGTTCCACAAATATGTTACTGTGGAATAACTTATCCCCTCCACACGATTTATCCTTGCAACATTCCCCTCCAAATACCCCTTCAAATGTCCCTATCACGCCTAAAATGCATTCATTGTTAGGTATCCTCATATCCTGAGCATGTGCGCAAAAGCTCCCACAGAAAAGGGGACGCAGCCTTCATGCGCATTTTTCTATTCATCTGTGTCTCCTAAGCTTTCAGCTTTTTAAGATTTTCCGACGTCATGCTATTTTATTTAGAACGTATTCGGATTTCTTTCAAAACCCCGAAACATCACCGTGTTCGGAGAATTTGATTCAAATGCACGAGGACATCCAATGGGCGGATGTAGTAAAACGAACAGACTTCAGCCTAGGGGGTGGTTCAGAAACCATCCGTTTGTTAAAGCGCCGATAAAAACCTAACAAAGTTGTCCTGACCGAAAAGAAAACACTCTCTTGGGAGGTAAAGAAGGAAAAGTTTGGTATAGTTCAACCATGAAATAGACTAAGCCCACCTGGCACCATCATCCCTCATGTAAGGGCCATGTGGCGGCACACCATAGATCATGCAGCCCCATGGCAAAGACACTGGCAGTCCTTTGTCTATGCCACGAAATCCTTTCGGAAAAAATCGATTTTACAAACAAATATTGATCGACGTCTGTGCGGCACCCTGACTGCCTACTCCCCCACCCTGTCCTTTCACCGTGAAATATTTCCTGCTATCGTATCAGACGAACTACTGGGTTTGCTTACAGGAAACGTCCTGTAAACACGTCAAGATATTTAGAAGAATTTGCGCTTTTAAATCGGAACTAGTTACAGTCGCTTTGATAAAATGTTTAACCCATATCCGCATTATCATACATCACATCACACGCAAGTTATGAATGTATTTTGAATGTTATTTCTTGTATTTTATTTTTCCCCAAATATGTTTTTCTTTAAATCCTACATGATATTAAAAAGTTTCCGAACTTCTGCGGATGTCGGATTCCCATTGTAAACGAAAAATAATTTCTTTCAAATTTATTCAAATTAGCTTAGCCTTCTTTAAACTTCATATTACGAAATACAACAAGGAAATTAGAATTTAAGAGGGATAACACTGTACCAAATTAATATATTATGTAAATATTTTTTTCGTTTTTTCAAAGTATAGGTAAGTATTGCGTTCAAACTATGTATTTTTGAAGTTACAATATCAGAATTTAACCAAATTACAGCTGATTTAGTGAGAACAATTATATGTTGACACAGATAAGTTTCGAATACAGCATCTAAAAACACGACTCTACGTCGGGGAATAAAATTTTACTGCTTAGTACGATTTATCGGGGAAATTTTCGGTAATAACCGTCCTTTAACTTTAATTGCGTTTTTCTTAAAATCCCCTCTTTCAACGTGGATGCATCTATAAATCTAACTACAATTTTTCGAATTAAAAAAATAGCACTTGTTCATCAGATCAACTAGATAGAAATGAAACCATTGAACGGAATTTATCATGCCTGGCACTCAAAACTTATTCATGACTTTTTTCGGTTCAAAATAATTAAAATGTGCACTTCAAATGTTGTTCACATGAAAACCAAATAAAAAATTTAACTACCAAAAGAAAATCGATACAAAATACATTTTTTGTCTGCCTGTTAATTGAGGTAATTTTCTATAAGTATGAAATTATGTTCATTTGTCTTATTGTTATTGCTGACATTTGCAATAAAAGTGATGTGAAGAAAGGTTGGTAAATTTTAGACATATTAGTATAACTATCCATATTCATCGAAAAAAAGGCTTTGTTCAATTATATATATACTAACAATGTCCTCACAAATAATTTTGAAACTTCTTATAAGTACTACTATGTAAATATAACTAATTTTTGGCCTATTGATTGAGTACCGAAATTTGTGAATGTCCTCGAAAATAGGTAAACACTTATTTTTTTAAAAATTCACTATGCTCGGGAGTTTTCGTTCAAATTCGTTATATAAAGGGAAAGTTTGAAAACTCCCTACTGCTAACAAATTAAATGGACTGTTAGACCAACCCTGACGAAATTGTGGCATATTAGTATCAGTTTTATGAAATTCCTTAGGCGAAGTGTAAGGCTTATGTCATGAAGCCACAATTTGATAGGATTTTATTTACCATAAAAGAAGAAACTGAGAAATAGATTCAAGAAATGTTGGGTCAATAGTGGCAAATATGTATGTAAAAAAGTTATATATACATATTTATCTTTTATAATGCGTAAAATTAGATTTTTCAGACGTCACCTTCAGGATATTCTCAAGAAGTTTCGTTTCCATAAATTAAAGTATTTTTCAAAAAGTACACCTTAAAATAATCGAATTAAAGGCAAATAACATATACGACTTACCGACAGTGACAAGAACGCATTTGTCGAAACCTCAAACTCAATTTATGCCAAGACTGAGATTGATTTTTTTTAGATTACGATTTGGCATTTTCGTGAGAATTTTCCCGTCCAATGTAAATCGAATCCCTTTGAACAGCCACCTACGTACACATCCAAAAGGAAATTTCAAGTCTTCTAATTGTAAAAAGGTTTGGCAGTTAGCCAACGAATTGGCAACTTTGTGGGCTACTTTAAGCCAATGTAGGAAAACACGTGATAATTTCAACAATAGCCAAGAATTTTCCGAGAAGGATTAAGCGATAATTCAAAAGGAAAATATCTGAGTAAATTACCAAATCAAGCGCTCAGGTGGAGACAAAGTTATTTCTGGCGGAAAATGATAAGCCTTCTCGCCTGCGCCGTCCTCCCCCCGGAACATATCAAACTTTCTATTGCTGCTCGAATTCTAAGCAATCGTGGGCGCGCAAATATGATGAAATTGGCTTTTCAGCGGGACCTTCCCTTATATATATAGAAGCCGTTTTTCCAAGAATTGCTCATATCTTCGGGAGCATCCCTTCCTGCCGGAGATGGGCGCCGGAAATAACGGGAAATTAATTTGATTCATCTTTACGTGCCTGAGTGTGCGTTGAATTAAATCTCGCCCCTGTTCATCTTGCCTCCCATTCGTTTCCATTAAAAAGTCGAACCCATTTAGATCAAATGGAGCATTTCGGCAGGCCACGAAACTTGACGCCCGTGAAATTAAACACACCCACATTCTCACGCTCCTTCTCTGCCCACCTGCGCCAATACCACCCCCGAATACCAAAAATTGAATGTCAATTCATTCAAGTCGACGCAAGGGTTGAAGAGCTCCTCCGACATCCAATCTGACCGCCATCAAGACAAAGTACTTTGCTGCCTCTGATGGATCAAGTACCAGGACTTAGGCGGCATCAGTAAAATGTCGAAATAGGGGAGTACTTTCCCCTATCTATACCTGTATGAACTCCAAGCCAACCTTATACAGAATATAGAAACATCCTACAAGATCTTTCGAGCAACACTCCCAAAAATTTCAATTTTTCTTGGATTTTCGGCATTTTTATCCCTCGCAAGCCCTTCCGGAATGAATTTCTTTTCTTGGAATCGACGGCACCAGGTAAAAGCCCGTGAGAATTTCTCGATGAATATCGACGCAATGAAATCCGACTTGTTTAGAAACACCACCTTTGCTACAAATTGAATATCTAAACAGGTTCTGTCCGTGTTTCGAGAAAACATCAGCGAATGTTGAGTTATTGCTAAGGCCACCATTTTTGTTGATTGAAATCAGTGCCTTCTTCCTTTTCAAAAGCCTTGTCTATTTTATATATTTTTATAGAAAATAACGTCCCAGATTAGATAATACAAATTAAAAGATGCAAGCGAAATAAATTCATATTAACCATAGTAAAATGTCCTTGTATAAATAAATTAATCTCTTTCATCGTCCTCACAGCGATTTGTAATTTTTATTTTTATTTTAATCGTCCTATACCATAAATAAAAGATGCGCTTAGTCAAAGTAATTCGTTTACAAAAAAAGAAAATGTTCAACATTTTTGTTTTCTTGAATTACTTCGAAAAAATAACGAATTTTATGAATGCCAAGGTTCCTTCCAAGGTTGCGCACACAGGCTGTCAAATAAAATCAATTTAAATAATAAATAACTTGAAGGCTACTTGAATTGGGATAACTTTTTATATATGTTTATATGTATATTTATGGATGCTCCTGAATGAATCTTTATTAAAAACTGAAAAATTTTATTTTATGGGTTATTCTTTATAAATTCATTACAATTTATTTTCTCTTGCTTATTCCATTGGTGTCTTGGAATACATTTGATGCTGAAGTTGTGTCCATAAATAAGATCTTTTAAGCGAACATTCAGAGCGTAAATCTTCTTAATCTGCTCGCTCGAGCGATTGCAGTTGCAACCGTGGCCAATAAATTATTTTTTTGTATTTGTTGTTTAACTACCGGTTTTGAATATTACTACATATGTACAAGTAACTTGCAACTTTAGTAACAAAGTATCTACATAATATTTAAAAATCATTATTTTAATGGCCTCCCTCAACTATTAATTTTGGTAAAACAAAATCTCAACAAACATATTTATTTTCTGATTGCAAAACACTTTCCAAACTCGCAAGCATTGGTGGAATTAGTAATTGTACTACAATACGTTGGCTTTAATGTATTTTGAATCGACAAAAGAATCTCAAAATTATGCCGACTTTAAAAGACTTGAATCAGATACAATCCAGACATCATCTAAATTTGAAACAGCCTAAGCTAAGTTTGAACTCGGTTTGAGAAACCATTGAGAAAGGCTCAAACAAGGCATCCATATATTAGTGAAAAACTTGACAACTTAGTTTGTCCCGGATTTTAACATATTTTGTTTTCTCAAAGTTACATTACGTACCTGCATACATATCTGTACATATATGTATATTGATGTGGGTTTTATGGAAATTAAATTAAGTAATGACTTACGAAGTAGTCAACACTTTCTTGAAAAACTTTTCTGTAAAAAGTTGTTGAGTCGTTTTTCTTTAGAAAACCTCAATTAATTTCCAGGGAAAACCTTTAAAAATTGCAAAATGTTAAGGAACACTTTTACTAAGAAATGCACAGTTCTTTGCTAAATTGAGAAATTCCCAAAAATCCACTTCATTTTTCTAGGAAACATTTTATTATTTAAGGAAAAAAATTCAACAATAAGAAAAGAAGTTCTATAAAAACGTCTCTGAAATTCTATTTAATAAAGGTTTCTAAAATTCTATTAACAAAGTTTGGCCTAGATTGTTTTTCAAGATTTCAAAATTCGAAGGAAATAAGGAAATGGAAGTAGGAAATTAATAATAACGACAAGAATATCACAAAAGTTATCAACTTTTTTATTTGATTTTAATGCATTCAAGCGAACTTACCTCACCTTTGATTAATCAATTACATACATAACATGTATTTATTTACACAATCAAATATTTAAACTAAGGTTCTAGAAGACGACATTTGTGTTATTATGCGGATAATTAAAGATAACGTTTATTGGATTTGGCAAAATATAATTTAAAACAAAATTATATAACAATTAAAAAGCATCCATGTGTTAAAGTGGAAAAGCTTACGATGAATAAAAGACGTACCAAAAATACACCTGGTGGTTGAAGAATTTTAAACAGGACATTCGCAGCCATTCGTTTCTTTGGAAAGTGTCGTAACCCGCAACAAAAAGATTGGAAGGCACTCGTAAGGAGCATAAAAATGCTTTAGCACCTCAATTATAAAGAGAGCACAGGGTGCCCAGCCCGAGGACTTCCCTAATTCAATTTTATGTCTTGGAACTTTTCTCAGGCCGGCGTCCATCATAAAAATCACAACCGGAGCGCCGTAAAATTTAAAACCAAAATATTCTTAGGGCTGCTCTATGTACTTGGGCAGGATCCCGAACGAGGGGCTTTCCTGTCGAGAGATGCTCGATAAAATCGGCCCCCCGCCACCCCCTCGGCTAGTGTATGGCAGGACCAAAATTTAGACAGTTGGCTTTACGGCCGTCCCGGGGAACACGAGCATGAAGTGTTGTAGAACCCTTTCGAAGCACCGAGATGACCACATACGTCTTTATCCGGCTCCTGGAGGGCATGTCTCGATGAGGATGGAACAAGGGGCGTTCGAAATCCATTTTAACTCTCCCAACAGCGCTGTAAAACCGTTTTTTGCCGAAATTGTCTGGGTGCCATAAATTCCCCGTAGCATCTCATTAAATTTATCAGGGTCGGGTCCTTCAGCAGACCGACGCTCTTGGTACAGTTTGGCGACCGGCAGGAGGGCGGAGCTAGATGCAGGACTCGGGAGTGCTCAAGAGTTGCCTAACTTCCGAATGATGTTATTAGTGAAGCGAGCAAATAAAAAAGGCTCCTGGGGATGGGAGGACATTTGAAACAATTTTGAAGGATCAAGGGCAGTTCTTCCGGCTTTGGTAATTGGGGGTGGTTGGGATAAATTTATAGCGCCTTTTCCTGGCCATTCGCAGGGATCCCACCGCTTACTGAGCAAACGGCCGTTTTGCTACATGCGACTTTTAAGGCCTGCTTTTGCTAAGGGCCGACCTTTCCTTCTTCGGACTGAAGTGATCAATGAGGGATTATTCCCCGACCCTTATCTTCGACATGTGGGATTTATTTAGTTTTTTAGTATAACAAAAATACAACAACAGCAGACAATATTCCGACATGCAATCATCAAAACGACTACCATTCGTACTCATTTTGTCAATACAGTTCTGAGTATCGAAATATTTTATTGAAATACAAAGCACGAGTCCTTGACATTTTTATACCAATTCCAACATATGTATCATATTAGCAGAAGCCGCTATGAAGTGGAGTATTTAAATTTTAGATTTTAATGCAAAGGCAGATAACATACCCAAATATCTGCGATTAATGCTTTGAATCTATGAATCCATGCAAGGTAAATAAATATACATACATATATAATCTCTAAATTTCTTTAATTAAACATTTCCTTTTCGGCTGTCAATATGATAATTAAATAAACATTTTAGCTATAATAATACAATAATTACAGATTATACAAAATAATGAATTGCACCATTAAGTAGATAAATTAGTAACTTTACTGTTGACAAGCGGAATTCATAATTGGAATATGAATTGGACTGTCATGTCTACAGACATTCATTGAAACTGACAAATTGATCCTCAGTTTAATTTAACAAATACGCAACATTCGATTTCAATGTATACAACAGCACAGTGCGAATATAAAAATAATTTGAAAGGCTACTCATCATTATAAAATTTAATGCTCACACTATAATATTTCGCTTTGCTGAATTAGAAGCGACATTGCAATGGGCTTTTCATCATGATCTCCGAAACATACATTTAATTTACAGAAAGACTGGTTTGGACTGGTTTAGAATTCAAACAATCTAATTCCTTGAGGGGCCGGCACAAAAATCTACTATTTTAAATATCAAATCATAGAGTAGAAGCAAAATACTTGTAGAGCAAAAAGTCATTGATGATTTCTTAAAGGCATAAATGAAAAAGATGTCACGTAGATACATAAGAAAAACCTTTTCATTAAGTTGTTGTTTCCCTCATAATTATTTAGACGATTTTGTTGCAACTACAAATTTGCAAAATTTCGGAAAAAGTCATTTTTAAATAAACAAAATTAACACACTTTCTTAAGCTTGAGTAGATATTGTTCTATTATCTTACTATTATTATATATTATAAGACAAATGCATTTGAAAAGCTACTACAAAATCGTAATATAAATCTATTTGCTCTTGTATATTAATATAATTAATCTCAAAGCCAAATTCTGGAAACGTGTCTGATAACTGCGTATTATTGCAATACATGTTATAAATTTTTTAAGTCAAATTCTAATGCATATATATAAATCAATTATTTTGATTTATTTAATTTAACGATAACAACCAGTACAAATGTCACTAATTAAGAGTACTCCTACTTAATATCAATGTTGTTCACTTATTTCAAATAGTGCGAAATTCGAAGAATTCTTGCACTTTATTAACACAAAAATTATTTTGTTAAAACGCAAAACTCCAAAACTAAAGAGAAAAATAAAATTTTAAAAGTAGTTCAGTAAATTGGCAAGAATTAAGAATGATTAAAACAAAATAAATTATTTAAATATTTAAATTCAAATTTAAAATTTTCTTAAATTTGGCGTTGCTTCGGTTTTGCATAATATTGTAGATAGGACATATATGTATACGTGTATTACATACATATATAGTAACGAAGTTTCGTCATACGTACGTACATAAACTGGCTAAGCAGAGAACCTCTGCCTTTTTTAAATCGATAGAAAAGTTTCCACAACTACCTACTACTTAGATTTTCCAAACTTTTCAATCTGATTTGGTACCAAAGCAATTGAAGAGCTCTTAGTCGTTCATCAGTAAAATCGTCGTTGCATTAGAGTTTCACCAGGAAACATCTTTCTCCCAGCGACTAATGCAATAAAAACCCTATCATTTATTAGAGCGAAAAAACCTTGGAGCACTTGATCGCTTCGTCTATCTTTCTGGGTCTTGAAAATTTGCACTGGCTCTGGGAGAAAAACGGTCCCGAATTTGTTATCCGTTGTCAGTGAAGCCATTCAAATGAACTTCCTGATTGAGGATGCATGAGATCCTCCTTGGTTTTGCGATATAAATTTAGCCCCCTTTCCGTCCCCCCCGAAGACAAATGCAAAATGCATTCGAGCCAACCGAAAACCCAGCCTAGTGAAACGTGTGGCCCAGCCCTTTACCTTTCCGTCCCGTTCCATTGGCGGGGGTGAAGTTTTTGTATCTGCCGCTCCCCATAAACTGCACATCTGCTCCGCATTTCGCAGGCAATCCTTCCCGACTCCACCGAGAAGAGAAAGTTTTTCTTTCGACTGACTTCTCCGCAAGGACAATAAAATTTCTCCAGGTCCCATACCGACAACCTCATTCCCAGACATTTGTGGAAAAGCGCACACCAAAAGTTTCTGCTAAAACCCGTTAAACCTGCCGACTTGATCCAAAAACTTTAGAATAAAGTTCACACAGCACGACTACTATATCCGGTAGGGTTGAATGGGGCGAGGGTGGGTGGGCGCCCGCTAAATCTTTGAGTGGAGGCGTAAACTTCTTAACCCTTTTGGGCTGCCTGATGTTGCGCGGGGGAGTATGCGATGCGATGTTTTGTTCCCAATTACACTTCCCTCCAATTGAGTTGAGCAGGGAATATATGATTTATGGGGCACAGCCCGGTTCGGGAAGCGCCAGCATATGTGTCCCACTCTGCTCGGCTCCGCTCTGGTTCTAATTAATTGGCCCGGGGCTCGGATTCAGGTGGGCGTGAAGTAAAGCAGCCGCTCGCCCGTCAAGGCCGTTCCTGAATCCTGGCCGAGTATGTGACAGTCACGGGCTGAGCCCTGCCAATTAGGGGCGCCACTGATTAATTTCTAACAGCGACCGCTACGTGTGGCAAAGTGCCAATTTTTAGCCATTCGCCAGGATTTTATGTCCCAACATTTGCGGCTCCTCATAGATGGGCGCTTTATCCCTCAACTGTGCCCAGCGGGATGGACGGAGCTTAATGGCAATTCCCGGGTAATTATCAGCCTTAATTGGGACTGAGATTCATCGTAATTCGAGTTATGGCCCCGTTTCTCAAATACTGAACTCCAAACTATTGATGGAGAGGGCTATGGTTGTCTGGAATGTAATTACCAACCCTTTGCATATAATATTAACTAAAATATATCAGAGATTGCAGCTTACCAGAATCACCACTTTAAAAATGACAAATAATGTTAATATGTTGTCATGTTTAATGATAGGTATTAAACAATTAAATAGGCACAATTGGAATTTTCTTACTTTTTTTGCAAACCATATATACATATATGATCTTCTTTCTCTCGAAGAAATAAATGAGTATCAAATTTCTTTTCATAAAACAATTAATCTTGAGAATTTAATGTAAAAATGAGATCAAAATTAAATCGTTCTAAATTCTTTTTGCACGCCCATAACACGCCCGATGTACACCCAAACGTTTTCCATTTTACAAGCCTGCAAATGGCACGGATACCGAACAATCACGTCTACATCGTCCTTGAAGCAGGTACATATTTTCTTGAAATATGCCCAGAACAGGCACAAGTTTTTGTAAAACGCGCCTGTAACATGTCCGAATTTTTATAAATTTTTCTCTCGTTATATATATACCTAAAGAGCAGCAGATGAAAGAGTCTATCTATGGTTTTGATAACATCAGAATTCTAAATTTTTATTCCAAATAGGCGTGGTGCAAACGCCTCTATATTCTTATTTCGGTTCGAAAATACTACGGGCCCAATTTAGGCGTATATCTGTCACTTCTTCAAATACGGGTGTGTTGCGGTATAATTTCGCGACAATATAATTTTAATGGAGAAGACTTAGTAAGAGTTTTGCAATAATTTAATTTCCCTTCTTCATTGTCATTCATTCACTCTTCACAGTATATTCGAACATTGTTTTCTAATCTGTCTATATGTATATTTATATGTATATGAATGCCACTCGCCAAACGAACCCCTATTTTACTATTGACCATCTACGATATTCTGTATGAGATTTGAAAATAAGGACAAAACATATTTTATCATAATCGCCAAAATAAATGCCTACAAGAAAAGCCTTATTGTTAACTTCACTATTTCTCAAAATAATCGGATACTTCTTAAAATACTGAGATTTTTATCGAATCGACTCTTCTGAGATTACGTTTATTTTTGAAAATATTGAAATTTCAGATGTTTTTCTTAAAGTTACATAAAATGAAAAACTTAAATGTTTGTCGCTTATATAACTAAGTAGTGCTTCATCGCCTCTACAAGCAATAAGTCACCTTTTACACTCACATACGAAATTAGGAAGGGCTCTGAGGTGGGGCAGTACATTTTCCGTCCTTATGGGATTGCTGAATCATTCAAATTCGCAATTTGGAAAAGTTGACAATTTGTAGGAAATCGGTTTATCAATTGCTCGGAAGTCCCAGAGGATGCAGTGGAAATGACACAATAATTGAAAAACTTGAAAAGTTCGTCTTCCGACTCCGCACCGCCGAAGGTGTGGAAAAGTTTTCCCTCTGAAAAATTTCCTCGAGTCTCCCCGAGCACCCCATCGAATTTCAATCTCATTTGTTTTTTTTATTTTTTATTTTTGCTAGGAAGGTGATTGATGCAAATTTCATTGTAAAGCTGCGGAAAATGAAAGAGACTGTCGTAGCAGATGGAATATAATAAGGGAAGAAGTCCGCTCGGATCATCCTTATCCGCTGTAACTTAAGAACGGCTCCAATTAGCCCTCGGAAAAGTCCGCAAATCTTGATTAGCGAACTGGAGAATAATCGAACCGGCAATCTGCCCTGGAACGACTCAATTAGCCAGCCGTAGACCACCGCCCTTTTGACAAAATCAACGGCCAAAATGACTCCACCCCCGGCCGCAATTAGCATAAACATCAATCAGTCTAATTGTTAGCCACTTCCACGGGCACTTATCTGCCTTTTAAATCTGGGAACCAATTAAAAGACATCCTTCCGTCAATACGCCCGAACCGAGCGGGGGAGTTAGCGACGATTATCCTGCCATCGGGGGGATGTTTCGAACGTGGCCACCCGCACTTCGGGAGCCCGAGTTTAAGCGCAGTCAATTAAGGAAATAGAATTGGATTATGCATCTCGAGACCCTGCGCCCCGGTAAACCGACGGAAGGACGGTGCACTTCCGTGCAACCCAAGTGCAGTCGCAGATCCCGATTTTATTCGGTGAAGAAAATTTGCATGAAATTCGCCAGGTAGTGGGATTGCACAAAGTTTCCGGGATGATGTTGATGGTGCATTGCTGCTGTTGCTGCTCTCACCTCCCGGGACGTATTTTAAATCGTTCACCTCCGGGAGCGTTGCGTAACTTCGTCGAGGTGTACGTCAGCGAAGCGCATTTGAAACTTTAATGGCAGAGATTTTCTCAAAATGCAGAAACACATCGGGGAAAGTTTCTAGGAAAACCTCAATTTACCTCTGAACGTAAATAAAAACGATAATTAACCCAATTAAGCCCTAAGATCATAGGACTGATTTTATAAAAGAGTAATTGCGTACAGTGCGATAAAACTATAAACCACAATAAAAATCGATAACTTTATCGATATATCCGCATCTTTTAGACATAAGTTGAATTATATCACAAGATATAGAGACCTCACATCATTCGCCTTAAGGCCTTGCATGCGTCCAGGATTTTCAAAAAAATTTTGTTTTGTTTTATCATATTATTGTTCTATGTATATAGTATTAGGCTTATTTCTTTGAAAGCCGATTGCAAAAATTCTCCATAGATCCAAAGTTATGGTAGAAAATGTGACTGCCTGACGAGAGTTTGGTGCGCGCAGGTAGCTGTCCTTAAAAGTTTAAACGCGTTTTTTTCGAAACTACTTTTTCCGACACAGTCGACATGATAAGTCATACAGTTTTTAATAATTTTTTATGCGATTTTTTTTTAAATATTCAAAATCGTTTTCTCTATAGTCTATTAAGGCAGATTTTTGATATTTTAATTTTAACATATTATAACAATAATTAAAGTGTAAAATTTAGGACGAAAAACGAATTTTTTTTTAAACTGCCATAAATTGCTAAATTTTTCCAATTCCAAAATTTCCGGCACGATAGACTATAACTATAACTTTATTTTACAAGAATTTTTTTACATTTTGCAATTCGATCAACATTTACTACAGGTATGATGTCGACCGTGGAGCAAGGTTTTTTTCTTAGTGTTTTGAATCACGTGATTTTTTATATAGTAATTTTTGTAAATATAAAATAAAATAAAATTGTTTATATAGTTTAAGTACCAATAAACAATGTGTACTATTTATTTTTGATAATTTTTATTGTTATCCCTACAAAAAAATTTTTTCCTTTAAGGCATTTTTGGCGCTGTTAGACGTATGTAAGGCCTTAAGGGATCATTCTGGTTTAGACGCTCAAAAAACAGTCCATTTATAAATTAATTTTTTTAGGAAGGAATTGTTATAAATATTTATAAAACGTTTATTGAGATTAACTAATACACTCTTTAAGTACATAGAAAAACAATTTTTTTTTCACTCCTCTAATACTTCAAAATGGCGAGTGACGGTGACTCTGTGAAAAAAAGTAGCTCGATTATAACTCAACTAAATTGAAAAAATCAAAATTGTTCACATTCAGTATTGGTATACCTCTCGCGTGAACTACGGATATTAATTTTATCAGATAAATATAAAAATGGCGGACATTTTAAAAAAAAAATCAAAAATTGCGCTGTTCTTTCACTGTTTTTGGGCCAAAAAAATAGTAAAAATCAAAATTTCAATTTGATCGTAGTTCACGCTAGAGCTGTTTATGTGTACTATATGTGGTTAAAATTTAATGAAGATCGGTAAAAACATATAGTTTTGAGATAAACGCGTTTAGTTTTTTAATAGTAAAAGTATTACTTGAAGTTATTCAATGATTCCTGCACCATATGAAATGCCTTCTTTCGAAAACTTCATTTTCTTTCACTCCAGCCTTCCGTGCGTTTATTCTGGTCTCTTTAGATAATTGGGAATTGCAATGATTTGCTAACCGGACACGCCCAACATCACAATTAGACAATCTGCATACGGACGAGTGCACTCAGGTAGTAAAAGTTGATACGAACAAGTTACAAAATAATATGTTTAGACTGCTCTAATCATTTCAATTTTCTGACACAATACTTTTAGGTAAATATACTTTCGAAAAATGCAAAAAAAAATATTTTTTGAAAATTATAAACCAGAATGTTCCTTTAAACATAATTTTTTAAACCATCTAAACAGTCTTAGTTTCATCTTTTATCTTACAGGATGTTTTTATTAATTCATTTACTAATCCGAACACATTTTGTTATTTGGTCTAAAGTTTGTTATGTTATATAAACGAAAATTCTTAAAGTTATGACATTTTCGGCATTCTTTGAATATTTCCACACACGATCGAATACCATATATGTATATTGTTTGTCTCGAATTTGGATGAATTTTTAATTTGTATACCTTCCGACAAAAGTCATAAAAAATAGCATAAACCTTCCGAATAAGCAAATTGATCATTAGTTTGTAAAAAGTTCTGGAAAGTTCCGATAGCCACAATGGCTATTACACAATTTCTACTAATCAATAATCGCTGATTTCGTAGAATACTATTTGTAGTCAAGTGGTTTTCACAGAAGTTGTGATTTTTGGCCATTGATTTATGGCCACTTTACTAGTGACCATTTCTGAAAAAGATACGTATCAACTTCTGGTGCATTCACATTCATTTGCTACTTTAGGATTAACCATCAATTTTTTAAAGCTTTTCTATTTCATGGGACCTATAATTTTTATTATTTTTTACATTAAAAAAATAATAAAATGTTCATTAAAAGAAGACTATTTCTATTTATTTGATTAAGTGTAATTGCCGAATACCTAATAATACAATTTCTCCATTTTAAAGAAATCATTTTACAACGAAAAGGAATATTAAATTTATTATGGTTTCTGTTGTTCTCTTTTCCAATCAAAACGAACTGCCTGCAGAAATTCAAAACGACATTCGTGTGAGTTTAAAGAATCTATTTGTAAGGGTTATAATAAAATCTTTTCAAATTCCCATTAATTCATGATCATGATAACTTTTTTGAAAAGATAAACCAAAATGTCAGTTAATTCTTAGAACACAATAACACTTCTTTAAGAACTCATAAATTTAGAATAAAACAATTTGCAGGCTTTAGTTTTAAATTGAAGATTTGTCTAAAGAGGTATAACCCTGTAAGTACATAGAAGCCGTATTGGGGGTATAGAATTTTATCTATTTATTTCTGGTTCGTTAAGATAGTTAGGGCCGGCGCTAAAGCCAGATGGGACAGAGGTTCTTATAGTCATACACACCGCAGGGAGAGACATCAAATAGAATTTTACGACCAATAAAAGTTGCTAAGCCAACTATTGAGCCGCCGAGGTATACAAGAGCACATATGCCCACATGTGGCGAGACGGGAGACGGGAGCGATCCTTGCCAGCAGAAGTGATAGCCGCCCTGTACACAGACTTTATAGCCCGATATCGGAAGCAATTTCCATAAAATCAGGGAACATGGCGAAGCGGGACTTAAATCAACTTGCGGTGATAAATTTCCGGCAGAGGAGCTCTCTTCCTGGGGACGTTCCGAGTACAAAGTGGTCCTAAGCCTGATGAACAGTTACTTCTAAGTGATATGTACGAGGGGCCTTAGTATGAAGAATGGTCCTTCGGCCGAACCTTTCCCGGACAGGCGCCCGGCTACAGAAAATAATTCAATTCCGGCGGACGCAATAGCCACTAATTTCCCTTATGACCGACCGGCAGGAGATAATAACGAACGGTCGGCCGTATAACAAAAGCCCGTCAGTAGTGTGCACAGCTCTTCATAGTTAAGTCCACCTGTTACGTTCTTTTGAAAGTACATATAATTGCCCGGTACCTGAGAAGAACCACCTTTAAAATCGCTTTCTGCCCGGTTGCATTCTAAATGGTGCCAGAAGTGGGGTTCTTCCGCTTCGGTATGATCTCGAATTGAAATTAGGGCACCACTTTATTTGCTTGGAAATTTGTCGTTCTAGCCGCCTGAACCGTCGCAGATACAGGAAATTAAGTGCTGCCACATGGTTTCCAGCTACTCCCCACCCATTTGCCAAACTGACAGATTCCCCGGGGATTTTACGGAATACACAGGGAAGCAACGCCCGGGTAAACGAAGAACCCTCTGTGGAGCTGCTGCACCCTAGCCGCAAACCCCTCGCCCCGTCCTTAGATTCGTTTAATTATATTTCTATGACAACACACTTCCATAAGGAGTATTAACTGGGGATTAGCATGTCGAGAATGCCGCTGGATTTCTTGATTTATGGGACTCATTTACAAGGAGTTCAGCGGGCTTGGTTATCAGTTCACGTTCCACTGCAACACGAGCTTATTACAACGTTAATTACACGAGCTTATCCTTATTTAAGGTCAGCCAGCGCGGTGCTCCGCAGCTCGCATCGCTGCGCAGCCCTTACGACTGTCTGAGTGGAAAGAATAACGACGAGGCCCATTCCAAGCCCTACCCGTCCAAAACCCATCGACTGCTGATACAGGTGAGCTTTAAAGGTATATTTAACGACAAAGAGCTCTGCAGGTATCTCTCCAGGTGGTCGGACTGAAGAAACATATAATAGATACGTTCTGACGAGGTCGACAACCTTCCCCATTCACACACGTTTCTAGCAAACAGAGCTCGACCTTCTCAATTTATTTAATTTACTTTTCAATGAGCGATGTTCGCACACATGGGATGACTTTGAGTCCTCACCCAACAATACTGAACAAATATTGTATATCTTTTTACTCGATTAGGAATAAGAATTATGTACTTTTAAACAGTCGAAAAGGTTTTTCATAGAATTCTTGAAAATATTTTTATTCCTTTGCAAGCATTTTTATTTGCTCATCCTTAAAGATATACATGAGGTTGACCATATTTTTAAACGTGCAATATAAACAATGTACGGGATTCAATGTCAATATCGACAGATGTTTAAGTTCCATTATGTTCAGAAGGATTCAAAGCGAGACCTCTACAAATAAAACAAAAGGTGAACATCTATAACAGCAAGATATCAAAACATTAAAGTCGGGGCCATGATTATCTGTCTGGTCGTTGCAAACTAGAATTATGCTCATGTGAACGTAGCCGTGGGTTTTTAGGGCCAATATTAAATATATATATGTTTATTGTAGGCAAAAAAAGCCGGAACAAATATTTTAGGAATCACAAAAAAAGAAATTGCGTGTGAATTTGGTTCATAATCATCTATTTTTACAAACTAAAATTTTATAAAATCTCAGAATATTTTTTAATGCGTTTTAGAAGACGTATAGGACAACATAATCTCACTGATTTGAAGTAAATTTTGTTTTTTTCTCTTTTTGCAGTAGTGCAATGCCAGCAAAACAAATTCATCTTTTCAATAAAATAAATTCCTCAGGAAATGACTACAATACGCTGAGGAACTAAACGCTAAAAGTTTAGAATTATTCCAGAATTATACTACAGTTCTAAAAAGAGAAATGGTGTAAGAAATGACATTATGCAAAATTTGAGGACCTAGATATGTATTGTATGTAGATTTTACCATATATGCTTTTTAAATGCACTAAAAATCCTTTTGTGTGGTATCAGGATCAGGTTCACTTCTATGAACTTCTCATAATTCGTCCAATTTTATTCGCCTCAAAATTGTCCAGCAGCATGCGAAAATGCAAAATTTGGTTATGGTTGTTCACGTCGTTCTTCACAGTGCCCGGGGTCATCTCAATTCCGGAACTGCCACGAATTCGGGCTGCCGTCGCAGCACTACAAAAGTGGGGTTTTTCCATAAAATTAGTGAATTTAACTGCATGGACAGAGGAGTTACTCGTACTTGGATATAAACGACAAATGCTCCGAAATAGAAGAGCAGAAAGCCAAAAATCGGCAAAGGGAAAATTCCCACCGGATGCCTCAAACCAGGCGTTTGTCCAAACTTTGTCCGCCAGTGGAATGTTAAGGAAGCAGAAAGTGCAAATAAGGCCAGTAGAAGATTTTATTTGGATGTTGGGCCAATATCGTGGGTATGGCAGTGGGTGGGGTGTCTTTTAATTGTGTGCAACAACTCTACATACCACCAACGGTTAGTAAACGAGGGCGTCTGTGCAGATCTGCACAAGCCCAAGATATGGGCTTAACTCGGTTACTAAGTTGTCCGAGAGCTATTCATGCAAACAGCTCCATACAAGTAGAGCATGTGGCTGACCACAAGCCTACCGAAATTTACTTTTGTGCTTTAATCCCTCCCCCATACTTCTTCAGACCACAGGAAAACTTTCATAAACTTTCCTCAAACTAGCGTCCTCCTTCAGATGAAACTCATTGCTACAAACGGAAGGATGGAAAAGGACTGAAATTTGTACACAGCCGGACATTTCGGGTACTGTTGTTAATTGAGGGTCTATAATATTTCTAAGTTCATATTCAATTTCAGTGCAAGACTTGGAGACACTGGTGGCCTTCTTTGATACGACCGCATTTTCCAAATATTTACAAAATGGATGGTTGGAACCGAAATATTGTCGGGTTGGTACCCCGAAACAAAATCGTTTTGTGGATATTAGTCCGGTTCACATTAAGGCCAGAAGCTCTCTCAGATCAGTTTCGATATTTCAACCTTTGAAACTGCAAATAAATAGTCCTGAGTGATGGGCTATGCCTGGTTTGAGTAAATATGTACATGAGGGTGTACAGAGCAGATGCGGGTTCCTCAGTCGAGTAAACAAAACTACCCCAAAATTCTACCTAAAATAATTTTATAGGACATGCAGCCATGAGAAATTTAGAGAATGTGAATTAGGAAAATGAACTAAAGCTATGGAATCTATCAAAATTATCCTGGCATTTATTCTAATTAACAAAAATTGTATGGGAGCAACTCAATTTAGCCCTTCAATGCCCACTAACTTTGAAATTATAATGATTTTCACCAAAAATTACGCGAAAATCGAAATTCAGATCCCTCACTCTGTTAAATGAGAATCAAACCCTATGATGCCGATCTGGGTGCCACCCTGTTCAGTGGGATACTTGATGCTGGTAAAATCGAAAAGCGAGACCACTTTGCGAAAAGGGAAAAATCACAGCAAGGGGTGTATTAGGCCGGCTGCCAGCCGCATCCAATGGACGTCATTTGCCCAAATCATCGATGAAACCCATAAACGGATGTTTCGGACCATTTGCCCTGGCTACTGGCAAACTGCGGCGAGAGTTGTCTGGTAAAAGGGAAAATTCGATGCCTATGGCCAATGTGTCAGGTGGAAGAATCCCTGCAATCTTTCAGCCTGCCCGAACCCACCCCTACGTAATCTGACCCATATTATCGGACCGAACATCATTTGGGCGAGAAATTGATTCCTTTTAATTAATAACCCAAGACCCACGGGCTATCGTGGTAGAGATATCCTTCTCTGGTTACGTGCTCTTTCTTCTACGTGGAAATTGAGCCCCAGAAGGTGGAAACTGTGGAAAAGGACTTCCGAATTTTGTGGACGGAAAATCCATTTTACGGAGGTGTAGCTCATACTCATGATAGATCCACAGAGGTCATCCAAATATCTTTGTATTTACTTTTCGAAAATATTTTTCAAAAATCTAGACAGTCATGTAACGTAAAATGACACTAAAGCGCGAGCCCTGCCACCCTGTCGGGATTTTGTTGCCTGTCAGGGCTCCGAGGCGCTCCGTAATTTTATAAATGACTTGCAAGTCCTGGTCTCGGCTCCCCAGCGACAGCGGCACCGACAGTGGGGCACTGCGCAAGAGGGGGGGAAACTATTTCCTAATAAAAGGGAAATATTTCTGCTCCAGGAGGAGCTAAGTCTTTACGTGTTTGCAATAATTCTTATTTGGCTCCCATTCTGGTCATGGATTTCACAGGCAGAAAACTTTTAAGTTCTGCTTCGCTTGCTTATGAAGATTTATGGAGCTCCGGGGCAAGTGCTGGTTGCCGGGTTGCCTCAGTGTCGGATCAGAGCCTAGTCCTTCAGGTACATACACTTGCATATATTTTAGGGGCTGATATACCACCAAATCTTCAGAATTTTCAGTTTTCAACAGAAAGGGAGTTATCTTGGGCTTTCATGGCTCTCGCATCTTGCAAGACCACTTCAGACTATCATAGCTCCTTAAGATGAGCATTTCAAAGCTGTCTAATTCTAGGGAGTATCGGATATCTTACCTAACTTTCAAAATTATGCAGGTATTTTTCAATACAAAATTAAATATTCTTTTAGAAATATCACAGATGATATTTCTTACAAACGATTTCGTTGCTTTTATCCTAATTTTATTTGTTGGTAAACTTTGAAACGTATCACTATCAATTATTTGTATGTCAATTAATTGATATTATGTTTACCAATTAAAAATGATAGTATAAATATAATACGAAAACATCAATTGAATGCTTTACATATGATTATTTCCCATTATATGTATTCCTTTTGAAATTTGGAGCCCACCTCATCTAAATAATTCGAAAATTCAAAATATTTTTTTAAAACACTCGGCAATCTTTCATTATATAATATGTGCAGTATAATTTATCAACGTCATGCTTTAATTGTCTCCCTTTCGTAATAATTTAAAGAGATCTAAATTAATTAAAATGAGCGTTTATTAAAATTTTTAGAATTTTATGTTAAGTTAATTACCAATATTCAAAATACAAATAAGAACTAAAACATAATTGAAAGATTGTTGATATCTTTAGAGCAGGATTTTTGTTGAAATAATATAACTGAGAGTCAATCAACATATTTATTGTAAGCTAGTATAATATAAAAATAATGTGGTATTGTTGAATGACACCCAAATTTGTATAATTAACATAACTTGCAAAAATCATTATAATCTGACCACGTTAACCCGTTACCCGCTAATTTGAATTGAAATTTTGTTAAATTATGGAAATAAATGGTGAAAAGTACAATAAAGTGCTGTTTGAATATTTAACACATTGGCGCATTACGAATAAATTCACAAATTTAAAACTGATTGATGAATAATTGAAAATTTAGCAAACTATAATATTTGTGAATACTCAAATTTAAAAATATTCCTTAGAAATAAATATCTTATATGCTTACTTTCAACTGTGTTGAATTGCACGATTAACACTAGAACTACCAAGACCGGTCAAAATGACCGGTACTCAATTTCTTCCTTGAGTGATTTATAATTTTTAATGTTATAGATTTAGATTTATGCCAACATTTATTTAGATACGTAATTACGACATATTTAGGAATCGTTTTTAATTCATGATTACTAAACCAAATTTGAAGGTACATTATATTAAGGGCGCAGAAAATTAGTAAAATTGCACGTTTGAGTGCTGGTAGTTCTAGGGTTAAATTTCAAGTAGCCTATGTACTACTTATGTCAAACGTATGATTGTTGTAAAAGAACTTTATTTTGTGATATGATGATATGAAGGAACCTTGACAATCATTTTAAAAGCCTGTGTAAATCAACTTTAATTATTTTAGAGTCTTTACTAAATATGTTATCCTGACTATATACCCTCTTACAATTAGCTAACACAAAATTCATAAAATTAAATTTTTTAACTTTCACGAATATCAATCGTTTGTGAATGTTTCTGATACTTTTGAATTTGTGATCAATCAGTTAATTAGTTTATAATTTATAAATTCAGATCTTACAAGCAGCAAACAGTTTTTGAAAATTAATTCACTGATCAACATTTTTTGCAACAATAGATAACTCCAATAGAATTTTCGCTGTAGATTACGAATCCGAAAACTAAAATTTTTCATCACGCTATATTTTTGGGAAAAATGGGTGAAAATCTAAAAAAATCGTATTTTGAACAAATTTCGAACATAAGAAAATAATAATGGAACGTGATAAGAGCTCATAACATAGCTGTAAATAAAGCCTAAATCCTCATCTCGATATATAAAATACCATTCGATAGCTCTTACTAAGCATAATGAAAAATTATTCTTTCGTGAAAATGCACTAATTATGATTTTCATGCATTACCAATTGTATGAAGTAATCAGTTAACAGAAAAAAATGAAATTCATAAAATATTCTGGGAAGTCTCAAAGACTTTAATATTTTAAACTAATAGCTAAAGGTTCAAACGTTTACTTAACTTGCATTTAAATCCCTTATAAAAATCGGTTATTTTGTAACGAATTTTTACAAATTTCCGAAATGGGATATTTTATACTATACAAACCTATTTTTTTCGAAAACGTGATGTGATGGAACTTTTTCATTTTCGAATTCAAAATCTACGGATAAAATTCTACATAGGGAAATTATATGAATCACTACTCGATCAGAAATGGTTTGTTACTTCCGAATACGTACGTGAAATGTATGTAGGATAAAAATCGAGCTAGTCGACCGCCATCTTTGAAAAATCTCTATATATGTAACTAGGCTTTGCAACCTAATTCCAGCAGCCATAATTTGTGCTTCTCGCACCCACTGCAATTTATTAATTAGTCTAGGCTCAGATGAAATCAACATAATTAGGCCTACATCAGGAATAGAGGCAGTGGCTCACCGCAACGAAGGTAATTGCGTAGGCGGGAGCGCATTTCAGTTAGCCGCTGAAGAATGGATTTGCGGCGATTAAGCTGACAATTTGGGTAATGGTACGCTTCTTAATTAATTTCGGCAACGGACTGTGCAGCCATCACACAACTTTTGTCCTTGGGAAGTGATTTATCCCATTTCACCTGTTACCCGAACTCTTTGTCAGATCCCAGAACACACGAAAATGGTGAAGCCTCTGGGGAATTTATCGACGGCGATGTAAATGAATTAGGCGCTTTGCAATTTGTTGCGGATTCAGGGCTTCTCAATGAGTTACGTCGTCCGAGATTAATGTAAGGTTTTAGCAGGCGCAATCCACACGGCAGTAGCGTTACCGCGGCTGGTGTTGGCGGTTAATGAATTTTCCACCTGGGAGCCACTTGCATACCTGAGCCACCTGGTGGAGCTTAAATTTGAAAAAAAATATATTCCTCGTTTTAATAACAGTCTTATTCAAACTTTTTTGCATGCCCAACGAGATGAGAAGAGCTCAGTTTTGGTCCACCGTGCTTGGTTACTTCCATCTCCCATGCCCATTGACTTGAGGCAACTTTTCATTGCGAACTTTATCTTGTCTCCTCGCGCTAAAAGGCAGGAATAAAATTTTTCTTTCTGCTTAGCCATCGCTCCTCATCGGGCTGTCTCATATCCTTCGACGCCGAATAAGGATAAAAAGAGCGGCTGGAGAAGCCGGCCCAACTTCAAATTCAATTTGCAAACGGCGTAAAGTTAATATGAACACCGGACAGCCAATTTGCATGATAATCCTCCACTCTTCCGTGCTGTCCCTTGCGGGGACTTCCTGCAGTCTACCTGTCCTTCGTCTACAAGAACAACTTCCTCAAAAGTTTTCACAAAGATTAAGCCACCGAACCAAGGACATAATCTGGCGAAAATTGTTCAACGCAATCACTCAGTCACACACACCATCGTGCGGTATGGTCGCAACACCTGGCTGGCATTTACATAAAATCATTTTTGCCTTTCCTGCTACTTTTGGATTCTGGACAAGTTCGTGGCATGAATTTTAACAGACCAACGCCTGCCAAGGAAAAGGATAGATTTTTGTAAAATTTGGCTAGACTATCATATTGTGTATACATTTTATTCTAACCAAAGTGATAAACAGTATTAATTTTAGAATAATTTTGAGTAATTATTTAATTGAAATGCAAGGGTTATCAGATATATTATACGTTACAACCTCCAACAAGTTTGGATCAAACCGTAACGTATGTAAGTATATACAAACATATAAATTGAACTAGACGTAAAATGTTTGTCAAAATATTTTGTAGTCCTCTATTATTTAGAATACTACCCGTCCACTCTTAAAACCTCACTTTATTAGTATTAAAGAAGAAATAAAAGGATTAAGGAATAAATAATTTATATTTGTCAAATATAAAGAAATTTAAACTCTGTCTCCCAATACCTTGATCAACACTTTAAAATTACAAAATATGAATTTTGGTATCATACATACAATACATACATACATACCTTTAAATTTGCGATGGAATATTGTACAAAGTGATTATTTTTAAAAGTCTTTCGTTAATTCAAACAAATAAGCAAAAATTTTAATATCGGCTATTAACTTTGCACTTTAATCTGAAGTGATTTTAATGACAATGATTATATAAGGGTTTTCATGGTCTATTGATTTCAAATTTACTATTAAAATAAAAATGTTACAACTGCAAAATTCAAATAAGTGCAAAAATCAAATTCTAGAAAGAAAAATTTTTAATATAATATTTATTTACACTACCCCCCTACTTGGTACCTATGAATATACATAAGTATAAGCTATAGATTTAATAGTACAAAATATACAAAGCAAGCCAGAAAGTTGGAAAAATTTAAATGAAGCAGTTCTGAACGACTTTTCGATGAGTGCAAGTTTCCAAGCTGCTTAATATGTAATGAATGGAAGTAGCTACATTAAAAATCCCTGCACTAACCATAAGGACTACATCCCCAGCATTGACATGGTAAAACTTTGGACGTAAACAGATTCTTATGCATAATATGAAAACTTCCTCCAACCGAGGGAAGAGACCCATGACGAGGACTCGAACGAAACGAAGCAAAAATTAGCAGCGTAAAGGGAGGGATCTGTCGTCGCATTTAAAGAGCAAGTGGTTTGCCAATTTCAAAAGCATCAGGCGAAGGACAAAGTTCGTTCATTAGTGCTCAAATCGAGCAAATCCACCTGTCCCAGTAGAAAGTCTATGGTTCAGAAACTTCGACATATGTAATGTATGTATACTATGTATGGAAATTCTGAACGGGTCCAATCCATACCAAAGGGACATTTTGCCGTAATGAACTTGCCAATTAATAAGTCCGGCGCAATTTTCCGTCAATAATGGATGAAATGGAAGCAAGCAAAGAGTTACTTGCTCAGGTTTCGTGTTGACTGGCAATTAATTAAGGAAACCTAAGATGAACCGACCACGCCGCTCGTTCACAGGACCTTGTGGTGCGAGACTTCATTCAGTTCAAATAACACCAGACCCGGCCGCTCCGCTCCTCCAGTCCTGACCATATACAAGGCAGTGAAAATAAATCTGATTGCATGTCAGCGGAGGCGTTTATTGTGCGGGGAATAATTCGTCCTTTGAGTGGTGTCTTGATTTATAGAGCCAGACCAGGTCCTGCTGGGCATTATGGGGCCATAGTGTGCTGAAAAGGGCCACCGTTAATACAAAATAAGGAGGCATTTGTAATGCAAATAGACGTGAGCACCAACTAGGTGCTTATTGAACGTCCTCCATCCGTGCAATTTTTTTCCTGTTTACACCGCCCAGGAAATAGCACTCTGGCATACAACAAAACAGTGTGCCGCAGGGGTGAGTTATGGGGCCCCATTGCCACCTCGATAATTTGTTCGCCGCCCGAGGCAATTGTGCTGGCGGCGGTGGTAGCGTCGATGACCTCGACATGGTGTGTTGGCGGCTTGGTTGGGGGTGATGCGATGATTATGCAAATGAATAACAAACCCTTTGTCTTGTAATTAGTGGCTTTGAGGGATTTGTTGGAGTAACTCTTATCACCTTGGTGCTTCTGCCGTATCAGCCTTTGAACAAGGACCCTACGGGTTATCTGTCTCCCGCACACTCCTTTCGACTTCTTCGATTGCAATGCAAATATGCGGGACCGGATGCAGCATTAATATGTATCAGCCCGCACCAATACCAACCAGTGTCGGGGCTAAAATGTATTTAAATTCAATGCGAGAACGAAATTAGATTTGCCTCTCGTCGTAGCACCGCTTGATGTCGCGGTGCGAACCCCAAATGCAAACACAATTTCACCAGATCCCATGAAAATAGAAAGAGTAAAGATTTCACCTGGTACGTGTGCATATGGGTTAACCTTTTCCACAAAAGAAAACAGAACCTCCAATCTGAATCGCACTGTTTGTTCAATAAGGATCGTGATGAAGTGCAACGAGAAGGAACCACCAGTGAATACCTAAGTTTTTAAAGTTTATTTAAAGGGCACTGGAAGTGAAATCGGAATTACGTCTTCGCTTTCTGTTGGAATTATATCAACAAAGTTCAACTTCGAAACTCTACGACAACAAAAATAAGTCAGATTTATATCACAAACTTTGGTGCCGTTTAGCATAATAAACTCATGGTGTTCTGTATGGTGAGAAGAATTGAATTAATTAAGTTAAAATTATATCAATCTACACAATACAAATAAAAGGCATGAGTTACTAAAATGGCACGTATTCAGAAGGAGTTTTTAGATTTCAGAATACTAAAACTTATTAAATAAGGCAGCTTGAGGGATAATATTATACGTATCAATTTATTTCAAAGAATTATTCTTTAAAAAGTTTTTTACAGAAAGGAAAAATATATCATTTTACAATATTGCGGATACATTTATTGACCTTTCAAGAGCATAAAATAAATGTTTGGACGTTTTATTACGGTTTTGTGACCATTACAATTTAAAAAAAGTACATCACTAAATGACAATCGCTATTATTTTGGCCGACTGGGTCTTCCAAAAACAAATGGCAAATTAATTGGGACATTTATGGTATGAACCAAAGGGAATTCTTTTTATAACAAAATTACAAAATGGTAGACATTTTTCAAAAGAACAAATTTTTTAGATCATAAAATCGACTCCAAATCGGTAAATTTACTACCTATATTTATTATATATGTATATATTGGCATTTGGGAGTTTTAGATGTCCTTATTGGGAATCTATGTTCAAAATTTGGAAATACACGATGGCGGATTCAGCCCATCAGGCCTAAACGCTGGATACGATCATACTCATTTTTTCGGTGAAGGTACCACATATTCCGGCGTAATATACCATATATGTACATATATATGTAGGTTACTTTCTTCGCGAATTTGAAAATAGCGGACCCAAGATGGTGGCCAACAATTAAAAGTACCAAGGGCATGAAAGTTAGTATTGTGAGGGTCTTTCGATTTATCTTATTGCAAATCAATGTATGTAAATAATTTGGAAAGCAAGCAGCAGCAGCAGTAGCATAGGAATCCGATGCGGCATCCGACTCGTCATCCAACGCGGCGTTCGACGCGGAATCCGATGCGGCATCAGACGTGGCATCCGATGCGGAATCCGATGCCGCCAAGACGGATAAACGTGTTAGAGGATACCTCCACACATATGTATTTAAAGTTCCCTCATCCGCGGGGCTAAGGCATTTTAGCCCACTGCCCTTTGAAACACTTGAGGCAGAAGAGAAATAAAACTAAAAATTATGAAGAGAATTGGACGTATGACACAATTGATACCTTCCACAAACAGGGTTAATTTTCTTGTGCCCCGCTCGCGTAGAAGCGTAAAGGAAAAGATGAGAAATAAAACTAAAGTTATCAGGAAAACAAAATTTAACACCTTTTTTGTTGTTTATTGGTTAGTCTCTTAGAAACCCTTGACAAATTGTTAGCCTGGGGCTGGATCTGCTTAGCCCTTTCTTGTTGGAACTTCATGGAATATGCGGTGTTCTCTTTATTGCATAGTTTTATATAACTCAAAAAGAAAATTTTAAACGTAATATGATTCTGAAAACTGTTGATATTTCGATATATGATGCGTCCTTATAATATTTTATCGTAATAGCACAATTTTGTATGCTTCTTTGTAACTTATTACTTCATTTTCTTAAAGCAATAAGGATTTTTACATTTTCAGACAGGGAAACACAACAAATTATCACTATTCGAAAATGTGGTCATCACATACCTACCTCTCTCTCTTGAATTTTTCAATCCCGGACAAATGAGACTATACAAAATATAAATACATAGCCTTGCATAGATGAATAAGATATTCGTAACTAAAAAAAATATTCTTTAAACAATTTACTCTGCCACAGAAGTCATGGCAATCATTTAAACAACATAATTTTAATAAAACTGAAACATTTTAATTTTTGATTCAGTTTTATCTAAGCTGAATTCAACAAAATATCTCCTCTTTATCCTGATAATATTCCTAAAAAATGCGACTGTATAAGCCAAAATATCAGTGTCATCCCTTACAGAGTAGGGTGTCGCTTAACAGACTAAACTCTTAGGGCTCCTCTGTCTTGGGATTCCATTTGCTCAGATAAATTGTGAAGGTTTCAATGCAGCACTTTCGATGATATGGCAAAAAAGCGAGCCACCCGATCAGGAGACGAGCAGAAAAATCCTTTTTCCAATTTAAGTTTACTGGACCGCATGAAGTCATTATTGCGGGGATATGTTGGCTCCTGATCGCCTTGTGAAAATTCGTGTGAGGGTGTCACCGTCAAAAAGCCCTGCCCACGATAAAATCGATCCCTTCGCCCATTGCCTTGAATAAAAATCCTACAAATGAGCTCGGTATTGCCTCATGTCTTGAGCCCGGCCGCCGGGTCTTACAACGGCCGTGCTGTATTTACTTCCGAACAGATCAAATGCTCGCTCGCCTAAAAAATTATTTTTTACGGGACACTTCCCCAAGCCGCTATCTTTGCTACCAATTGTCAACCCCAAAAGCCAACTCATTGCCTCTTCAGAACGCTTAAACGTCTTGAAGACGTGCCAAGACATCGACAGGGGGAAAACTAGGAAGGGTAAAAAGGAAACTACAAATAATGGAAAAAGATGTGACCACTCACCTGGCATACAACGAAGGCATTGAGGGTTTAACTTCCTTAGTCCACTTAGTACACAAGTAGGGCCTTCTAGGGATTTGTTAGGTCCGAAAACCTTCACACTAATTTACTTCATTGGCCAAATTTTAAGAGTTAAGAGATTGAATTCCTTGAACCTCTTCTTTGTCCCATATACTCTTGTAGTTTAGAGGAAACAAAATTCATTTATTTTATTTTATTTGATACTACATAGCTTTCTCCCCACGACTTCGTTCCTTTAGTTCTCGAAATAAATAAAAATAGAAACAAAATAGTATAAAATGAAGCATACACCCTTTGTATTCATGTCATCCGTAATTTGTAACCAAAAGATTAAATATTAATTAATGGTTTTAACTACAAAAATAACTCCCATACAAACTTTTATTCGCTACACTACCCCTTTAAGAAATAAATTTCCAAAATTCCTTAAACATGTCTTTGTTCATTTAAACTCAATTTAAAGGCCAAATGATAATTTTCATTGATTTACATATCTTCAAAAATGAAGGATTTTACAAACTTGCATTTCCAAATTTTACCCCTTAGGATAAGAATTTCGCAAAATCCTTTCTTAGTGGATGTTTAGAAAAATCTCCACACTTTTGCCATTCTTTGAATTTTAATAATGTTCCAATACACTAAAATATCGATTTAAAAATGGGTAGAAAGCTGGCTTTGGAGTTACTACAGTTAATACTATCCGAATTCTGAAAAACAAAGTCTCACATATGGAGCCTAAAAATGGCAAATACCCAAAAATTATGCATAGAAATACAACATTATCAAGATCGCTGATTACATATATTTTAATTGTAATAATACTATTTCAAATTCACTAAATGCTAACACTAAAATTAAGAAATTTAAGTACACACTCCTACTTCAATTAAATTGTGTAAATCTTCGCAAATAATAGCGAATTTAACAATATAATTTTTATAAATTGATTTCCAGAGTATTAAAACTAAGTGGCTGTTTTCAATATAAACATTGTTTAATATACATATATACAGAAAATTTGAAAAATAATTCTAAATTCACTTTATAATTATGTAAAGCCTTTTTTAAAATATAAAACATTTTATTAAAATTCAAATGGCACTTATACAATTTGGAAATCACTTAATTTTTTCCATAATCAAGGATGAAATGAGGCCCACCTTTAACCTTGAAATGAAATAAATGAAATTAATAAATTCCTGCAGGATACCAAAATATCTTTGTGGGCTACACAAAATATGAGGCCACAAAAGTTGGCAAAGAATTTAAAATTTTAATAGGAATCTACTTTCCGTTGCACAGCAACTTATGAATTTTTTCAATTAAGTACCTCATCCGGCACCATCTGCTCGAACTTATTTTTGTTTATGGTGTGCGAGTTGTTTAATGGATTTTCAGGGGCTTGAGGCCGCGACAAGCTGAAAACCAGTTAAACCACCACTGCCATTATCTCCGCCCATGCTTATTGAATATTTCACTTAATTAAGGCCCAATAATTTTTCCGCGCCGCCTGACTGCTTGATCGAATTAGTTATTCGCCGTTTTATTTTAAATTGCTTTTAATTACGCGATTTAATTGGAATCTGGCCGCACACTGCATTTATTAAACATATTTCCTCCTGACAAAGGATTTTGCAAATGAATAATATTCGTGTGGTCCCTCGCAGTATTCATTTCACAGAATTATGCGTGTAAAAGTGGCCCCGTGTACTTCAAATGAAATTTAAATAAGCCCAGCACGGCTGCTGGACGCCCACTAATTAATTACAGATAGCTTTGCAGGCGCTCTCCCCGAAAACCAATTTATTCCAGGCATTCTTCGGTAATTACTGCGTCCTTTAAAGGAATTATCCGCGCGGCAACTGCTTTGCATTCGCCCCAAAGAAGTAGAGTCTGGAAGAGAGATTATCACCCCCTCAGCGCGAATTTTCGGTCCTGATATAGTAGTTCACCAGATAAGGCGCCTTTGCCCTTCTAATCTAAAGTAAACACTAAAATAAATTTCAAATTGCGAATATATAGTGTAAATTCAGAATTGAATAATTCGCAAATTTGTTATTTAAGATTTAAAACCCATACCATCCTTTTGTTTATATTCTTCTTTTTCAAAAATGCCCCTTAGACCTGTTACCTACCTTCTTGAACTCAAGAAATCACAAACTATGCACGTAAATAAACAAACTCCAATACATCTAATTCTGTTTTGACGCCAAATTTTTCTAACGCGAATTTGACTTAACTCAATTATAAAAAATATGTCTCATATCCTTTTTACGCGAATAAAGTTAATTTAACGCGATCCAAGACATTTTAATTTAAAATAATTTTTAGTAAGAAAAATATATTTGTACATGTTTTACCGACTGTCAGGTTATATATAAATTATATAAATTGAAATGAGTGCTAACAGGTTTAACCATTCCCGGTGAATTGTGTTGGTCTCAAACGCTTTCGCCTCTCATAATCCATTTTTTTAATTTCTTAAACCGATTGAAATATGTACGCATGCACACTAAATTATGATTTTTTTTATGTACATACCTAAACTTAGAAATTATTTATTTTTGATTTCTAAAATCATTAACTATTCTTAATCGTGTGACGATAAATTTCCAAAAATGCTGATACCATTCACGTTTATTTATAAAGAAAAACCTGAACATCAATTTCCATATATCGAACTTCAAAAATGATAAGCTTTTATACAAACTTTCATCCCCTTTCATACTCTTAGGAGCTGAATTTTCGACAATCCTTTTTTAGTGCTTGCTTGCGTTATATTTATAAAGTCATAAGGAACTCCTGTGCAAAATTGTATGCTTCTAGACCCACTGGTTAAGGCTGAACATTGTCGGTCGATGCTAGAGTTTTATTACGTAGAATATTCTTTAATAAAATTGTTTACTTAAATAAACTTTTAAATAAAAGCGCATTAAGAATGATTATACTTGAATCATATTATTTCAGCTGATTCTTTAAATACCACACCAATATCCTTTTTTATATGCATTCCATATTTTTTTCACGCAAATCTTTTTACACGATTTTGATTATTTGGCTCAATAGTTTGAAACATTTTAATTTTGTTAATAAACGATCAACTACTGGTGCATTCACCCTACTATGGTATTTTCAAATTTGACGACTATATTTAAATTAATTGCACTGCTTTAAGTATAAGAGCATAAATACATAGAACTTAACCCACCCGAATTCAACTTCGCGATAGACGGACGTTGTTACTCGAACTAGGCCGCCTCCTCAGGAAGAAAGTTTCTGGTCGGAAGGAAGGTTACTTACGAAACATTTTTTTTTCCTTTAACTACTTAGCCCCTTCTTTGAAAGGATTTTGTCCGTTGTCAATCTCCTTGGAAAATATTAAATTTATCAAGGCCATCAAATCCTCTTTTAATTTTACTTTGTTAGATACTCCGGTCGGCGGCGATCACTATAAGATGCGCTTTTTATACCAAAGACCCTTTTAAAACGTTGGTAGAAGTTTATTGTTGTGTATTTTTTCCCTCCTGTTTTTCGTTTATCACTCTGACGACAGGGCATTGTCCGCCCCCACCAGGTGCTGGCTCGGGGCCATTTAACTTATGACTCTTGTCCCTACTTATTTTCGTGTCTCGAGTTGTCCCAGCAAGGAGGGAATATTCAAGCCTAACTAGGTCCTAGCTGGTAAAGAGGCGTTACGCAGACCAAGGGAGCACGCTAATATAAAAATATATATATTTATATACAACAAATGAAAGAAAAAAATACCGAGAAAATCTGTGCCGGGCAAAATTACAATTTGAGACGTGGTAATTTTCCGGTGCACGCGAAATGAGCGCAAAGCCGGTTTTCATTAGCTTCGTCGAGTCGAGGCTGAGTCGTAGCGTTTTGTGGAGACGGTAAAGTAAAGGTACCTCCTTTAGGTTTTAGAAGGCGAAAGAGGAAGTCGAGACGAACTAATTGGAAACAAAAGCAGGGAAACCTTTTACGCTGAAGTTTGTAGAACTCCTGTAAAAATCATAGAATTGGAATTAAAGGGTGTTTGCACTGTAGTTACCAGAAAGTCTCGAATGTCTGGACACTTACTTTTAACCCTTCCTGGCTATATCTAGACTACTTTAAGCTGTAGTTAGACTTTCTTATGTGCCTGTTACAAAGTCTAGATTTTGTAAACAAGACATCCCACCTTTAAGAAAATTGCCAAGTTAACCATGAGTTACCTTTTTATGGCTCCGTACAAGAAACTGATATTTTTTAAATAATCCAATAAGTTTTCACAAGATGGCTTATACGAGTAATACACTCTTTACTTATTAACCAGCAATATTTTTGATAACTGTTATTAGCTCTTCTAACCTGAAAAATTAATATACATAAATACGTTTACAAATAGCTGAAGGTACTATCCAAACGAACAGTAAGCGATATTTATTCTTCTATCGATATTTATAAAACAAAGAAAGGCATAGCATATACATACGTGATTTATAATCGTACGTGTAATGTTAATATTCTTACATTATTAGGTTTGTGATGACAGTAGCTCTAATAATAATACTGCAATACCTCGATGCTAAATATATATGGTTCACCCACCCATTTTTGAATGAATATACCTACGATAAACAAATGACAAAATATTTTCTTTTCTGGGATAATAAAAGAAAAACTATTATACATACTCAATTTTAAGGTTATTCTATTATATAAATAAACTAGGGAATAACAAATATCATTATTTATGAAATTTACATTCAAAAAATTATTACTGTATGTGAAACTTAGATCCACTCTTTCATTGGCAGTCTTAATTAAGAAACGATTTTTAACGGACTTAAAAAAAAGAAAGTATCATTCCGACCTATACCTGTTTTTTAATGCCCACTCCTTAAAGGAAGAAAAAGAAATGAAATGAGTTTTATTTTGTACAACCAAAAATAAAAATAGCCTTGATAATCGTTATCGAATGATTGAAAAATAAAAATTACTTCATAATCATTATTTTTTAATCATCACAGCCCCAGACAATAAATAAATAAGTTATGAAAAACAAGACTTATTCAACCTTTACAACAACATTCGTTAAATTTCAAAAATAAATAATATATGTAGATATTATACAATAAGCTTAAAACTGTGCATAACAATCGTGAACATTGTAAGCCGATGTTACTTTTAAGCCACAATGTTCATTATTATAAAATAGTTGAAACTACTAAATTCATTCCTTATTTTTATTTAGAGGTTAATATACATAACTCGATTTTATTTTGTATTTATATCTCTATAACGACAAATATTTAGCCCACAGATGGTTAAAGTCGCGTATAAAATATTCCTACTGACTTTATTACGATTTAAAACACGCCTTAGATTTATATGTAGATATATGTACATATATTGTTAATATTTTGTTGTATTAGACCTTCAACCATATCCTTCAACATTTTCCCAGATTTTTATCGTTACTTCGTTAAGAGATTTAATTCTAAAGATTTAAAAGTTTAAATATATATCTTACAATTTTTGATATATTAACAAAATTCTATGCTCGGAAGTCATCGCATCTTTAGTGGTTGTAGTCCAAGCAATTTAACTTCGTCTTCTTATCTGGAAGCTTGTCGGCCTTAAATAATTCGAAAATATTTATCATACTGACAACGAATTTTATCAAAACCAAGGCTAAATTCATAATGACCCGGGACACCAAATTGTACTAACAGAACCTACTGAAAAGAAATTCTTAAAATAAACTTCATGCAATCAACCAATTCTCCAAGAGGATAGATAATTAAGTAAAATTATCAAAAGTTATCTTTTCATTATAAGTTTGGAAAATTTCTTGTAAAAGCAACTAGAAAATCTTATATTTTGTCATAAATGAGAATAATTCGGCTCCTTTGAACTCCCTGGTTTTAATTTATAACACAGAAAAAACTTTGAAAAAAATTGTTCAGGTGATCTCTCAATAATCGTAAAATAACCGGGGAGGAAAGCAAAAACTAACGTAATATTTTTCCACAAAGTTCGATTAAAGAATGTCCCTGGGCTTGTACCAAAAACTAAAATCCATCACCATGCAAAAGGTTGTCTACCAGTGCAAAAAGAACTAATTACTTTACCAATTAAAAAGGATATCGATCCTTCCCAACGGATATCCCAGTAGACCACCTTCGGCCACAATTTCATGAGTTCATCCAACATTTTCAATTATCCTCGAATTCAGCGCGAATTATTGCCACAAAATGAAATTCGTGGCTGGTCGAAGTTGAACTAAATTGGCCGTGATTCTCGTTGTTTTTCGCCAGACAGGCCAGTGGTCGGCTAATTGGACTAATCAAAGTTTTCGCATTTAATTCAATCTGCCTCCGGGGCCATGGCACATTGTGATTAAAGCCAATTTTTCACTTTTAAGCCATCTCAACAGCAAACAGCCATTTCCTCTCAATCGCAGTGACGACCCTTTTAATGGTGCTATACAATTTCGGGCTCTACTAGAGGATTAAATACAGACCTAGTTTCAAACAGAAACGGAAAAGATATTTTTAGAGACAATTTCGCATCTTTTCGTCAACCTACACAAATTCAAACGTTGTCATTTAAACTCGAAAACTTAATATTTATTATTATAATTATACTAAACCTAACATTAAACACTTACTACATTCATGCGTAACGTTAGACCGATTTTTGGCGAATTTATAGAACATTTTCAACGACCGAACACACTACTCATCAAAAAAAAATCATTCAGATAATTTAATAAACTTTTCTACAATTTAAATATTAAACAAATAGTAAAAAATTTAAAAATATCACAGGGAATAAAATACATGCCTGTTAGCCAAGGAATTTGAAAAAAATCGAGAGCCTAAATCCTCATCTCGATGTACAAAATATCTACCATTCGATAGCTCTTGCTAAGCATATTGAAAAATTATTCTTTCGTGAACATGAACTAGTTAGGATTTTCATGCATTACCAATTGTATGAAGTAATCAGTTAAAAGAAAAAAATGAAAATCGTAACATATTCCGGGAAGTCTCATAGACTTTAATATTTTAAACTAATAGCTAAAGGTTCAAACGTTTACTTAACTTGCATTTAAATCCCTTATAAAAATCGGTTATTTTGTAACGAATTTTTACAAATTTCCGAAATGGGATATTTTATACTCTACAAACCTGTTTTTATCGAAAACGTGATGTGATGGAACATTTTCATTAAAGAATTCGTAATCTACGGATAAAGTTCTATGGAAATGATGAACCTCTAGTTGTGTGCAAAAATTGTGTTGACCAGTTTTACCTGTTTGTACGAAAAATTTTGTGATTGATTATTATTTGTTACTTCTAAGAGATGCATTAAATGTACGAAAACTTTTGTGATCCACTGCAAGTACTATATTGATAAATATAAAAGAGCAAAAAATTGAAATTAAAAGTTGACACAACCGCTTAAAAGAGAGTCGTTTCAGTAGACATGATTCTATAAATACATATAAGGGCCTGTTTTAGTTCCTCGAGCGTCATTCAGAATTCATCCTATTACGTATGTTCACATGTCCTATACTGGAACTCATATCTGCCATGCAACATTGCAACATAAATTAAATATACGCAAAATCCATTTTGTTCTATTCTGGTAGAGACTAATATTCAAATATCAGGCCATCCGGAAACCCTAAGCGCAACAATGCATCAGATCGCGTCTGCAATCAGTGCAGGATAGAAAATTTAGCGGATAGTCGCATCAGCTTTGGTTTCTGCACCTGTGAGGTCCTCGACAGGTAATAATCGAAGTTAGGTTGGCAGTGAGTGAATAAGTTTGACCATTCTAATACTGGATCCACTGATTTAGTGAATTTCTCCATTTTCAGTTTGTGTATATAGTACTTGTATCTCCATAATTTTGAAATACACCAAATTTTCCGCGGCTGCACGGATTGGAGCAGATGCCTAAATGGGTGAGTCGAGGGCATGAACCGAAGGAAGGAAGGGATCGCTGCGTGGGTGTAGTAAAGTCCCTGGTTTTGCAAGCTCCCAATTGCTTATGTTTAACTACTGGCCGGAAATGCTTTATCGGGTGCTCCTTTGAAAACCTGGATCCCGTGCTCCAGACTGAGGCAATTAGGGCAGCACCGGGAGCCAGCAAAATCCGTGGCAGACGAAGCGAACCTTTGTCTATTTCCGAAGAAGGGAAAGGGATTTGCCCTGCTAACTGCAATCCGTACAAAATCGATACATGAAGCTGCACACGTACTCCACCTGGGCGTATGCAAACAGATGAGAATATCACGTAATAATACTTTTCCACGGGAGATGCACCCAAAGATGTGGCGGGGGTGAACATTTTGGTACTATCAAACTGGGAAGAACAGCCCTAGTTCTGCAGAGGCCCTAAAACAACTGTCCATACCTAGGTGAAGTGGATTACCTGCCGTGAGAGTGGTACATAGTTACGATATGATGAATGCCGCAAACTCCTGTGGTACCCGGATGCTGCGAAGAGGCGAAGTCCCTAAGTTGCACCATTACGAGCAATTTCGGATCAATTCACGGAACTAAGCAGCCACTTTGCCGGCAATGTTTAGTAGTTGTCCTCTACTTTAGCTGGATATAGTCGGTTCCTGTGGATTCGAGAATTCCCTATCCCCAGCCCATTCCATACTAGATGCAACTCCTAAATGCCACGAGGGTTCCCTAGTGCCCTCCACCAAGAAATGATTTTCGTAGAGTTGTGCATATAACCAAATGAAAATTACAGTCGCCTGCCCACCCAAAATTTAATAGAGTCACAATTACGAAATTTCACAGGGTGCTTATCTGATGCAGCCGTAAATTTTAGTGCCATCATCCGAAAGAAACTTCGCCTTACTACAAGCGGAAATTGGATAATAAAATTGTACTGAGCGACCCCAGTTCCTTCGAATGAGTGTTATAGCTTCGAGCGGTGGATACTGCTCTGGCAAAATGGGGCCCCTCGGGCTCCGCCGTGATGTGCGCCCGTTATGATTTCCTTTAGTCATCAACGATAAGCTCCGTCTTCACTAACTCTGAGTTGGTTTTGGTTGTCTCCGAGGTGGCGACATTAAAAATACATGCGGCTCCACCCGGTTGCTCTGAGGACGTCACGTGTATGAGGAAAATCTTTGGATTGCGCCCCAACCAACGTGAAGGGGCTCCTCTGGAAAATGAAGTGAAATTTTAAGATACCCGCCTTTGCCGCATTTCATAATTGCTCCTATTTACGAGGACAATGCGCGACGCTGAGAGCGGACAGAATATAAATGCGCTTCACTTTTTCACATTCTGGAACCTTTAAATTCTTTAAAAGAGACTAGAAAAGTTAAAAATTGAGAAATCTCCATGAGATTATAGTTTTTGTACTTATCTTTTATTCAAAAACCTACATAAATCATAAAACTCCTGTTCGAAATAAATGATATATTTTTAAATCACCCTGTAACTTTCTTGTTATTCGCCTAATATACATAACTGATCAAATAATATAAAGCTACTCCGGTCTTTCCATAGATTACTCCTTGAGTAACGATAAACCTGAATTCGACATTCAAAATATCTAATCAATTTTTTTCAAAATATATGTAAACAATTTTGTAAGATAATGCATAATCTCCAAAATTTTCATTTTGGAGATTATGTATTTCAAATAATGGTCAAACTATTGTTTATTTTCATGTTGAAGGATAATGTGAACTAAAAATTAAATCATCTTATTCCTTTAAATATTTACGTAAATTATTTGAATTAATTCCTCAGCTATCTTGAAAATAAGGTTATATTTTTAAATATACGAAACCTAAACGTTGTGATGAAATTCGGAGTAATATCATTCCAGAATTTTCCAAAAATACATTTCTTGTTTTTAATTTGAACAATACCTTGAGATGTTAGAAATAAAGAAAAATTAAATTTCTCAGAAAAGAAAGATCAATTTTGAGCAAAAGCTCAGTTTCTTTAACAAGCTTTATTTGAAGGTTTAATGAGTACGGGACTTTTCCTTTTAGAATTGAGAAACAATACAAACCTTTAAAATGTTTTTGTGAGAAAATTATTGTAAAATATTTGTTAAAAAAATACTTCTGGGGAACTATTATGCATATATATTAAGAAAATAAACACACGTTGTTTAAACAATTTTGGTTCCTTCTGACGGCGGTAAAAGGCGTTATAATAGCTTGCGAACTTCCTGTAAAAAGTTAAGTCAACAATCGAAACAGATTTTAGTCTTTAAACTTTTTGCTGGAGACTAACCTTAAAAAACTTTTTTTTATCATCGTTGTATTCACATTTTTCTAAAAGTGTCGCCAAAATTCCATTTTTGTTTTTTAGTTATTAAATGTTTAGTGTCTAGTCTTTCCTGCTTTTCGACTTTTAGATTTATTAAACGAGTTTAAAAACACTGTTTTTAGATAAATCTTCTATCGCCGTCGGAAAGAACCAAAATTGTATAAACAAAGTGTATTTATATTCTTAATATGAAATTATTGTGCCCACATATTTTGTTTTCAATAGATGTAATACTATTCTGAAAAAACTTTCTACATATAAATATGTATGTGTTATTTTCTTTAATTCCAAAAGGAAAGGTCGCCTAATTTAACAGACATTTAATTCCTTCAACCAGAAACCAATATTAAATATTTCAATTAAATATTCTTTAGATCTAACAAGAAAAATTGGAAAACGTAATCAATTTAGAATTATAAAATATTAAGTACCGCACTTAGCTATAAATTTACATTATTAACAATGACGTTTTAATAATAATTTCACCTTAGCTTTAATTTTTTTATTTGAAAGAGTTTACTCACAAAAGGACGGAAGTTTTCGAAAATTAATATCATTATTTAAAACTGAGCTCTTCAGATCTTTTTAAGCAGTAGCAATAAAAGTATCTGAAAGTATTCCTATAGATATGTTTTAGCTCTAAACTATCACGCAATAAAAAACTTCTTCATAAATAAAAGAAACTTTTTAATAAAGTTAAAATACGGACCAATTGATGCTCAAGTTTAACTCGCACTTGACCGACTTATTTTTATAAGTTTTCTTGGTACGATAAGATAAGATAATCAGAATAATTCAATTTGGCTCTTGTTATGAAGGGTCATATTCTTTGTTGAGTGCAGAAGTAGTATTATTATATGTCTTGTCCTCCTCTTCAACAAAATCCGATTTTTTCGACTCTATGACGACCTGTGATTAAGGAAAATAAATAGAAGAATATACCGAGCTGGAAGAGCCCCCTAAGTTCCTGTAAGCACCTAAAAGTCCCCAATCGATACAACGCTGGCAGAGCAGAGCGCCTTTCCGGCAGAGCATTATGAATCATTTTCCAGTGAAATGAATGCCAGTTACTTTCAAGAAAAAAAAAAAAATAAGAAAAACTCGAGGAAGCCCTCGAAGCGCAATCAGCACTCGAAAAGGGAACCCTCGCCGCCGCCACCGCCCAACGGAGGCGGTCTTCAGACCTCGGGTATAAGAAGCATCTCATACAGTTTCTGCAGCGCCAATTTCAGCCGAAATGATAACCAAAATAATTTATCAGAATGAAAAGGAAAGCAATTTTCGCACACTTCAGGTATGCTCCACATCGAAGGGCATAAAAATTTTGGGCATTTGGCCGGGAATCGGGCGAAAAGACGACGAAGCCACCACTACCCGTCGGGGTTCCTGGAGGATGCAGACAACCCGGCTGTTGAGGCAAATAACCGTTGCTGGAAGCTTCCATTAATATTATAGAGCAATCAGCTTAATGGCATACTTAGCGAGGCTGGAATTATCTTCCATTCGACCCTCGCATGGTGGGGCCGGAGCCCCCCGGCCAGGAATTTCATTAATGGCAAATGGAACGTTCGCTTCTTCCCTTAGTTTTTCCCTTTTTTTCACAGTTCATCTGCTTTGCCGGCGACAGGCTCGAGACGGGAAAAGGATGTGCACATTCTGCCGGAGTTAGCGGACTGATAAGAGGATTTGTCCCACCAGCTGTCGTCGGGAGGGGCCAGGACACAGTCGAAGGAGTTGATGCAAAAAGAATTTTCAAATATGACAATGGCCCGGCAAATTCGCCTTGTAAAATTTATGGGTTCAATTAATAGAAGGAAATTCGGCGGAATTTCCAAGACCTTGGGAATAAGGCAGATGGGCTCCTATGCCTACAATGTTCCCGCGTAAGAGATCAATGCATTTTTTAGAAGGTCCTTCAAATAACAAAACCGACTTTTATTTTTTAATATGATTGCGTTCAAACACTTTCCTTTTACAATCAACTGCGGAGTTCCACAATCATCTTTATGACTTATATTTCCACAAACCAAAATATCCCCAATAAAATGTATATAACTAGTTTTAATTTTAACTAATCGCCCAAAATAAAATATATATACAGTCAACAGTTTCCATACATAAGGAGTGACTGTTGAAAATGGACTATTTCCACCTTATAGCCATTTAAATTTTGTTACTAATCTAGTACCACTATTCCGATGAAAAATAGGAGGATTTTCGATTTGAGAACAATTCTGAAAGTACTGTTTATTAGAAAAAAACGGAAAATAATGCGAAAAAAATACACTTACCAGTATTTTTGGAATATTCATAAAAATAGTGTTTTGTTTACAACAACAACCAGATACAAACCAAATATTATTTAAATTGGAATTTTCCTTATACATAATGGAGTAAATACTTTTACTACTCATTTAAATGCATTTCCATATTATTTTTATTTTAAAAACAAACCATTCACAAATCAAAACACCTCAGATATGATAAATGTTCCCAAAATAGTTCTCCCGCCCTCTTCTTGAATGAGTACTTGTAATAAACACAAAACCATATTGTAATGAAGAACAAAACTTTATACTTAGTTTTAAACTTATTATATTTACTTCTTAATGATTAAAAAAACAATTACAATAACTCATAATTAACAAATTAATTTGTTAAAAACCACAAACATAAACAAATGAAAATAATTCGAAGCAAAATCCGAAAATTGGAGAAAATTTAAACCAAACTGAGAATTTTCATGATCTGAACTAAACTTCAACATAAATCGGATACGGTAAAAGTCGTCGTATTACTCAACACACTTGGACTGGATGCTATTGATTTGTTTCAATCTTTTAATCTTAAGGATAATAAAAAAAATCGTGTGCAGATCAGATGTCTTAGAAGCTTTTAAAATATTTTTATTCTATAGTCGGAACCAACACGTAGAGAAACCATTTGAATCCTTTCATATGGAGATAAAAAGGCTGATACTTCAAAGCTGCTGAAAGAATTGTCCTGGGTGTCAACGATAAGCATCTACAAAAACGTCTTCTTGAAACTGATAGTCCAGTCCATCAGAAAACCGTGGAGATGGTAAAAACAGGGTAAGCGACGAAAATACAAATCAAGGTACTTTGCAAGGATTCTGGAAACATATAGTACACATCGACAAGATGAGGCCGAAAATATCAAGAAAATGAAAAGCTAAATATGTTCTAATTAAACTTAAAAACCGATAAGAATCCTCAAAATAATTGCAAAGCTTCTAGGCTCGCGCAAAAGAAACGAGAAGTACTTAAAAATTGCAAATATTGTTGCTCATCAAATGAAAGAAGTAAATTTCTGGGGCGTTTGCACAAATAAAAAACAAACCAAAGCAAGTAAATCTAATAAGAAATTCAAGTATGAAAGTTGTAAGTACATAATTTAAATCACTCTTATATTTACCAATTAAATGATAAACAAATTAACAGAAAATCATGGCTAGCAAAAATTCGAATTAAAGACTATGAGTTTCATAGATTTTATATTAGATTCCGATGCAGATGTGAACGGGTTAACAGAAAAATTTTTCAAAATAATTAAAAGTGCAGAATATAAGAAAAGGACGTTCTCTTGGAAGCATACGCTGGACTTCAAATTCAAAGTTTAGGAGAAGTAAAATCAACATGCAAGTTTAACAATAAGATCTGCTCCAAAACTTTTTACATTGTTCCTGCCAACACCGCTGCCATTTAGGGTTTTAAAGCGTGCCTAGACTTAAATTTTATAATAATAAAAATGAATTCGATAGCAAAATAAAAAAGAATTATCCGTGCAGAAACATAAATCGGTTTTTGAGGACCTAGGAAGGTTTGTCCTATTATGTGATCGCAAAATTATATATGTATACACTGTAAAAAGCACGCTAAATTGGGTTTCAAATTTCATCATTGTCAAAAAAACCCAATAAGCAAATCCGAATATGTCTGGACTGGATCCGTAATTTTTAAATAAGGCAATTAAATTTGAGTATCAAAATAAAAAATGTTCACTGTTCTTGATCGTAAAGACGGTTATTAGCAATAAGTTTCAAATGAAGCTTCAAGCAAACTATAATCTTCGACACTCTTTGTGTGCTGTAAATTTAATAGACTCCCCTTTGAAATTAAAACAGCCCCAAAGGTATAACAACAATTTAATGAGGCAAACTTTGCAAACATTGAAGGTGTAACAATCTACGTCGATGATATAATAATCTCTGCTCAAAATGAGGAAAAGTTCGATAAAATTTTAAACCGGGTAATGGAAAGAGGGCGCGAAAAGAATATTTAAGTTAATGAAAGAAAAGTACAACACAAAATGAATCTGATGAGCTCTCGGGGATATACTATATTATTTCAGCAGAAGGAGTTGCTGTAGTGGAAATTGTTCAAGATTTCGAAAATAGAAAAGAATTACAAACATATTTGGGAATGATTAATTATATAGCAGGACTGTCTTAGCCGCAGAGGGAACTTGTAAAAAGCAAGTACAAATGCACCAATTTTAAAAATTGTTTGTCCGAATAATAAAATTTTCATGGAAACCAATGCATCAAATATTTAGCTAAAAATACTTTTTAATGCAAACCAAAAAAACCGATTAATTTTGCATCACAGAATTTACAAGACGTAGAATAAATTAAATTCATTCAAATGTTGAATTATCCTTGCATTTTGGGTAGGACAAAGTTTTTCTTTTTTTGTCTAATGGGAATCAGTGCAAGTCAATAGAAAACTCGATTTTCAGGTTGAAATCCGCCCCCACCCCTTCAGCCATGATTTTTAAAAGGGGAGAGGGAATACTTGCCTTATCGTGTGCGGTGTGGTTGAAAAAGGAATTTAAAATCACTACAACGTTTTTTAAATCCTTTTTTCAAAATTATGCGCAATTTTTTTAGATATTCAATTCCAAAGTAGCAATTTTCGATTAGATTTGTGTTAGCCATGAACGCAAATTCGAGATAATCTAGAAAACGAAATTATAACCAAATTGAGGATAGCATTTGTAAAACATGGCATTCCAAAAGAAATAGTAGCTGACTTCATGCCTTTATCGTTATTTGCTATGAAATCATTTACAAAGGCGTATAACATAAAAATATCCTCATCTTACAATCCTTAATCTAATGGAAACTGTTCAGTTAATAAAAAAACCTTTTGATAAAAACTATAGAAAGCCAGGGAGACCTATGGATTGCTTTGGTAGAAATAAGATAAGTACAATTAAATAAACCGAGATCTTCTATAATATAATGAAGTTTTTTTAATGTCATGTAAACGACATGGAAGAAGATAAACAATTTCCTTTTCTTATTGTACCATTAAATGAAAGGAAAAAAACAATTCAGGAAAAAACCCTAATACTTAGCGAGTGTTCTAAGTAAAGCCAATTACAAATAAATAAATACTAAAGGATAATTACAAATAAAAGCAAATTAATATTATAACAATTTTGTTTGTTCTAAAAACAACAATGATTGAATAAATAAATAAAATAAGTAATTGGGCTTGAAGATTACTGTACGAACAAATTTCTCTACCCTAAGAAAACTAAAAACACTATCGATAACAATCAAGTAATTATTTTAAATAATAATAACAAACGGTTTTTAAGCGATTTAAGGAATGAAAAAACTATGAGAAATACCGATGATTTTTTTTTATTCGCACGCCTTACAAGGAAGGTAATGTAATTATTACTTTTATTTCGAACAATCAAAATATAAAAATTACTCGTAATCATAATCAATTCATCGAAAAGTAAAACTTACCTCGTAATTATTATCAACTCGACAAAATCTCCCTCAAGCATACTCTTTACTTCCCACTCCTACAATAGAACCTGACTACCCGCTTAAGATTATTTAATTTAAGTAATTTAAGTTTATTTATTTCAGTTTGTAGCTTGTATTAAGCGAAAATAAATAAATAATATTATATATATTGAATTTAGGTATTTTTCTGTTTTATTTATATTTATTTCTGAAATGTGCAATATTACAAATTTCGCAAGACAAACACTAGGTCATAGTTCTTTCCTGCCCAAGTCAAGCCTTGGACCTCTAACCCATTGAAAACTTGTGGGATGAGTTAAACTTATCCTTGTCAAAAGAAAAAATAGCAAATAAGCAGGAGTTATGGAGTCGCATTAGAAGGACATCGTCAACGTCGCTCTTCTGCTGTTTAATGCATACTCCTGCTCCCTAATTAAAATTTTCGTAGCTATATTTTTTTTACTATACTTTCATTTCATTTTGAAGATGCTACTACGAAGAAATTTTTTTTAAAACACCACAAAATCTGTTAAAATGCTATGATTTTACAAGCATATCTATTTTTTTGACCATCTACTTACTGAATTCAGTGACTTACATAAATGTCAATAAGGCAACCACTTTAGCGTGTTATTGCTGCATGTTTCTTTTAAATGAGGCTCAGTAACGATAAAGCAAGATAAGTCGTATTACCCTTAAAGCCATAGGTATTTTGTATTTTTGAATAGAGACGTAATGCTATAGGACTTTTCAAATATAACAAAGAACACACCATACTCCATTATACACCCTGTTTCAAAGCTATAGACGCACCCTATTAATGTTTGATTTCGAGCAAAACAGAGATAAAATAGCAAAACAGAGATAAAATAGCAAAACAAATGTTGCTATTAGTTGCACTACGGCTTAATCTTTACAATTTTCAAAAAACATTTGATTTGATAATGGTACTTTTATTAATATCAGAGCAAAACACTCAGGAAAAGTCGTTCATTGCTATAGAAGCATTGGTTCACTAATAATAATAAATAATAATAAGCTTCTTACAAAATATGTACGTATGAAGAACTATTTCATATTGAAAAAGGAAATGGCCAAATTTTAAATCATTGAATTCCAGTGAATTATTATAAGGGTTGAAACATACGAAGACATACAGAAATTCATTAATTTAACCAGAAACCAAAAACTGCACTTGACGTATTTCAACTGCGTCCAAAGCGAACATCGAACAGCTTCCAAGAAAAGAATCCAACTCAAGGACTTCAGTAACCTCCCTTAAACTAAAATTGGATCAATTCCTGGATACCCATATATATATTCTGCTAAGGGATTTCTAGGAAAGGACATCCGAGTTTACCGTATGGAAAATCACATGAGAGGTCAGTTTATTCAACTAGAGACTAGAGGCGCTCTGATAACGAATTTGAAACCAAATATCACATATCTCGTGACTAAAGGTTAAAACACCGTGAAACACGTTTGCACTTTTTGTTGCATTTTAGGAGACCTACCGATGGAAACTCCTCTCAAAGGGAAGGTAAAAGGAAAAATTTAAATGAAAGAGGAAAATGCGACCTAAGGACAAATTTCCCGGCCTCATTATCTGGGGAAAAACAACTTAGATAATTATTAATATTACATATCAAACTGCAATACGCAAAAGCTTTGTTAACCTGTGCTATCAAAAACATACTTAAAATAAGAAGCTTTATCAATGAATTTTATGAAGCTGCTGATAAAGGATTAAAAATTAGTATACAAAACGTTGAGTAGAAGTGGTCAAATGGTGCAATATTCTCATATAAATGTCAAGCGCCGCAGATCACAAATTAATTGATTGCTGTTACCTATCCTTACATATTTTCGAAAAATTTAATTTACTGTCGAAAACACATTTTTAAGTTGACTCTTATAATTGTACGGTCATTCTTCACACAAGAACAAGTATTTAAGGAACGAACAATTTCTTCGTACTTTTCAACAAAGTTTATAATTTTTCCATCAGAGCTTATCATTTGTTTTAAGCTTTTGAATTGATATATATTAAATTCTTCATTCTAAAAGGACTAAAGTTAAAAGTATAAATAACCCGTATTACATGTTATCTGAGACTATCTGTTTTCCTTTTACTTGGGCCACGGCTACTTAATCTCTATTTCACGAGTAATCAAATATTCATTGATCCTCAAGTTGGATTTCGCTAATCAGACGTTAAGACGAAGTCAAACTTCGTACTTATAACTTTAATAATTTAGATGGGTGTTGATGAGTCACCACAATTAATTTCAATTAATCCAAAGCAACCAGTTCCTAATAATTTTGTTGATTGTTACAAATTTAAGACCTACTTTAACAGCTAATTAGATACCAGTTAAAGCATTTAAATGAGTTCGTCCAACTTATTCTACCATGTTGTCATTGTAAATACGTATGTAGGGTACTGTGAAAATTTTTAGGACCACTTTAATGTCCCGAGAACAATTCTCCGAAGCGTATATTATTTAGGTTCGATAGAGGAAAATCAATTCAGGGCTAAATTAAAATCTCAAATTATCCTTTTCCATCGATTTTTCCCCCTCTGTCCAACTTAAAAATATTAATAGTACTGTAGATTAAAAATTAGTAAATCAAATCTTTCAAACAAACAATTTGAAGAATTTCACAATATGCTTACATACCACGTTCTAAATTCCGAGTGAAATATAATCGAAAGGAACTTTTAAAGCTCCCTTTGAATTGAAATTGCTTAATAAAATGTCTGAAGTTGTTACAAATTAATTTCAGTTACCATTGACTTCAAGTTTTTCATTCAAAGTTCAAATAACTCGATAGGAAACCCCAATCGAATTACTTTGAAGTTTTTTGTGGAAAAACTAATTGAAATTAAAGGTAACTGAAATGAAATTGTTTAAACCTTTTTAGTGTTATTAAGCAATTTCTATTTCAACAACTTACAAAATACAATCAACACCGCCTGGAACCGATACATTCTGAAGATGACCAATTTTGCTTGTGTTGAAATCCAACTAGAATTTGTAATACAGAACCCATCTTTCTCTCTGATCTCAGTCCAACAATTAAAAGACCAGACGTACCACGAACAAACTTTTAATTTTTGAATGTTTTTTAAGGTATAAAGGAAAGACATTTCTCAATTTGTTTATCAGAAATGAAAAGTTTATCCACGATGAGGTAAAATGTAATAAAACGAAGCTTAGTGTGGTTTCCTCCTGAACGAACAACCTGGAAAATAATTAAAATTAGTATGCACGTCCGGAACCACAGGGCGCGTCTGGGGAAATTTTACCTTCTGTGAGCTTTGCTCGCCCACCTGTAGGCTGACAGAGGATCGTCGAACATCCGGCGCAAACCACAACCCCCTGTGCATGACTGAAGACTGTTGTGATCTTGTAGCAGCCGGGACACTTAACGTCCATAAAGTACGAGTTCGGATGCTGCACGAGACGCTTTAGCTTGTGCTTGCGTTTCTCCTCCGCTGGTGACGGATGTAATAAATCTTTAGCTAACTGCAAAGAGATGGAAAAAATGCGTTATCAAAATTTAAATTTCACAACATTACAAAATCAATGCCTTCTCATTATGGGAATGCAAATGTTTAGGTTATGTTCAGCTTTATTTCACTACACGATGCAAGCAATTTATTTGTAAACCTGAATTTTGGTATTATATATGAATTTTTAATTAGTGCATTATCACAATTATCAAACCAAAATAAAACAAAACGTGTTTTAAATTTCACAAAATTGCCTATGTGTATAAAGCGGCTGTCAATTATCATCAAATTGAAAATTTTCAGATTTGTTCTCGTTTTTACACATATCCCTCGAACTAAATTACAACTAAATCACTTGCACAAACTTTAAAGGCGTTTATTTCACAAATTTATTCGGCTAACTTTGAGATTTTATGTTTTTTCCTCCACAAAACACTCACCGGCATGTTTCTTCTTTCACAGCTCGCTCGGAAAAGGAAGTAGAGATGACAGCGCCTCTGCACATTTATTAAAGAGAAGTGAGCTGCGATTTAAAACAAGTCCATTTTGCGGTGATAAGATAGTGGTGCCATCTAGAAGTGTCTAGAATATAAATAAAAACCCCTATTAATTTTATTATTACTGTTTGTTTACTGATTTTGTTTTGTTTTTAATCAATCAAATTAATTTAACAAGTGCAACTGCTTTATATCAATTTGTTTAAAGTAAACTTTCAAATAAAGTGCTTAGACTAGAGAAATGTGTATACAGAAAGCGAAAGTGCCCATGAGGAGTGATGCCACTACGGATGCAATTGAATCCATTTGATACATTTTAGAGATTTTGGACACAGCTTGCGGAACCTGCATTTCAAAAACTATTCACTCCTGCAATTGAGATTTTATCTTATTTTGAACATGTTCCCGTTATTCCTCCCAATCCCACAATTTTGTGGAAGTCCAAATCATGCTCAAGAATTGTGGTGGAAACGAGAAAAACGATGCAAAGGTGGTGCTTGGAGGTAAGAGAAAGTGGAACAGAGCTACAGGATCCCGAAGAAATAACAGAGAAAAAATTTGTTATAAGTGGTTCTTTATATCGAAACTAATTATTAATTCATAAATATATTTCAGCTCAATTATTGTAGATAATTATAAAGATTTTAAAAAAACAGTTGATCCAACATGGCGGAATTTGCCATAAATTTGCTAAAAACTCAATCTGAAAAAATTGCCCTGTCCTGGAAAGTCACCCCATCGCTGGAACGCCTCGCAACACAACCCCATCCAAACTGAAGCGCAACAATGTTGAAACACGCAACAAAAAAATCTGTGTTCTCCTTTCAATGTGTTTAAGCAGCCAATCAAATTTCTGCATGCAATGTATATTTGCATACGTTTTAAGAATTGTTACTGTTCTCAAATATCTTGAAGATTAATTGTTTATTTTATTTTGTTGAATCATGTATGTAACTTTAATTATTCTTCAAAAGAGTATATTCGGATACATTTATTTCGGAGTTGCGATACATTCCCACGACCCAAATGTGGCATCACTGTCGCTTGACGAGTCGTGTAGCTAGCGAGCCCAGTCTACGTTGAACAGTAGCCGTCGCTTCTGTCAAGCGGTATTAGCTCAGAAGTAAGCTATGCGCAGGGGCTTCCACGAAATCTCCCGAGGATGAAGCATGCAGAATCGAAGCGAGATGATGGAGTGGAACTGGAAACGCAACTCATTCTGAGGATACCCGAGGTATATAAACATGTAAAAGTGCAATGTATAATATAGTACTGTTTTATTTCAGGAACCAGCTAATACACTTCGGGAAGCAATCAAATCGGGATCAAATAGTTTAAAAGATCGACTTTCCATTAAATTAGAACCCGACCTTCGGTATGGGGAAGTTCGATTCGATCATTGGTTGCTCCATGCGAAAGTAGTTGACCTCCCAACGGTTATCGAATCGCTAAAAACGATTGATAACAAAAGCTTCTATAAAACAGCAGACGTTTGCCAAATGGTTTGTTTTAATCCTAAGGTCCACACCCACCTAGAGTTCTAAAACCAACTACCTCCAGGTGATATGCAAGGAGGAGCCAGACACCCCTTCAGCAGAGGAAGAATCACCGAATAAAGCTAAAAAGAAGGACCCAAACAAGGTTGATAAGAAGTTTTTGTGGCCCCATGGGGTAACACCACCCTGTAAAAATGTTAGAAAACGTCGGTTTCGGAAGACTCTTAAAAAGAAATATGTAGAAGCTCCAGAAATAGAAAAGGAGGTGAAAAGGCTGCTCAGAGTTGATAACGACGCCTTTAACGTAAAATACGAAATTATTAATGAGGACGAAGATCAGACGAAAGGCAATAGTGCATCCAACCAGAAGGAGCAGTCCCAAGAAAATGAGGAGAGCAAGCAGTCTGAAGGTCAACCGAGTAAAGCCCAGAAGAACGACAGTCTGGACAGCGACGGCGAGGGCGAAAATGCGCATACTTCTCAAATCACCCCAAGGGATGTTGGGGAACATGATATTTTTGGTGGAGAAGTCTCATCATCTGACGATGAGGAGAATCAGAATGTTCGGGATATGGAAGAGAATAGTCGACTATCAGCGGATGATAGTAGGCTGTCGGAATTTTCAATGTCTGTTACTGCAACGGGTAAAATGATCACCGAGTTCAACAAATCTATGTTTAACAGCCCAAAAAGCGTTAAGGCTCCTGAGGAGAAACAAACTCCGCGAAATAAAGATGCTTCAAAATCTTTCTTCGATCAAGTGCATCGTCAAGATTCGGAAGATAACGATTCATCCGAACCTCAGATGTCTAGGGATCAGATCACCTCTCGACTTACTGATCTACGTCGGCAGTGCGATGATCTAAAACTCCAGCAGGCCCAAAAAGCGCAGGAAATTTCATCAATTCAAAATCCCACATTGCGACAACGAATGCAAGAAACTCTAGATAACGTTCTTAGTCAAATTTATGAGAAGGAAATTGAGGTAATTTATATTTTACCGAAATATTTCGTTATTTAAATATTTCAATATTTCCAGATGCAAGAGCTGCAAAATGTCCTATAAAGGGATTTATTATGGTAAGAAAAAAATTGTATATTGGTTTATACTGATTTATATTGTTTTATATTGGTTTATCATGTACCGCTTTTACCTTGTCTACTTAGTACTAAAAAATAAGTCAAAATAAATAAGTACATCAATTATAAAACCGAGAATTTTTTTTGTGAAGATCAGTCTCTCGGGCGTTCACACTCAGACCAATATTCAAATATAGTCATTCCAAAATCTAACAGAAAGCAGCAAGATGCCACAAATAGAAACTATTAGGTAACTTACTTTGTTCCACAAGTAGAGGAAAAATTACTTAGTTTAACACAGCTCGGCTGCTTCCATCATCAAGTCTCGATCTGACCGTTGTTATTGTATTCTGTAAAAAACGAAGAGTTCTTGTAGACCTTATTCTCATCCTTTTCGAGCAGCTCGGTCGCTTGGTTAATGTCGTTGTGGATTGCTTCAATGAGAGATTCTAGCGAATTGAAATTTTGCTCAGGACGGAGGTATCCAACGATGCAAACCTTCAGCAGACTGCCGTATAAATCTCTGTTGAAATTGTGCATTATATGCGTTTCCTGGAAACAGTGAATCAAAGTTCAACTGCTACAGTTTCATGTGATAACAAATAACAACTGCTGCAGTTTTATGTGACAATAATGAACAACTGCCCCCCTTACCATGCTCTTTTCCTGATTTTCATAGTACGGGTTCCAGCCTATGCTCATTACCATTTTGTGGACGGGGCCCTGCTCGACGCTCGCCCAGCCGTAGTAAATCCCAGTTCCCAGGCTGGGAGGCAGCGACTTCACGACATCCAGGGGGAAATTGGCTGAAATCAATTGAAACAATTATGTCATGTGATTAAATCCGCAGCGTCATCTCAGTCGCGTATCAAATAAATTGATCTCTGATCGATTTTTTTTTTGGTTGCTGCTCCTCAGACTCTGAACTTTTCTTACCCGTAGGGATTCCGAGCTCTTTGGAGCCCCGTCCAAATCCTTTTACAATTTTCCCAGAAGTGAAGTGCGGCAACGATTTCGTCATGGTAATTGTCCTGAAGGTCCACGTAATTTAGGGTCGAGAAAACGGCACAAATCAAAACATGAAAAACTTACTGGAACTCCTCCAGACACGCAGCACCCACCGCGACTGACTTAAGCCACAAGTGCCAGGAAACTGATTTTTGATAATTTTACGTAAACGTCATCGGACAAAATGTCAAGCTTCTCAAACATTTTGTATGTCAGTACTGTTGTAGTTTTAAAACGTTTTTAATTTGTCATTTTATTTTCGGTCGTTTTCTATATTTCAACGGATATCAAATCCCGATTAAAATTAAATATTTGTTAAAAACGAAACTGTATTGTGGTATCATTTTTATTTAGAAAATGTTCTATTTTTTTTCAAAACACATATTACAAGATAAACACATAAATTGGAACTATACAAATTTGCTAAAACACTTTTCTATTTTACAATTAAAAAAATAAATAAAAAGTATATAATAATAAAAAATAAAATAAAGCCAATAAATATTAATAACGTATGACTCACTGGGGATACTTGTCCCCCATTTCGAGCCGCTGTAATAAAACTTTCTCCATTTTAACGTTCCGCTGTCAAAATTTGACTTTACATCGCTGACGCGAGTCGAGGGAGCTTGGGGTTTTGCAAAATTCTTGTTTTTATGTGAAATTCTTAAAATAGAAGTTTAACAGAAAACATAGGTAAACCAAATACACTTTTATGACTAACTGAACATATTTTGTGTCTTTATTTGGGGAAAATCGTAGAATTTCTCAAAACTCGAACCGGGATGCAATCGATTTTTTGTTTACATTTGGCTTTTTCGGACGAAATTGCATTCCTTCCGATTGTAATCTGATACTTTAATGCAATTTCACCATTTCAGGTAGAAATGGCGCACTCAGTGCATCCAGAGAGGAGCATACACGAAATGCTGAAGGATACGCCTCCGATGAACGAAAGTGCCAGCGCCATTCATTCGGGTACGGAGGCGCGGAGCTACAAGCCCCCAAACAGTTTACCAATTCGAAACCACTCCGGTAAGTGGCTGTAGAATATATTTTGCGAGTTTATCTAAGTGCCCAAATCGGTCCTCAACAGCCCCAGCAACTCCGGTTTCACCGTCAAGTCCTGCACAGAACGGCGATTCAAATTTGCTGAAGAGCAGCGCATCGAAAATTGATACCATAAAAAATTGGAGCATATCGACATACAAATGTACGCGACAACTTATGCTGGAGAAACTTGGAAAGTCCCAACGGACAGTAGACTCTGAGCTAGAGGCGCAAATTGAACAGCTCCGGGAAACACAACGAAAGTATTTGTCCATTTTGCGTCTCACCCGGGCTTTTAGCTCACATTTCCATCACGTTGTTGTCACCCAGCATGCCCTAGCCGAGGCGTTCTCAGACCTCGCCCAGAAGAGTCCCGAACTTCAGGAGGAGTTTACGTGCAACTCGGAGACGCAACGAAATCTTACGAAAAACGGTGAATTGCTCCTGAGCGCATTAAATTTTTTCATTTCTTCAGTGAATACGCTCTGCAATAAAACTATCGATGATACACTAATTACAATTCGGCAGTACGAAACGGCAAGGTACAAAATTGTGCACTGGCTGGACAATGGTCGTGCTAAAAGCATAATCCATTTGCATTTATTTTTAGAATTGAATATGACGCATACCGAATGGACTTGGAAAATTCCAGACCAGAGGCAATGCAGAACCCCATCTCAGAAGAGCTCCAGAAAAGTTTTGCTAAGCATAAGGAGCAGTACGAGAAACTCAGAGCTGATGTAGCGGTTAAGATGCAATTCTTGGACGAAAATAGGGTAAGCATTATTTCTTTCAAAACTATAGGGTGAGGGGCATTCACTTTTGCTAGAAGGTTTCGAAGCTAAATTTGTCCAATTTGTCCCATCTATTAAACCCCTTAATTTTCCGCCGTCTTCAAATATCTAGTAAAAGTATAAGATCTTAGTAGGGACGCTGTCGTCAATAAAGTCCTGCAGGCAACCTTCAAAGTGCTAAAAAACCACCCCCAACTGGGCCCATATGATAGAGCGGGGCACATTCCCAGTTTAAAAGCGAGTGCAAAAGTGAACAAAACACATCGCAAACAACTGGTTCAATTCCATTCGACCGCACTACTAAATCGGAACTGATACCTTCAAGAAATCACTTCAGACCTCAGCAGAATTAGAATTTATACAGATGTCGCAAGAAACGATAATGGAATTGTAAGCAGCAATTATTTCTTTAAAATCTAAGGAAAAGATCTTATATATAAAGGGGTCGCTGGCTGATTCCCTTGACTCCTCTAACTCAAACCAAATAATAGCTCTTTTTTCAGCTTTGAACATTTCAAATTTTATATAAATATTAATGTGAGTTCCATTTGTGGTCACATGGACTAAAAAGTTGTTAGCTATTTTTATGGCTTCCATTCTTTCTTTATATAATATTTTCATACCTTACCTTTTATTTAATATGTTCTGATAAGACGATAAATTAACTATAATATTTCTACTACCGTAAAAATGTAAATTAGTTTTTCTCTCAAGGCCGTATGGGTTGTGCAGACATTTTGCAAGTTCTAAATTTTAGTCTTATTTAAAATGGTTTTAATTTTTTCCGAAATACTCAGAGTTGTAACAGGCCTTTCGAATTTTTCATTTATATTTAGCAGAAGAAATATAATTGTGGAAATCATTCAGATGGGTTTATTTAGATAATCGCCGATCACTTGATTTATTCTACGGTTTTTCTTAAATTTCGTAACTAATTTCCATTTCCTTTCAGGTAAAGGTAATGCACAAACAGTTGGTTTTGCTACACAACGCTATAGCCGCCTACTTTTCTGGCAATGCAGCAGCACTAGAAGGAACAATGAAGCAGTTCAATATCAAGGTAAGCACCCGCACTCGATTAGCACACTCTTAGTTCTCTTTAGAAACTTTTCTGGTGCTTCCAGTTGAAGTCTCCCAATTCAGTGACTGGTTCGTGGCTGGAGCAGTAGTATTCGATCCCCGATGACGAGCTGAAAGACGACATCGCCCCAACTTAAAAGAAGTTTCATTTCGTTCTATCGTTTCCACTGAGTGCAAGTCGTCATACCACAAGTTATATTACAAAGTAAGAGAAACAGCGGCCGGTATTCCGCAACTAAGTAAGGAGTAATCAAAACATAAATGTGCAAACCAAGTCCAGTGTTAGCAGTAGTTAGGCCCTCTTTGTATGAATTTATATATCATGACCTGTGTACATTTTGTAATCAATGACGAGTCCAAATCGACACGACCTTTTATAAATGTCACGCTTTAATTTCGACGATTGGTTGGCTAGCTGTTTTCGTTTGCCCAGCACATCCATATAATTATTTACGCGTACGAAAATCCTAATCCAAGCATGCTCTCTATAAAATATTTGGAAACGTGCGTACATTCCTATAAGGTTCAATAAATAAATTGGAACCTCCCCACACCTCCCGCCGGACGCTCCCTGGACTTTTTACAGTACCTAAAAAAGGTGCGCCGTTCTAATGTATTTGTACTAATTCCCTCATCGTATAATCTTTATATTTCTATGTTACTAAAGAAGTAAGAGATCATGTTTACCTAGTCAATAATTTACTTAAAATAAAGACGAGCAAAGTATGTACATAATTTTTTCCCTAATAAGTGTTCTTTTCCAGTGAAAGATTTCCGAGTTTTTCATTCAAGTCCACCTCATCGTCCTCAGCTATGAACTTCTCCTAGAATTTATAGGGTTAAATCTTGACCTTGAATGGTAACAGTAGCACTTACCGGGTCATAGATAACTTTCACTATCAGGGAGCAGCTCGGACAGGTGGCTACTTCTTCGCCTGCTATGAGTTCTTCCTGGAATAAATTTAAAATTATAGTACTGTGAAAATTTTTAGGACCACTTCAATGTTTGGAAAACTTCTAATTTTTTAAAGTAATCTTTCTATATTTTCGACGGAGGAGGGAAATCAACTCAGGGCTAAATTTAAATCTCAAAATTTCCTTTTTCATTGACTTTCTCCCTCTGTCCAATTAAAAAAATGCATCTTTCGGAAAATTAAGGGTTCCCGAAAAATTGGAGTGGTCCTAAAAATATTCACAGCACTGTACATGCAAAAAGTAATACAATTTTAGCAATTATTACGCCATATTTTATTGAATTTGGTGCGAGTTTAAGATCAAATAAAATTGATTATTAAATTAGCAGATTGGCTCCCCTACACGTACTTATTACAACAGCATTCAAATAAATTTTATTATTAAAGGATGATTCTCGGCAGTTTGGATCAGAGTTAGCAGTAGATTTTGTTCTAATTTTCGTGTCTTGATCTGTTTTCTTCTCCTCGTTTAGTTAAGAAATATAAAGTGTTTTAAAGGAATTGAAAAACTTTACAGCCTCATCTCTAGATGATCTTCAATTTGAAATGTTTTATCCCAACCCAATGCTATAACAATGTGCTAATTGTTTGTGTTCTTAAACATTTTAACCTGAAAGGTTCATAGCCCTAGACTTTCCTAAGGGACCTTCTGGTCCTTGGTTCACTTTATGATTTTTAGTGACCACAAAACTGTGGAATACATTCGCAACTAGTATCTGGTTTACTTAATAACCTGATAGTTATTAAATATGTAATTACCTTAGAAATTTCGAAGCGATCACCGCAGGGGCAAGGATAGTAGTAAATCTCTTCTTCCTCATCATATTCGAAGTCCTCAATTTCCACCTCGTCGTGATAAACACTCATAATTTTCCCCTATTCCACTTTTGCTGTACAACAACTCGTAAATGTTAAAATTATTGCTGGAAATAAGAAATCTTCTGAGATAAAGAAAACGCACATGTTGAGAATTTTGACATTTCTTATTACTCTCATCCAAGTGTCGACATTTTGTCGCAGTTCTTGTATTAACCATTTCAGTTGTCAACAAAAACAGCTGATTGATTGTTGACGTCTACCAATTTTATAGAGTGATTGACCAATTTTATAAAGTGATTGTTTTTCTAAGATTTCATCTTAACATAAGAATGTGCCAAGCCTTAAAATGGAAAAAAGTAAAAAGGAATTAGAGTCACTTGTAATCACCCAGAAAGAACAATTAAACCGCTATGAGACCCGTTTAAAAGGTAGGCGAAACTTTAGCTTCCAACACAATTTTACCACGACTCTCTCTTTTCAGACGTCGTAACAGCCTACAAAGGGCTACTTAAAGAAAAGGAAGCGTTGGAGGCCAGCTTAGCTGCCCTATCCACTGTAAAGGGTAAACAGACAAAAAATGTTGAAACTCCTGGTGAAAAATCCGAGCCACTCGACACCGAGAATCCTTCAAATCTACAGCTTCAAATCGCCACTTTAATGAACTCCCTGGCCACTCTATCGGCAGAGAAGTCTCGAATGGAGGCGTCCTTTCAATCAGACAAAAAGCAACTTCGCAATGAATTAGCCCAGAAGGACAAGATCGCTACGGAGCTTCAAGAAAAAATTAAGGAGTTGGCTAAGCAAAATGCCGTCGACCTTGAAAACATGAAATCAAAAATTATTGTTGAACGACACGAACGCGAAAAAGAGAGTAACAATCACATGGTGATGATAAGGGAGCTCCAGAAATTGTTTGCAGATGAACGACACTTAAAGGAGAATCTCGAAATGCAATTGAATGACCTGAAGACGCAATTCTCGGCTGAGACCCCAAACGGGAAAGTGAAAGAGCTTATGGCGGAGCTAAAAGAAGCAAAAGATAAGCTAAAGCACTATGAAACCAAAAAGGAAACATTCTCCCACGAGAATTCTTCCTTTCTGCTGGAACTCCAGAACGAAATGCACAACTTAAAACAGCAGCATGCGATCGCAATAAAATCGGAGCAGAAGAGGGCTCTAATGGCTGAGGAAAGGAACAAGAAATTGGCTGCTCTCCACGAAGATCGAGTTGCAAATTTGGAGGCAAGATTAGCTGAATTGTCGAATACTGTTGGTACCTATGACCGGCTTAGACAACAAGATCAACAAAATATTCAGAAGTTAAAGGAGAAAATCGTCCAATTGGCAAATGGAGAAGGTGATGCTGAACCAACTGATGAAAAGAGCAAGGACGTTTCGGAAATTGTTGAAGAAATAATGCAACTTAAGAAACTTCTCCTCATTGAGAATGCACGCAGCTCCACTCCTATCGATATAAGCAAAATCTTTAGCTCGAAAACAGACGACATGCAAAATTTGGAGGACTTGGCTAAATTGCATACCGAGTTAGATACGTTGAGAACAGAAAACGTTGATTTAAAACAAGCGGTCAGTATTCAGAAAAATCACATTAAAACCCTTCAGGAAAAGGTAAAAGTGCTCAATCGTAATATAGACGAGCAGGAAATGGAGCTGAAAGCCCAGACCGAAAGGGTAAATCAAATAGTTAAGGCGGAGAAGGTGAAGTGGAAAGAAGTCGTAAACACTCTTGAAAACGAATATCGATGTAAACTTAGTGAAATGGAACAACAGTTGCAGAAACAAAGGGTTCGATCACTTCAGCTTCTGGACGAAAAGGAGAATGAAATAAAGGCGCTCAAGACATCTTTTGAAATATTTTCACCACAAAACCTCTCTGAAAAGAGGGATGATGAGAATTCTTCTAAAAGCGACAAAGATGCAGCTATCGTTTTGTCGAATGGTGGACCCAGCGGAGCAATGCTTCCATCAATGGGAGAAAATTGCCACATGATCCATTACGCCAACGAATTGGCGCGAAAAGACGTCGAAATCTCAATGTTAAGAAAATCAAAACATTCCGCGGAAACTGCGCTCCGCCAAGCTCTGCAGGACAAAGTTTCAGCACAAGAGGAGCTCAGTGATAAGATTATTCGACTAGAGGAGCAAGTCGACAGGTATATATTAAATTATAAATATTTTTCTTCAACAAGTTTTTCTACTTACTAATCTTTAGGCTGGAAAGGTGCAAGACGCGCGAAGGTGCCAACCTGGAGTATTTAAAAAATGTCGTTTTCAGTTTTCTATCCACGAAGGATGTCGATGGCAAAAAACATATGGTAAACGCTATCGGAGCTGTTCTCCAGTTTAGCCCCAATGAGATGCGGGCAATTAACAATTTGTTCCATAGAAAGTAATTAAATAATTTGTTTATTGTTTACCTAGAAAAAAATACATTATTCTGTTGCACATCGAGTTGTTAACTTTCACTGAAACCGCCAACCGGGAAGCGCTTAAGGTGCTCTTTTAGAACAGAGGGAAAGATTGAGAAGAACTTAAACCTTTTACCCATTTGCTCTGGTTTAGTGAGCATCTCGTAACCAGATTTAATGTGTTCACGATTTTCTGGTAAAGCATTTTCTAACAGAATCTGCAATTTAAAAAAATTGGGTTCGTTTAAAGCAGACGTTAAACTTGGTTTATATCAAAATGTTTACCTCTAGTCTTTCATCTCCGTGCATCCTTTTTAGAAATAATCCTTGCTCGACGGGTCCGTAGGTTAACATTTTGCCGTTCTTTTCCGCAATCTGTTTCATTTGCATGAAGTCTACATCCGCTGTAAGGTCAGCTGTGCCTGGTTCTACCAAAGGATCATGCAATTTGTGATTCTTGAATGATCGAAAAGTGTCTGTCTTCTCTCCGAAGTGGCCGTAGTCCATTATCAACGCAAATCCTCCATCCTCAACGAACCTTTCTGTTAATTTTTCGAGTATTCCATGACCTTCCATCGAATACTCTAAGCATTCTCTGTTGTCACCCTCGAATGGCTTAAAAATCTTCGAAATTGGTGTCTGTGACCTACAATTGATAAGAATTGAAAATTTGAATTAACTATCCAATTACCAAAGCTTAACACAAAACTAGCAAGAGTGAAAATAATGACCTTGGTATTTTAATTCTTTCCTACTCCACAAGTTTATTAGAGTTAAATGTAAAACTGTGATCCCGCAAAAATGTTGATAATCTACAGCATAGAGAATTTATTTACTAAAAGATTTCTTGAAGATTGAGATATAAAAAGACAGGTGCAATAGGAAGAATTAAAAGTGATTCTTACAATAATATTGATTACCTCGATAGAACAAAACGGAACTTTTTGTCGTCACTCTCATCGACGTCTACGAGAACTTCTTTCCATATTCCGTTGTCCTTTTGCAGTTTGTGCACAGGTAATGCATCAAAAAATTCATGGGCAAGGACCAGAGAAAATGCTTTTGGGACATCTTCTAATTTATGATACCAAAACACCTTCGTGCCAGTCAAGGTGTCCCCTTTGTGGTAGAACTTTTCTGAAGAGCCCGACTCCTCCGGGCTGTGCTGGTAGCAGAGACGCTGAGCTTGAATTTGAGCTAGAAATGGGCTCACCTCGACGAGATGAAGGGAAAATTGTCCTCCGAGATTGAAATGAGTTAAAACCCGCAAAATGTCCCTTGCTAGCGTTCCTCTCCCGGGGCCAAGTTCGATTATTTGAAAAGGACTAGGTGCGCTTACTTTTTGCCACTCTGTGATGCACCACACTGCAACTAGCTTAAATTTAGATTTACTTTAATGATAGGTAAATGATTTTAAAAATACTCACTTCCCCGAATATCTGATTTATTTCTGGCGAGGTTATAAAATCACCAGATGCTCCAAATACGTCCTTCTTCATGTAGTAGCCCGAGACAGGATTTGTGAGGACTTCTTTCATATAATCAGCAACTGTAACTGGTCCAGTGGTTAAAATTCTAGCTCTTAATTGTCCTGCAAGTGATGGAGTCCTTTCTTGGGGTTTTGATTCTTTTACTGTCGCTTTTTCGATTTTTGGACGCTTTACTGGCTTATATGAAGAAAACCTCGCGAATGACTTGAAATTTTTACATGAATTAAATAGCACTATACTCATTTTCTTGAAATTTGTAAAACACAACATTCAAATTCTATTCTAGCTTTTGACAGTTTACAGCTGTGACAGGTATTTCAAATCGAGATTCGAGATGGCGTTGCGGTGACAATTAACAATTATCAAACGCATGCAAGCGAGCAACTTATTTTTACAAAAAGATCAAATTTTGAACGAAATCTAACTATTTTGCAACCACATAGATCCCGTACGATCGATTTTGGCGCAATTTCCGCAAATGTAACCAGTACAAAATATTTGTATCCTCATATTAAGGCCGTGTGCGAATAGGGACTACGGCTAAATGTCGACTAAAATAAAGCTGTTTGGATTTTCGTACGAGTAACTTAAAATAGTTTAATTACGGATTATTTTTCCTTTAAAATAATATATTTAAATCCAACTCAAAAAATATCTCAGTATTTTCGAGATTTACATTTTGTGCTCGTCAAATAAATTTATTTGTCAAAAATTTAGTGAACTCGTCCAGCAAATGCCAGGGTCGTAATAAAGATGTTGTTAGGAGGATAAATTAATATATTGATAAAATTATTAATTTACGTAATATTTACTTTCTTTTTATTGGAATTTAAGTTTCTGAGCGATGTCCATATGCAGAACACAACAAACAATGCCTTTATTCTAATAATTAGTTAATTTTCAATTTTGAATTTTAGATTACTTTTAAAATATCATTAATTTGTTGATACTATCATTTTGTTTCTTCATATTTTTAAGAAATAAACAGATGAGTTGTTAGTTTGAATTTTTGAGAATTTTTGGGGTTGGTAGCGTATGCCCGATTTTCATAATACCGATAATTAAAAACCCGATTTTCATATATCCAAAAAAAAACATCCGACAAAAAAGTCCCGATAAAAAAATCCCGACAAATTAAGGTAAAAATGATATCTGCTGCGACGACGCCGTTTGTATAAGGAAAATCGTTACTGAAAAAGCAGATAATAACTAATATTCTATTCTCTTAAAGTCGGTATTTTTCTTTAGTCGAGATTTGTAATTTTTATTCGTAATTTTTTTCAGTTTACGTTTTTTTGTCAGGATTTTGATGGTTTCAGTAATGGGGCAAAAGTCTCAGTTTCTGCATGGTCAGTATTTTAAAAGTCGGTATTTCGTTGCGCTCGCAATTAAAACTAATTGCAGTTTTACTGCTGGGTGGAATAGCGATTAAATAATTTAAAATTACTTTTATGCCCTTACGCAGCACCAGCAAAAATTTCGCGCCTGCACTGAATGATGTCTATGTGTTAGTGTTAAGGAAAAACTACTTGACTGTATTTACTGTTAATCCTATAGCTAAATAGATGGCGTTTTTATTATTATTTTTATTTCCAGTTCCTCCGAGAATTTTACTCACAAATTTTTGAAATGATTTTACTTTTCTCGGCCCGTTTTTATTCCATGCCAGTTCGTTTGTCCGAGGAAGCGCCACAGGTTTTTTTTGACGTCCTTCTCAACGAACAGACCCAATAATTAAACAAAAATATTCGGCATTTTTGAGTAATTTGTTGGTCAAATTATCGGGGTGAGCATAGAATACGAGTTTTTACATTCAAATTACTACTGTTTCTTACTTTACTATTTATTTATTAGGTAAACATAAATATTCTTCTTCTCCTTTTTAATTGACTATTCAATTCCTACCTACTTCATGTCTTCAACGAGAGCAAATATAATTTTCATCCAAAACCCTTCGAACAATTTACTTGTATTTTTACTCTAGTAAATAAATAAATAAATAAATAAATAAACCCTTCGAAATGTTGTCGGTAATTAGCATGATTTGCCTAAAAGGTTTGAGTTACAACTAAAAATTGTCCCTTTACAGACGAGCCTTAATTTGGGATTATAGTTCAGTGGTGAGTGGGTGCGATTAGGAACGTTCGGGGGTGGGGGGGATCAATTCGAAACCAAAACGGTCGTTTGGGTTCAGTGTTTGTTCAATCGGTGGTGAGATTTTGAGTTGTGTGGTTCTGTGAGTTTTGCAGATATTTTGCCTATTTCAGTAGTATAATTTAAAGAAACAGTCGACGGGATAAACAGTTTTTTGTGTTCTAATTGGAGAAAACGAAAATAATTGAAGTTCAGACCAATTATTCAAGAATTTGAGTTTTGACCGAATATTCAAGAATTTTTACAGGTAAACAATTGACGATTTAATTTAAAATTTTTTGAAGACGTCTGTCCATAGCCTGTTTAAATTTAAGTAAATTCAATTTTATAAGATGTGTTTCCCTTCACATTTCGATATTTTTGGGTAAAAAGAAGATTCATTTTAAGACTTTTTCGTTTTTAATACAATTTTCTCCTAGCGTTTTATACGAAAATTTAAATAATTGTTCAATAAATATTCGTTAAAACAAAAGATTTAATGCGTGCTTACAGCATTAATTTAGAAGCAAAAAATCGAAAATTTATATAAAAAAAAAAAAAAAAAACGTCATTTTAATTTGTGGTTACTTTTGGACCCTTCACAGGGCTCCTGACAAACTCTGAATTTCTTCGAATTCCTGCCAAACCATTAGCTGGGAAAAGAAATAGGTGATTTGTTTATTTAGAACAATTACAAATCTTTAAATATAAAATATATTTCATTCTTTGTAAAGTCGGCCGAGGACATTTTTAATCCTTAGTTAGTACTGTGAGGGGTACAAGGGGTCCCACCATTTTCGCACATTACAAGTGTTGGAACAACATCCAAAAATTATTAGTTTGTACGTCTGTTTTATATTGTGTCTTTTTAAATTTTTGGTTTCTGTTGAATATCTCCTTGGGTGAGGTATCTTTAAATAAATTTTTCAAAAATATTGGTGGTAAATAAACGCTTTTTCGATACAACGATTTCTTTACAAAATATTAAGCATTAAGCCCTTACCAGCTAAGCTTCTATTTTTGTATATCTAAAAAATATTTTTAGTAGTAGTATATACGGTATAAATAGCACAAACACTTAAAATATCATCACAAAAGTAACGAAAATAATGCTTTTTATATTTGACAATTGTTAATTAAATCGTTATAGGAAATTGTATAAAGAAATTCATCGTAATATTACTAATATATAAATGAACTTGAAAATGATAAAATAAATGAAAATGTGTTGGAAACATGCACAATAAGAAATTAAACCCAAATATTATTGGAATTTGAGATACAAAATTTGTTTTAATGGTTACTTTGTTAGTATTTCGTACTGTAACCAGAATTTTCGAATACAGATTGACTCCTACGTCTCATTCATTTTCAACTAGCGTCTAGGACCTTTTCTTTGGAATAGAATATCTAGCTTCCTTTATACAATTCCACAGTTCGTCAATAGTTTTGGAATATTTTCTTTTTATTTGTTCTTGATCGTTAAATCATTCCATATTCTATCGGATTAAGATTACGACTTTGAGCTGTCCATTATAAAATATTGATGGTTTCTTTTGATAACCAATCTTTTACTATCCGACCGAATGTTTTAGCTCATTACCGCGCATATACGTCCAGTATATACGGGCATAAACTCAAACGCATATGGTTCTATTTTACTTTTTAAAATGTCTAGATACTGAAAATTGTCCGCTTATTTTCACAAGAACTCCTACTCCATGCTATGAAAAATCTCTCCCCCTTATACTGCCTCCGCCGGGCTTGATGGTTTCCTGGGCGAATTTAGATAGAATTTAACGCTTGACTTTTTGGACAATAAACATATGATCTACTATCTGATCCGATAAGAATTATTTAAGTTTTATCGCTCCATAAAGCGGGCATCTCCAGAAATGAGAATCCTTATTCTTCAAACGTTTGTTAATGCTCTTTTTCGATAGGAGCAGTTTTTATCTATTTATGCATCCAAAGAGTTTAATCTTACTAATTTGTCCCATATTTTTAACTCATGTTATTCATTGGTATTCTGCCCTTTTCTATTGCGAATTGTCACTTTATCTACTATATCTATAGAAAAAGTAGCTTTCTAAGATTTTGTCAATCGTTCGTTATTCTTAACTATATTTCTGCCCACGAAAGAAATATGACAGTGGTAAAATAGAGTTCAACATTTAATGAAAGTCCATCATTTCAAAAGCTAGAGAGGTGTAATTTGGTAAATTTAGACTACTTACCTGAAATTAAGTATGTACCCATGTTACGGGTTATGACCTTTCATAATTTTAATCTTAGAAATGTAAGGAACATATTTCCAAAAATCTTGAAAGACTTTCTTAATGTCTAACTTAAATCTTCTTGGATTTATCTTCATAAATGAAGGATTTTCATATTAGCATATAACTCTTAGAAAATTTCGTAACATCTTTTCTGAATGTCATTAACATATCAAGACAAAAATTGTTAATACTACAGTGGCAAAGTTATTATATTTCTTTATTTATCAAGCAATACGCAAAATGTAGTTTTATAATTGCATTTTAATATGCTCAAAAAAATGGTTGGAAACACTATTGTATACAACAATAAAGCAAGAATAAAATACTAGTTACTTTAAAAATATTTACAATTTCGGAGCAACCGGAGTTTCACAAATAAATCGGATCTCCCGTATTTTCGGACGTAACTCAGCATCCTGAGTTATTAGATTAAAATGCCCATACAAAAAGCGAATTTTGATTTTCCGGCTTTTCCTTTAGGTTTACGAATTTTCCTAAAACATCCCAGTATTGAGACGAACAAAACAAAAAAGACCCATCCAAATCGGTTAAGCAGTTCTTGAGTTTTAGCGAGACAGACAGATTAAATAAAGAGATTTTTCCTTTTCTAAATTAATTGCATTGTAGATCATTTTCCTGGAGCACTTTCATCTATTTTTATTCAGTTTTTACTACATTCGTACATGACATACATAATTTTTGTTGTGCCATACAACGATTTTCTCTATTCATCTTGATACTGAAATTAACTCAATTGCTGTATACTCAGAAAATTATAACACAGCCAAAAGTCCAAATAAATTCGAATACAATACAATTATTCCATTTCTGATACCAATTTTAGTAGTTTCTTACGTTCTTAGTAAATTTGGAACTCATTCTCCTTGTCCCTATAATTAAATTTTTTAAATTGTGTTTTTTTCTCATTTAAATAGATGGACCCGCAAAAGAATTTTAGAACTGCTTCCAGGTCAACTTTATTTCCGTTTGGTAAAATGTATAGAGGCAACGGCGTACCAGGCTTCGCATATTTTAGCAGCCACAACAACATCCCGATAAAGCCAAACCCTCGAACAACTTCTAATGATTTGAATAAAGGTTCTTCCAAAACTGTTTACAAAACTTTGATATCTAACTCTCCACGTTACAATCGTCAACCACCGCGCTGGTTCTACTGTCAATACAATATTGATCCCAGGTTTAAACCGACTAAATCTGTAATTCAGAGTAATGAAGTTGCAGACTTGCGAAATACGTTTGAGTCGCTATCGTTAAAACCAACAGAAGGACATAATGCCGAGCAAAAATCACACGATTTATTAAACCAAAAGCAACATCCCGAGAGTTTAAGCACACCATCAGAACCAGGTTTTAAGTATAAAAATTCCGAATGTACTCATCCTCAAAACGAGCTATCAAATCTTGCAGAACAAAAATCCTCCACATTTGCAAAAAGGACTGCACCGGTTCCGCTCTGGAAACGAAGAGGAAAACAACGTTGGTCAGAGGCAGATGCTGAGGTAATGAAATCTATTTCCGGGTTCTGATACTTATTACTTTATGATTTTTGCAGTTTAGAGCTACCTTAGATGAATTGAAGGATGTCGAAATTAATTTGGAAGCACTGCAGTCGATTGGCATTGGACCGCTTTGGTAGACTATATTTATATATATAAGAACTAAAATAAGCTTATATAAACAAATTTTTTGTAGTCCACAGAAAAAAAGCATGCAAACTCTGGTTGCGAAAATGAACGAGTTGTGTGAATACATTTCTGTTTTTATTAACGAAAGGCACCAAGTGGAGTCCAGAATTTGTGGAATAGAGATTCAATTGAAAAAACATAACTACATAAAATCCAGAATTTCCGCTTGGGATAAGATCAGACATGTAAGGAAATGGCTTTGTATTGAGTATGAGATGTCGATGGCTTTTGTGAAGAATTATGGCAATTATTTGCCTAACGAAGTGAAACTCAATGCAATTATATTACTTAAGGAATTGGCAAAAAAAGTCGACAAATTAAGCACTTTTCAACCATTTAGGATTGTTCATAAATACGGAGAGTTAACTCAAAGTTGCAGTGAGTAAACTTAATGTTCGAAATTTCTTAGTTTTTTTAATTTAAAATTCCCTTATTCTTATATTTTATTTCAGGAGACCGTATTGAAGAATTGGAACAACTTTTATCTGATATAATGGAATACCTCAGTTACTCTATTTCAATATTCTTCGTTATGAGACACTGTGACTTCCCGAACGACAAGCAAGACTCAAAATCTGATAACCGATCATTACGGAACATTTTCATTGGATAAACTGATGCAATTAATTTCGTTTGCTACTTCTTATTTTAATCGCAGTGAATTGGTATGATTTTTATTGCATTATTATTGGGTTTTCTAATGCGATGTGCAGTTTTTCAGCCGCCAAGAATGTTTACTTAGTTAACCTACAAAAAATATTTACATTTAAATAGTAATTAAATTGTAACCCCAGAACCACCACCTACGGAAATATTAATAGTGAAATGGTTACTAATTTTTTTTTTTTTTTTTTATAAATTTGTTATTTCCTGGTTAATATGAATGCAATGTGAAAATAACTGAAATTAGAGAAAGTGACTATCAGAATTGCTAAATTTTTACGATCGCCTCTTGAAATATAAACATGTGCACTCTTGTACATAGGCAATTTGTTTTTCAATTTTGTGTTAGTCATTTTGTTACGGGGTACAATAATTTTCAAGTTTATTTAGATTAGTTGTTTCATTTGATTGTAGACTTTCTAATTTGTTTATATATGTATATATTTATTGCCGTTTTACCTAAAATCGTATTCAAATTTAAATTTGTTTTAAAGTCTACGAAGTGTACAAATTTGCATAATTTAATAACTTAATAATTTACACCATGCATGACTGAAAAAGGCATGACTTCTTTAAATGTTAATTAATCTTTAATTTTCTTTTAGTGTGTTTATGTACTATGCATACATACATATGTGCAATCTTCTTTTAAGGGAATATATACATAAGTACGATTGGTATCTAGAGATGCATTTTTAGTATCTTTAATTGAATTACAGAAATATGATACTAATATTCGGGGTTTGCTAATATATGTACATTAAAAATGACTGAGACAATATTAACTTTTTAAATCTTTATTTTTAATAAAAACATTTTGTGAGCTCTCAAAACAAATTCCTATACTAGATGTATCACAAACAAAAAATGAAAAACAAATAAAGAGAACCCATAATATTGTATTTGGTTATTTCATTGCTTCCTCCTACTTTTCCAAGTAAAGTTCACTGTATGGGAAATTTTTGTATACGCCGTTCATGAGGCCTGTTATAATTTCTTGCATTGCTTTTATTATTGCCGGCTTCAGTTCTCCGAAAATTTCACTCCAGTTTTCATTTAAGAATAGGTTCATATTGTCACCAAGGGCTTTATCACCGTTGAACAGGTTCTCCAAATGTACTGTCATTTTTGTCGTTGTTAAGTCCAATTTCATTTTTGAAACTTCAATGTACTTTTCGCCATCCTTTTCCGTAATTTTAGGAACGAACTTAACAGAAAGTTCCACATTATCTATAATTAAAAAAATATGTCTTTATAATATCATTCCTCGAAATATGGCAAAGTATATTTTACCAAAATCAATTACGCTGGGTCCAGCGCCAGTAATTGGAAGAATTAGAACTTGTCCTTTTACAGTGTACTGTCCATCAAGGGTGATTTTGGGGAATTTAAACTGCAACTCAAAAGTGGAGGAGCTTGGATCACTTTCGAAACCTCTGCATAATTAAATTTGTTTTTTAGTTAAATGCATTTTCTTCAATTTTGTACGAATACTTACACAACCTTACTGGCTGTTCCGGCACTAATTCCTTTGAAATCGAGATCTGTGAATTTCATTTGAATATTGACAGGACTTGATGGATTCTGGTCCAAAATTAGGCTTTTAATACGCAAAGGATCAAGAGGTATGAGGTTCAGTTTAGGTGATCCTTTGGGAAACTTTACAAATATTTCATTAATTGCCTTTATAATGCAAGATCCATCGCCATAGGCACATTTTTGCAAGTCAGAAGCTGAAATGAATTGGTTTTTATTTAATTAGTTATTTTTCGTTATCTTTACATTTATTTTAATCAAATGTAAAACGTTCACAACAATTATGGCGGTAATGTTTATGTTATTTAGAACATATTTAATAGGCAAGAATACTTTTTTATTATTAATTATACATGCATGTGTACAATTAATATCACATGAAAGATCAGAGTAGTTTAACAACAGTCGTATTTCTACATAATCTGAAAATCGATAGAATTTAAGTAGATAAAACAATTATTAGATTAGCTGTCTTTAAATTGTACCTTAAACTTGCAAAGTAAGCCAAAACGAAACCACAGCAGTTGAACCTACCGCTTTACATTACGCAAAGCAGCTACAAATTACATGTCATTAGGTTTTGTAATGTAAAAGCATATATTTCTTTAAGACACGCTTCGTTAAATTAAAATCAAGCAGATGAGCATGCCTTGCTTACAATTATTCGCAGTGATTCATTAATTGCAGTCTCGTTTTTGAATTGGAAAATGTTTTAAATATTTTATAATGCATCAATATAATATTAGAAATTTTTAGATGTACTTAAAATTCAAACTGAATGAAAATTTACAATATGTACATGTGTACATATAAAAAATTTGAATATTTTACTAGTTTTTCAGACTCTCAATAAGTAGTTAGGGTCACATGAAAGTAGGCTTGTTTCAGCAAAATCTTTAATGTTTTGAAGATTTTTGTGTTATTCTTAAAGCTTACGATTTAACTATTTGTTTTGTTTTTTAATTACGTACTCTACTTTTTTCAGGAATGCAATAAAATGAACTATTTTTGATATATAATTTGCAATGTTCAGAAAAAAAAAGGATTTAACTATAACTATTGATTAATTACGGTCAAATAAACGTAGAAAATTGTTGACTAGTATAATTAGATTCTGCTCGCGTGAGATAAATTTGTAATTTGCATTGAGTGGTGTACGGGGTCAGTACCACTTTGAGGTAAGGAATTGTTCGCGGTTTTTACCTCTAAAATAGGAAGAACTCGTCAAAGCTTGTAACATACTTTCGAATAACTTAAAACTCGCGTAATTACTTAAGCACGACTTGTTCGCTTTTGTTTTTTATAGGAAGTTTTCATGTTAAGAGGGTTAAGTCCATGACATGTAAACTATGGTTACAGCTATTAGTAATAATTTACAAATTGCATCAAGTATTTTGAGTTGTATCTTATTAAGTTTTCTATTTGATGCTTATTAAAATAGTTTCCTGTCTAAATAAGTCTCGTGTGCAGTCACATAACACTTTTATATTTCACAGAATCATTTTAGTCATATGAAAAACAGTTTCTGTGATCTGGAAACCAGTTCGGTATCCGAATAAACACGAAATTCAACTTTTCACGAAAACGATTACATTTTTAACTTTCTCTGCAATATTTCACATTACAAAATTTTTAGATTGATCTAGGATTGAGTTCTAATTTTCAATTAATATCATTCTTTTGTTTTATTGAAATTGAAAACTTCTAATATTTCACTTTCGCTATAAATATCATTTCGTGTGAAAGTCGAAACGAGTTTTCTTTTCTATTTTTTCTACTATATTTTTTTAGTATCTCAAGCGTGGATAAAACGCAGTTAATGTATCCAAAATGTGCTTACGATATTTATTCCCAGCAAAGGCACATCCTGCAATCACTGCGACGAGCAAAACACTGAACTTAGCCATTTCGTTTTAGATAATTCACACCAAACTTGACCGTTACAAGATCAACCGACGAATTAAGAACTTCTCTTCCCAGGTGCGCTTTTATACCTAACTTGGCGCTTCTGATGAGAATTTTCGTCACCAGTTTGAGTGCCGCAGATCAGGTCAGTCTTTCGGTCCAAGGATGCTGGCTATCAGTCTCTCAAGCTGGTATTAAATTTTTTATTTATTTATTTATATATTGTTTTTTTTGTCTGCGTAAACCAGCCATGCATTCATTAACCGAATTTACGGCGAAAATATTTCCGATATGCCTGAACTTGGTGGCGATAGTAAAGCGAAACTTTCATTTAAAATCTGTAAGATTTTCAAATTTAAGTATTATTTTAAAATTGAATCATTCTTATACCCCAGAGGTATCCGGTCAGTTAGCGATTAGCCAGGTTCCTTCCTGTTGTTCAACAAACTTCAGAGTTATTGCAATTAATAAAAGGTACAGAACAGGATTCCTTTTCCAATTTCTCGTCCATTGTTAATATCAGGAGTGAATAAACTCAAATACAGCTGATCTGTCGACCTTCGGACAATTTGCTTAAATTAAAAAAAGTTATAGCCGACTCAACAAGATATCTTGAAAATTTATGTTGAGGATTATTCAAATTCTGTGTGTTTTGGCGGTTTGCTGAAAGAAGAATTGCAGTTGTTCGCCTTGCAGGTCACGTACTAACCTCTTAAAAAAATTACCGGCCGGCGTACTGTCTTGATAGTAAAGTGGTAGCTCTTAAAATTTTGGAGTCTTGTTAAAATGCCTCGATAGTAGTTGGACATGTTTGGTGAAATTTTGTTGCTTTATTTAACCAGATTAGTTATTTAATTAATAAAATCTCTTATAATACAATGATTTCTTCCTCAGTTTTCTGTTTAATAGTTTTATATAATATTTTAACAAAATAATAAGGTATAATTCATAAAACTTATACCGTACAGATAAATTTAAATTTAAAAAAAGGTTATACAGGGAATGTTTCGCCACAATTTGTCTGCATTCTTTTCGTGGAGGGTATCATTATCATTGATATAAAGTCAAATTGCTTAATTAATAAAAGTTCAACTTGATCTCATGAAGTTGAGAACGCGTATTAAAGCATATGCGTGTAAGATGAAACAATTTTCAAGTTCACGGTCTCCAAGTTTCAGATTTTCATGGTCACTTCGTCACTAGCAACCGTTAATATTGCCGTCGCGATATATTATAATTAATTTATCAGCAAACTGGTTACTTCCTCTGTGAAAGAGTTTGGGAAATTTTTGATATTATATCAAGTTGAAAGTGCGTTTAATTTTAAATGTCCGTACTTTACGAAAAAAATTGTGTAATTAAACACTTACAAACCAAAACAGGGTTTCCTTGTATTTTTATAATTATCGTTTACGGTCTGCTTTTATTATTTTTGCCAATGCAATTATTTTGAAGAAATTTCCAAACTTAATGTTCTCGGTGATATAATTTTATTAAAGGAAATACAGAACCTGTTCTGTTTTTATTTCCTTACTTAAGTACGAATATTTTTCTAAGAACTTGTTTATGTTTTGGATTTATTTTAAGTGAAACGAGACAAAGTCAATGATAAATGATTTCATCTTAAGAATTATTTGTTCTTAATAATGAGCTATTAGTCTCTTTCGCTGTCACTTTAAATTATATAACAAATACATAAAAAAACAGACAAAGAACTAGTTTCGTTTTTGCTTTATTTTAGGACGTATGCCACCGAAAATGTATATGTTAATTTTTAATTTTACAAACTGTTGAGTCTTCTATTTTACTTTAATTATACTATATATGACATACTGTAAAACAAAGTTCACCGCAGTGTCTGTCTGTCTGTTTGTGCTTGATATTCTCCGTAACTAATAAGCGGATTTCGTTCCAGTTTTCGCGGTTAGACAAATTGACGTTGGGCGGAAAATTTCGGTATAGTAAATGTTTTATATCATTGAAATCGGAAAAAAAAGCAATCATAGATTAGGCAATCTTCGCGTGTGTGACGTAAACTAAGTAATTGGTAACCCAGGTCACGTCGGAAGGGGGCATGTTAGGGCATATTAACATAATAGTTGCGTGTTTTTAATTTTTAAGGCTTACTAAGTCTGCAACGTCTGTTCTACCTATAAAAGGCTCTAACTTTGAACCTTTCTAGGTACATTGTTGAAATTTTCACAGAATTAGTGTTGTTATGGCGAGTATTCTAACAAATAATAAAAAACCGGTCAAATGCGAGTCGAATTTCGCACAATATATTTGTGTTATGTATTTCAGACTCTATTTAACTCATATAAAACACAACTATATGTTTCGGTGGTACGGAACTTCCTGTGGATGAGTCCGAATAGCACTTATCCGGTTTTTTCCATCTGGTTCAGGTTTCATAGTACTTTTTGCGCCATCAAGTATACCTAGATTTTAAAGTTTGTGAAAATTGCAGCAAACTGCCATGATATTTACCCATTCAAACTTTGAACCTTGAACTAAATAAATTTTTGGACTAAGTTTTTGACGCATAGTGGGTAATTTAATTTTATTTTTGCGAAAAAACATATTGATATGAGCAACCAACCGTTTATAAATTTTAATTCAGTGCAAAATTTCTTGCTAAATCTAGAACCAGACCCGATTTGAAAAAAACAGCTTATGCATTTATGTAGATATTTTTTATAAAAAAATACTATATTGCGTTATTTCTATCATTTTTGAGATGATTTTTATCATCCATATTACTGAAAAAATTTTATGATGGGTAGAGCTTTGCAATTTTGTTCTATTTAACCTTGAAATTTGTTTTCGTAACCGAACAGCATGTTTCCAATTGCAGTTTGTGTGCACGTGGAGTTTTGTTTTATTAATTTCCGTTTGTAAATTAAACATTTTTGCATTTTGGTTGAGTCGAATGAGTTGCATAAAATAGGCTGTTAAAGCTTTTTTATTTTGAGTTTAAGTTTTTGATTAGCTTCAACAATTTTGGTATAGTTGATTTGTCACACTATAGTTATTTTTAGATTTTTGTTTAATAGTATATACTATGTACTCGTAGTATCCATTTATTTATTTAAGTCTTAGAACTTTTCAAGTTTTTTGGTTTATTCTGCAAAAGATTTTATAAGGAAACTTTCTTAGAAATTATTTCTCATAAAAATATTGATTCAGTTCTATACATAGACGAAACAAAAAGAAGGGACTTCTTGCATTCAATATAAGGTAATCCCCTTAAAGTTATTATAAGAGAACTATTACATACAATTTAGCCATAAAAGAAAAAAATAATACAATTCTTATAATTTGTATTTAATCGTTCTACTCGATATTCGAAGAAAATATTTTTATTAAATCTTGGAATTTCTAATTGCAATTGGTATAATGGTAGTAATTCTTCCGTTAAGTAATGAATATTAAAATAAATCATGAAGGATCGATTACAAAATTATCTTCTAGAGAATTGCGGTTTCTATTTAAAGTTATGGTTAGCTAAAAGTCATTGAATCAAGCAGTCCATTCTTGATCAATCCGACCATTTGGTTCTATTGGGAATATCAGATTACATCAATTTATTTCCAGGTGTGTACTTCAGATAAAGCATTTTTCTAATTTCCTTGAATTTGCAATCCACAACGAAATGATCACTTAGTAAAATGCCTTCGAAAATTAAATCTTTTACTATGGTAGCTTTAGGCAACGAAGTTTATCGGTTACGTAAAGTTTATTTTATTTTCTTGTGTGTTAAAGCTATTTTGCATTAAGTGTGCATTTCCGAAAAACGAGCAGCTTTTCTTACGAATTTGTATTAAATAATAATTACGTAAATAAAAATTTACTTTATTAGTTGGTAATTACGTATTGCATTGACATGAAAAGACCGTTTCGAGAAAAACGAAATTACGGCCGCGCTATTTGCAGATCACAAATTCCTATTTTTAGCGATATGTGATTAAATTGATGACGTTTTTAATAATAGTACTTATGTACTACCTCTGCAAATGTTTTCATTGATTTGTTTTTGAAAAACAAAAATATCATGACCCAATATTTTTGAAATATTGCGATCAACCAATTTTTTGACTCCTTTTACTTGCTTTATGTATTTCAAATTTTTGCATTCACTCCGATATATTTTTATTTAAAAAAATTTTATTTTATGTACAACAGGATTATTTTCAAATGTGATGTCTAATTTTTTCTACGAAATTAAATAATGTATTTGAAAATACTATTAATTCAAAGTTTAAACTTTTTTAACACTACTTATAAATATCGTAAAAGAATGCAGGTTGTACTATCAGCGCTAAAGTTACGTAATCCTATTATAATACTATACAAATGAATTTAAAAGCTATTTGATGAATTATGATTTTTTATTTATATTTTTCTTAAACTTGTCTGCCACTGAATTTATTGTATATCTCGACATTAAAAACTTAGGAAAAAATATAGAAAGTATGTGTACGCAAATACAATAGTATTAGAGTTAAGCTATAAAGTTCATATCTTATCCTTACATTTTGAGATATTTCTTTCCTTTCTAAGTTTTTAGTGTTCTGTATCTTGTAAGAAACCGGAACCCTAGGATGCCTTCGTTATCTACAACGTTATAGTCCTGTGATTTTACACGCCATACGGCATTTTAAAGTATATTTTCATACTGGCAGACGAACGCACTAATTAATACAAGGAAATATACAGGATATTTCTTTTAACCGGAAATCGCGGTATTTGCACGAGGAAAGGACTCATAGAAAAAGTAAAGGGAAAAGTAAGAAAATCATTCTAATAAATACTCTAGACGCAAGAATCCTATTCAGACTTATTTAACTTATGAATTACTAAAATTTGTTTTATTTAAATTAGCCCGAAAGACTTTGTGTATTCCAATCTAATCTACATATATGTATATTTAACTATCTTCGAATGAAATAGGGTTAAAACACCTGGCGTTACTCGCTATTGAAGTACATAAAAAAGATAGCATATTTGTAGGAGGAGATAGTCTCAAGTTTTCGATCTAAGCTTTTAAATTTTCCGTGTTATTCGCTGAAATAAACGTTAAATGTCGATATTACAGTTCATTAATTAAAACTGGTTCAGAGAATCGATTTCTTAAGATCGTTTTGTTGTTGTGTCTTGAGAAATTGTTTTCAGTTCTAAGATGGATGGTTTGAAATATTTTTTTAAATACAGCATTTAATTTTTCACATATTACGTAACGTATGCCTTTTTAGAATTAACTAATTTATATAACTCTTTATTTTCTTTCCATGTTTGTTTGTCTGTCTGTTTAGGGGTTTTCATTTTCCCACACTAGTTTCTACGGTTTGATTATTTTTATTGCTTACATATATATGTATGTATATCGTCGTTATGATACACGATTAATATTTTTATTTTATTAAATTTTCTTTTTATTTCAAACTAATACTGTAATAATTATGAGAGTGTGAAAAGCTTTTATTTTTCTAATAACCCAGTAGCAAATGAAACCATTACCGAAGCGATTGAGAAATGTTGGTTTGTAATATCTATAGTTTACGTTCGTTAACAATTATAAAATCGACTTCTTTTATACGAGGATGCCCTAGGGCAGCAAGTATCTTCATTACAAGAGACTTACGTTTGTAAAAGGTTCGTCCAGCAAGTTCAGTAACATTCTCGATGGAATAAAGTTAAGTTCGTTATATTTATTAGTTGACTTCTAAGATATTACCAATTACATATAGAACAACTTACTTTATTTTTTATTTTTCAAACATGAATTTTCTTATACCACATAAGCGCTTTCAATATTTTCTAATGAAAATTATTTGCTCAAGGCTTGATCAAACTAACTACATAATCTATTACACCGGTGAAAAAAAAACATTTTTTTCGTACGTCTCGGTTTATTCATAATTTTTTCATTTGTCTTGCATAGAATTAATGAAAAAATATTCACACCCTCCTTAAAGTTTACTTTTATAGAGGTGCAATAATATTATACAAATTTACGATCCTATTTTGACCTTTTTGACTAGTTATTAAAAACTAAAGGTTTATCATAGAATTATAATTTTACTAAAATAAAAGTCTTATTTTCTAGGAATATCAAATTCCCATCCTTGTTTAGAAATATCAAAAATAGCATTTTAAATATTTTGATGCAAAACATTTTCACGAATATGAGCTTGCCATGTTCTTTAATAAAATCGCCATTTATTTTATGAAATAATAAATTTATACAAAAAGTCAAATTCTTCGAAAACTTCGAAATGTTTTGAGGCCGCTTGTGTTTTTATATGTATATGTACGTAATAGTTTAAGATTCAAGCTTTTGTTTGCCATTTTCCTAGCTCCTAGAACAATTCGTTATTTTTTAATAATTTTTGTTTAAACGGCCAAAGTACGTTCTTTTGTACTTTTCAACTCTTGTTTTTTATTGAAAGCGGAAGAAAATTGAGTGATTTTACTTTCCAATTCATTATCTATGGAAACTATCCTATAGAAATGATCTACTATTTGTTCGGACTAAAATTTGGTGTTGACATTTTAATTATTGTCATATTTAGTTTAATTCAATTTTTTCAATTTGGTTTTCTTACGAATATTTCCTGTTTCTGATTGCTTTAACAATTCTCATATATAAAAACTATAAGCACGTGATTCTAGTTTCACGATAAAAAATTATTGAAAAATGAGTTGACTAAATTAGTATGTAATACAATTCAGTTTTATGTAGATGTTGATCAATTTCCTGTTTGGTGCCACGTGCTTAGTTTACAATAAATGCGACACTAAATGAGCTTGCGTTTGTTGAAATATAAACGAGGTAACACGCCATAGAAAATTTGCATTATCTAGTAAAATAATGTTTTTATTGCCTATTATCAAGCAACTTGTAGCAATTATCGCAGAGCAAGATAAATGGGGTTATAATTTTACCAAGTTATGAAAACGTGTTTCAATTTTACAATGGCAATAATGTAATAATATAATATATTTTTCGGTTATTATGAGGTTACCAAATCACTTAGGTCAAAAGAATATGTTTTGTTTTTAATATATTTTTCTAGTAAGATATTTTAACATAGTTTTAAATGTTAAAAAAAATCAACTTAAAATGACTGAGTTATATTGTTTATACAAGTCACGTTACATTCATATTATTTATGTATATGTGTTAAATCTAAAACTTTAAACGCGTTTTTCGCGAAATAGTTTTTGTTTTGTAAACTAAACCGTTTTTCATGAAATTTGGTACATATCTTCTTCATATTAATAATTAGGTCGTAGATCTGACAATAGAATCAATACTTTACTGTCAGCGCCGAAAAAAAAGTTGACACATTGTGATATTAACTACGTCGACGGGCAGTAAGGTCGGATGAAAATAAGTGATTCAGTAATTAATGTATTATATAATGTGCGTGTCATAATCAAATCAATTTATTTTAAATCACGTCAATATGTAAAAGAGACAAATATGAAAAACAAGGTTCACAACTACGTCATACTAACTGAATTCCACTGCACCTTTAAAACCTGTACTATACTCTTTCATTTTTTTAATTAATTTATCTTGTCTTCATGTGATTTTTTTATCTGTAGCCAAAGGAAAAATTTCAAATACAAATAATAATGTACCAAGTGGAGAACGCAAACATTTTTTAACTTATACTGTAATTAAACTAACCGCAAATTTATTATTACCGTCATTTAAGCGTATAAAGCAACATAATATTCGAATTAATTTTTTTTGGCAATGCTATAATATAAAATGAAATAAAAAGCATGTTAAAGTCATCAGAATTTTATGAAAGACTGAAAAATGGCAGATCACATTGAATTCTAATTTTAAAACCGATCTTACTTGCCTCGAAAATCTGGTTTTTACATGGTTAAATTTTTAAAACATAATTCGTCCTTTACATTTCATGACAATTTGCTTAGTTCATAATTAAGTAAATAGAAAAGTGAAGATAGGGAAAAATGTCGTATAATCTTATATGTACTACCGATATAATTTTATACGATTTGAAAAACACCAACATCATTAAACTCGGCTAGATGAAATCAATAGACGAAATAAGGGTTTGCTTTGATCAAATTGGCTTATTTCGGTGTCAAATTTAGTTTTCCTTATCTTTATCATTCAGTTTTATTTAATGAAATGTTTGCAGTTAAAAATTACTCTGGACTACCTAAAATAATTTGATGGAGGTAGTCTTATAAGCGGAAAAAGTGTATTATTACTTATGTAATTAAACTTCGGTTTTTAACAATTAACAAAATTATTTAATGTATATGCACTTACACATACAAATTTACAAGAAGATTTCAGTTAGCTAGGTAAATAAATAAAATCGTATGCAAACATTCCTAGAGGCTTATTAATGATATCTCGCACAATGTTTAGCATAGCTTCACTTATTGATGGATAGATTTCATCCCAGAAATCCCTCCAATTTTCGTTTAAGAATTCATTGATGGAGTCTCCGAGGGGGTTGCTATCGGCCACAAATCGTTCCATATGAATTTTTGCTCTAAAGTTAAAATTAAAAATATTATCGCAATCGAAATCATTTACCATAACAAGTTATTTACCCTGCCGGATCTAACCGAATTTTCATTTTTTCAATATTCAAATAGCGATGGCCATCTTTTTCTACAACTGATGGCTTAAATTTTACTGAAATCTTAACATTGTCCAAGGTCATGTTAAATTTTCCTTCACCTCGTACAGGTAAAACGAGGATTCGTCCATTTGATTTGTACAGACCGAAAATTGTAAGTTTTGGAGCTTCTGCATACACTTCGAATTTACTTTTTTGGACATCTTGTTCAAAGCCTCTAAATAAAGTCGTGCAATATAAACAGTATAGGTATGCATTTAATTTGCATAAAAAATAAAACTTACACCATACGTTCCACGTTAATACCGGAAATTCCGTGAATAACTACATCTTTTAAAGATAAATGAAGATTTACAGGACTATCATTGCCCTCCTGAAGAACAAGGTTATGAACCGTAAAGGGTTCGTAGGCCGGAAAACCAATATCTGGACGACCCTTCCCATTTTCATGTATCAACTTTGTTGCCACTCTTGCAATACACCCAACATCAGCTGCCTTGCATCGTTCTATATCGGAAGCTAAAAACAAAATGGGATAAAAATTACTATAAATGAAAATTTTCGAAAGATCAATGAAATTATATTTCCGGAAATGCATAACAATTTCAATTTTGACTAAAACGATGCACCCTGATTACTAAAAGTTGTTAACCTTCGTGTAGTTCCTGCTGCTAAATAACATTTACGAACTAGTTTTCTATTTTTTTTTATTTTGTAAATTTGTATATTTATTTTTAGTTTCTACTTTTAACACGGTTTTTCGAATATGAGATTTGTTTAAATATATTTTATTATTGTTAACGGAAATTGGAAATATTATTGAGGAATTTTCCTCATATTATATACATATTTATTTACTGATTTTATATTTATCACAGAAGTATTTCATAAAAACTCTTAGAATACTCGCGAATAATATACATTTTAAAAATTACACTATTTTTAAGCACAATAATAGAATTTTCTAACTTACGCAACTCGTGTGATGCAAAGCAACTAAAGCTGACTGCTAAAATGAAGAGTCGTATCATTTTCTTACTAAAACTTTTGATACGTTTCGAAGCACCGCTAAAACTCGATCTCATAAGGCCAGTTCGATACTATTTATAATAATAACTTGGTTGTTGGTGTGGTCAGAAAGCCTTTCTTAGTATTATACTCCTATCATATACATATAGAATAAAATCCTGTCAGTAATACTTCTTATAGGGTAAGATACTTAAATTAAGTCAGATTTATTGACCTCTGCCCAGATTAATTGACTTTGACGAGTTTTGTACAAATGGTTGAAAAACCAGTTCGTTTTTTCGTTAATGCTTTCCAGTTTCAGCTACATTCCAGTATAGAACTTTAGATGAAATTGAAAGGTTCCATTAAGGAGAGTTTGAGGCATTGGAAGGCATTCACCGACATCACACACCGTGAAAGGTTAAAATAAGGTGAACTTGACCGCTCAATATTGCATTTGCGGTACCTGTACAATACTTTTGTTTGTTTTACCAGTTGTGACGATGTTGTTAACATTGAGTAAACTTGATTAGTAATAATTGTGCTGTAAATAACATTATTGCATTACGAGTAGTTATTAATCATAATTGAATTCTTTTATAATTAAGCCTTTCGAATTATATCGATGTTAAGTTATTCCTAGAATATATGTTAACTTTAGTGATTTCATTCCTAGCATATTGTATTTTCTGAGTAGTAGTTGAGAGAATATATTTCATAGTTTCTTTAGAACTAGTGTAAATTACCACTATAAAAAGTCATTGCTTTCAGGAAATGAATCCAACTCCTTGCTATCACCTTTCCTTCTACTAAATCGAGAAATGTAAAACTACAATATGCCTTTGTTTACGTATCAAAGTGGACCTCAGTATCGTATCATATCAAATTTCTGACATAGAGAACTGCTCGATTACCAACTTAGAGGAATAATCACTTGCATCTTCAACTTCCAACTGGCAGATATCTAAGCTCAGCTAATTCCAGCAGCATTTTAAATAGTTATGTGGTCTTAAGGTCATCCCCGATTAACTTCGCACAATTTGTAAATAAGCGCTGCTTTAACTGGTTTATGCTATGTCCTCTACTGCATGCCCACTTTAGTCACTTAATTATTTCAAGAGTAGTTTTTACGTATCAAGATAATTGATCTAAAATCCTCGAATTCGAAATTTCAATCAATCATATGAAGGAAAAATCTTCAACAAATACATTTTAGCACTAAAATGGATGTGGTAGTATATATTGGTGTAATATTTTGTAGTTTGTAGTATTTTTTGTATAAATTTCCTATTTACATAGATTTATGTATTATGTGTCACGGAAAAAGTATATACATAGAATATAACGAATTGTTATCTTATAAAAATATTTTATTAAGTCATACATTTATTTCCATTTTAGTATAAAAAGACAATAGTTTACAAAGGAGAGCTCATTCGTTCTTGAAAAGGTCAGCATAGGGAAATGTGTCCCACACTGATTTTATCACCGTATGAAATACATCCTCCCACGATTTTTCAAAATTCGGCTTCATTTCTTTGTAGATTTCATCGAAGTTTTCATTCAAAAATTTATTGGTGGTCTCGCCGAGTGTCTTATCACCATTGAAAAGATTTTCTAAATGCACATAAGCTCTTTTGGGCCTGATATCAGCTTTTATGCTTGCAATTTCCATGTAGGTCTTTCCTTCTTTTTCCACTGACTTTCCCTTTATTCGAAGTTTTGCAATGCAATCGTCTAGAAATAAACAAAGAAAAATAAATGGATTAACAATTATAAAATTAATTCTAAAAATTTTTCGGAGTACATTTGCGAAAAAGGCCTTAACTAAAGTCTAAATTAAGAAACTTCCATTTAAAACAAATTAGAACATTTCAGATAAATAAAATAAAATTAAACCCATATTTTGGATACTCACAGAATGTAATATTGCTGCTTCCGTGTCCAGTAATAGGAAGAATCAGGATGCGTCCATCGATTGTGTAGGTTCCAACAAATTGTAGTTGTGGGAAGACCACTTCAACTACATGCACACCTTTAATATCTTTGCCAAAGCCCCTGTTCGAGAAATATTTGAAAATTATTATGTGTAAAAGAAATGGTGTTATATTAAATATTACTTGACGTTTGTTACTTCTGTGTCCTTCAAACCGATTAATTTTGAATCTTTGAACTCAAATTTTATGTTGACTGGACTATTCTTATTCTGTTCGATCACTAACAGTGGTACATCCAGCGGGTCGAGTCGGATAAGGCCTAATTCGGGGTGATCGGCTAAAAAACAATATTATATCTATTAAACATTTATTTTTTTTGTGGAAATTTAAGAGTTTTAACCTTCAGAATATTTGTGCAAAATATCAGTTATTGTAGTTTTTATGCAATCGAGTTCCCCAAATGCACATTTTTTCGCATCTTTTGCTGCAATTGAAAATAAAATATTTATATTTATTTATCAATTACATATTATGCTTAAATAAAATTTAACGATAAATACATATAAATTTATGCTTATACAATATTGCAAACATTTTTAGGACTATTTCAATTTTCTGAAGCATACTTTCTCTAAGTTCAACTGGCTATCGAAATTAATGCAGGGCTAAATTTAAATCTGGAAGTTTTCTTCTCCATTGATTATTCCACTCTCTTAAACTTAAAAAGGACATGATTCAGGAAACTAAAGGCTCTCGAAGAATTGGAGTGGGTCTTCAAAATATTCACAGTATATATGTATACTGTAAAATAATTTGATTGGTAGATAGCATGAAAAATAAATGAAGAAGTGTTAACAAATTTTTTGACCTATATGCATATATTTTTATTATTTAAGTTGATAGTTGCGTTTAATTGTTTCAGTCTGATGTAAGTGCTAATATAATTTTATCGCCAAAAGGAAGAATGCGACGAGAAAATATTCTCAAGAAAACTTAAATGCCTCTTTACAATTTGAGTTGTTATTTTGATATTTACGTGCTTTACTGACATTATTTCTTACCAATTTAAATAAAAATGGATCTCTCGATTGTTCACCCCAGTCTTCGGGGGCAAGAAGATTTTCAAAAAAACTTATGTTTTGCTTCTTTGCGACACCATTAGAATTTAACAGTAAAAGGGAAAAGAGTTAAGTAGCACACCAGAGCTTTTTATCAAGATGTTTTCTTTCGGCGGTCAGTCAAGGTCCGATGGAAGACTGCTTCCGACTTATGAGTCAATATGAAACTTTTTATTAATTCGAACAAATTTCGAACGTGTGCACGTTTTGCAATATTTGAAGAGCCCGGCTCGATTTGGTTAGCCGCGATATTTAGATTTTAATTTATGCGGAAACTTATTTAAACAAAAATTATATGTTGTTTCAAGAAGTGCGATATGGGAAAATGTCGTTTCGTTGCATCCGATAAGTTGCTGAAAGTTGCTGAAATTTTGTATCAATGCCTAAAAGTGCTCAAAGCGATGGTTCTGTTCCGGTAGTTTTTTGGATGTTCAATCAATTGGTGCTGTCGAGGACAACCAAATCGATTAATAGTAGTTTTGCAGGCAAAACATCAGACCAAAATGTGTATATATTAACATTCTGGTAGTTACGCCATCCAAAAGTGATTGGTCTGGCTAACGAAGAACAACTGGAATTTAGGATGTTGCTGAAATTTTCTATTGCTGTGATTTTGGTTGCTTTGAGCACTGCTGCTCAAAAACGTATGTTTTTATTTATTTGAATAACTCAGGAAAAATTAACAATATTTTTATTTTCAGCTTCCTTCATCAAAAGATGTAAAAGTGGAGATGTCGATTGCATTGTCGAAGTATTAAATGATATCATTGAAAATCATTTGATGGAGTTTCCTAAATTAGGACTTCCTTCATACGATCCTTGGATTGGTGGAAATTTGACCGTTGGAGGAAGCGAAGATAGTGGGATAAGTGTTAATATGCATCTTACGGATCGAGAAGTTCGAGGAATCTCATCTATGAAATTCACACGAGCAGTGTGAGTATAGCATAATATATTGTTAAAATTTACAATATTTATATTTTTCTCTATTATTTTTAGAGGTTGGACAAAAAATATTCGGGAAAGTAAAATTGAACTCTATGGACACGACAGTCTTTTGAATTTAACTGGACGATATAGTGTTAATGGTCAAATCGCTTCGTTGCCTATCCTTGGAAACGGTGACTATGAGATGCTGCTACAGGACGTTAGCCTACAATTAAAAATTAAGCCAGATGTATATGTTAAGGATGGAAATCGGCATATCAAAATCAAGCAGATCAAAATGCAAATTGACCCTACAATGTATGATTTTAATCTACATTTCTATTTGAATAATTTTACTAATTACATTTTTTTCAGGTTCCACATAGAGCTCACAAACCTCTTCGACGGTAATGAGGAACTATCGAAAGCGCTTCTCGATGGAATCAATGAGAACTGGAGAGATGCTTGGGATGAATTGGAGCCAACACTACTTCCAATATCTGAAGAGGTAATTAAAGATATGTTGCAGTCTATTTTCGACTTATACCCATACGAGGAATTTTTCCTTTCTGAGGATTAATCTTTAGATTCTCGATAGTATTAATTTTATTTATTATGCCTTTGGTTGTTACGTATTGATTAAGATTTGGTTCTATTGGCTAATATACTTCAAATTACATTTTTTGTGTTTGTGATTGTACAAAAAACCCCTTCGGCTTCGGCCACAACATTCATTCATTTACATAGTATAATTTGTTTCTTGTTAAGTCGAATTTTCAACCAACATTAATCCGGTTTTTCAAAACTATGAAACGAGTTTTCGTCGTAGAAATTCTTACAACTTTGTTCTAGTTTTTTATTACATGTGAAAAGAAGCATTATTTTTTTACGCTAATCTATGTATGTATGTGAAACTTTTTGTTCCTCTGTAGCATCCAAGTGTTTTGATCGATTTTGAAAAATGAGTTGTTTTTAAATTCGTCCTAAGACTGTTATATATTATACGAAGCGCCAAAAAAATTAATATGACGGTTGTTAGTCTTCTTAGCAATTAAAGAGATGGACCAGAATCAAATAAACAAATCGTGACTATGTTAATTACAACACACTACTTTAATCATTCGTATGTGTATAACACTCTTCAAAAAGAACTACAATGATTTTAATAGAATAGGCGCATACATTTTAAAAAGACGTAAAAGTTACCCTGATCAACATTTGTAATGCTAGTGCTTATGTCACATTAAAAGTGCAGATAATTTCGTTTACACATTTCTAATAATTTTAAATTCGGTAAACGTTCAATTATGTATTTGTTTCATTTTTATTTTGAAATGACTTAAAATTTAACAGAGTTCACTTTTGTAATAAAATAAATATAAAACATCGTGAATATAAGTGAATTCGGATTCTGAACTCTTGTTAAAAGACACTAATGAAAAACTAATAACTTGTTATGATGTTTTATTAATTTTTAAACAGACTTCAGAACAATGGCAAAAATGGGATGTCAAAATAATTTGTATTGCGATAATCGTTAGGACCGCTCCAGTTATTTCGGGTAGTTTTATATATTGTAGTTTTCCGAGCATGTCTTTTATGCGTTGGACAAAACGGAGGAAATCAATGGAAAAGGATATTTTGAAGATTATTTTAGCCCTGCATCGATTTTCCTCTTTTGTCGAGTCGAGAAAAGTATGCTTCCACAATTAAAAGTTCTCGAAATATTGAAATTGTCCTAAAAATGTTCACATTACTGTATTGTTTAACTAGGATGATTCAATTTATTAGTAGTAAGCCAACGTTTTGAGAACAGTTGTTTTAAGTCTTTGTAATCTAATATTATTTTATTTAGTTGGGTCCGAGTTCACTCATATGTAGACTTTTCTTGATTAGCTTTAAAATTGCACATGATTTTAAACTTTAAAGGGTTGGAGTTGTCGGAAGAGCATAAAAATATAGTACTAATTTTGTTCGATGTGCTATTTACTTCTTAATTTTACACATTTTGTTATAACTTCGAGATGTTTTTCGCGATAACTTTCTAATAATGTGCTAAATTACTAAAAGAAGTACATAATGTCTTCCAAAACACCTGCGCCAAAGAAGTAAAGAATAGGGACAGAAAATGCGAAACACTTAAATAAATAAATAAAATATGTTCATTAATTCGATCCAGTTTCATCACAACAGTTAAATTAATACAAATGTATATTATTATAATATTAATATTATAATTAATAGTATAGAGAACTTGATCTTTTCTATTTGTTAGTGTAGAAATAGAAATGGAAAATGAAATATCGTTATGAGATCCATGCTAGTAATTATCTATCTCATCTTTTAATACATGATAGTCGAGTTTATTTCAGGCGAAAGTTAATCCTTGTATTAAACGGAAATTAAGAAAAACTCACGAAACTCTTTAGCAGCACCCAACCCAATTAGCCCAACGCAGATTATGACACTCGTTACAATTTTATTCATTTCGATGAATTCGAACGTTCTTATCGCGGAAAAGTAACTTGCACTAAATAATAATTCTAGCAAGACTGCACGAAACTTCCCAGTTAAGATGCTTTTATACTGTCTCTCAAGTGATCAAGTGGCAATGTAGAATTACATATTTAATTGAAAATATTTATACTGTTTCTATTTTATTTTTTTTTCTATGTGCAAAGAACTGATTTTCAGGTTCAATGCGGGATCAAATAGGCGTAAGAATTGGTTAATATGTTAGGTGCCGCTCTCTTTGCATACTTAATCAGTCACGTGCAAAGCGAAAATTAGATTTAAAAAATATCGTTGTAGTTATAATTTTAATTATATAACTTTAAATATTTTCTTAGAAAAAAAGGTTAAATTACTTGTTAATTACAGCGTTAATCCTTCATAATGTGAATTTGATTGCCATCAAGTAATTTATTTCTATTTTATTCTCGTTACTTTCATGGAGGTTTAGAAATTCAATGAAAATGTGAGAATGTTGTATTCTTTTACTGAACTTGATCAAGTGTTGTCTGTTCGAATTTAACGCACAAGCGAAATATCGCTAAGCAAATTAATTTCATTAACATGTTCGGACTCTCTCCAAAGTTTACAACAAAAGGGAAAACGGTGTACCGAAATAGAGATTGGAAAGAGTTAGACAGATAAGAAATAGCCTCTCCTGTCCAACCAATTTTTTACTCAAATCCAAAGATTTTGATAAATTTGCTGAGAATTAGTTCAGCAGACGCTGTGCGGCTTAAGGCAAAAATTTGCATGTGGGCACTTGGATAAAAAAAAATTGGCATGCGGATGTATTTTTATCGTTCTAATTTCTAAAAGTAAAATAAAGCCCAAGACTTATTTAAGACAAATTTCTATTGTATTTTTATATTTACGAATTTGTAAAAATGCAAACATTGAACGCAAATTGATATGAAAATTACTCCTCAAATTATTTTGGTAAATATTGTCAACGTTTCGAGTTCGTTTACCTTAAGGTGATGTTGGCCCTGCATACATATTTTGTTATTGCGTAATATTTACAACTGAAACGATCCTATGTTGATTCTCTTTTGAACATTAATTCTTGTATTGGTTTATGCGACGGGGTAGCCAATCCGGTTTAATCAGCACGCTGGCTGACTTCAAGAACGCAACATATAAATTCGCCTTTTGATGATCTTTCGCTCAATAGTTTGTCGATTGGTGAACGATTCAGTTGTTACTATGATGTTATTAAAATTGTCCGTGGTTCTTGTTCTGTGCTTCATCTGCAATGCCGCGAAGTTTCGTAAGTGGCCAGTGTCTCGGCGAACAGAAGTTATGCACATATTTTATGTTTTATATCGGTTGCAGCTAATTTTATAAAAAGGTGCAACTATGGAGATGTTGAGTGCATTGTTGAAGTAACTAATGACGTATTGGAAAATCATGTCTCTGAGCTTACTAACTATGGACTACCAGTATTCGATCCGTGGTATATGGATAACTTTACAGCTAGAGAAGGGATAAATGGACCAATAAGTCTAAATTTACACTTAACTGACTGCTTCATTCGCGGTTTCTCCAATTTAAGATTTCATAAGGCAGTGTATGTTGCAATTTACCTTGTAATGGATTCAGATATAAACTCCTACCTTTTTCAGTGGCTGGAACAAAGATATACTTAAGAGCAAGTTTGAATTACATGGACGCAATACTTTACTAGACTTTTCTGGCAAGTACAATGTTGAAGGACGAATAATGTCGCTTCCGATTCAAGGTAATGGCACATATAACATGAATATGGGCGACATATCCTGGGGATTCAAAATTAAGCCAGATGTCTATACGAAAAATGGAAAGAAACATCTCAAGATAAAGCAATTCAAATTGATCCTTGATCCAGCAAAGTATGTGTTTTAAAAATTGACGACTTATCATTTACAAAATTAAAATTTATTTTAAATATTGGCAGATTCCACATTCATCTCACTAATCTTTTTGACGGCAACGAGGAGCTCGGACAAGCTCTATTAGATGTGGTCAACGATAACTGGAGGGATGCTTGGGATGAACTCGAGCCCTCACTCTTCCCGATATCTGAGCAGATAATCAAAACCATAATGCAGTCATTCTTCGATATGTTCCCATATGAAGATATGTTTTTGCCCGAAGATAACTAACCATGCAAGGGTCTGATTTTCAGTCTTTCAGTCCATTGATGTGGTTAATATGTAAAAGAAGAGATAACCTTGATAATGTTGGTAATTGTACGAGTTGTTTGAAACGAGTTTTGTAGTGCCGCTTTAAAAATAAAATGGTAAATAAAATTAAAAAAGTAATTCCATAGCGCTCGACTTGGTTTAAATCGCATGAAGCGATATGTATGTATGTATATGCATCTACACAAACAATATTAAGTATAAAATAGCATGCAAACCCGACTAACAAAGTTGTTCCAACTCTTACTTTTACATTTACCTGGTGATCTCTGAGGGTCACACAAAGTGCAACTAATTGCTCTAATTATTTTCATTTTCTGTGATTTAAAACATTAATTCAATAAAACAAGAAATTTTGCAATATGCAATAATTGCTCTATTATGATATTTATCCAAGGTTTTTATAACAAACAATTTTAATAGTATGATCCATTAATTGAGCAGGAAAAGCCTCTTATTATGCTAGGGGTATTGAATGAACTTCTCGTGGACTTGCATAAGTTGTATTATGCACGAGATAAAAAAAAATGAATCATTGCAGTCAATTTGAAGGTCTTATATTACAAATGCGTGAGCTTGCAATTTTATGATTTATTTTTATATTAATTAGTCAAAATTCAGATGTATCCTGATGAAAGGAAATGGTTTGATACATTTATAATGCATATGAATGACCCTGGTGAATATAATAATAATTTTTATAGTATAAAATGCCTTAAAACTTACAATTTGTTTACTTCACATTTCGTATTTCAGTATTTTGGTGCATATTCTATGAAGCTTACTAAGATTATAAGTAGACTAATAAAGCACCTCGAGGTTAAAATTAAAAAAGCTTAAAAATTAATAAAGTTATATCTAAGTTTTCAAACATGACTCATTTGAACGAGGAAAGTGATCTCTATCATGTGATATATTTTATTGAAATTTAAATAGGGCCTTAAGTAATTGTTTCTTCCGCAATTTATGTTTAGCTATCTTATTTACTTATTACACTGGTCAACACAAATTTTTCACAGAGCAAGTGATGCACCATTTCCATAGAACTTTATCCGTAGATTACGAATTCGGAAATGAAAATGTTCCGTCGCATCACGTTTTCGAGAAAAATAGATTTGAAGAGTATAAAATATCCCATTTCGGACATTTTTAAAAAATCGCTACAAAATAACGGATTCTTATAGGGGATTAAAATGTAAGTTACATCAAAGTTTGAAACTTTAGCTATTAGTTTAAAATATCAAAGTCTTTGAGATTTCTCGGAATATTTTATGAATTACATTTTTTTCTGTTAACTGATTACTTCATACAATTGGTAATGCATGAAAATCATAACTAGTGCATGTTCACGAAAGAATAATTTTTCAATATGTTTGGCAAGAGCTATCGAATGGTAGATATTTTATACATCGAGATGAGGATTTAAACTTTCGTTTAAGCTACGTTACGAGCTCTTATCACATTCCACTATTATTTGTTATGTTCGAAATATTCTCAAAATACTATTTTTTTAGTTTTTTACTCATTTTTTCCAAAAATGTAGCGTAATGAAAAAGCTTATTTTTCAGATTCGTAATCTACTGAGAATATTCTATTGAAGTTATCTATTAATTGTTGTGTTACACAAACGCATGCAAAAAATGTTGATCAGTGTTATTTATAACTCTGCTGATTAGAATTTTTGCATGAGCAAAAATGTCTAGATATTATTAAGACCTTTTTATTTTTTAAGTTTAAAATCAAATTTTATTGTATTTTGGTACAAACGTATTTAAATTTCATTCCAATGGACATATTAAAAAGTCTTTTTGGAGTTCCGTATCCAAATTTCAATTCTTATATTTTTAATATGTGTTTTTGGAGTTCCGTATCGAAATTTCAATTCTTATATTTTTAATATGTCTTTTTGGAGTTCCGTATCCAAATTTCGATTCTTATAGTTTCAGTTTCAAAAATTGTTTTTCCTTACTTATAAAGGTTGCTTCCTTTATATAATCTCTAATACAAAAAACAACAAAACAAAACAAAAATCGTTATTAAAGCCAGAAGGGCTAATTTTTGAGCAATTGCTGAGTGTAGCCTTTAACTAATATTTCCATTAAAAATTATAACATACATACTTTGTAACAAAAAAAGTTCCTAGAAAATTTAGAGAACTGAGAACTACTTTTCCGTGTTTCGATAAACGCCTAATTGATATTTTTATTTTCGTAAATGTTATTTTTTACAAATATAATAAATAGATTTTGGAGTAGAATTAAAGATCAGTCAGCCATAAATCTATGCTAAGACAATTTCGCATATTTTTAGGAGTTAAGCTTCCAATCTGCATATACAAACTTTTTTCTAGCTTTCAACGAATTGTTTAAATGGTATGAATATGATGAAGCTACCTTCTGAACCAAAATTTATACGATTAAATATTCATATAAGATCAATTTTGAACAGTTAATGTTAAGGTTTTAATTTTATTTGATTATCTACATATATAATGTAGATAAATAGTAAAGTTCTGATTAACTGACTGATCAACACCCAGCTCAAACCCTTAGACCTAGAAAGTTGAAATTTGGCTCTTTATAATATGTATATGAAAGAAATAAGGAAGGATATTTTGAAAGTCAACCCCTAAAGGGGTAAAATGGGGATTCAAAGTTTGTATGGCTAATATGGACAATATTAAATATGTAGATATTTCGGCTCGAAACTTAGTAGGAAGTACTCCTAACAACAAGTTAGGAAAAACGTATTTTACGATTTTTCAAAATTCAAATTGGGTAATTAAATGTAAATTCGATATGATTGCTATTTTTGAGGCTTTTTGGGACGCGGATTATGAAAATATTAATTTGGAAATATACGATGGTTACATGACACGATATTAAAACTACGTAGGGGTGGATCGGTGGTTCAAAGGTCTTATACAGAGACGATATTAATTCGCGGGGGAATTAAAAAGTTTCCTGCGTGAGTGAAGCCGCGGGCAAAAGCTAGTAATAGATGAAATTCTAATCCTTTGAAAAAGTTTCTAGAGCTTATCAGTAATTAATGAATTTCATAGCAAGCTCAAGTATATATATTAATAAATATGTGTATTTATTACGTATATTAACTCAATACCAAATAATTAAGGCAATCACATTCTCTTGATTACCTACCTAGTATTGGATTAATATCAGTCAGGTTTTCACACCGATTTCAAAAATCTAGAAAAGTCTTGTATTTAATGTTGAAAGTAGTAGCAGAGGACTTTTAATATAATTATTTTATACTTTTTAGGGTTTGGGAGTTTTTGGAATCGGTTTTAGTTTTTTTTAGAAAATTTTTTTTTACTATCTATATTTGTATTCAGTGAAACGCACAAAATAAGCAATATTATTTCATTTCTAAAATTAGCTAAATATTTTCTATATTTATATATTATTTTTCTATACGTATTTTGTATTTTTGTATACTTCGGACGCTTTGGTCAAATTTGTCGCACTCTGGTTTCATATGCCTTCGAAATATCGGAGTTGTATTCATCTTAAAGATCCATAAAAAATAATTCTATAATTTTTCGAGTAATTCTTGCTGTTCTTGGTGTAGTTTTCTTTGTGTTCTACTTCGCGTTTTTATTGGTAGTAGACCGCCTTCCCAAAAATGGAGATTTTTAATTTTTTATTTGATCTAATTATCTAGTATCATTCCGCTAGGATGCTAATGCGGACTGTTGGCAGATGAAAATTTCTGAATAAATAAATAGATAATTTGATCAAAACAACCTAAAATCTAAAATTAATATTGTTGCGAATATGATTTCATCAAGAATTAAAACAAAAATTACAAAAAATATTCTTGAATGCAAATTTAATGTGACCACTTATATTCATATGTGAAAAAAATATAGTATTCTTTTATACAACTTCATTAACTAAGATTTCGTTTTGGCAGTAATATTTTAATGTTAAACAGTTGTAGTTTTTACTTGCATAGCACAATGTCGTAATACCGAATGAACTTTTTAATTTTATCTTAAAAAGTTACTTCCAAAAGATATAAGACAATTAATACTCTGTGCCAATGCGGTATAAAAACTACCAACTTTTTATAAATAAAATTGTTTATTCTATAAACGACTTAACAAGGAACAACATTATGTTGAAGAACTTTTTCTTATTCTAACAAAAAATAATCATCGTAGTTATATTTGTCCAAGAAAGGCTGGAGAATGTCTCTGAGCACATCGCCAGTGATATCAAGTAAGGAGGGTGCTAATTCATCCCACGCCTGTCTCCAATTTGTGTTTAGAAGTTCATTCAGAGAGTCCCCGAGCTCCTTGTTGTTGTTGAAAAGATTTGTTAATTTGATTTTCATGCTGAAAAGTGAAAGATTTGTGTTATTGTTAGTAAAACACCTTGTGTTTAACTGTGAATGTGCTCACTTTGAAGGCTCCAGTAGGACCTTAACTTTCTTCAATTTGAGATAATGAAGACCATTTCTTTCAACTGAAACAGGTTTGAATTTAATTCCGCCCTTGATCTTCTCTAAAATTAGGTGAAATTCTCCATTTCCTTCGATTGGCGCAAATAAGATTCGTCCATTTGCTTGGTATCGTCCCTTTATTTCTAAACTTGGGATGGTGCCATAAAACTCATATTTGCTCTTTGAGACGTCTTGTCCCCAACCACTGCAAGAAAAAAGTTAATATTCGTTATAAAAATTATCAAAATCATCCTCTTCGACACATTTGCGTTCCAAATTAATCTTTTATATGCAGTTTTAAATGAATTAACTAATTATTTCGAACCATTGATTATTACAGTATAGTGAACATTTTAAGGCCCACTTCAATTGTTCGGGAACTATTTGTTTTCTGAAGTTTAATTGGTTTAAGTTCGACAGAGAAAGGAAATCAATTCAGGGCTAAATTTCAATCTGAAAGTATCCTTTTTCATTGATTTTCCTCGTCTGTCCAACTTAAAAATGGCATGGTACTGAAAACTATAGGTTGCCGAAGAATTGGAGTGGTTTTAAAAATATTCACAGTACTGTAGTTATTACATTTAACAACGGATAAAAATAGGTGTGTAAGTACTTAATTCCACTATTAGCTCGAACACTATCTTAATACAAATTCTTTACATTGTTATATGTATGTATATTTAATCACGTTGAAAAATAAGCTCCACGTTTTTTACTGACATCAGCACACCAATTGAATTTTATCACCATACGAGAGTATTGTTTTACTTACACAGCTTTTTCAAAATTTTGAGTTGATAAGCCGATTATTTCAGCACTTTTCAAGAAAAAGGATAAACTGATAGGTCTTCCTGCATCTTGATCAAAGGTGAAATTTTGAACAATGTAAGGATCTAGTTTTGGTATATCAAGTTTTGGATATCCATTCTTGAATCTTCGAACAAAATCATTGGCAGCCTTACAAAGACACTCAAGATCGTTAACTACACATCGGTCTATATCCTCAACGGCTGCAAAATAAAGTAAATGTACGCAGTTAATATAAATGCAAATAATTTTTGCGGAATACAATTAATTTTCAATATCACTTCAGAACTTACGAAATTCCGCACAACAAGTAACTATACATAAGGTTAAAATCAGTATCTTGGAGAACATTTTGAAATTCTACTTCACAATGCAACTGATAGCCACAGTGCTATAAGAATTTATATAATGGCTCGAGACTAAAATAAAAATGAATGGTGGAAACATGTTGTTCTTGATTCCACCACTTCTTTGTGATTTCTTAAAGGGGAAGCGAGTAGACTGGTTTGATGTTATTCTCCTCTAGAAACGAATAAGTAATGCAATTTTTGTATCATTCCGTGAAAGAACACGAAAAAACTTGTTCGCTTTATCAACTAAAAACTCGTTTTTTTAAGCTTTTTAATCGAAAATTCGTGTAAAATGTTAAAAAGATAAAATTTTCATCGATTGTCTAATATCCCAGTAAATTAATTAATTAGTAATTGATGAAAAAATAAAAATAAAATACATATTTTAAAACTTAAAATCATCAGTTAGAAAGGTTAAAGATAAACACACATTTTATACAATTTTAGTTGCTTTTACTTAGTCTGAAATTTGCTTATTTTAAAAAATTAACGTTGTATTTCCTATAGCTTTTGCTTTTTGACGCTATAAACTATTTTAATTATACTCTTGATTGAAATATAAAATCCTTTATTAAATTTATGAAATGTGCACCATTTTCAAATTTCCATCACATGCACCTATATATGTACATATGTATACCTATATATTTCCATTTTTAATTTTGAAATTATTACTATTATTTATTATTTTACTGATTTAAGTAATAGGTATTATAGAGTAAAAAAGAAATTGAAACAAAACGTAAAACTTATTTTCGTTACTATCATTTGACTGCTGAAATGTTTTCCTTCATATTCAGAACAGCTTGAACTAGTGATAGTATGTAAGACGGAAAATTACTATTTCGTATTTTGATTTGTACGCAGTTTTACATAGCTTATTAATAAATATTGCGATGTTTGCTTGTTTTTTAAATTCGCTGGGTTTAAGCTTTATTAATTCTTTTTTACAACAAAGCTCCGGATAAAATTGGATATCACGAGGAATAAGAGTGCGGAATGGAAAAGTTGATTGTTATTGTTTGATATTTATATTATTTCCCTTACAAATACTTATGTATTTTGTCAGCAGAACCCTGTAATTTGTTAGCATTTTATTTGTGAAATTGTTTAATATAATTTGATATAGAACCCACTATTACTTGTTTTTCAACGAGATTTTAATTAATCCTGTAATCGTCTTTCAATTTGCCAATCTGCATTTTATCTTATAGTTACAATAGATTGAACCTTAAATATTTCATTACCTTTTTAGTTTATTTCTCATGATTTATATTATGATTAAAAATTCGAGTTTTTTACTTTAGATTCTTATATTGTCTGCTTTTTTGTTTATAAAACCACTTATAAAATAAAAAATACCAAAGTGAATACTCATTGAAAGTGCATTAAGCCTTAGTGACTAAGTTTTAAAATTATTTAACAACACAACAAAATATAATTAGCTAAGAAGGGCCTAATCACTGGTGAAAAAGTCATCATAGGAATGCATGCTGAATATGCTCTGTATAACGTCCTTGGCCATATCTTCAGCCATGTGAACGATCGGTTGAGAGAGCTCTTCCCAGACCTCCAGCCAATTTTGGTTGATAAAATCTAACACAGATTTGCTTAGTTCTGGATCTCCATTGAATAAGTTTGTTAAATTTATGTTTGCTCTGAAAATATAAAAAAATGATTTTAAGTTTAGAATTAAATACTTCTTACTTTGCAGTTGCGCAGTACAAGAATCGGGTTAACTAATTTAGCCCTGTACAACAAGTTCTACTGGTTACAAGTTTTGTGTAGGGTTAAATATATAACAAATCGTATTCTACACTTACTTTTCAGGCTCAATTCGAATTTTAATTTTTTCAATTTCCAGAAATTCAGTTCCATTCTTAGTTACAACCTTTGGCCTAAATTTAAGGGCACCTTTAATATTTTCGACAATCACATTAACCGTGCCATTTCCTTGTATAGGCAAAAACAGAAGATTTCCTGAAGCTGCATATTGGCCTGATATTCCAAGTTTTGGGAGTCTAGCATAAAGTTCAAATTTGCTCAAAGCAGGATTTTTTCCGAATCCTCTGTAAAAAGGAATATTTTATTAGAACTAGTTAATATTAGGCACAATTTAATTTTAGATTCTTACACAACTTTTTCCAATTTCAAGCCTGAAATGCCACGCACTTCAACATTATGAAAACGGAGGTCAAAGCTGAATGTTCTGTTGTCACCTTCATTTATTACAATTGATTCAGCTCGAAATGGATCTAGAGGTGGAAGACCCATGTCTGACCGTCCTTCTGGATAGTTATTAATAAGGTTACTTGCAATTCGTGTTACGCACAAGGTATCTTCGTATTGACACGGTGCCAGGTCGGATGCTTTCGGAGATCAATAAAAAATTGTTTTTAAACAAAATTAAATTGTTATAAACGTTTTTATAATGTTTTTATAAACACTTACGAAGTTTTGCTAAACATTCTTTCGACACCAGCAAAAAAATTGCAGAGATAAGAGTTACAAACATAATGTGAATTGTTGTTTGAAATATTTCGTTTTAAGCACACTAAGCTGATCTATTTCACTTTGAATGTTAATTGCTTAACTATGTTTTCTTTTTTGGTGGTATGCTAATTTAGTTATGGCTTTTATATCTTCAAGTTTTTTGTGTTTCGTTCTTTATACTCAAACTCGAACTAGTTATAAAATTTTTAATGCAACACACTTTCACTTACAAAGAAAGATAAATTCTATATTCTACTAATCGCTAAATTAATTCTATTCTAAATGAAAAATCAATTTGTTTGTCTTAAACAATTTATTTGAAATATTTCGGAAGCCACCAAGATGTAAACACTTTAAGTTGAATGAGTGGAATGACCCCCACTAAGGTTAAGCGCGGATTTAAATGGTCACCTTAACTGAAACAGATACCTTAGATGTTTGCAGATATTTATTAGAAATGCTTTTACTTTGCCCTTGGATCCGGTCTAGCAACTATAAACTTATCGAAAATGCAAAAGTTGAAGGTCTAGGTAAAAGGCTTTTTCGCTACGCTTCCTCCAATGTCGCCCATCACAGAAGCTTATACCTTTTTTTACGTTTCTACCGAAATTTTTAGTGTTAAGGTTTCATTTCGGAAGTGACTGTCCAGTCATCAATCTATCAGTATCATCTTCCAAAGCTCCAACATTCAAAGGTTTAATCAACATAATGAACCATTTCACATTGACCACAGCTGATATTTAGATGCTAAATATTTAGTAACTAGCCTGGGATCGAGAAGTAGCTCCAAAACGTCTTTTACCTAATTAAAAATGCAGTTGGCTTTTACCTGAATGCACCAGGTTAGCGTGCTGGCTAATGCCCTCCTAAGGTCGTAGCACCTGATCAGTTCTACCTGCTTTAAACTCAGGTTAAACCACAAAAGATGCGACACATGTTTTAATGCTTCAAAATCTGGTTTATGTACAGTGTTAAATTTTGTTTTATTTAGTTATTTTACTTCTTATTTAGCTTTCCTTTGACTCACGTAATTTTTACAATTGTAGAATAAACTGCTTGTTTCAGTAGTACAGACGAGATCAATTACTGGTGATCGTCCAATTAAAATTTATTAACAACAGCTCAATTTCAATGACACTGCAATAAGCAAACCTTATTGCGCTATTATTTACATTTCTTCTAGTGTCTACCCTTGAAAACAAAATGTTTTAAGAGTGCAGTAATTAATTCCTTACTGCTTATTTTGCATAAATCAAAGCAATATGCATGATCGTAAAGAATTTAATTAGTAGTATTAAATATATTTTATATTAATAATATAAAATTGTGCAATTTAGTTAAGCAGGAAATATTTACATATGCAAATACATGTATATATTTATTATCATGATTAGAAATCTTTTAATTAGGTAGGATACTTAAAATACGATTATAGCCACCTAAATCCTCTGTTATGCTCGAAAAAGTGAATAAAAACGACAACAACTTATGTAGTTTAAGTTAGGGAATTATTGCGCTACCGATTTAGTAGCGACATATAGTTTTTTATGTTATATTGCGTTTCACTTGGAGCATTGATTAAACCAAGTGTAAACTAAATTTAAGTCAATTTTGTTATTAATATACGAATCTACTCATGAAATAAAATTATTTCCGCAATAATTTAAAATTTACATGTTTTTTAAATTTGAACACATTTTGGGAAAAAAATTTGGAGCATTTATTGCGGATTATTTTCAAGTTGACACTTTTGATTTATTTCAACTTGAAATTATACCATTTAAATCTAATTTACTTTTACTTAATCCAATAGCTCCTACTATTATTTATGTACATATGTATTAACCTCCTACTTTGTGGCTAGATTTCGTATATACATATGCATAAGTATGTGCATTTTTGAATAAATTAATTTATTACTAGGTTCATATATAAGTTAGCGACAGACTTATGTGATGTCCACTCGCGAGCTTTAAATGTTTTAATGAAATACGCTGAAAGTTTTCTTTTTTATTTCTGTCGACTGTGATTTTGTGATAAAGTGTTATAATAATGAAAATGGCATAAGACGTAAATACAGTACTGTGAATATTTTAAGGATTACTTCAATTCCACGGGAACCTTTAGTTTTCCGAATTATTCCTTTTTCTAAATTGGACAGTGGGGAGAAAATCAATGGAACAGGAAACTTTGAAATTTCAATTTAGCCCTGAATTGATTTCCCTCCTCTGTCGAACCTAGAGAAAGTATGTTGCAGAAAATTAAAAATTCCCGCAACATTGAAGTCGACCTAATCATTATCACAGTACTCTAAATTTGCTTTGATATGGAAGATTAAATTTTTAATTCAAAAAGATATGTGGGGCATCAGTTATATATTCCTATTACAAATCGCAAAATAAACTTAAGTTATTTTAAAATTAAATTCTTACGCAGTTTTAATAGTGGATACTCCTTACTCACTTACTGTCATACGAGTCAAAGGTATAGGCTATAAATTAGCAGAATATTCGAATGTCGTATGGAACTTGCTTATACAATACATATAGCCCAAAATTGGACAAAAGGGATAATTGAAGTCATTTTAGGCTTAAATTAGGAGCGAATTTGTATTAAATTTACGCCTACTTTACTACTCTTGCCTCCTACAAAAGTGAGTAAATAGTTGGAAAAATAAAGTATGTATGACCAAAAATTTCGACTCGAAAAGGAATTAAACTTTTACTTAGTTTTACAGTACCTAAGTTAATTAATTCATTCTTTTCAGTGTACAACTCCTACACCATGAGAATTCTAAAACTAAACTTTATCTTTTTTAAGTTCTTATACTTCTTTATAGTTATAACAGCTTTTATCTTCAGCTTTTAATGGAGCATAAATGATAACGAAAAGCTTCCATTTATTTTTATAACGTTTACTATTTAACGCAAGCTTTGAGCTCATCAAAGAATGTGTTCAGTGCTTAACTGTTTTTAACTATTTTTTGCCCTTCAGGAAAGTGTTTCTATTGATATCTTATAATTTCTTTTTTAGATGTATTTCTACAGATTTAGAACAGTTGGTAACTGTAGTGTTATAGAATGATTCCAGTAATAAAATTAAATACATAAACCATTTATGATGTCAGTTTTGTTATGCTAAACATTTATCTTTTCTACATTTGGTTTCAGTTTATTTTAGGATTTTTTAGAACTACTAAATATGTATAAAATACTAAACATTTATAGAAAACTTTAAAAATATGTTGATGTAATGTGAGAATGAGAGAATAGTAAATTTGAATAGGTAAGTAAATAGATACTTTAAAATGTTCACATTTAAAGCGTACAGTGCCAACGTTTTTAATGAAGTTTTTCAAATTTAATAGTAAACAGGATTTCATTTGCATTATGTTTACCTTAATATAAATAAAAAAATTTATTTGCAATATTTCTGGATTAAGTTGTCTTAAACAAGAAAATCCTAGGTCACCAAAAAATTAGTTGAATTTGTGGTTTATTGAGAAAAATGTTTTTAAATAGTAGACATTTTTATATAAAAGTAAAATTAATACAAATCACCAAAATGAATGCCAAAATTATATTGGTAAACAGCTAAGCGTATCGATGTTTCGACAAACCGGATATAAGGTAAAGGTATGATTTAATCTCGATATCGATTCTCTCGACTAAAAAAGCTTTGAAAAAAATGCGAACGAAGCTTAAGCTCTATTTTGCCTCGTGAATATTAAAATTATTTACCTTTCCGATAATCTACTGCAGGGCCACATGCAAAATAAAATAATTTATAACAAAAAAAGTATGCAATTGTTTTGTTATTAGTACCACGATTTGCTTTACCTAAAATTATGGTTTTCCTGGATGTTCAAATGGCGTTGTCGTTTACCTGGATTGCTATTTTATAAAATATTTTATAAGCTACGAAATTTTGAGTTGTTATTTCCTAAAATGCAAAAAATTTGAAGAAAAATTTGACGACTAGATTCATATTTTTCGTTTTTGTTATTAAACAAATTGTGAAGTAAAATGGTTTTTGCGTTTAAAACTCATGACAAACTAATTCTAAATCCACGCAAAAACTTATAGTGGACCAATTAGCCCATCTTACCATAGCCTTGATTAAAATTTTATGGTAATTTAACTTTAAAATTTTCTCTTGCTTTCTTTTTGGTCATCTTTTCTTCATCTTCTGAGTAGTCTTAATACCACAATATACGTTTTTTCCTCCACGTGTGCCCTTTGGATTGAAGTCAAAAGCCGCAAGATCATTGAATAGTCTTGCGACGTGACTTAGTTAACGTAGGTTGTAATTATACATATCTTTCTTGATTATACTTCTACAAATAACATATTTTAGTCAATAGAATTGTCTTGTATATGCATATTAAGATACAATAACATACATAGTCAAAAGTACAAATATATTAAAAACAATTTGTTTCAAGATCCTCTTATTTTAAGAAAAAAAATACATCTGTAAAAAACGCTAGTATAGTTATAGTCGATAAAAAGTGGAAACCAGTGATTGATTATACTTAAAAATAAATACAAATAATATGTATAAGCAGATATAAAAAATTTAAATATAATAAGAAGTCAAGTGACATGTCGAACTTGGACCATTGTGAGCTTCTTTTCAAAACTAGTTATGGTAATTAATAGCAATATTTATTAGTCATATATATGTAATTCGTTCACTCGTTACAATTTCATTTCATGCAGTGTTAGAACCCTGAGTTATTTTGTCTTAAATTTGATTATGTTAGTTCTTACCAACTAAACTAAAAAAAAGTACTAACTATGTACGTATATTAAGAAATAAAAGAAGAAAAAAATCAAAATCATTTTACACCATTAAAAAAGACATTGATGTTTTATTTGCTTTTCATCACCAGACATTTTGGCACGTGCTGAAATATTTTTCCATGTTAAAAATATTAAAACCATCAGGAAGTTGATGAAAAAAAATCGAGAGTTTAATAATTAATACAACCTGTTGTTATACATAAAACCTCGCAAATATTGGATTGTGCAAGAAAAAACGTTAACTGTGTGCGTAAGAAGAGAAAAGGAGAAAAAAATTCGAACTTGATTTAGAACCGAATAACTATAAAAGAAACATGTCGGTGGAAGTTGGGCAAACTACCGTGAAACACTAAACGTAGAAGATACAAGATGAGGTCAATCCTGTGTGTGCTGTCCATTTTGCTCGTGATTGAGAGATGTTTTGCTGAGATTCGTGAGTGCAAATATTTCATAAGTGGTATTAATTAAAGTGTTAATGTTTTCCTACTTCCAGCGGCTGAGATTAAAAAGTGTAAAGCTGGAGACAATGACTGCATTGCGAAAACCACCACCGACATACTTCATAAATATCCTCAAGGAAACCCCGCTCTTGGTCTGCATGAGCTCGAACCACTTCGGGTAGACAAAGTTGTGGTTAGTGAAGGAAATGAAGGTGCCCTTAGCTTGAAGTTATCCTTGAAGGATTTAGAAATTTTTGGAATTTCAAAAGCAACTGTCATTTCTACCGCGTAAGACAAAATTCTAAACATTTTTAAACAAGTAAACACTAAAGCCAAACGATTCATCGAGTGTTTTATAAAATCGATTTTCTTAATTGAGTACTATACTTGAAACCTTGTTTTTATTTAACATCGAATTGAATGAGCCTATCTCTATTTACGTAGTTACCTCAAATAAATATTTTAATGATTTTTCAGAGGATTTACTGCAGAGGCCGAGAAAACTAAATTCGAAATGGTTGTCACTGTGCCATCTATGAAAATGAAAGGCACGTACAACGTCGATGGACGCATTCTCGTTCTTCCAATTCAAGGTGATGGTGACGTTAACCTGACCCTCGACAATGTGAAGGTCTCCGTAAAAATAAAGCCTGAAGTAGTCAAAAAGGACGGGTCCACATATTTGAAATCAAACTTAAACAAAATAAAGGCTCTGATGGAACCTGAACGGTAATATATTTTTAATATTTATTTTTAAGTGGTCAAACATTATAATATACATATATATTTTTTATTCTAGTATGACTCTTAAACTTGACAATTTGTTCAATGGTGATAAGGCGCTAGGTGATAACATGAACGTTTTCTTGAACGAGAACTGGAAAGATGTTTGGGGTGAAATTTCGCCGGCTGTTAGCTCTGCTATTATTAAAATTTTGCAATCCCTCCTTAGTGATGTCTATGAGAAACTCCCTTACGAAGAATGGTATGAAAAGGAGTAATTTTGGAATAACCATTTCGCAAATTGTTGCTTAGTTTTAACAAAAGTATTTAGTGATAGAAATTGATAAACAAATGAAAATAAAGTGATTTCTTTTTCCTTATAAAGTGAACTTTTTATTTTGCATTTTAACCGAGCATGTCATTGGGCTTTACTGGCTCGTTAACAATTTTAATTGTAAATAAATTAAAACAATGGGTTATTAATGGAAAATTCTCATTGCTCGAAGCACGGCAGAACTTGATCTTAAGTAAAAATAAAATATGAACAATTTCTTGTCGTCAATCAGTTACAAGGGAAAACTGAAAAAATGGAGGAACTTTTAAGAAGGCTTAAATAAAACTCGTTAATGGTGAATTTTTCAGTATTCTTTCGGGTTTAAGACAGAGTGCATAATTCTGAAAAATGCCATCCGGTTACTGGCGACTGTTGCTTGGCATCATAATTGCCACCCTGCAAAATTCTTTTGCTGCACTTCGTAAGGAATTTTCTTCTAGATATGCAAGAGTTGCATTTCATAAAAGTTTCTTCTTAGCATCTGATGTGCCGCTCTGCAAGGCGGAGGATACCGCATGCATTAGCAAAGTGACCACAGATCTTCTGCAGAAGAGCCCTAAAGGGCGTCCTGAGTTGGGGATTCCCAAAATTGAACCTTTTCACATAAATTCGCTTATAATAAACGATCGTAACAATGGCCCAGTCAATTTTGGTCTCTCCTTCAAAGACGTAGATGTCGTCGGTCTATCCAAGATCGTGATCGAGCGTGCTGTGTGCGTTCTTGCTGTGATTTTAAATTTAACATAATTTTCTGAAGAGTGTCCTTGCAGAGGATTCACCAAGGATCCCATAACTAGCAAATTTGAGATGTATGGAACCATTCCAGAGCTTCGTCTTCGAGGAAAGTACAAAGCCGATGGTCGTGTTCTCCTTTTGCCGATCCAAGGTGAAGGTGATTGTGAGATCGTTTTTGAGCGCGTTAAACTTTCTGCCAAGTTCAAGCCTAATGTTATCAAAAAAGGCGGTTTAAGCTACTTGGAGGTGAACAAACTGAAAGTCTTAATGGAACCGACTAAGTATGTTACATAATATTGTGACGTATCGGATTAGATGTGCTATAAAACATTTCAAACTTTCAGCGTTAGAACTCGTTTGAACAATCTTTTCAACGGGGACAAAACCCTTGGAGAGAACACGAACAAATTTTTAAACGAAAATTGGAAGGATGTGTGGTCTGAACTGTCGGGATCGGTTAACTTTGCCATTGCCGAAATAGCCAAGAGTCTTATGCAGAACTTATTTAAGCAATTCGCATACGACGAGATCTACCAGCATTGATTATTATTATTATTATTTTTTTTTTGAAAAATAAAATATTTTGACCTTATCAATTAATTTGTTTGAAATAAAAACCACCTCAGCGGTATTCTTTTGCATAATGAACAAAAATTAACTGGTTTTCCCCTTAATGCTGATGCAGTCAAGATTTTTGCGAAATAAAATGCAGTCGGATTTTAACTTTCTCTACTATCTGCCTGATTCAAGACTCGCACTCTTGAATCTCGGCGCCAAATTGCCAAGGTTAACAAGCAGCCGTCGGAGATATAATTACGTGCTATCGAAAAGTTAACATGCAAATTAGCACAGTAATTGGAAAGTCATCGGAAGTTAGCAGATTGTTTTTTATTTATCCGAATTTATAGATATTTTGATATTCGTTTTTCAGGAAGTCATCGTACGCGAAATTTTAAAATATTTTTGCATTTTAAACGCAGTTTGATGCGATACGATTTTTAAATTCTAAATCAAGAATTTTTAACTGCTCAGGACATTTGTTTATCCAAGTTTTCTTTCTCTTCAAAACGTAGTAGACATTTTACTACTAGTGAACACATCGAGGGAAGTCCGGTTATTTTGATTTAAAAAAAATTTGTACGATTCTATGGAAATTTATATTTAGAAAACTAGCGCTAGTAACCTTGACTTTGGGTAGATCTGGATGATCCAAAAACTGGTTCTGTGCACCTTTATTTTTACTTTGTTTCTTTTGTGCAATCTAAAACCAGTTGGGGTTGTATTTTAGTCGTGCGAGACTCAATTCTAATTCATATATAAAACCTTTTTAAAGGACTGCCAAAATTAGTAGTGTCTAAACAGTTAAAGACTAATCTTTAAAGTTTTCAACCGAAAAACTCTAGAACAAGAACGCGATGAGATCTGCTAAATACCTCATAGCAATTTGGCTGTACCTCAGTACAACTAATGCTGAGTGGCGTAAGAATTGTGGACGTTATTGCGATTTTTTTTTCAATTATTATTTTTTAAAGCATCTGACGTCGAGCGATGCAAACCGGACGACAACAAGTGCATGGTCAAAGTTGCAACACATATAGTTAAATCACATCAAGGTGGAAGGCCAGAGTTAGGTTTTCCTAAAATTGAGCCATATCACATCAACACCTTCACAGTGGGAACCAATAGCGGAGGTGGAGTTGCTTTGAAACTCGTTTTCAACGATATAGAACTCACTGGACTTGGGAAAGGGGTTTTTGAAAGGATTGAGTAATAATTTTGTGGAAAAATATTAAGGAGTTTTTAAAAACCTATTTTTATTTTAGAGGATTTAGTGCTGATCCTCAAACAAGCAAATTTGAAGGTACTGCTCTTTTTCCAGCCCTTAAACTCAAAGGTAAATACGAAGCTGATGGACAAATTCTAATTCTCCCTATCCAGGGGAAAGGTGATGTCGATCTTACTTTGGAAAATTGTCGAATTTCCATAAAATTTAAACCCACACTAACTAAAAAGGATGGAAAGACTTTCTTGGCTATTAACAAACTAAAAGCATTGACAGAACCATCAAGGTAAGTTTAAACAGACGACGATTTTTATTTATTAACATTACAAGAATTTTTTGATAGGATGCTCATCAAGTTGGAAAATTTATTCAACGGTGATAAAACTTTAGGTGATAATATGAACACATTCCTTAATGAGAACTGGAAGGATGTTTGGGTTGAAGTTAATCCTTCTGTCAACAAAGTCATAGAGGGCATATTCTCTGATATCCTTAAGGGATTCTTTGACAAGTTCGTCTATGAAGATATTCTACTCAAAGATTAGTAGACCAAAAGTGTAATTATGTGTGATATAAATATGTGAAAATGTTGTGGTACGCAAAAGTTAGAGTTTAAAAACACAATGTCATCATGTTAAATTACATTTGGTCAGCGTATTAGAATGAAGCTATTTAGCTAAATTTTATTATTATGGGACAAACGTTCGTTGAAATGGTTCTGATTTTTACTTTTCCCGGTCCTTTTTTCCTACGTTCTACGACAACTCAAACCTTATTATATTACATATTTATTTTGTTTGTGAAGTCCAAGATATTTTCTTAAAGCTCAGAAGATTCTACTAATACGTATGTACAAAGTGATTATTGAAAATAAATATGTCTTTAAATTTATAATTTGAATGTACAAATAATTACAACACCTTTCTTCCAAGGTTTCCTTTAAATTCGTTTTTTAATGTCAACATGAACTCTGTGTTATTATTTCTGGAAATTGTTTAAATTTGACGATTTTGAAAGGGACATATGTATGTGTGTACATGGAAGTAAAAGGAATAAATGTTATTCTGATGTGATTGAAATATCATAGTGTTCTTTACGTTTTAGTTTTGTTAGATTTTGGAATCAAGCTTGGGTTTTTTGGACTTTAAATCTAACATGCTCTTCGCTCAGTCAGGTTATGATGATTCGACGACTCTCAAAGATGCGATATTCGAGAAAAATGTGTTTACTAACAAATCATAGTAAAGTAGATTAATACAAGAATCTATTTCAAAATACTACGAAATAGTTGTCGCTGCAAGGATTCCTTACAAGATATGAAAACTTAAATGAAAATGTCCTTAATTTCATATTCATTCACTGCGGAATCCTAGACAGTGCATAATTAAATAAATTCCAACATGCTACCACCTTACTTGTAAATCAAACTATCGCAGTAACGCAAAACGGATGCGTGATGTCTGGCTTAATAAATTTAAATTCGTCCTTGCACGAAATAACTCTTCATTGTCTTAATCGTAACTTGTAACATGTCATAGTATCATTTTGGGAAGCATCAGGTTGTTTGTTTGCCGACTTATGTCGTGACTTGGAAAGAAATTGTTTCGAACCCCTTTTCCACCCACAAAATAAATAATTTCGTCGCTTTTCCGTTGCATAGCAAAATCTCGTTTGTTTGATCTTTGGATTTTTGTCATCGAAAATAATTTCTTCGGGTTCTAGTTTCAGTCTATCGGGAATTTTCGTTTTAAACGGTTGAAAGCAAAAATAAGTAATTTTTTTTATTGACTTTTTTAAAAACTTTATAAAGCAATTAATTTTGTTTTTCTAGATATTTTGTATTTTGAATTCAGTAGAAGTCGTCTTCTTGAGAAGAAAAATAAATAAATACCGAATTAAAACGAGTTCTGCGAAAGTTCAAAACTTTTTTCGGTTGACTTACGTAATCGTCGGGAATTGCGTAAGTCTGAAATTTTAAACAAAAAATTAAAATGTTCGGTTATAAACCGATTGAAGAAGTAAAAATTCTGTTCTTAAGAAAATAAAATTGTTTTTGTTAAATTTCGTAGAAATACTGCAAATTTTTAAATTTTTCTCGATACGATAAGTTGTTATGAGTTATGCAATGTAATTGGCAATAGTGTCGGTATAAATAGTGCTAAGTGTCTTTAACTGGATAAATATGTGCTAAAATTTGTCTAAGTATGTATAATTATATTTCAATCTTTAAAAACCAATTAAATGTGAATTTGAATAATTACCTAGTGCGCGTTTCGTGCAATTTATAGTTGGCCGATATTCCGTGAATAAAAAGACGCATTTTCGAGTTAGTGCAGTTTAAATATGAAAAAAGTCATCAATTTTTAATGTGGCACTATAATAGTGTGGTTTTCTTTTTGTGGTATAAAATGATTTTAGTGTAATTCACTGTTTTTGGTTTTTCTATAAAAGCCGAAATGGAAGCTCAAGTTGCAGGCGGCGACGGAGGTGGTCCAGACCGACGTTTGGAGTACATGGGTCATTTTGTAACGAAAACATTAAAATTGAAGCCAGAAAAATGGCATCGTGTTATTACTCTAGAGGAGCACAAAAATGTTATTAAAGAGTTTATAGACCGTCCCATACCAATGGTCCTCATAATCATCCTTACGCCGGCTGCGCAACTAGTTCCATCCTCAACATTTCCACTATCCCAATTGAAAAGCAAGGGCGTGTACTTCGTTAAAAAGAAACCGGAAGCAGTTCCACGGGAAGATTGCAAACACTTCCTTGTAATGGGAGATCTTGCCACAAGATCAATTGATCAGTTATCGACTTTGGTGGATGAGGTCTTTGTTCCCTTACTTTCCAACGAGGACAATTACAAGGGATGGCCTGTGATGGTTGCTCAGGACGTCCAGAAACACGTCCACAGTCTCAAGAGCACGGTGCATCAAGTGAAGGGTCAAGTTAGTGGACAAACAATTTTAGCTATGCCAGTTGGAGTTGAAAAAATTGTGAAGGCGGCAAAGGAGCTTTTAGAAACGAAAGAATGCTTCATAGACCTCTATTTAAAAAGCGCTATAGAAGGTGTAGTAATAAAGTGGGCAACTCAGATAAACGATGTTATGAAAGAAAGTCCCTCAAACTCCTTTGGCAATGGACAGAATCCTGTTCCTGCGAGCGGTATGAAAGTGCAAATATCAAAGCGTGTACAATAAAGAAAAATTCATATTTATAGAGATACACTTCTGGTCCAGTAGGTTGACAAACCTTTCATACATTTTTGAGCAGTTGCGCACTGAAAGGATTCGTGCAATGGCCCTGATGCTTGAACACACCGAGAGCGCTTACTACCCATGCTTTAAGACTCTGTTCAAGAATGTCGTCACGGGTAAGTTCTAATTTTCATGGTATGATAAATTTATTAAATAATAAGTTTAATGCGTTCATGACATGCAAGAATGTCGCGATATCGATAAAACTCAAGTTCATTTTTTCTTAGGTCAAACTTGATGTCCCAAAAATTTATCTAGTCTCAGAATAACAATGAGGGTGTTATATAAAAGAGTATTTGTGTTATTTGTTTTTGAACTTGTTGCAATTATAACCTGTAGATAGATTTCTTAGGAATAACCACATAAAAAACCATAAATCAGAACATATTAAATTTTTTCCGTTGTCTTGCCAACTTGTTTGTAAACAACAAAACTCTTTTGCCGTCACAAACAACTTTATTTTGCAAAAAATTGCCCTGAAGGTGATTGACTATCTGACTCGTATTGATTTTGATGACTCGCCGGGCGTGTGGAATTTTTGTAGGAAAGCAACAGGTGCCGGCGTCCCTCGTGAATGTAAATCAATTTCACTTTTTAGTGTTCGACACTAATGAGCAGGTAGAAATGAGCAGGAGGTAAAAAACAAAATCAAATTAAGCAGGTTTTACTCAAACGGTGGCTTGCCTATTTTTGGGCTCGTTGCTCTTTTTAATCCTCAAATAGACCGGCTTCGTGCTAACGAGCATCGTGAGAATTTGCTGTGACTTGATAAACATATTAGAAGCAGGAACTTTCTTAACAGGTAGCGAATGATTCAGGAAATGCTACGGTTTCGATTTTTAATTTTCTTCTAAGGTAATGAAATACCCACTTGTTAGTGTTTTTAATAACATTTTGGCCTTAAGTAATAGAATCAAGAAAGATTAATGGTACTTTTTAGTGATGCTTTAAAATTTAAATGGTATAATCAAATTAAAGGATCATTCTGGTTTATAATTTTCAAAAAATTGGTTTTTTATTCATTTTGCGAAAGTATATACACTCATCCCTCGATTTACACGGTAGATACGTTCTTGGAAAAATCATGCAAAACGAGACACAGAATTCATACAAAGTAGACTGACATTTTCAATTGACCTGAAAACCGCGTAAATCGATCTAAACAAGACAAAGAAAAGTCGAAGATATGTTCATTATAATCGTGTAAAATGAAATATGGATTGAAGAATAAAAGGGTGATTGGTTCATTCAATTCAATTTAATTTTGAAAATTAAAAATGTAAACATAAATTAACAATATTCCTTTCAATTAAAAACAATAAAAAACGTGGAGAAAAACTATATTCTGTACATAAAAGACGCCCCATGCCACCACCTTAATATTTGCGATTGATGTTTTGGAAAAGGGTGTTTTTGGTAACTTTGAACGAGCATTTAAAAGAGTACGTTCATCAATATGATACTGATAAATGGCATAATGCAAAACTATCAGAATAATGGGACCAAATAAAATTTTGTTGTTATGTTTTAAAAACCGTGTAAAAGCGAAATCGTGCAATTTGAGTATCGTACAAATCGAGGGACTAGTGTATGGTATATCTAAAAGTATTGTGTCAAAACATTAAAATGATCGGAGCAGTCTAAACATATTATTTTGTAACGTGTTCGTATAGCAACTTTTACTACCTGAGTGCGTTCGTCCGTATTGTTCGTGCATATTGTCTAATTGTGATGTTGGGAGTGTCCGGTTAGCAAATCGTTGCAATTTCCAATTATCTAAATAGACCAAAATAAACGCAAGGAAGGCTAGAGTAGAAGAAAATAAAGTTTTCGAAGAGGCAGAAGGCATTTTCTATGGCGCAGGCATCGCTGATTAACTTTAGGTAATACTTTTCCTTTAGAAAAGTAAAAAATTTTTCTCAAAACTATATTTTTAAGGTCGGGGGCAGTAATTTCTCCGAAATCGCTGAGCCGATCTTCATGAAATTTTAACCACATATAGTACACATAAACAGCTCTAGTGTGAACTAGATCAAATTGAAGTTTTGATTTTTACTATTTTTGTTTGCCCCAAAATAGTGAAAAAACAACTCAATTTTTGAACGTTTTTTTTTTAAATGTCCGCCATTTTGTTATTTATCGATAAAAATTAATATGCATAGTTCACGCTAGAGCTATACCAATACTGAATGTAAACAATTTTGATTTTTTCAGTTTTCATGAGCCATTTATCACCGCCGGCGCCGCCAGCGAACTACTTTTTTTCCACGGAGTTACCGTCACCCGCCATTTTGAAGTATTAGAAGAGTGCAAAAAAATTGTTTTTCTATGTACTTTAAGAGTGTATTAGTTAACCACAAAAACTTTTTGTAAATATTTATAACAATTCCTTTCTAAAAAAATTTAAAAAAATAGCCCTTTTCTCTGACCGCCTAAACCAGAATGATCCCTTAATAACAAAACCTTTTTTCATTTTTATAATTTTATATTTACCTTTAACTGTGGTCGTAAGTCTCGCAAGCTTCGCGTGTTTAACAAATTTTTAGAATGGAGCACTTTCCTCTGCTGGTAGGAACCAATCATCTAGCTTCTGTTGTTTTTGTGAAATGAGCGATTGCATTTATTTGTTTATTATTACATACTTATAAACTTATGATAAAATACCAATAGGATTTTTAAAGAATTGACTGTGAAAGTAAGCAACTCCACGTCCAGTGAAATGTTACCAATTTTTCACGTCCAAGACGTTGAAGACTTTAAAGATTAAGACATCCACTACAGCCCCTGTGAAAGTGTAAGACTGAAAATTAACACTTTTACTTAATTCATTCAAAATATAACAATATAACTATCTAACATTCCGCAAAATGTATGCACTTCAATTTTTAAGAAGTAAAGATGAAGGTAGTGACTGGTGAAAGAAAGTTTTAAGCTTTATTGAAATAAGGCAGGATAGTTTCAGAGATTAGCAGTAGTACAGATTTTGGTTTTTAAAAATTTATTTGATTTAATTGAATTCAAAATTACCCAAAAACATACTAATACTAAAGTCCTCACACATTAATTTAAGGGGATTTAATTTTTAAATTTATTATTTTTGGAATTATGCTTACAAACTGTGAAAGCTACAACTTACATTCAATTTTATAAGTTTATGAAGCAAGAAAGATAAGGATAAGGATATAAAGTTAAGATAAGGATCTCTTCGCTGACCAATATTACAAGAGGCTGGATAGTCAAAAATCAAAATAACCACAAATTTATTTTATGTAAAAATCTTAACAATTTTGTAAAGAACGCGTTTAAATTCTTAGATTTGATACGATTAAGCAAATTTTTATTAATCTTGCAGATTATATTCTTAAGATATTATTATATAATACATTAACAGAAAATGTAAAAGTTAACTAACTAGACATAAGTGCTTAAAAATTAATCCCTTAAGAAGTCATAAAATCATATTTTCAACTTTTTAATAAATATAGCGTATTCTGAGTAGTGCATCCTTTTACTAAGATAATAACTACGCATTGCAGCCCTTGCTGAGGCGAAGGATATCACCCTTTACTTAAATCCAGTAAAAAAGCACTTTCAACAATTAGAAGAGATCGATTTTGCAGAATGCAAGCCATTGCTAGTGCCGCTGATGCACGTCATATGCCTCCTTTGGGGCAACTCACGGTACTACTGCCACTCTTCAAAAATAACAATTTTACTCAAGCAAACCTGCAATCTTATAATTCATCAGGTAATTCAAATCGGTAATGCAATTTGAGAGAATTCTTAAATTTTAATTTATTTAGGCTAAACGCTTTTTGGATCCATCCTCAATCTTTCACAGCGACATCGACGAGGCCATGCAACGACTTACACTTTGCATTAAAACGCTTAAATTTTTTCGTGATATTTTTGACTACTATAAGGAAAACCTTCAGGATTTTTTTAGGGAAGAGACAAGACCTCCAATATTTTGGACGTTTCATCCGAACGCTGTTTTTAGCCGTTTTGATGCATTTCTTGATCGGTTAAATACAATCCAATGGTTGGTTTTCGTTCATTCTTTTAGGATTTAGATAATTGTAACCCTTATTAATTAAAGGTTTTTCTTCACCGTAATTGAATTTTTGAAATTAGAAAAAGTTGAGATCGGAGGATTGCGGGGAAGACAATTATCAGCTAGAATTACTGCAGTTTATGTTGAATTTAATCAATATTTTACTGCGTTTGCTTCAAAGAGTTATGATGTTTTAGATCCAGATGATCCAACCTTTAATGGGGACTTCATTTCCTTCCAAACTCGTATTTTAGAATTGGACATGAAATTGGCGGCTATTCTGTGTCAAGCATTTGATGATTGCCATAATTTAGAAAGCATTTTTAAGGTACATCTTATTATAAATAATTAATAAAAAAAATACTAACGCCGTAGTTTGTTCTCAGCTCATAAATATTGTGGGCAGTGTTCTAGAAAGACCAAAGATAAAAGAAGAATTTACAAACAAATACTCTGAGATAGTGAAGATGCTGGACGATGAGATGACCATGTGCGAGGGCATCTTCGAGGCCCAAGTGAACCTTGAGGAGGATAAAAAGTATTTCTTTTTTGGTCGAAACTGTCCTCCGGTAACCGCTTGTCTGAGATGGTGTCAGCAGCTTTCCATGCGCATAACTTCTCCTGTTAAACATTTTCAGGCTTTGCAACATCCGTAAGTTGTCCGACTTAGGGGAACTAGGCAGTTAAATTGGTCGAAAATTAAGATTTTTGATATTATGGTGCTATTATTTTAAAATAATACGGTAGCTCATAGCCACGTACAGTACAGCACTGTGCATATTTTTAAGACCCACTCCAATTATTCGGGAACCTTTTTTAAATTGAACAGAGAAGGAAAATCAATGGAAAAGGAAATTTTGAGATTAAAATTTAGCCCTGAATTGACTTGCCTTCTCTGACCCAGAGAAAGCATGCTTAGGAAATTTAAAAGTTCTCGAAACATTGAAGTGGTCATAAAACATAATATTAGTTGTTCAAAGAAGTATTATAGTTAAAGCCCATAGAAAATAAAACTTCAAACTATTCAAAATTAATCCAGTTTTGCTGATAATATGTATAAAAAGCTATAGTACTCGATTTTAAACGAACACACAAAGAATTTTAGAGTTATTTATTTAAGTTATCTTTCATATTGAAATATTTCCAGACCGAATAGTCAGTGAAACTCTCTGAAGGACAAAATATTCTGAATTTAGAAAAAAACCTTTTATGTTTTGTTACAAAATAGTCGATATAAAAAGATTAATTGTGTAGTTTTAAGTAACGATCTTATTTCAACGTCAATTTTGTCTTTGAGATCATTTTTTTGTAGATCAAAGCTGATCTATTGTTTAGCTTCCAATTGCAAAACTTACCTAAAAAAGAGTGCGTATATCCAAGTTTTTTCTTATTTACTCAAATCAATCGATGATCAAATATAGAGATATAGAGATATAGGGAGCACATTTGTAATAATGTTTTTAAATTCATTCAAAAATAATTAAATTGGAATAAGAATTGAAAAACTCGGTGCTTACTAAGTTGATTGTCGCGAATCAAGCGACTCAATCAATTTAAAATAATTAAACTTTTGTGCTGGAGGTATGTAATGTCAAATTTTTTTAAAATATAAAACTAATTTTTGTATTTGAAACTTGTTATTACTATTACATATACACTGAATTTTTATATGTATTTCAAATATTAAACTAATACGTTGTTGCTGCGAACGGACAAGCAGACAGACTAACAAATATGTTTTGCGTTCTAGACTATACTCATATAAATAGAATCACAATTTTGACGGAATACGGAAAATTCAACTGCCTATTACCCTTAAAGTCCTCTCAATACTCTGTTACTAAAATATAAATTTACAGAATTGTTCAAAGTGCAGAAGGGTTGGCACTCGTTAAGCGGTACGAAGAATTAATAGCTAAATTAGGGCTGTTCGAGAATTCTGTTTCGAAACGATGGGCAGATCAAGTAACAACGCAAATAGATGAAAACTTGCAAAAATCATTAATCGATAGAGATTCCACAACGAAAATGCTCATCTTGAACTTTAGTCCGCAACTTTTCGCACTTCTTCGAGAGGTGCACTATCTTAAACAGATGGAAAAGGAGGGAATCCCCGAAAACGGAATAGAATTCTCTGAAAAAAGCGACATATATCGGAGTTACACGCTCAACCTGGAGAAGACTATTGATTGGTACAACGAGGTGCTGATCAATAGCACTGCAGTTGAGCTAGAACTCATTAAAACTGAAATCGAACAGATTGATGCGCTGGTGGAGATCGGGGTACATGAACTCAACTGGAACTCTGAAAGTGAAGATAACAATTAAAATGCTTGTAATAGTAACGAGATAGATTTATATTTTAGATATTACCGACTATTTGCAAAGACTTCGGGATCCAGTTGCTAGTTTACAGAATCGGATGAAGCATACCCAAGGAAATCTCGCTGAGATCCGTAATATTATGTCCGAATGGGCCCGAATACCTTTGTTTGAAAGAAAGGACTCTAAAAAAGATACCGTCCTTTGCTTGGAAGAGAGACCTGAACGAAAGCTAAAAAGATATAACGAAATTGAGACTGCTTCTGAAAAAATTCACAATCTTTTAGCTGATAACATGATACAGTTTAGCATGCAGGACCGCCAGAATGAGCAAATGTGGCAAGATTACGTCTCATTTGTTGATAACGTTGTCTACGAAAATTTACTTCTTACAGTTGGGGTTAGTATGGGATATCTAGCAGAGAATATGGATCCTTCTAATAATTATTCCCCTCTATTTGAGTCTCGGCTGGAACTATTAGAGCCAAATATGATATTTGTGCCTTCTCTAGACCCAGATGATCCAAACGGCTTCAATCATTTGCTTGTTGAACTAATGGATGATATCCTGAAAATGTCCACATTGATCAAGCGATTGAAGGACTCTAGTTCAACTAGTTACCAGGAAGTGATCATCACAAACACCGACATCATAGAGATGCGAAAAGAAATTCTGGAAAGTGTAGATCGTGTTGTTGAAGAAGCAGCAGACCTATGCCATGGTTTTGAACGGTATTCTTACTTATGGTACGATGATCGAAACGAGTGTATGGAATACTTTTTAATGTTTGGAAGGACACTAGATCCTGATGAAATTGATTTGGTCCTTGCAAAGGATCCAGCTGCTCCCCAAGAAAGTCCTCCAACAATTGAGGCTTTTCGGGAGCAGATCGATAACTATGAATCCCTCTTCATGGAAATTGAAGGTATAAAACCTTTTCAAATTTTTAACTCATGGTTTCAAGTCGATGTACGACCATTTCGACAAAATCTTCTCAACATTGTTTGTAAATGGGGCAACATGTTCAAACAACATTTGGTCAATCGTGTAACAAACAGTCTTACAGACCTAGCGAGTTTCATAAGAAAAGCTGACGAAGGACTAATGCAAACCGTAAAAGAAGGGGACTACGATGGCCTGGTCAGCACCATGGCGTACTTAATGCAAGTAAAAGAAAGAGGCGTCACAACCGACGAAATGTTTGAGCCCATGCAGGAAACTATTCAACTCTTAAAATATTACGACATGGATATTCCGGAAGAAGTTAATGTTCTCCTCCAGGAGCTCCCGGAACAGTGGGCTAATACAAAGAAAATTGCTACCACAGTTAAGCAACAGGTCTCACCTTTGCAGGCAACCGAGGTGGTCAGCATTCGAAATCGCATCGCTAACTTTGAGGTGCATATTGCCTTCTTCAGAGAAGTTTTTAAAAATTACGAGTTCTTCAAATACGACTGCGATGATCCCTACGGCCTTCTGAACCGAATTAATCAAGATATTTTTCGACTGGAACAAGTCATGCGAGATATACAGCAGTCAGGCAGCCTTTTTGAGGTTAATGTGCCTGAATTTAAAATTCTAAAGCAATGCAGAAAAGAACTCAGGATGCTTAAGGTATACTTGAAATTTAAATATTGTAGTGCATTTTCCGTTTTACTACATATGTACAAATTAACGTAAATATATCCAGACATTAACACACTATCTGCAATACCACGGTTACTTATGCCTTTTTCGCAGAACGGCGCCGATCGGGGGGTAGTAATGCCCTAATTATTATATATTGCTATGATTTAATTTTTTAAATGATCAACAAATTTATTTCGTTTATTATAAACTATTGTAAAGTAATTGTGATTTTAAATATAAAAAGTTTGCATTTGTATGTAGCTTCGAAATAATGAAGCAATCATATATAATTTACAGACTATTAAGTTCACCATATACTATATTTAGTAAGATTTTAACACATAAATCTTTAGCCTGTAGCATATTCGATGTGATATTATGATATACCATATTAACAGGAAAAAAAACACGGTTAAGTATGAGTCTGGCTCCGCACCATAAACTTTATAATTATATTTTTGCGAATATCTATTTAGTCATAAATCAAAACCTATGCGGACTAAATAAATTAAAACAATATGCAAAGCCTGAGACTGAGCTTAATTCTTACAACTTATATATAGGGGAGAGCTAAATTCCTACATTTTGCCTGCCGAAATTTTGTGATGATATAGGGAAGGCAAAAACGAAAAAGAATTTAAAGTAAATGCCCCATTTGTACCTTTTAGACAACACTACTACCTTAAAATTGTTACCCATACTCTCACATCTAAGCACTCAAAAATTCACTTAACAGTTCTCTTGCACTACTAATAAATACTTTGAAAATATAGGTATGTATACCCTTCTTGCTCCGTTCCTCAAGGAAATGGTCGATCATGTAAAGGGTTTTTACATACTGTTGACATTCCTTACCTATTTTATGTTCCAAGACTTAACTCATAGCTGGCACCTAGGGATCAAATTGACCTCAGCCTCATAATTCCCATACCCGTTTTTTAATTTATTTTTCGTATTTCAATATTGGATATTTCTTTACTTTTTTTTTTTTTCTATATCATTAGAGCATTATAAAAGTTTCGTAACTATTTTCTAAATTAAAAATATTGTTAGTTGGCTTACAACAAGCATGTTTGTAACTGGGGTCACGCAGACCCCGCAGTGTCAGCTACGAGTTAACTGACGTTTTTGATCGTTAATACACTGCCTTAGATTATCGAGGGAAAACTGAAGTATATGTCGCTCTCTAAGTCTTAAGGACCGTATCTATAAGTATTGATCAAATCAGTGATCATGATTATTTAAACATTTTCAGCAATTGTGGGACTACGTCTACATTGTCCGCACAAGCATAGAAGATTGGAAGACCACCCCATGGCGGAAAGTGGACGTTGAAAACATGGATATTGAATGCAAGAAGTTTGCGAAAGATATTCGATTGCTTGATAAAGAAATGCGTCCATGGGACACATTTATTCAGCTCGAATCGACTGTTAAAAACATGTTAACATCCCTGCGCGCTGTTGGTGAGCTCCAGAATCCTGCCATTCGGGAACGTCATTGGAATCAGCTTATGGTGTCCACTAAGGTTAAAATTTCTGAAATTATACGATTTCTTGTTTTTCTTGAATTTTTTCAAGCTTTGTATATATGCAAGGACTCACCGTCCACCGTGCCAACAGGCCGGGGATCCTTTGTACAGTCACTGAACGTTTCTAAACGTATTTATTTTTTCCAGAGTTTAGCAGCTCTTCCTAAAGAAGTTACCGTAAGTGTTAGGTTAAGAATGGATCGATCAGAGCACCTAATCATCTTCCAGGACGATATCTATTCTGTAGAAAAGCTGTATTCTTTGTAAAATTATAGCTAAAATGTTAACACTTTTCATCTTCATTGCATAACTCTCATTAATTTCATACAAGTTGATTCCATAAATTTCCTTCTCTTTGTCGGAAAAATATGATTAGAGGTAATTCGATTGAAAGAAAAAATTATAAAACCATTTTTATTTAATTCATACATATATTTTCTAGGTTTAATATGAATATTTCAAAAATAGGGCAACAAAATAGACACAATTAACTTTAAGTTGTTCAAACTTAAACTCGATTCAAGCCAAAAGTATTGAACATTTTAACTTAAAACACAGTAACAATATGAAACTCAAAAATTCATAAGATGCTATTTCATGTTACGATCAAAATTTGTAAAATATTTTGAAAGTTACATATTCTCATTTAACAAAAATAATAAAAAACTGTAAAATAATTTCTAAAACATTAAAAGAATTCACGGAAATGTGATAGAAAAATTGTTACTATAATTTCAAAATTTTTAAAATAATACTAATAATTTTGTTTTGTTTATACATAACCGTTAATGAAGTACTATATGAAGACATTGATTATACTTTAGTTTAAACAGTTACTTATTACGTACAAGCTATATTTGTAGAAATATTTTACCTTATACATATATATATAGAGTACAAGCAAGTAAAAAATGGTTTTAAAATGTGAGGGTACCTTTTAGCATTCATTTGGAAACATATAGTACTTAGTTATAAAATATAAAACAATACTTTATATTTACTAAATAATATATAATTAATCATTTCGCTTTGCATACTACATTGATCCTATACAAATTCAGCTCTAGGTACATATATATAAAAACTGACATCATTACATTTCGATCAATGGCTTTAAGAAACTAGGCCGTTTCTAAACAACTGAATCGCCAAAGAAAAAGTCTTTCAAACTATTTCATGGATGGAGATGACAAAAAAGAACGCGATGAATCGATCGTCGTTATCAAAAAAATTCAGAAATAAGAAAATGGTCATTAATAAGATTCTTTAAGATCGAATATCACCTTTATCATGCTTTCCAAAAAGTAAATAAGAATTCAAATGATTTTAACTAGTCGACTAGAGTTCATATTCCATCACAGTTTCATCTCATGCTCATTTCGACCTTCGCGCACCCACCAACATTTGCTTGTCTCATCTCTTGCGACCTCTATTTTAGATTTCAGGCATATAGGATTTAAAAAACTTGACTATTTCTTTCTCAAAGCACCACTTCTCAGATTTTGTCCATCTGTTAGAGGAAGATTTGGTCCGTCTTTAAGACTTGGCTTTCTCATTTGTAGGTCAAATTCATCATGGACCACGACACGACTCTGGCCGAGTTGCTGGCCCTCAATCTGCACGAATGCGAGGAAGAAGTGAAGAACATCGTGGACAAAGCTGTTAAGGAAATGTCCATGGAGAAGATTTTACGTGATCTGAACACGACTTGGTCTGCGATGGAATTCGAGCACGAGATCCATGCAAGGACTGGCTGTAGCTTGCTGAAGGCCTCTGAGGAGCTCATAGAAACCCTCGAGGATAACCAAGTGTGCTTGCAAAATTTAATAACCTCAAAATACATTGCCCACTTCCTCGAGGAAGTTTCCGGGTGGCAGAATAAGTTAATGATAGCCGATCAAGTGATAACAGTTTGGTTCGAAGTTCAGCGCACTTGGACCCACCTCGAAAGCATCTTCATGAGCTCTGAGGATATCCGAAAGCAGCTTCCTGTTGACTCCGAGCGATTCGATAGAATTGATGCGGAATTTAAAATACTGATGCAGGAAATGTCGGTGACATCGAATGTTGTAATTTCAACAAATCGAGATGGTCTTTGCGAGCGTCTTGAGCGTTTGCAGAAAGAACTCACACTTTGTGAGAAAGCCTTGGCTGAATATTTGGAAACAAAACGTCTTGCATTCCCTCGGTTCTACTTTATTTCTTCGGCAGATTTGCTGGACATCTTAAGCAATGGTATCCAACCGGAGCAAGTCACTAAACATCTTACAAAGCTATTCGATTCAATCGCTAAATTAAAGTTCAAAAAAGAACCTCCTGACACTGGGGCTGTAGTATCAGCTCTTGGGATGTATGCGAAAGACGGAGAGTACGTTGAATTCGACAAGGAGACCGACTGTCGTGGAGCTGTGGAGATTTGGTTGAACCGCGTCCAAAACATCATGCGATCATCCCTTAGATTTTACATTTCTGAAGCAGTTGTCACTTACGAAGAAAAACAGAGGGAGCAATGGTTGTTCGATTATCCAGCCCAAGTATCTCTGTGCGGATCCCAAATTTGGTGGAGCACTGAGGTAAATATCGCGTTCAGTCGGCTCGAGGAAGGCTACGACAATGCAATAAAGGATTACTACAAGAAACAGGTCTCACAGCTAAGTGTGCTTATTTCACTGCTCCTTGGAGAGTTGACTAAAGGAGATCGACAAAAGATCATGACCATTTGCACTATAGACGTCCACTCAAGAGACGTAGTCAGCAAAATGATTCAAGCGAAAATTGAAAGTGCCTCTGCGTTCATGTGGCAGTCCCAACTCAGGCATCGCTATGACGATAAGGAGCGGGACTGCTTTGCTAATATCTGCGATGCAGAATTTCGATATTCCCATGAATACCTCGGGAATACGCCACGCCTTGTGATCACTCCTCTGACCGATCGATGTTACATCACCTTGACGCAATCCCTGCATTTGGTAATGGGCGGTGGACCTGCAGGTCCTGCAGGAACTGGTAAAACGGAAACGACAAAGGATCTGGGTCGAGCTTTAGGGATCATGGTATATGTATTTAATTGTTCGGAGCAAATGGACTACAAGGTACATACAAAATTCTTACACTGCACTATAGTAAACATAAAATTACGCATGGGATGGAATTCACCCCATCACTTCCAGCTTGTAGCAACTTTCAGTTTCTATACTATGCTACATATACCCGAATGTTTCTATTACAGTTTAGTTCGACTTTTCAAGCTATATACAATACTTTAAAATATGTTACATTGTTCAGCTATAAATCAAATACAAATTTTTGGTGTGAACAGCCAGAAAATCAACCAGAAGCTCCTCTTATCTATGTATATCCATAATGTACATGTGTATGTAACCAAAAATTCAAAAATTTTTATCTAAATGTTGATTGTTGATTTTTTGTAGGATAATACACAAAGTTAATTTATATAATATATATAACCGGCCAAACCCGATTTTAGGATAAATTCGTTCTAGGCTCAACTATTTTAGCTGGCACTAGTTTTATTTAAATCAAATTATTTCAAAACTATTATACTTTTTGGTGCGTACCAAAAATTCACTTGAAATTTTTTTTAGTTACGAAAGAGGTGAAATAAAAAACTAATAAATATTTAATTAACCTATCGATTGATTTTTTATGGGTCATAGTAGCTAAGTAACAATTTTTTGACGAATTACTACCAACGCCTGTGAAAAACTTAATTTTGACTGATATAAAAAAATAAAATTAATTCTAGTCTATTGGTTAAATAATGTGGTAGCAATTACACTTATAAAAATCTATTTAATCCCATCAGTCCTGCGGAAATATTTACAAAGGATTGGCTCAAACAGGGGCATGGGGCTGCTTTGATGAATTCAACCGTATCACAGTTGAGGTCCTTTCAGTTGTTGCAGTACAAGTAAAATCCATCCAGGACGCAATTCGGGATAAGAAATCAAAATTTAATTTCATGGGTGAAATCATCACTTGTGTTCCAACTGTGGGCATTTTTATTACGATGAATCCTGGATATGCAGGTCGCACAGAGCTTCCCGAAAATTTAAAGGCCCTCTTCAGACCCTGCGCCATGGTTGTGCCGGACTTTGAGCTAATCTGTGAGATTATGTTGGTCGCGGAGGGCTTCCAAGAGGCGAAAATACTCGCGAGAAAATTTATTACACTATACACTCTATGTAAAGAGTTATTATCTAAACAGGATCACTATGATTGGGGATTGCGAGCCATTAAATCCGTTCTAGTTGTTGCTGGATCACTGAAGGTAAGACCCTTTTATAAATTTATTACATAGCTTGATATATCCTACTTATTTTTCTATTTTTATTAATAACCTCAATCCCATTATACGTGTTCACTTCTAATTTCTGTTTTCTGATATAACAACTTTTTGTATATTTGAGTCGGAACTTCTCAATTAACTTAAGATTGTCTTGTACTTCACAAATTTTAAATAAGTTAACTACATAAATAACCTCTAATTTTTCCCTACCTAGCGAGGTGATCCTGGTCGACCTGAGGAAGAGGTCCTGATGCGAGCACTGAGAGATTTCAATATTCCAAAAATTGTTACGGACGATATGCCGGTTTTTATGGGTTTAATAGGGGATCTCTTCCCAGCTTTGGACGTTCCGCGAAAACGCGATCAGGATTTTGAAAAGACCGTCAAACAAGCAACGGCTGATCTACTTTTACAACCTGAGGATAATTTTGTGCTTAAAGTTGTACAACTGGAAGAGTTGCTCGAAGTTCGACACTCTGTTTTCATTGTTGGTAACGCCGGGACGGGGAAAACTCAGGTGTGGAAAACACTTTACCGCACCTACCAAAACATAAAACGGAAACCGATCTACAACGACCTCAACCCAAAGGCAGTCACCAACGATGAACTCTTTGGAATCATAAATCCAGCAACTCGAGAGTGGAAGGACGGCCTATTTTCTGTGATTATGAGGGAGCAAGCCAACATCACTGGAGATCAGCCCAAATGGATTATTCTTGATGGTGATATCGATCCTATGTGGATTGAGAGTTTAAACACAGTGATGGATGATAATAAAGTTCTCACTTTGGCGAGCAACGAAAGGATCGCTCTCACACCTACAATGCGACTTTTATTTGAAATCTCCAACTTGCGAACTGCAACACCTGCTACAGTATCTAGAGCTGGAATTTTATATATTAATCCACAAGATTTGGGATGGAATCCGTAAGACATCTATATTTTTCAATAGGTAACAAATCTATAAATAATTCTGTGTACTTCCAGATACGTTACTAGTTGGATAGAAACTCGGGAACAGCCAGCAGAGAAATCAAACCTAGTCATACTATTCGACAAGTATATTCCCGCCTGCCTCGAGAATATTCGAACTCGTTTCAAGAAGATAACTCCAATTGCGGAAATGGCGCATATTCAAATGCTTTGCCATTTATTGGACTGTTTTTTAACAGCGAGTAACACGCCCCCGGACTGCCCGAAGGAGTGGTATGAGTTCTATTTTGTTTTCGCGTGCGTATGGGCGTTCGGTTCAGCGATGTTCCAGGATCAGTCCATCGACTACAGAGTTGAATTCAGCAAGTGGTGGCTAAACGAGTTTAAGACTGTTAAATTCCCTCCAGGGGGGACAGTCTTTGACTATTTTCTTGATGCTGAAACAAAAACTTTTCTTCCATGGTCAGATAAATTACCAAAATTTGAACTCGATTCTGATTTGCCGCTTCAAGCGGTTTTGGTTCATACATCGGAGTCAATTCGTTATAGGTATTTTTTGGACCTGCTAATGGAAAAAAAACACCCTGTTATGTTGGTAGGTAATGCTGGCTGCGGCAAAACGGTTTTGGTAAATGAAAAACTCCAAAATCTTTCGGACAATTATGCTTTGGCAAAAGTACCTTTCAATTTCTATACTACCTCGGAGATGCTGCAAAAAATTCTTGAGAGACCTTTAGAAAAGAAGGCCGGCCGCAACTACGGACCTCCTGGAAGTAAAACACTCATTTACTTTATTGATGATATGAACATGCCCGAGGTTGACATGTATGGCACTGTACAACCACATACTCTAATAAGACAGCACCTGGATTATGGACATTGGTACGACAGAAATAGGCTAACTTTAAAGGACATTCACAACTGCCAGTATGTGTCCTGCATGAATCCGACTTCTGGAAGTTTCACAATTAATCCGAGACTTCAGCGACATTTTTGTGTGTTCGCCGTCAGCTTTCCTGGCGCCGAATCCGTCAGCTTCATTTGCTCCTCAATCCTTTCGCAGCACTTCGCGAACGCCGAACAAAAATTTAGTCTTGGAGTGACGAGAATGGTTGGCAACATCGTCACAGCCTCCCTGGCACTCCACAACAAGGTCGGCCAATTCTTCCTGCCGACCGCAATCAAGTCTCACTACATCTTCAATCTGAGGGACTTAAGCAATGTGTTCCAGGTTAGTTCATTTTAATTTGAAATCTTCATTCAAAAATACGATCTGAAGTCCTTTTGGCATTTGAATAACATATAAAATACATCCTTGTGTTTACTTATTCTTACTTACAGAATACTTACTCTATAATTGCATTTTTATTTAATAATGTACACATACTTAAACCTTAGATCATAAACCCCATAATTTTGTCAACAACCCCTCAATTTTCTCAAGCTTTTTTCTTTAATAAGGAATATAATTTTCTACACATGTATATATTATATAAAAATATACATATATTTATTTTAGTTTTTCATTATTAAATTAATTTTCTTCACAGACAAGTACACTGTAGATTTAAATTAATCGTTTAATTTCCATTAATTACAAGCAGTTTATAGCTGATCAAAAATTCGCGATATACGACCGATGTGTTTTAAATTTAAAACTTTGTGAAATGTTTTACCTGAGGAAATGAAAGCGATCCTAAAGTAAAACTAAAAATGGTTGTCTATCAGTCTATACGAACGGATTTATCTTAAATCTGTTAAACTTAACAACATATAATTTACACAGATTTTAGGTAGTAAATAAACATGGGACCAACATAAGATCACTTTTAACGAGAGGTCCTAAAAAATTAATTAAATAACATTTTTAAGGTCTGTATGTAATGTATTCAGGCCTTATCTGCAATTACCTAAAATGAGCAGAAAATACTCAGCTCAAAATTCAAAAAGTAGCTATTTTTCTTAAAAGAAGGTTACAAACGAAATTGAATTCATGACCCTCAATTTTTTCGAAATAATTTCAAGGGGTCCTTTCTCTTATTGCTGAAATTTGTTTGAACTCGGTTCTGTAGAAAATTGCTAGGTATGTACAAAAATTTATTTTACCTTATTAATAATGTTAGACGAAATATAGTCATAGCGTTTTAAGAAAAGTATTTTTTTCCAGTAAGTGTGTCTAATTGTGCATTTTACATTTTACATCTTTTTTTTTTAATAATTTCTACATACGCCTGATTATTGAATAACTTATTAAAGTAATACGCTCTAATAATTTGACTTTTGCAAGAGTACCCTTCTTATTCCATTTTCCTAGGGTCTCTTATTCAGCACCAGCGATTGCCTTACATCATCTTCGGACATGATACGGCTTTGGCAGCATGAAACCCAACGAGTTTATGGTGATAAATTCACAGAAGACAAAGACATTGATGCTTTCACTAAGATGCAGCACGACATCGTCAAAAAGTCCTTCGAGGAAATCGACGAGTCGATTATTTTTGATAAGCCCAATATCTACTGCCACTTTGCAGGTGGTATAGGTGAGCCCAAATACATGCCAATTAAGGGGTGGATGGAGCTGCGCACCCTGCTCCAGGAAGCCATGGCCTCTTACAACGATTTAGTTGCAGCCATGAATTTGGTGCTCTTCGAGGACGCTATGATGCATGTCTGCAGGTAAGCATAAATTTGAGATTGTGTGTGAAAAAATAAATATTTTTAACTTAGATACAGCAGTTTAGTTTGCATACTTTCAAATTATTTATATCCATGAAGACTGTACCATTTTGTAACAATAAGAAATTATATAACTGAAAACACTTTTAAAATATATTCAATATTTAAATTTGAAAACAAAAATCAATTATCCAATAAATTAATATTATACATACATATATGAAATTTAATAGAAGTCTGTGGAAATTAATAATTTAAAAGAAGTGTCCGTTAAAATTTCATCTTATTGGTTTGGCTATCTCAAAATTCCAAATCAACGACAATAACCATCCCTAATACATATATTAATATCAAATTTTTGGAATTTTTCTATCACCTTATTTGGCCCGGTATTTTGAATTTCGAAAATTGAGTAATAGTGAAAATCTCTGAACGCCGGGTTTCATGATTTTCTTCTGAAATTGTAATATTCTCTTTTACTAATTTCGAAAATAGTTTTGATTAATTGAATATCTTGCTATAATCGTTAAACACAAGTATTTTGATCTTTTTTGATCTAATTATATTTTTTTGTATCGATTGAGAAACATTAAAATTTAGCACACAATTTCACTTTCGGTTGTTATTCCAACTATTATTAACACATATTTATAAATGGGAATTCTCAATGAAATGTTTATTTATAAAATGTAACCTGATAGACGCGCTTATTTTTAGTGCTATCCTTTACTTACAGGATCAATCGAATTCTCGAATCCCCTCGAGGAAGTGCTCTTCTAGTTGGTGTAGGTGGAAGTGGTAAGCAATCTTTATCCCGCCTAGCCGCTTTTATATCGAGCTTAGAAGTAACTCAGATTCAACTTAGGAAAGGGTATGCTATTCCAGATCTCAAGGTAAATTTGCTATTGCTCCTTCGAGTTTAGTTTAAAAGAAAATAGAGAATTAGATTAAAATGTATATTAATTAATCCTTAGAATGAATTGTCCGGTTTGTACTTAAAAGCTGGCTTGAAAAATGTTGGGATAATGTTTCTGATGACAGACGCCCAGGTCCCTAACGAATATTTTTTGGTGTTAATAAACGACATCCTTTCAACTGGCGAAATTCCCGATTTATTTTCGGACGATGAAGTTGAGAATATTATCGCTGGTGTACGGAACGAGGTCAAAGGAGCAGGAATGATGGACACCCGAGAAAATTGCTGGAAATTTTTCATAGATAGAGTCCGAAAACAGCTTAAAGTTGTTCTTTGCTTCTCCCCTGTTGGGTCGACCTTAAGAATTCGTTCCAGAAAATTTCCAGCAATAATAAATTGTACATCGATCAATTGGTTCCATGAATGGCCCCAGGAAGCACTTATGTCTGTAGCCATGAATTTTCTACAGGAGAATCCAGTTCTTCCCGACATACACAGAGATGCGGTTGCAAAATTTATGGCATACGTTCATACTTCAGTAAATCAAACCTCGAAAGTTTATTTACAAAATGAAAGACGGTATAACTACACTACTCCCAAGTCATATTTGGAGCAGATCAGTCTTTACTTGAAACTACTCAATCAGAAGCATGACGACCTCCAAAGTAAGATAGAGCGGCTAGAGAATGGTCTTGAGAAGTTGAGGACAACTGCAATCCAAGTGGCCGACTTGAAGGTGAAATTGGCTGTCCAGGAAATAGAACTAAAAGAGAAGAATGAGGCCGCGGACGCACTTATTGAAATTGTAGGAATTGAAACTGAAAAGGTACAAACTGAGAAAGCAGTCGCTGATGAGGAGGAAATGAAAGTTGCAATCATCGCGGATGAGGTCTCAAAAAAGCAGAAAGACTGCGAGGAGGACCTCCTCAAGGCAGAGCCAGCTTTAGCCGCTGCTCAGGAGGCGCTCAACACCCTCAACAAGGCCAATCTGACCGAATTAAAATCGTTTGGATCCCCTCCTGGAGCAGTTACAAACGTAACCGCTGCTGTTATGGTTCTCCTTGCACCCGGTGGCAAGGTTCCAAAGGAGAGGAACTGGAAGGCAGCTAAGGTCATGATGGCAAAAGTGGACACCTTCTTGGAGTCACTCATCACTTACGATAAAGAAAACATTCACCCAGAGATAATCAAAGCCATCCAACCGTATCTTAAAGACGCAGAGTTTGAGCCAGAGTTCATCAGATCGAAGTCAGCAGCTGCGGCTGGGCTGTGCGCTTGGGTCATTAATATCATTAAATTTTACGAAGTCTTTTGCGATGTTGAGCCAAAGAGGAAAGCCCTTGCTCAAGCCAATGCAGAGCTCGCTGCTGCTCAGGATAAGTTGAGCTCCATTAAGAGGAAAGTCGCTGTAAGTTTTCCTAGATTTTCTGTTCTTATTACTGCAATAAGAAATTTATTTTCTTTTATTGACATAAATAAAGATTCCATATATTGACACTATAGAAAACAGCTCAAACACTCAAGTCCTGTGAAGATGATAAATCCTTTCCGATAGACCTCATCTTTGGGAAAATTCGTTTACCTGTATTATAATTATATGCCAAAATTGAACTCTAAGTTTAAGCCCGGCTTGAGTTCTTAATTCAAGATTCAACCAACCTAAGCAAGGTTTTGATTATAGTTGATATTAATTTTGATCAACCCTGAACTATGTAGTTTGAGATGGCTTACTTTAATAACGCTACAGAATGCAAAAGAAACTTTTACCATTTTGCGAAGTAAAACGAAATTTGTTATTAAAATATGCTGGATTTTTCAGGTCCGAGCAGGGTCTTACTTTTAGATTGTAGGGACAGGATGGATTGTTAGTAACTACTGCACAAAGGGTTTTTTTTATAATTTTTGTATTACTAAGAAAATATCCTTTTTGCAGTTGTTGTTAACTTCAATAGTGCAGGCGATTGCAGAAAATGCGATTTTAAAAACAGTTTATTTCTTAAATTAAATTAAAAATACTTCTAAAATATCGAAGTTTGCTATAGATTTGTGTACAAATAAATATACATAAACACGTAGATTTCGTAAAACAAAATAATACAAATTTCATTTCAAAATGAAATATTTTCGCTTTAGAAATTAAAACTGCTAACTTTCAACTCACTCCAACATCTTAAAATGAAACAATTATTGGAATTTCAAAGAATCAATTGAATAAGATTTATATTTACTGTGTTAAATATCGAATTATTATACTGACTGAATTGCCTTAAACTATTTGTAAATAAAAGACGTCTTTGTTTAAGCAATAGTATTACTTATCTAAAAGATCTACGAAATACAAAAAATTGGGGTATGTAGAAAAAGTAGTAGTTTTTTTCATATTGGGGTCAACAGTTTCGAAAACGGGATTTTAATAATTTGCATTTAAGGATTTCAAACTAACTGGAACGTTTTTTAGAAAATGGGGATCTAGTATATTTATAATAAAAATTAAAACCTTAAAAGTAAGGGTTCCTAATCTTTATATATCTAATTTATATTTATGCTTATTTATTTGAACTATGTACATAAATTAATAATATTTTTCTTTACCTTCAAGTAAATGTAGTAGATTGATTTACAACGTATATAATATGACTTTTTAGCACTTTATCGCTTAAAGTTATCATTTTTTCTTAGTCCCTGGAGGAACAACTAGCGAAGTTAACAGCGGATTTTGAGAAGGCGACTGCTGATAAATTGCGTTGCCAACAGGAAGCTGACGCCACTCAAGCAACCATCCAGCTGGCGAATAGGCTGGTCGGAGGCCTGGCCAGCGAAAACGTCCGGTGGGCTGAAGCAGTGGCAGAGTAAGTGACGCCCTTAAAAAATAACGAGAAAATTCAAACGTTTCTTCTGGCATTAGCTTCGTAAAACAGGGTATTACACTGCCAGGAGACATCCTGCTGATCACCGCCTTCATTTCGTACGTCGGCTGCTTCACCAAGCAGTTTAGACTGGATTTGATGAATAAAATGTGGTACCCATTCCTGCGCGCTATAGATCCTCCGATTCCAATAACCGAAGGACTCGATCCTTTGTCCCTCCTTACAGACGACACAACTGTGGCTGTTTGGCATAACGAAGGTCTTCCTAGTGACCGAATGTCTATTGAGAATGCAACAATTCTATCCAATTCGGATAGGTGGCCGCTGATGATTGATCCACAGGTAAAGAAACAAATTTAATACAATATTATACATTTCTTATAACAATTTGTTACTAGCTCCAAGGGGTTAAGTGGATCAAACAAAAGTATGGTGATGACCTGAAAGTAATTCGATTAGGGCAGAAGGGTCATTTAGAAACAATCGAAAAGGCACTGACTGAAGGCAGCACAGTGCTTATAGAAAATATTGGGGAAAATCTTGATCCGGTTTTTGATCCTCTTCTGGGACGAAATCTAATAAAGAAGGGAAAGTACGTTCAAGATTCTGAATGTGGAGGCAGTATTAATTTTCAAATATTTTTAGAGCCATCAAGTTGGGCGATAAGGAAATCGAGTACAACTCAAGCTTTCGCCTTATTCTACATACAAAATTGGCTAATCCACATTATAAGCCGGAAATGCAGGCTCAAACTACGCTTATTAATTTCACTGTAACTCGCGATGGTTTGGAAGATCAACTACTCGCCGAAGTTGTTAAGGAAGAGCGACCTGATCTAGAAGAACTAAAGGTGGGGTTTAACGATAATAGTAATAATATAGTAATAATATTAGTTTCTCTTACCATTGAATAAAATTATATTTTATAACATTGAAATATAATCACTAAATAATTTTTTCAGGCTGAGCTCACTCATCAACAAAACGACTTCAAAATAATGCTCAAAAAATTGGAAGACGATCTTCTATCGCGCCTGTCTTCCGCGGGGGGAAACCTTTTAGGTGATACAGCGCTCGTCGAGAATTTAGAAACAACCAAGAAAACTGCAGCAGAGATTGAGGAGAAGGTAGATAATTTTTGAAATAGCTAACCATCGAATTAGTTAAATCGTCTTGTCTTCAGGTGGCCGAAGCAAAAGTAACATCCCAAGAAATAGACGTAGCTCGAGAGCACTACCGACCGGCAGCAGCCAGAGCGAGTTTGTTGTACTTTATCCTGAATGATCTTAATACAATTAATCCCATATACCAGTTTTCCTTAAAAGTACGATTATCTGAAATTTTTGAAAAATTCATAATTCCCAATTTATCTTATACTCAAGGCATTCAGCGTGGTTTTTCAAAAAGCCATAGCAAAAGCAGAACCCTCGGATGACGTACCCGTGCGAGTTACAAACTTAATCGATTGCATCTCGTTTTCAGTGTTTCAGTACACGTCCAGAGGACTTTTTGAATGTGATAAACTTATTTTTGCATCGCAAATGACCTTTCAGGTGAGTATATGGTATTAACAAACTATTATATATATGTTAAAATGAATAGCATATCAATAAGTACTATTTATAAATAAGAGTTGCTTTTTACATTTTTACTTTTCTCAAAAATTATTGAATAGCTTGATTCTTCAACAAGTTTTTAAAAAAGACTGCATTATAAAGATATTGCAAGTCGAGCAAATTTTTGTTCAAAATATTCTTCAGATACGCAGAAAAATCATAGATGCAATTAAAATAGTTACAAATAGTATTAGGTAACAGATTTTTGCTGCACAAGTCATATTTTAGTTAAATTCATAAAACGTCGCATTTTTGGAATTATCGTATTTAAGACGAATATAACAGGCAAGCTAGAAAATTAATAAATCATTACTTATGTACAGAATATAATTAATATTTAGGCACGGAATATTAGGACAATGTTTTATTTATTTACTTTTAATGCAAAAATATGTTATTATAATAATTATATCAATAATAATATTATTGTGTACCGTATAGATAAAGTTTATAAAAGTTGAATATTAGATAAATCCGTTAAGATTTTAGTATTAAAAATCTAAAATCTGATTAAATCAAGTTTAATTTAATTTAGAGTTAACTTTCTTTACTAACAAGTTTCTTTAAATAGTCTTTGGTTTTTAACACAAACAAAAATATGTATTTTCAAGTCCTGTGCAAAATATCAAATATTTTAAATCTAAACAATTTTTATTTGAAATCAATTATTGGAATATTCTTAGTAAGTAATTAAATGAAATAAAAGGTTATTTGAATTTTTTAATTAGTAATTTTGTATTCAGCTTTGTAAATATGCAAGATGGAGCACACCAATCCGTTTCTTGCCTTTTTTTTATCAATATAGTTTTGATACCGACTTTTGCAAACGTACTATTTTGTAACATATTGTACTAGAAGTGAAATTTTAGGTTCAGTAACTTTAATAAGTATTAATAAGAATATAATCTTTTAATTTAAAAGTAAAAACAAAAATTAAATTAATTGGAAAAAAATGATGAAATTTGAAAATTTCTAAAACAAATACATATACATATGTATGTAATTGCTTAAATTTAAAATACTCAAGTTCTATTAGTTTAGTTAATTAGTTTGGTGTGCTCGATTGATGTAACTATTTGCAGAATAAATAAAAATGTAATTTTTCAGATTTTATTAATGAGCGAAGAGATAACGTCCACAGAGCTCGATTTCTTGCTACGCTTCCCCATCAAGCCGCACGTCACCAGCCCCGTCGATTTTCTGTCGAACACCTCATGGGGGGGCATCTGTAGTTTGGCCTCCAAAGATGAGTTCCGGAACTTGGACAGGGACATTGAGACCTCGTCCAAGCGATGGAAAAAGCTGGTTGAATCGGAGCTGCCTGAAAAAGAGAAGTTCCCGCAGGAGTGGAAGAACAAAACCGCCCTCCAGCGGCTCTGCATGATTCGAGCTCTAAGACCAGACAGGATGACATACGCCCTATCGTTAGTAAACCCATAAAATAACCGAATAAATTACTTATTAATTTTAAAACCTTCCAGCGACTTCATTGAGGAAAAGTTGGGGTCGAAGTACGTCGAGAACAGAACTGTAGAGTTCTCGAAGTCTTTTGAAGAGGCGAGTCCCTCGACCCCTATTTTCTTCATTCTATCGCCGGGCGTGAATCCTTTAAAGGACGTTGAAGCCCTCGGTAAAACTCTAGGCTTCACAATTGATGTTGGCAATTTCCATAATGTGTCCCTTGGTCAGGGCCAGGAAGTTGTCGCCGAGGAAGCGATGGACAAGGCAGCGAAATGCGGACACTGGGTTATTCTTCAAAATATTCACCTTGTTCGCAAGTGGCTACCGGTCCTGGAGAAAAAACTAGAGTTTTACGCGGAAGGCTCTCACCCCAACTATAGGGTTTTTATGAGTGCCGAACCAGCGGCGACAGCGTCAGCGCATATAATCCCACAGGTTAGCTAATTTTAAAAATTTAACTATAGTATAAACGTAGAGGCTAAAATGTCCTTGATCCTTTTCTAGGGTATCCTAGAGTCGTCAATAAAAATAACAAATGAGCCCCCTTCTGGGATGCAAGCGAACCTTCACAAGGCGCTGGACAATTTCACTCAAGAGACCCTCGAAATGTCCGGAAAGGAAGCCGAGTTCAAGGTCATCCTGTTCGCACTCTGCTATTTTCACGCGGTCGTTGCCGAAAGGCGGAAATTTGGACCGCAGGGCTGGAATAAAATTTACCCATTTAATGTCGGTGACCTGAACATAAGCGTTTCGGTTCTGTTCAACTATCTGGAGGCGAACTCTAAGGTCCCGTGGGAAGACTTGCGCTACTTATTCGGGGAAATTATGTACGGCGGCCACATAACCGACGACTGGGATCGCCGGCTTTGCATCGCTTACCTTGAGGAGTATATGCAACCGGACCTGGTCGACGGGGAACTCATGTTGGCCCCAGCATTCCCTGCACCGCCCAACACAGACTATGCTGGCTATCACACATACATTGACGAAATGATGCCTTCTGAGTCACCCTATTTGTACGGGTTGCATCCGAACGCTGAAATCGGCTTCTTGACCACAACGTCTGAAAAGATATTCAGGACAGTGTTTGAGATGCAGCCAAGGGATGCTGGATCCTCTGGTGGCGCCACTGTAACTAGAGAAGATAAAGTGAAGCAAATTGTAGACGAAATTATGGAAAAACTCCCGGAGGAATTTAATATGACCGAAATTATGAACAAAGTGGAGGAGAGAACACCATATGTGATAGTGGCGTTTCAGGAGTGCGAACGAATGAACTATCTTACAAGTGAAATGAAAAGGAGTTTAAAAGAACTAGATCTCGGTCTGAAGGTAAATTATCTAAGGAAAACAGGAAGCGATTATGTTTTGATACTCTAGTTAAATTTAATTCTTGCCGTTACAAACTGGAAACATTTTCATTACTTTTAATCATACACCGTCTTGTTGAAAACACATATCTTCCACATCCATATTTTCAATTTCATGCCTAAGAAAAATTTACAAAACAAAAATATATAAAACCTATTCCAAAAAAATTCCAAGCCCTAAAATTTATAAAATAAAATAATTAAATTAAAAGTCCTCCACTATTACTTTCAACATTAATTAGAAGACTTTCCAAGATTTTTGAAGTCGGTGTGAAAAGCTGACTTATGTATACCTATAAATTCGATACTAAATAATTAAGGCAATCAGATTGTTTTGAATACCTAGTATTGGATTAATATTAGTCAAATTCTCGCACCGACTTCAAAACTCTAAGAAAGTTTTGTATTTATTTAATATTGAAAGTAATAGCACAAGAATTTTAATTTGTTTTCATATAATTTCATCGCTGCTTACTAACAATAAACCGCCATTTTTGGTCCGCCATTTTGAATCCACACAGTTGCGTACCGAATGTATAATCATGTTCAACAAAAATAGAACCATCAAAATTGATTCACGCGTTCAACAGTTAGGCGCGAGCAGACATTAAAAAAACATACATACGGGTTGAATTGATAACCTCCTCTTTTTATGAAAGTCAGTTAAAAAAGATATTAATTCTAATAAATTGGTTTTAATTTGTCAATGCCGGTTACTAAATGTGATATTATCTTTTAACTTTATTATATAAAAAATAGGGAGAACTCACAATTACGTCGGACATGGAGGAGTTGGAAAACTCGTTATTTTTGGACCAGGTACCGCCAATCTGGGCAGCGAGGGCGTACCCCTCCCTGCTGGGACTGACTTCCTGGTTTGTGGACCTTCTCTTGCGGCTGCGGGAGCTCGAAACATGGTCAACGGATTTTGTGGTGAGCCAACTTTGCACACCGCCATTTCCTGACAATTGAACGCACCTATTCCAGTTACCTTCGTGCGTGTGGCTGGCGGGCTTTTTCAATCCCCAGTCCCTCCTGACTGCGATAATGCAGAGCACTGCACGCCGCAATGAGTTGCCCTTGGACAAAATGTGTCTGCAGTGTGACGTCACCAAGAAGCAAAAAGAAGATTTCACGTAAGTATTTATTTTGCGCACTTCGGCGGCGAACGCGCGGCTGGACAGAAAACTCACCTTCGCGGTTCCGCTCGGCGCTGGGCGTCTAGACGGAAAATAGAAGCCGCAGAACGGCGAATCTATTTTTGCCCTCATCTCGGAAATGCTTCCCGCCGCGGCCGTTTCGCTGCAATTTTCTCGAAATTTTTCATGTTTCCGCTGCTTGTACTGTTTCCATGCGATTGCTAATTAAAGCACGGCTCCACGGGAAGGCGCCTACGTCCACGGCATCTTCATGGAGGGGGCGCGGTGGGACGTGCAGCAGGGGATCATCATGGAGTCGCGGCTGAAGGAACTCTACCCCTCAATGCCGGTTATCAATATCAGGGTAAGTTATCGGGTGTCTTAATTGCGGGGACTACGAGGCATTCTTTAAGAAACTGGGATCGCACGTGATCTATCTATTTATGATGTTGATGCGATACTACAACAGCACAGAACTGCGAAATAATGCATTACTTTATAACTAATTACTCACCATTACAAGTATTACAACAGCATTACTAATACCATCTGCCCTGATTTTGAGTATAGCCATATAATTCTCAGTAATGTAAAATAATGATAATGCAAGTAATGGTAAGTAATATTAAATACTGAAAAATAATGCTTGCATGGGTTTGAGTAATGTTGAATAACTAATTAATTATAATGTAATTATTTGATTGCTTGATCTTTTTACAACAGACATACATTCATATGTATAATAAAAGGCAAAATAACAATATGTAGATAAAATGAACGTAGACCAAAACGAAAAGAAAAATAGGAATCGATAATACTTCTATATTACGAAAAAATCATAAAGCGAAAAAGAATTAACAAAGGAGAACAAATTTGAAGATTTATTTAAAATTTGTAATGCTCCTAGGGATTTTTTTACAGGGTCTTACTGTGTATTGTCCTTTTATTGTTACTACCTTGGTTTTATGATTTATATGCGTACAAATTTCAAAATTAGGGAAGACATTTTTTAGAATTATTTTCCACTTTTTTCTATAACTTTATATAATATCTAAAGCTTGAAGTTATTAAAGAAATTGTTTTACAAAGGTCATATTATATATATATTACATACATATAATCTCACACATCAATCTCAATTAAAATCAGTAGACTACTATTACCAATGTAGAAGTGCGTTTAGCATCATTGACGAGTTGAAATGTGTTATGTCTTATTTTACGTTAAAAACTTACAGGACTTTAAGGCTATAGACCTTTGTATGTTAATTTAAACATGATATCTCTAGCTGCTATTGCAATGAAAAAGATCTTGTCGGACTACATTTTGTTTCATTTCGATGTAATGAACCCTAAAACAAACAAATATTCAAACGATCCATTGAAAATTCTCAAAAATTCAATAGTTGCTGTGAAATAAATTGCATATTAAGTCTTAAAAATTTGGCTATTAACTATTATAGATTATAATAAAAATAAAATTTTTGTATAGGTACCTATAATAACCAATAAGTTATAACATTTATTCGATCACGAAAAAAATAAATGTTTCAATAATTTGCATTGCCCTTTGACGACATTCCGACACGATCTGGACCCATATCATGAATTCTATTCGCATCGTTTTTCCATTGAATTATTTGCAAAAATTCACATATGAATGACGAAACAATTCTTGCAATAAGATGGTCCAGATCTATTTCGAAATCTCTTCGCGGAAAGATCATCCAATTATTCAAATGGTATTAATCGATTCAAGTGCACAAGAGATTAGCTTTGACCTTTGGAAACGATACCAGAGCACCACGTGCGATGATCTTGTGCTTTGGATGCCATATTTGAAATTCAATTAGCGAACCCAGACCAATTATTTTAAACAGAACATATCTCTTCTTTATTTCTGCAGGCGATCACGCAAGATAAACAGGACCTGAGGAATATGTATGAGTGCCCCGTCTACAAGACAAGAACCAGAGGTCCAACTTATGTTTGGACGTTCAACCTCAAATCTAAGGACAAGCCGGCTAAATGGACCCTGGCTGGAGTAGCGCTACTGCTCCAAGTTTAGACCCTAGCTGCACCTCTCGTAGCTTGCACTGCAACTCGCTTTCTAATTTCGAATTTAGAAAAAATGTGATTTTTATTTAATAGATACTGTAGAAAAATTAATAACCATTTTTTTTAAATTTCAAATATATGAGAGCTTTAAAGGATAACAGATAGAATTTTACTGATCGTGACCCATCCCGATGCAATCGAAAAAGGTTTCCATCCTCTGATCAAGACAGAACTGCTTCAATCGAATATCGGTTACGATTTTGAGTCTAGAGTACGGCTGTATGAGGGAAGCGTTATCACCAGAGAAAATCGTCATCGTTTGCCGCAAAAGGGAGATAATGTCCTTAGCCAGAGCCCCGGCGGACAGAGTCATCTTTCCCGTTCCGCTTCTTTGTTTGCTTTCTTCCCATTGACTTTTTATTACTCTGTCTGAGGCGAAATCAATTTTCAGGCCGCCAGCGATAAGACGATGCCGCTGGATGCTGATGCCCGAGAGCAGAGCTACGCGACGATCTTCAAATCGCCAGTCCGTCGTCGCACTCTGTTTTGATGGCATTGCGATCGAAAATTCAGTTTACACATGAGCGCGCTTAAATTTGCATTCAATTTACGACTGTCCGCTTAAGAAGTAAAATATAGAAAGAAGATCATCATCGCATATCCAGCTCCTTTCTATAGTGTGCGGCCCGAAAACGCAGTGGAACGATCGAATTTGATTCGAAGAAATAAAATAAAATAAAATAAATAAATAAATTAGCAAGTGATCGAGCAATTGGACAGTGACGACATTCCCTCAAGATATTTGACGTAATTTCCAGTGCACAGCAAGCACCCGCCGCCGGTGAGGAAGTGAAACGCAATATCCAGCGGAGCTATCGCCTTCTTGTCAATCAACCGATCGACGGAAGATATAAAAAGTTCGAAGATCCCTGGTCTCATCTACAGTTGAGATCCCAGCGCCGTTTGCTAGAGAGTCAAAGAATAACCGGGCTAAGATGAAGTTTGTCGGACTGTTCCTCCTCCGTAAGTACTTGACGATTTCAACTTTTGAGGATCATCGATTTATCCAAAATAATCGTTATAGTGAAATTGATTACTGAAGATATTCCGTCTTACTGTATGACGATTAGTAAAACCACTTTTATAATATAATTATAATCGGGATAATATCCAGAATACGCATTTACGAATAGTGCCAGTGGCTAGTGATTTATATTTTTTGTTTCGCAATCATAAAATTTGCTTGTTAGTGCATACTTTGCTTATATCTGCGTAATTCTAGACATCGTTCGTCTTGTGCATTTTGTGACTCATTTTGTAAGATTTCCTGACCAGCCATGGTGAGGGCCACAATGGAGCGATAGGTCCTAAGTGTTGCAAATTCCAGTGAATACCGGATGCGGCCCTATAGTTGCAGCTGCAGCCGATGCAAGTGGACAATATCTAGAATCGGCTCTGATTTATATATTTAGATAAAAAATATCGTCTTTAGTATCTAGCGAGACACTTGGTCTGCTTGTCCCCAGAGGCAACGGAATATGGTTGATTTTCGCTTTAAGCTCTTTTCAGCTCTTACAAACGGAGAAAGCTCATCCCGGCGTTTTGGCAATTTACAATCCCTCTGATCGCTGATCGCTGCGTTGAACGAAGTTTAAGATCGCAATTGTCTTGTTTATAAAATTCACTTAAATTGCGTGTCTTGTGTGATCAATTCTCATTAATGATTGATCAAAACAAAAATCGATCAATATAAGAGTCTCGATTATGTAAAACGTTATATTCATTAACAATAATTCAGCTATTAGTGATAAAAACATATTTTACTCGAATTCTATGAAAAAGCCTCAATCCAAATTGATTTTATAACTCCTCTTCGTGGCCAGTCGCGTGCAAAAGCTGTATCTATTTTTGACTTAGCATCGAAATATTTATTAAATTTAGCTAGTCGAAATGGATTAAGTCTTTAGAGCAGTTGCGATAATGAAAATGCGAAAATTGAATGCCGCCCGGCAACCTATGGTGCAAACTGTTGCCAAAGGTCGGGAGAATATTTGTTCTAGTTGACGAGCACAAAGCTAGCCGCCTCCGTTGAGTTCAATGAAACAATAATGTCCAACATCACCCGGCAATTAAGCGAATTTTCGACAAAACGGAACGTAAAGTTATTTCATTGAGATTTATGTGCGAGATGAAGCTCCGGCTGCTCCTTATCACAAAATAGAAACAGAAGCTAACTTGGTCCTTATCGAGCACATGTCGACTAGAGCTAATCACAATCTAAGAAAAGTAATCGAGGATTCGTGTGCTAAGGGATAAGGTTTACTAAGTTTCGTGTTGCTTAAGGCATTGTACTTAGATACTAGTCAATTTAATTAATGATAATAATTAATTAATTAATTAATTAATCAATCATAATAATTAATTACTAATTAATTTTCTTTTCAGTGGCACTGTACGCGGCATTTAGTGAGTCAAAACCTCTTGATGATACAAACACAAAATGCCAAAATTTCTGCGATTTGTTGTACAACCCGATTTGCGGCACAGATGACGAAGGTCAGACTCGGACATTTTCCAACCTGTGCGTGCTGAAATCGGAAAATTGCTTGCAAAAATCGAGTAAGTTTCGATAAATGAACAAGCCAAAAATCTCTTTATAGAGTATCTAAAATTAAAATGCATCCTTCTCTAAATTTTTGCAGGCTTTCAGAAAACATCTGACGGGCCTTGCCCCTAGAGAGGAAACGGCATCCTATCGTGTGATAAGTCTGCGAGTAGGCCTGACTCGCTACTATAGGGAATACGTAATTAGTTACTAAATTATTAGCCTAACTTAGGAAGCGTAACGCGGAGAGATAGTGCTTCAGCGCTGATCAGTCTTCATTGCATCATGTCTAATTATAGTTAAGGTCCTATCGCCGTTCCGGGGACAATCGCAGATCATAGCGCTCATAGTATTTGGCTTTTGTGTAGCATCAGGCCGCCTTCTTATCGCAGCGTTCGTGTCTCACTTTCGCACGTCATTGCGATCGAAACTGAGCTGATACTGTATTTCTATACAATATATAAAAATTGCAAAGATCTTCGATTCTGCCTATAATTTTTTTTTTATTCGCCTTAGTTTTTCTTATTTTTAAGAAGAAACCAGTGAGGTCGCAATCGTTATCACCACTCACAAAACATTTGAAAGGCTCTTCCGTTCCGGAGACTGATCGACGATCGCAGAATCGCGCTGACCATTGTGTCCCACACTTTCCGCCTTTGTCGTCTCTATCTGTAGCGCTGCGCATATCGCCGTGACACATTTTGTTTCCTTTTTGCAATTAAATAACTTTATATCTTCTACTTTGTAATTAATCTTAAGTCGAATAAATGTCGCTGTAGGAGAGAATATGGCTTTTGCTCTTCGTGCGGACGAAGGTCGAGCGGTATCAGTGCAACCAAGTCGTTGCATACACGGGACATTCCGTCTGGATGCAATGATTTTTGATTCGAATTAAATAGAGGTGGATAACCCCGAAATTGAACCGGATATTAGTATTATTCGAATCAATTCCAGAATCGCAATCATGTAATTCGATATAGAAATGTCGATTTTTCATACATACATAACATATTGTTGAGCACCACGCATCGAATCCAAGACAACAATTTCTTAATTATTTGTCGAAAGATCGCTTATTGTTTATCAGGAAATAAAATAAACATGCGAAAAGGAAATATGTAAGTATATTAAATTATATTAGTAATTATTATTATTATCATTACTATATTACAACGGTCTCAGTTAGATAAATCAATAAATTTTAAAATCGATTAATCGGATCATTCGGAAAAATATATAAAAAAAAGGCAATCTAGTGAAGAAATTTAAAATTCCAATCGGCATTATATCGACGCTGAGATATTCAAGGTCAAATATCAACAATATCAATTTTTCGCAAAAATCTCGCTTCCTGTGATTTTTTATAAAAATAATAATTATGAATAATAGGAAGCGAGATTTTCTCGAAAAAAATTATTAATTTCATGAACTTATCTCACAACATACGTTTTTAAAGGAAATCGAATTGAGTGATGGTAGAGGAAATTAGAACTTGTGATCTTAAAAGATGCAAAATTTAATAAACGATATATATTTCTTTGCATAAAACTTACCTTTATTCGTCCAGACGTGGGACATTTGATGTATTTTGACTCACACCTTTTCTACTGTCTTACAGACAATTTTCAACTCAATCACTTAAGTTATTTACCTCAAAATGTTATAAAATTAGTAAACAAACAAAGTGGTATCAATAACAAATCATAACTATCTAGAAATCGTTCTGAAATAACTATGATAAAAAATTTTGGTTTTGTCATTTATGTTTTTCTATTTAGGGATCGCTATGATAACACTGAACAACCGCGATACATAGCTTCATGTAGTTTGAGAATTGTAAAATATTACAAGCTAGGTATATTTTATAGCTATAATTTAAAATTCATTCAAAATTTACATAATTTGAGTTATATTTCAAGTTTCCTTGATGGTTGTTATTCGTTCTTTTGAAAAATTGTAAAATGGCTAGAAAACAATTTATAACACTTTTTAAAATGAAAAAGTAGGAGACAACAAAAAATTCAAATTTATTTCATTGTAATTTTTATCACTGCTACTGCTCATAATTATGACGATTTGATAAGCGATGTCTAAAAACTTATTGTTTATATATGTTAAAATTACGATTTTATACAGTGTGTTCTTGTTTTGGTAGAATACTAGTTTAAAGTAGGTACGACGATTAACATAAAAACGTCTCTAACAAAAAAAATTGTTTTGTTAAGCCAATTAGAGAAATCTCACTTTTCGTCAGTTACAAATTATTTGCTTGAAGACCGAAAAAGCGCGAAATAAAATGGCATGCGTACGTCTTTGAGCCGCAGGGGCACTTAGCATCAGGTCGCCGCCGAGATGGGTGGTGAAGGGCGCCACACCTGATTTACGATTTTCACGGAGCACAAGTCGAGCTTGAAGCACTCAATTCAGTCAACGACCTCTGAGACAATCCGACTCAAGTTTCATGCCATTGAGCAAGCGATGTTGTAACATAATTTAATGCTTGTCTCATTGCGACATCTTCTGCCGAAATCGACCTTCTCGAAGATGCGGCGTTAAAGGTCCTGTGCATATGTATGCGTACCGTTGCAATATTATTAATAATTGTTAAGTGCAGCAGTGAATAAATTCCTTCAAAATTCTCGAATTTAGAAAAGATCATGTAGGACTTTTTGTACGAACCCTTAGATTTTATACGACAGGTAGTTGTAGGCCTTAACTATTATTTCAAATTAAATATAAAATTAGCTTGTACATAAACGAAGATACACTCTTTAGAAAGTTAATTAAAAAAAAATAACGTTCGTGTTACCGACGGCTCTAAGCTTATATTTGTTTAAAATGAAAAAAAAAGGAATTCGAAAGTTATCTTTCAATTTGTATATTATTTTCAGTAGTGTTGCAGTAATTTTTTTTATTTTACATAAAACAAATGAAAACACTTTAGACCGACGATTTTCCTAAATTTTCATCAAAACTTTACGGAAAAACCAGAAAAGTTAGAAACGTAAAGTGGAAGTATATAATGATTTGGGATACAAACATTATTTTATATTCGTCACTTGTAATATTCGTAGAACCTTTTATTAAACTACGTGAGGAGAACTAAACTCATTTTAAACTGAAAATGTCTATAAATTTAAGTTGCTAAATGGATAAAGTTAAACCCTTACTTTGAATGTATGAAATATAAATGGATTAACGAAAGAATTTCGTATCATAGAATTTTTAAGATAATCAGTTAATTAAATATTATAATCAACTAGTGCATATGTAAAAGCTAACGTATACTTACTTCTTCAGAAAACGATTAAAATAAACGAAATAAAGAATTTTTATTTCTTCATCTAAAAATTAGGAGGATTATGCACCATAAGGCAATTACAAATTTAGTCAAATAAATTTCTTTGAATTTATGTTCTTATACAATACAAAAAAAATTAATTTTGTCTGTATACTGCTTTTGTATTTATGTATGTATTTTAAACATTTTAGAATTGTTACATGAAATGATGCACTTACACATTTTCCGCAAAACCTCTTGAATTCTAATGGATTTTTTATCTTGAGTTTGTTCTTGTTCAACAAATTCGGTTGCTAGAATATTTCAAATCAAATTTTATTCTTTAATTATTTAACTTTACCGTATTGCTGGTATAGTTTGAGCTTAATTTGTTTTGTTTTTAAGAAATTTTCCAAAATGTATACGCACATCATTAAAAATCAATATTTCATTTTCGGACTATATTAATAAGATATTGAAACATAACCAATTTTCTTTGGACAATCTTAAAAACTTCCTTTCGATCATAATTTACAATAAACATTTAATTTCTGCAATAGAAGCCACGACTCCGTGAATCCTCTTTTTTATACCGCTGTAATAAATGAAATCAGAAAACTACAAGCATTTTCCCAGAGATGCAGGAATTTACTTTTTTTACAATTGTAAAATTCACCACTTTAAGCACTAGGAATATAGAAAAAGATTGATTTTTTTTTGTCTCTTCAAAGATTTTCACAAAACTTTAAAGGAGTCTTCATTTAAATTCAAAAGTGATGAATATGCATAATCAAAAATTATCGATCACTTCTGCTTCTGGAAATAATTTTTGGAATTTCGGATATTTTCATTTTGCCAGCACGATTTATTGTAGATTTCAACAAAGTTGCAAATTGTATGGATATCTTAAATTAAGGATATTTCCACATTTTAATTGTAAAAAATTCTTCAAAAAACTTTGAAATTAATGAATTGAACAAATTTTTTTGTGTTATTAATGGTGACAAGCACGCATTTGTATTCTAAAATAACAAATTGGAATAGAGTAAAATATTTCTTATTGTCCGCTCTCGTGTAAAATTTTTTACATCAGTCCGGTGGAAACATTTTTAATTTAAGGTTTTTCCATAATTGTCATCCAAAAATTGAGGGAGCTTAGAGAAATTGCGGTGAAAGCTATCAGTTACATATAAGATTTTTAAATTTGAAATTTCCGGATATACATATGTATATAGGCGACCGATAAATATTATTTACATATCCGTAATTTTTGACTTTAAATTAATGTTCTTACAAATTTCATTAAAACTGCGCGAAGACCTCAAGCTATGTAAGTTTATGCAGAGGGCTATAATTTGAATTACAGTACTGTGAAAATTTTTAGGACCACCTCAATATTTCGAGAACTTTTAATTTTCTAAAGCATACTTTCTCTCGGTTCGACAGAGGAGAGAAATCAATTCAGGACTAAATTTAAATCTCATAGTATCCTTTTTCATTGATTTTCTTCTTCCTGTGCAACTTAAGAAAGGTGTGATTCGGAAAACTAAAGGTTCCTCAAGAATTGGAGTGGTCCTAAAAATATTCACAATATTGTAACAACGAGTCAATTTGAGTTGTAAAGTTAACTTGTTTCTCATGCTACTGAAAATGCAAGTTCATGAAGCATTCATGAATAGTTAAATTAAATTTCTCAACAAAGTCCTAACCAAATAAAAAAACGTCTCACAGGTATTCAATTTAAGACTCTATTTGACGCAATTAGTTCTGCCCGAAAGCTCATAAACTCTTACCTGTTCACAAAGGGCAGCAATCACAGTTTACGCAAGTCATATCGCGGCACGCGTGATAGAGGTACTCTCGCGTTTCGTTAGCCGTTATACGTGACTATATGTAGGAGCCGTTACAAAACATAGTCCTTGAATAGTGAGCGCACCGGGATAAAATCTGCGGTGCGCTGCGCACGCGAACTGCAACCGTTGAACATTGTTTAAATTGAAAGTGAAAAAGAGGCAGCGCCGCAATTCATTTAAAAAATGAATTAAAAGTTAAAAAACGGTGGTAGAAAAAAAAAACAAAAAGAGGTAACATAGGTATGACTGACCGAGTTCCGCATTTGCAATGAAAATGCATAAAAACGCTGTTTTTCAACTCACGGGCTGTGTCAAAGTCCCGTCTGGGCTGGACCGCAAATTCTGAAATTGCTAAAATCGGCAACGATTGCAATTTCAATTATTCGCTGCCAAAAACAGTGTTGTGGATCACTGGTTCGCCCGCAGAGAACCCCTTGATTATGTGAATTTCTATTTCTCCATCCAGTCCCCAAAACTGGCCCAGTTCGAGTCCGATTATGTGACTTACCTTTGAATCACTGACCGTTCGTCTTGATCTCTCAATTGAAGCGATGAAATTACTTGATCGCGGATTCGATTGACGAATAAAATCCGCGAGAACTGCCGCCTATGCAATTAAAAAGTGAATGCTGCAAATAAATAAATTGTTATTTTTGCGTGTGGACGGGATACGCAAAAATTTTGTTTATTTGCAATTTAGTTTGCATCTCTCTGTGACAAAAATTTTATTTGATTTTTAATTTCTTTCATTTTTTGTTATCGCTGTACTAGTCAAGCGAAAAACGCGTGGTATAAACCACCAGATTCATTCATACCTTGACGAGGTCAGGCACTTCGCGAGCCAAAAACTGATGCAACAAATATCGCGGTGACCAGAACGAAAGTTTTAGTAGGTATCCAATTTGGCCAGTCGCGTTGTCTATATAAGATCTGGAGGTGGTGCCGCTGATCGGTCATTTGTTTGATGGTGGTTTTACAGTTCATTAAAAAATAGAATTTTCAACCTAAGATAACGTGCTGGACACTAAGAAAATATTTAGTCGCCATGAAGTTCGCTCTTCTGGTCTTTGCAGTTGAAATAATTTCGGTTGTTTATTGTGATCGTTCGTATAGTGAAGGATTTGGATATAGATCGCATGGACGTGAAAGGTTTCCAACTAAAGGTCATTTTAGAAAAAAACCTCATTCGTATCCTGGATCATCGTTTGCAGCACCTTTTTCAAAGCCGCTTCCACGACCCCATACATTTTTAATACCACCAGTTGGGCCGACTGTAGCTTCCGGATATATTTTGCATAGAGGACAGTACCCGTCGACGACAGCAATAACGCAGACGTACCATGGTCCAGCGGTCTCGGGATTCCGCATGAAGGGATATCCCAGGTACGCCCTTTCACCAGTAAGACAATATGTTCCACACAACTATCCAGTGCATGGTCTGGGCGCTGTCATCCCACCAAAAATGCTCCATATGCAGTCCGGTTCCTATTCGACCGTGTCGACTATGCCATATGCTTCGTCAACACCAATGCACTATAGTTCATGGAATGATCAGGACCACAGTTTCGACAGTGATGCTGTAGAATACTACAGCCACAGTGACGAATCAAATGAGGATGACGAAGACGACGAGGAGGAGGACGATCTAAACATCGATCGAAAGGGTTCTGTTGTAGAAGCCGAAAAAAGACATGATCACGATATGCCCTTTCCAGTAGAGGCACTAATGTCTGTGGTGGAGGCGCAAAATGATAATGATGATTCAAATTTTTCTAAGAAAAAGGGTGTCTCATATGGGGATGAGCACAAGTCAAAGAAAGGATATAAAACTTCGAAAGGTCATCAGTCTGAAACGAAGTTCAACAAAGGTGAAAAGGGACATCATGACAATGAGGTACAGAAAAAGGAATACGACGAAGAGGGTGCTAAAAAATCAGATCATCATGATGAGAAAGAAAAGCACGGATCTCACCACGAGCAGGATCATGGTGAGAAGAAAGGCGAATTCGACGAGAAGAAAAAATACAAAAAAGGTCAAAAATCGAAGGGATACCACAACGTCTTCCACAAAGATGAGTTCATCAAGGATCATACATTCTACGATGACCTTGACCAATCTGGACACTATAAAAAGTACGAGGAAGAACATAAGAAGCACAAAAAGGATAGTGGAAAAAAGAAGAAGGGTCAACACCACGATTCGGCCAGCAAGGGTGATCATCAGGGTCACCATGGACACTACGCCAAGGGTCACCACGACGACGGGGACAAGGGCTACGAAAAGAAGCACGGCCACGAAGAGCACTACGCCAATGAGCAGCACCACAAGAAGAAGGGTGGCGATGCGAAGAAGCACGACTTCGAATACCTGAAGGGCTACTAGTCGCCGCTGTGAAATTCTTATTTATTTTCTGACTGTTTTCACTTTTTTCAATTAAATGTTTGTTTTTACCTATTCCTTGCATTAGTAATTTCCCATGGTGGAGTTTATGTTGTTTTAACTCAGGGAGTTTGCTGTTTGCGCAATTTCACCAAAGACTCCGCGCATGACCGGCGCTGGTCAATCGGTCACGTCGCTGGCTGGTGATATGCTCCCGGTTTCGTTGATCGATTCCTGGCACTTCCAATTCGGTTCAATCAGCCGCGATCCAATTACACTCCAAGTCCTCTCCTCATCTAATCAATCGAACATCGTCCGCGGATTTTTTGCAATAACTCCAAAGGGGGTGTGGTGTGGTTGGTTATGCTCGTTTTTTTATTATTTGAAAAAATTCTGAATCATCGATATTTGCCAATTTACTTTTTGAAGCATGAGATTTCCTCGAAAATTGACTTTCTTGATTTATTTACTTCTTTTACTTTGTAGAAATGCGATTTGAATTAAATAATTGTTAATCGATTTCTAATACAAACGCCCAACAGAGATAGTCCACAATCTCTGGCCATTGTTAGATCAACCAAAGATTGTAATACTCATATCATAACTAACTCGAGAGCCGCACAAACACTTCAGATTATACAAAAATAGCGATAAAACTGATAAAAGCTTCTGTTTCACTAAGCACATTTAGGACAATGAAGAACAACTAATTTGCAAAGTTGTATAAAACAAAAACAAGAGGTTAAATTTTATTATAATACGTATGGTTTGGCGTTATGTAATATGGATTTTATAATATTAGTGTTTATGCATACATATTACAATCACCCCCTTTTTATGGATTTGACTCACTGAGAAGGTGATTCAATATTTTAAGTGATGTGTAAAACGTCCATCACTCAGTCCATAAAATATATATGATTTTTGTTGTTTTTGTTGGTTTATGAAATAAACTTTTAATGCGTTAAAGAAAAACCTTTTTTAAATATTTCTTCAACTAACTTAACTGAAATTAAATGTTTTCATATGTACATAGATTCACACTTTGGGTAAGTTACAATAATCATTCGTACTTTTAATATTTCAGTTATTTCGATTTCTCTGTCTATAATTCTTAATTGTTATAAAAGAAAGAAAACAAAATTTTCACCCTACACACCAGAGAAATTAAATTTATATCGAATATACGTAGGAAATTTTAATTCTTTGATCACTTAAACGATCACCGTAGGAAATTTAAAAAGGTTACTTTTATTAATGTTTTATAACTAAGTAAAGTATCAAGGAAAGGATATGCTGGATATGTTTATTGAGGATATATTGGAGATTTATTACTCCATATAAATACATATATTATAATTTTGCTAAACATGGTCATTTTATAAATTATATTAGAAAATTCATTTATAAAAAATAGGTTTACAATATTTTTGTGATAGGACAGTTACTAATTTAATTATAATTGGTAACACAAGTTGGGAACAAAAATAGTGTTGAAGGACATAATTTTGCTATTTTTCCGAAAATTTTCTCAACACCGAGTTTTTGAACTTGTTTTCAAAACAACTTAACTTATTTTCACTCTAACGGAATTCAAATTTCATGTTCAACGTTATTGTGGTCCGAATTTAACTTTAAATAATTATTTTCTAAAGGACATGCTTTGAAGTCTATATTAAATTAACAAATAAATTATTAACAATATGTTGACAATAATTAACATTTTAACTAGAAAAATAAAAAGATTAACATATCAGAGGAAGAACTTTTTAACACTACAGAAAAATTTGCATAAAATATGGAACTTAATTTTTTAACATCCTACATATATGTACCATAAATTTAACTTATACTTAAATAAACTCGATCGAAGTCAATAATGTAATTTATTTGCCAAAAATTATAATTTTTGTTTCACTATCTAACGCATTCATCCAGGTTAAATATCGGGAATAAGTAAAAATACCGCAGAGACTGCATCAAATAAAAATTTATTCAAAATTTCCTCGAAATTTGATCTTTTAGAGTATTATCGCAGATAAGAACATAACGAACGATATGAATTAGTCCACCATCCCTGTGCGGCCCACTTTAGCTATTCCGCCTTTTTACACTATTTACAGAGCCTATAACTAAAATTTACTACTTCTACATTTCTTACGTACAAAAATTTCATCGTATAAAACTAGAATTTTTTGTTTTTGCAATGATTATAACTTTTTACATTTTTGGTTTCAATTTCACTTTAATTTAAGCGCGAGGGGGGAAGAAGGATACTGACACTGTAATTTGACTAAACCACCACAAAGATGGCTACTTTTAAAATTACAAATTTAGCTAATGTTGGGGTTAACGCACAGAGGCCACAGGATGCCGTCTTTTGGGAAATAAAACACTTTTGTTAGCTAAACTCGTAATTTTCAGAATCAGTATCGCACAGTAGCGGCTATGCGTCATCAAGTCTGAAAGAAAATAAATTCCTCATTTAAAATTTACTCATTACTCAAAGCTAGGCCTGAGACGAATGCTGAGCGAATCGCCAGAATTTACTCTGCTTTGTGCAAGAAGCATTAAATCTGTGTTAAAGCATGTTACCTTGAGTTTTCTTATGTTTTCTGATTTGTCTTGTATTTGTGTTTTCAGTCAGTACCTACCAAAAGCGCATGCATTATTGGATGAATTATTTTTAAGTGAACTAATGGTTCTTTCGATGATTTGTTTTAATTACAATTCTCATGAATCTGTCTAGCCTAGATTAGCTTGGGGTATGTAATTTTATGTTCTCTTCTCGGTAGTCCAGTAAAATTAGATTTTTAACTAAACTATTATGTAAGCCCATTGCTTTTAATGTTTTAAACAATATCTCAAAAATTCCCTTCGACAGCACCCTAGTAGGATATTTTCTAAAGCAATAAAAAGATTTAAAACTCAATCTAAAAAAAAAAACCAACAACTATAAAATAACTTAATTTGGAATAATTTTCTATCCCTGCTGTGATTTTAAAACAAATATTACAACTTTATAACGAAGATTACTTTCACAAAAAACAAAAAACCTCTAAGCACCTTTAATATTTAGAAGTTTTTAGTATTTGTTTAAAACATAAAAATCAAGGTTTACCCAGAAAAATTTGGCATGTAAAAGGGAATTTAATGCTTTTTCAAATTACCACTTTCACTTTCCATTGATGCATTTTTAGTGTGAGCATTTTGTTTTGCAAAACCGAAAAATGAACAATGCAGCCAGATTTGCAGCGGAACTCCTTAAACTTAGAATTTATGAAGTTGATAATATATGCAGTATTTATTGATTACCACGTTGATCGCATGAGAAGTACCATTTCATTTTTAAGCATGATTTTGTCCTCGGAAATCTAAGGAATTATGTTAATTTGTACAGCATGATTGTGTTCCAGTTTATATGGGTGTGTGGAATTATACATGCATTGCAAATAAAAATAATAAATAAAAATAATTCACAAAAAACACAATAAAATTTTCGCACTTTATTATTAACCAATAAAACTCTTAAATTAGCAATAACAAAATAAAAACGGCTAGAATTGTGAATATATTTAACATAAACTAGTTTCACAGCGAATAGTTTCCTTAGGCGCTACTGAAGCAAAGTTACAATAATTTAGCACAGTAATTATCCTAAGCACAAAAGGAGACTAAACTACAGCGCTGTGGTCTATTTACAAAAGTTTCTATCTAAACAAGGCACTTGCACTACGTCCTAATTGAGGAGAAATACTTTCTCCCTACGTCCTAAACGAAGATGGACTGAAGAATATATAATATATATCGGCAAGAGCGGGCCCGTGCTGCTACAGGTGACAAGATTGCACAGTTTGATCAGAGCTACCGAAACGGCCCTTATCACACATTGAGAGCGTACTACAAAATCCAAACATCAATCATATCAAAAAACGTTGCAGCGAATTGGTCCGCTTAACATTTAATAACTACTATAATCTTACGCTGCCACTAGGCTGGAGGGACTTGCATCCAATCAAGTGTTTTGCAAGAGCATGTGTAAGTTATAACATGGAATAACACTTCATTGTGGGAACACACAAAATACAACAAATACAAGTGTTACATGAAAAACAAAAGAATATTTTTTAGTTTTAAAACATCGATTAACAACTGTGTCAATTGGGAATAGAAGTTGCTAAATTTTCCAATTGTTTTATTTTTTGTTATAGCTTTATTTGAAAGTTATTTGAAAAAAAACATTTTACGGATATCAACAGTTTAACTGAGTAATCTCTAAATTTCACTTATTGTCTCAATTATCCAAAAACATATTGGAAAACTTAGAATAGGTTCTTAATCTACACCAATTTATCAATTTCAATAAAAGACAGACGAATACAACAACTCTTATCAAAAACACTTTAAATAATCAAATTTGAATCCGAATAAAAATGTTCTACAAACTACAATGAGCGAAATTCGAATGGATCTAAATTTCATTTTTAAAATATATATTTCTTTCCATTTCTTTCCTTTCTTATTTGCACTCCTTGGCAATTTGGTACATCCGTATTACTTCTTTATTTTTATTTATCTTTCATTTCCGAAAAAAACTCGTATATAACATTCGCCTTAATTTACTTAGGTCCCTGTTCTCACTTTGGGTACGAAACGAATCGAAAAAAGTTTAGGAAACACCTTTATGGATAAAAATTCCGGAATAAGGATCGATTCATTTTAGTTGTCTAAAAAGTTTTCCCACATATAGCGTCAAAATAATTAGAATTCGTTTTTTCTACTGAATTACTTTAACCACTTTAAATGATAAAATTAATTGAACTCAAAGGTAATTAAAATTAATTTGTCACAAGTTTTGGAGTTTTTATACAAAAAGAACTTTTGTAAGTTCTTCTCTTTTTGTACCAAAGCTAGAACTAGGCTTTTAATACTTATTCAGTAAAAACATTTAGAAACTATTAACTACTACTTATCAAAATTTGGAATTTTACCTTTAAATAATACGAACTACATACAACTACTTTTCGAAATCATTATTTGTTACTTTGGAACTGGTAACTGGCGAAATTTGGACCAACAATGACAAGCAACGTCTAGACTTTTTTTGCAACTTATTTATGTTACAAGAAATTTCACAAATTTTGACTTTAATGTGGATAATTAGTATAAAACCTAACCAACTAAAAACAAAAAGTAAATGAATATAATGGAACTTCGCTCATTGTATTTATAATTAATGTTAAGCAGAATGTGCAGAGATTAAAAAGTAAAACAGAAACATTATTGTATTTGTCGCATCTCCATAAAAACTGTATATTCCGATTAATAACGATATAAATATACAAATGATTATGAGCTTAAAAATGAAAATAGAGCTTAAACCGAAAGACGCCTTTGTGAGTAAAAAATAAACTAATAGGGTTATCTCTGGTTTTAATAGTATTTACGCATAGGATTAGTTTAGCATTTTAGAGTGGTAAGTAAGCGATGAAATAACCTCCCAAGCCATCTTGTTACAGCGCTACTAACTCACCAGCTTCGAACTAGTAAACAAAAACAAGTTAATCAAAATAAAAATATCTATAAACATTAGTAGAAGCAAATAAGGAAAACCAAAGTTAGCGATACGGAAATTGTTCATAATTTACCTGGCATAGCTGGAATTCACATTCCCAAACGATAACGCTGTTTGAGGTGACAATACGTATTTATGCACAAGCTGAAATACAAAACAAAAATAAAAATAGGTGAGTGCAAGTGGATTTAATATCCTCGAAGGTAAGGTATTCATTTATTGTTTCCACATACCGCATTATTAGTAAGCTTTCTGTTTCCCATACTGGCTGCCATATGTGTCACCAGATAAAAATTGAACAGAAGGTAAGCAATGGAGAATATCACTGAAAAAAAGAGTATATAAATATATATTCCATGATTCATTCTTTATTATGTAAATTGGAGTCAGTTAATAAATCCCAAAAACATTATATTTATCTTCAGGTGATTCTCCTTTAGAATGAAAACCAGCGAACATTTCTTTCATGATAAAGTCATATGAATACAAAAGTTAGAAATATCGAGATAATTATCGTTTATCTACGATTTTTGGTGCTTCTCCAGTTACAAAGTTAAGGCCAACGGAAAGCAAAAAAAATTGATTCTTATATTCAAAAGAGTTAATTGTTTCACGTTTATCATCATGATTTAAGCAAAGAAATATTCAAAGGAAAACAAATTGTTTCTTTTAGTGACTTACTAAGGACATATGAATTAAATTAATTAATTTATCTTCTATTGATCAAATACTGCAAGATTGTATAACCTTAACAGCTTACAAACATTAAAATTGACCTACCTATAAGCACCAGATATCCAGGATGGAGTTCAGCTTCATTTACTTGAACGACTACGAAAAATATATTTATACTGATCACTACCAGTGTCAGTATAATTGAAACTATTTTGTTTGATCTATAAAGATAAAAACAATTAAATTCATAAGCATTTGAGTAAAATTTAATTTCACATACAGTCCGTTGGTAAATTCTCCCATAATTGCAGAATTCGAAGTAAAAGCGATTGTAGGAATGGCGGCGAATGGCAATTGCAGTGCCATGACCGCATTCAGAAGATCATTCATCCCAGTTAGATCCTCGATATTACTGAAAAATGCAACACAGAAGGTGGGAACTATCGCAATCATTCGGGTAAATAGCACTCGTTTCCAGCGAGGCCATTGCAGATTTAGGAATCCCTCCATAGCAAACTGACCAGCGTATGTTCCGGTCATCGTTGAGCTTTGACCAGCGGCTAAAATTCCAACAGCCCAAATATACATAGCTGCAGCACCAAAAGTGCAGCCGAGGAAAAGACCTCCTTTGTACAAATCTGCTGAGACTGCATCATCATTATGTTCAAAGGCATGAGTGACATCATCCCACATGGTCTTATTAACGCACATATCTATCTAATATTAAAAAAATTCTAATTGTAAGATGAACTTAAAGATAAACGTTTCTTTTTACTTACAACTTCATTATTAGTCTTCCCAAACAGTCCGTGAGCAAACACAGCTACTACAAATACATTAATAATGAAGGAAACAAATAGCGCAATAGATGCTTCTACAAAGAAATAGAAATTTGCATCTCGTACTTTTGTTGGTTGTCTCCTATCCACGTCCCTTGACTATAAGGAAATTAATAATTATAAAACGAAAAGATCACTAGTGAATATTTTTCCATACCTTAACTAGAGCCGAATGCAAATAAAGATTGTGTGGCATGATGACAGCGCCAACAATCCCAACAGCTTGCAGCAAAACTTTTGAATCACAGCCAGAGCACCAAGGGATAAACATCCCTTTTACAACTTCTTCCTGCGGCGGTGCTGATATTACATACTGGAATATAAAAGTTCAGCCTTAATCTTTATAGACATGTGAAAAGTTGGAACAATTAATTGATTAACAAAACCAATATTTCAACTCCTTCTCTTAACCATTTAATATATATTTTATTGCTAACGTAACATAAACAAAATTAGAAAATTAACTCCATCAACTAATAAAAGCTAAATTAGAAACGGAGCTTATCTCAGTTCCTGTAGAAGAGCGATAACAATTCTTAGAAAACTCAACCAAAGATTTCTGTAATCAAAGTGAGCCGTCCTTCATACAAACACCGGATAACTCTTAATTTGATACAGCCCAGCGGCTAAACTTCTCAAATATCGGAAGTTGCAGTTACCGAGGGGATTTGGGATAAGTGAATCATGGAACCATGTCTGCAATGGGAATCCCCATTCAGAAATATGAGACGGTGCCTTGAGTGCGGTCACCCCATAAATAAATAGTTACTGCTTTTCTCTGTGCTCGGTACGGGCAATCTAAAACAATTATTCAATTTTTCATTTCACAATCAGCGGGATTTTATTACTCTAAAAAAAGCCCCACATTTGTTGGTTCATTTGCACATTTTACTACCCTCAACAAATATTATATACAATTTCCATGGAATTCGCAAAGACGAATAAAAAATAAAAGCAAATAATGTCAACCACCAACAATGCACCGCAGTTTGTGTTCTAAATAAAGAAACAGTATTATCCGCCTCATTAAAAATTTTAATTACTGAATATTCACAGAAATAATTAATCTCGACGCGAAAAATGTGGGCGTAAAATAGTTTCAACAATTAACTTAAGTAGTTCCAGACAAATACCTACTTCATATCCAAACGTGAATGCCATCACCATGATAAGAAATCCAAAGAAGCACTCAAGCTTTCTTAATCCGTACTTATCCAGGAAGAGGAACGTGAAGGTGTCGATAATCGTTATTAAAGTGCCCAGCCAAAGTGGTATACTGATGGTAAAATAAATAGTTGTTAAGTTTAAAAATTTGATTATCGAAACCACTTACGCCTTATTGGACAGCAGATACAAAGCAATTGCAGTGCCAATGACCTCTTGCATGTCTGAGCCTATGATAGCTATTTCAATCATTACCCAAAGGACGAGACGAGGCAATTTCTTGTACTGTCTGTAGCACATTTCTGCCAGATGCAGTCCTGTAACAACACCTAACCTGCGATCGAAATAATTCAAAATACTTCTGAAAATGCATTCTTAGTAAAATTTACCTTGCTGATAGTCTTTGCATAACTAAACCTAAAATTGTAGCACTCAGGAGTACCCATAACAGTCTATATTGCGCCACCACACCGCTCTGGAGATCAGATTCAATATTTCCAGGATCCAAGTATGCGATCGACATAAGGAATCCTGGTCCTGTGAACGCCCATAGTTTTCGAAAGCTGAATCCATTCTGAAATTAAGAAATTTTAAGAATGCGATCATACTTATTTCTATTCTTTGATTTAATCGCACTATTGAATCGAAGTGCCATAGTAAGATCAATGGGCTCTCAGCGATAAGGCCGTATGTGACTTGAAACATGATTCTAAACAATAAAACATATCGCTGCTTATCAAAGGAATTTCAAATAGAATAATCTTACAACTTAATGTCAAATCACGGATACCCTGCAAAAGTTTCTTTTTACTTGATAGCGGACGTCACTGAAAACTATTATAAGAACATTTTTATTTTCTATTTCTTGATTAGTATCATTAGTCAAGAATTTTTTGTCAAAGGTGTTATAAATTACTGAAAACTACCATATATTGTAAAAATAAATTCAATTTTTCAATCCAAAAATTCAAAAATTACGGAAATTGGTACAAATCGACAGATTAATGTGAACATTTTTAAAACCACTTTTAATTTCTGAAGCATACTTTTTCTAAGTTCGACAGAAGAGCAAAATCGAGGCAGGGCTAAAATAATCCTCAAAGTGTCCTTTTCCATTGATTTCCTACCCTCTGTCCAACATAAAAATAAACACAATTTTTTCAATTCTTGCGCATCACGTAATTAAGAAGTTGAAGTTATAATTTTTTTTAATATCTAAATGCAATAGTTTTAAATTACATAATCGTTAATTAATAAATTACAGAAATGTTCTAAAGAATTAATGGGAAAACGGTCAAATCCTGAAAAATTATTTAAAAAAAGTTATATTTCTTCGATTATTCATTTCATACAATAAATGGCTTCATTTCTTAAAATTTGTTTTCCAACATTTTTTTCATTTTTCGAGAAATTCCGAAAAAACGTGTGTATATATTCGTCGGTATTAGACCTAAGTTAAACAATATCTCAAGAATTTAAAACTTTGAGGAAATCGATGCAAATTCGGACCGTACATATACAGTAATGTGAAATTTTTTAGGACCACTTTTAATTCCTGTAGCATACTTTTACTGGGTTTGGAGGAAAGTCGAGGCAGGGCTAAAATGATCCTCAGAGTGTCCTTTTCCATTGATTTCCTCCCTTCTGTCGAACATAAAACTGCCATGCATCGGAAAACTACAAGTACCCGAAAAACTTGAGTGGTCCTAAAAATGTTTAAAGTATTATACTTCCGCAGACTTTGTGTACAAAATTTGTTTTTAAAATCAATTTTCCACTTTAATTTGATAGTTTATGTGATTTCACAAAATAATTGATTTGTTAAGGCTCAGAGAGCTTCAGTGAACATCAAGTTTTTCTAATTCGGTGAAGGTCGCAGAGACTATAAAGCGTCAATTGCACTTTATGTAACATGATAGCTTAAAATGTTGTGGTTTCTTCGTACTTACCGCTTCAACTTCCGGAATTGGAATTTTCTCATCGCTGAAATACGTGTGAATCCCCTGGAGTAATGTACCCTCATTTGGGGGCGAAATATTGCCCCTTTCTGGACTACCCGTCCCATTGATAGTCGGCACCTGATTTCGCTTATTTGGCTGATTTGGTGTGTCACCTTCAAAGGCGTTGTTCTCTGCCATTCTAAATGTAAAAGAAGATAAATGCAAATTACAGCAGTCTTCCATAGCGAAACATGTTGTTTTCTTTAGCAGATGACGAAAGGTTTCAAAATATAAGCAAATAATCGTGAGTACATAACTACTTCTGCATAGAAGATAACACAAAAAATGTCTTTTCGGTAAATACATACTTGAAGTAGGCACTAGTAATAAATTGTAACTCTATGAAACTTCTAATTACATTTGAACTAATAATTAAGAGGCTATTCAGAAACCGACGCACGAATGAATTATTTGATGAAAAATAACTTGATTGTTCGAGCGAATCGAAAGTCAAAGATAATGTGGAAAAATATGATTGCAGGAAAAGCCCAATTGAAGACTTTAAGTAAATAGCAAGATAACTCTGTCAGTGATATTCCCACAAAATCGACAACAATTTAACCAAAATGTTTATTTCTTTAATTTTTACTTTTAATGGTTAGAGCTTACAACAAAATATCTTCATCTTAAAAGCTTATACCGGACTCTTTTCTTTGCGGTGATGTTGGCTATGGTTTTAAGGGACTAATAGATAAGGGCTCATATAGTATAGTTTTCGAGAAAATCTGCGCACACAAAAACTTGAATTAAGTGGTCAAAAAGAATCATAGAAACCTAAAGTTATTACTTAATAAGACAACTGATAGTTACTGCAAATTGTTAAAAGTGTAAGACAATTTGTAGTTATGTAAGTTTAAAGACTAATCCTAGATCATTTCATGAGATATCATATCTTTTACATAACACTACCGCCGCCCCATAAAATCGGCGCCGCTACTGCCTTTCCATATTATGTAAAACAAAATTACGAGACTACCAAAAAACCAACAAATTTTGTTCGCTGATCGACATATTAAAAGGAATAAGTTAAATAACAAATTTTAAAAATTCCGACAAAAGAAATGAAACCTTTGAAATGGGTAGATTAATTGATTTATATTATATTTTGCCAAATATTTCTTCTTGATGCATTAATTTTTCGATTACATTATTTAATAGCTCTTACTCTTTTTTAGAGTTTCAAAAATAAATAAGCCAACAAGTAAAATCAAGACCAAATTTCCCAAGTTTGTTCAAGTTTTTCGGTAATACTGAAATTTTCTCTCTTCATGAAACGCTGGAAGAAAAATTCATTCTTTTTTTCGTCAGGCGTTTAATAATCCATTTATTCTACCACACTTGTACCAATAACTCCGAAATAATGAAGGAAAGGTTCGTATCATTTCTTTCTGGCATAGGAAAATACAATAGTAGATTGAATATGTGTTATGAACGGAATTCCATAACGCTTACTCTTTCCGGATTATCACACAGTCTCCATCCACTCATACTATGTATAGTTAGGACCAGATGGTTTGCAATCATTTCTTTCTTGCAAACAATTTTTATAATAATATTTAGATAAAGGGAATTCCTCAATTGGCAGAATATTTCTAAAAGTTTACAAACCATCCGTATCTTATATGAATGGTCGTTTTCGCTGAATTAAAGACGAGTGTATTAAATTCCATAAATCTTTATGTTTTCTGATGTTAATAAATATCTTGATACGAATTATAAACAAAAACTCATTTCTGCAGCTGGTGTCATGTTCAGTTCCATCAATTGTAACCTCCAGATGTTACATTCAGTTGTGTTTTTTTAAATATTTTAATCAAACAAATCTTTATAAACTTTGGCGCGAGAAATCTCGTGCAACAAAATGGCAAAATTGGCTGCGTTACAATTTTTTGAATAAACTAAAATGTAGGAAAGAATAAAATTCAAAATTCATTCATTCGCTTTTCTCTAATACACGATAACTCAAAACTTCCAATCTATTGACTTGAAATTTTGCATACAAATTTTTAATAACATTCTACACCTGTTTATGAGAGTATTTTTTGAATTCAATTAAACGATATCTGTACGTACATACATACATCAAGCAACAACGAAATGTGCGAGTTGCAAAAAAAACCCAAAAAAATCGTTAAACCTGACACTAATTGTATATTGAAATGCAACAGGTTTCTATCCCCTTACTGATGTGCTTAATAGTATTCAACCCCTTAGAGTGTTAACTTTTATTGTAAAATACTTAAAAGATGCCGCGTACAAAGAAATTGTCTATTGAAGAAGTAAAAACAGTAACTTTGAATAAGGAAATTTATATAATTTTGAAATAGACTTGTAAAATGTTCGGAAATGCTTGTAAGGTACGTTATTCGAAAATACAGCGGATGTACAAATTTAGAGCGTAAAAAATGGAGTGAAAGGGCTAAAAATAAATATTGTACATCAGCCGAGCTTGTAATCTCAGTCCGAAAAAGAAAAGACTGTAATCTAAGTTGCATGATAGACTGCAATATGTTAATTTGCCAATCTTTTAGTTACTAAATTAAGTTCCTTCAAATCGATTATCTGTTGATTATCAAATTGACTTGCACGCATTCAAAAACTTGAAAGCAAGCAATGTGTTAACATTTTACAAAATATATGATCTTTAATGGGGAAGAAAATTCAAGAATCTAGTCTTTACACACTTGAAAAATTAAAGCCAGCATTGGACTTCAAAATGTGTACGAATCCTTTCCCAAAAGAGTTGAAGCTTTAATAAAGGTCAAAGGAAAAAGTATTTTAATCTATTTTTTCTAAACCAAAAATAGTAAAAGCAAAAATACGACTTAAGCTTAACGTAAAATTAAACTTAGTAGTACAATACTACTATCTTTCCAAACTCGAAGTGTTGATTTTGTATTTTGAAATAATAATTACCTAATAAGTAAAAAATAAATTCTTAGTTATTCAGTTTGAATTAAATGATAAAAATATAGATCATAAAATTAAAGAAATTTTAAATTTTGTGTCTACAGGTCGAACAACACTTTATTGATGCTGATGTATTAATTTGTTCAAATAAATTTATGTAATTTTTCATTTTTTATGACTTTCAGGAGACGTTAACACGTTCCTTTAAATGGAGTTCACAGTTTGCATGAGGTTATTTTTGGGGCTCTTGCATGAAATTGAATTTAATGTCATTCACGTGGCCCCACAATAAAAATTCTCCGCTGACATAAGCAATGAGGAACTGAAGAAAATTTACTTCTTTCGCTAAACGCAAACGTCGGTTAGTTTCCAGTCCATGATACCTGCTGCGATTTACAATTTCCTCCATCTGCGGTGACATAAATCCATCAGAATGTGAATCACAGCGACACAACTAAAACAAATCCCTGAGATAAGTGGATTTGAAGGAGGCAAACAGAGCCCCCGGACTCAAGGCGAACGTAAAGAAAATAATTAAACTTATAGCATTTTAACTTTTTTTTTTTTTTTTTATTTCTGAGCAGGTCAGTAGCCCCGTGGAGAGATTCACCTAGTTCTGCTGCTGATTTGAGCAAAAATTTGGCGGTTTACCTTGGCCTGGACGAGCTGGTTAGTGCTAAAAAAAAAAAAAAAAAATTAGATAAAACGGTCGCGCTAAACAGAGGCTAGAGCATCCGCTGGAAGAAATAAAATGAAAAGAAGACAGTAACTAGTTTTGCGGCTTCGGACGGTGCAAGGCAAGGACTTTTATTTTGCACCGAACTGATTGGATGCTGTCAATTTATTCAGCAAACACGTGGAGCATGGAGAAGTGATTTGTTGCACAATATTTTGCAGCTTTGAGTGTGCACAACCGAAGGGGAATCGCGGTGTGATGACAGCGAATCGGAGGGGTGGAATTTTTTGTGATGAGCTTTGCATAATCCGATTCGACACTGGACTGATAACAAAGAAACCGTTAGACTCTTATCAGGTTTACGGAAACGTAGAAAACATTTTTCCGGCCCTTGCCCTTTTCCAACTGCGCCCAAAACAATTAAAGACGGCTGATTTCTGACATTGGTGCGTGTTTCCTCCAAGAACGAAATATTTTGACATTTTGACATTTCATTCTCACACACACGCACACCCGTCGCCGCAATAATTGTAATAAAGGAAAAAAAATTGAAGTAAAAAAAAAATATATTCTCAATATTTCAACTGCCACCGCTCGTCTCGCACACACACATTCGCATACAACACGTCACACTTACTTGAATTTCGTGTAATTTTATTTCTCCCGAAAATCACCCCGCAAGAGCCAACCACACGACCATCGACTGCACAAGCTGGCAGCAGGTAATTGCACGACTCACTGGAAATTTACTTCACGCACCTTTAATCGATCGGAAAACGATAAAATGTGGGACCGAATCAAGATAACATTATTTTTTGCCTTCTTTAATTAATTAACTGGGAATTCGTCCGCGGTGCGCGACACGTCCACACACGGAAGATGGCGACGCAGTAATGCGGTGCGGGAGACAATTGGCAAGTCCTTTCATATGGTCGCCGCTCAGCACGCACACACCTGAGCCGCTCTCTCGGCTCTGTTAAAATTAAATAGAGGGGGTGGAGGAGAACTGCGTATGCACCGTTCCCCTTTACGTCGGATTATGCATATCCACCACTACATTCTTATATAAAAATACACAATGACAGCGAATCTCTCTCAATTTAAGAGAAAATTCCAAGTGCAGCCCTAGCTGATGCAATGGCAAGAGAAATGTGCGTAGTAATGGCAACAATGAACTAAACGTCTAACGTGCTGCCAGATGCGATAATTTTCGGCAGTTTATTCCACTTTAATTCCCGGCTTATCTCGCATTCCTTTTTCATAAATCACCCAACCAGGGCGAGGTTTAATCCTCGATGTTTATGCAAATAAGGGCAGCTGTGCGGGGGTAAATAGCGAAAATATTCTCATTTTGATACGACCCCGAAAGCGCCTCATCAGGCGCACTTGATCGGTTTTAAAAAATATAAGCAATCGTAAAATCTGTAGGCCTATCGGAGCACATTCGCAGTAATCGTAAAGATTTGGTTGGAACCACTTCAATTTCAGATAGCGACATTTTTAGCAACTTTGATCATACACGAAATTGTAAACATGTTTTGGGGAAAAACTAAATAAGTCAACCACCCGTTAATACTTTCGTATCAAACAATAACGGACTGTGACCATCCCCCCTAAAATATTATAAATTTTGAATTTTGACAAATGAGTGGATAAAAATTATATATTAACTAAAAATAAACAGATTTACGTACAATAAAAGCACTCTGTACTAGCAAATTCTAGAAATTATATAATTAAGCTTCTTACTTTTACTTGTCCGTATTTACTGATAAAATAATTGTTTATGGTCTATAAAAATTAGTAAGTAAATAAAAAACCTTATCACACGTTTTTATTAATTAATATTTTTTCCACAAAAAAATAAAAGATAATTATAATGAAAATGTTTAATATATAATTATATAAGCTGTTTCCCGTCCGCGACTTCGTTCACATGTAATTTGGTTTTAATCACGCAACCCAATTTTACATTTTTCTTTAATTTCGTTGCTTAGAAAAATAGACTACCTAATGATCAACACTTTAGATACAATTAAAGAATTCTTTCTATACGGTATTAGCAGTTTTTCCCTCTGGTGCTAATATAAATAAATGATCCGCATAACTGACCCGCGAGCAGGTCACATATAGTTTACCATAAGAAAAAACTATTAGACAATAATAAAACATTGGAGGAAGATAGAGCACGACATCTTTTTTTCCGACATCCGAATTCGATGAAAAAAAGCCTATATGTTGCCCTAAGTCAAACTAAATCTAGCTGTGACCCCCCTGAAAATCCCATCAGTAATTCTGGAGATTAGCGTAAACAGACAGACAGACAGAGATAAGTTTTGAACATCCTTTTTTTGCGTTATATTTGTCTTCTTTTCAATTTTTGGTAAATATATTCAATGTACAGACACGCAGATCCTACTATTTTATTATATATATAGATATATTTTATCTTATATTTGAGCTTCAAGTACATTTGTTTGCTATAATGCGAAATAATAAAATACAAGAATCTAATTTTAAGTCCGGGGCTCATATAAAAGACTATGATTCTCTTTCAAAAACACAGCCATCACTCCTTAGACGTTACGTCCAACTGAATTTGAACTAAAATGTAATTTGGAAAAAATTATAAATGTTTGTCGTAATTAAAAGTAAACATTTCAACCAAATTATTTAAATAAAACCGGATGCTGAAACTAGTTGCAATTTCAATGCTCATTACCACCGATAATTCGGCGGTACTTTTTTGTGACGAGCCCGCAGTAATTTGTTATGGGCCGTAACTTCTTTAGGTAATAATTCATTAGTAAGAAAACCTTTTAACTTTTATTTAAATAACAGTCGTCACAATACATTTGTCAAATGGTTAAAAAAAACATAAAACATCATAAAAAGAAATAAAATAGGATGATGCGCTTTAGTTATACTAAAAAAAATACCGTTACGATACTACTGCTGAATTGAGCCGAAATAGGCCTCCATCGCAAAACGCCAAAATGGAATTATTCGTTAACCAGGAAAATTTTGGAAGTCGTTTACGCTTGCTGTTGCTCCTGCAGTTGCACATAATTGGCGGGAAAGAGGCCGTAACGATTTTTGCAAAGTCCTCGCCACCATCCTTCATCAATCTGCAGACAAAAATTACAATTAGTGTCGCACTTATTGACAATTGAGAAGGGTAAAACAAATTATTCGCATTCGCTCAAAGCAATTTAAAGAACAATGCGCACAAAGCATTTCCTAATTAAAACTATAGTACTGTGAAAATTTTTAGGACCACTTCAATGTTTCGAGAACTTTTAATTTTAAGAATCATACTTTTTTTAGGTTCGACCGAGGAGAGAAATCAACTCAGGGCTAAATTTAAATCTCATAATTTCCTTTTCTATTGATTTTTCTCCTCTGTGCAACTTAAAAAAGGCATGATTCGCAAAACTAGATTCTTAAATAATTTGAGTGGTCCTAAAAATATTCACTACTGTACTTACCATCTCGATATGCGTGATGATGTCTTCGGGATCAAAAGAAATTTCGTCATCAGCGGCAGCTTGATAGTCGTACAGTGCAATCGCCTTAATTCCGGTGTCTTCAATATATTCCGACATGTTGCCCTGATTCGAGTAAATAGGCTCCTCGACCGCCTTCTCCTGCTGGCTAAACTCCATCGGAGGAGCGACAATATTTTCAGTTGCTGGCTCGCTAACAGGAGGAACCTCAACAGGTTCCGGACTTCGTGCCTCCACGACAACCGGCTCAGGTTTGGGCTCCTGCAAAGGAATCACATCCGGTTGCACCGCCTTCTGCTCCTCTTTAGGCAATTTAATAGGCTCCTTTCGTTGCTGTACAACTTCTGCCTCATTCGGGCTCGACTGCATCTGGTTGAACGCACTTATAGCGCTCCCTATGCGACCCTCCCGACCTGTTTCGATTTTGTCCGCTTTTCTGCCAATACCTTTTCCTTCTGCTGGTGTGGAATCAACGACCTGTCTCTTGGAGGCTTCTTCACGATCCCGGCGATCTTTTTCTTCGCGAATACGTTTCTGTTCTGCGGCTTTTTGCTTATCATCCTCTTCTGTGGACTTCGCTAAATTCTCAAATTTTGCACGAAGATTCGACGGCTTGGCACTACCGATGTCCGGTTTAGTTTTTGTATAATTTGTCCCAATGCGATCATTCTGCTCATCAAAACCAACAGCAGATTTGTCCATGCGATCACTCTGCACACCGAATTTTCCTCCAAAACCCTAGTATTTGTTTTATTTTTTAAATTTATTTAATCGAGTATTTAAAGGCGTATTAGTTACTTACAATTTTGTGGTCTAGTTGACTCTCGTGCTTTTTCGGAGCTTCCATGTAGTCCCAGCCTACTGCAGATTTGTCCTTTCGATCTTCTTGTACCCCAAATTTCCCACCGAAGCCCTTGACGTAATCTACGAGGTATTGTTATTATGGAAACTGTTTAAATGTGCATCGTGTGATAAAAATATACCTTTTTGAGACTCATGTTTCTCAACCTTTTCTACGTGGTCCCACCCCACAGCCGATTTATCTACTCTATCGCTTTGCACCCCGAATTTCCCCCCAAACCCGGTGGCGTAGTCTTTTTGGGAGCTGTGTTTTACCACCGCCTCTTTGTAGTCCCAACCGGCCGCTGATTTGTCCACTCTGTCTTTCTGGATGCCAAATTTGCCCCCGAAACCCTCACTGTAGTCCTTCTGGGAGGCGTGCTTTTCAGTCTTCCCTATGTAATCATGACCCACGGCAGATTTGTCCATGCGATCCTTCTGCACCCCAAACTTTCCACCGTACCCGTAGCCGGGGTTGATCTCCTCAATCTCTTTCTTCTTTTTGTCCGCATCAGCTTTTTCGGTTTCCTCACGGAGCTGTTGCATACTGCAAGTATTTTATTAATTGAAAAAATGAAATTTTGTTGTTATTCCTTTAAAGTGTTTACTTGATAGCTCCGGCAGTGCGTCCACTGCCCTCGATCGTTTTTGAGCCCCATCTCTGCTCTTGTTCGCTTACATCGTTCACAAAATCGGGATCCGTTTCCCAGTCGTCTTCCTCTGCATCATTTGATATATTTAACTGAACTCCGGCTGATGCCTTCCACATGTCGACGTATTTTTAAAAAAACCAAACAAGATTTGCTCGGATTCGGAAGGGAGGGGCCAGTCCACTGCTTGCAGCACTTCTCACAGCTAAGACTGTTCAGAAAGTCGTAATTTGCTTCAGATCAGGGATAGATGCAAACTTACCATTAATACTTCAACAAATATTGGAATAAAACGCGAATTTGCACATTTAATCACAGAAATTCCGATGAATCACCGAAGACATATCCTCCAAGCAAACCACTTTGCTTCAGTCAGCTTGTCAAAGTTATACATGAAGTTGGCTTAAGTTGACGTTTGGTGATCTGAACCGTGAACCGCAACAATTTTTATTATAATATTGTTTAATCACATCAATTCTGAGCCAAAAAAGATATGAAAGTATAGAGCAATTTTATATTTTCAAAATATTAAAAGGAATATCTTAAATATAATCGAATAAATAAAAAACTCCTTTTATTTTCAAACTTTTACTTGCCGATTGGTTCCACTGAACTATGAATCGGTCGACGGCCATTTTAAAAACAAAACTTCCGTATTAGAGCCTTCTTCCTCGGCCATTTCTTTCCAATTGGTTCTTAAACATGACTGGTTTGAGTAACAGGGTGAGTGCCGATTTTTACGTGAAATTGTGAAAAGAATTTGATGAAAATGCTTTAATAGCATAAAGAAATGTGCCTTAAACAAGAAAATATGATGTTTTGCCTTAAAACGGGTGTTTAGTGTATTTTTTAGTGATTTTATGTCTGACACTTCACACGTGTATTTTTGATGCTGGCGGTGTGAAGTTTTCCAGAATCTAAAATAGCATTAAAATGGCAAATACCTCATATTTTCTTTATATATGCAATCGTTTCTTTATAAGACGGATAGGTATAAAATACAACAATTCTTTTCGCAATTTGTTGATGCCATTAACCTCAACCTCCTCCAATTTGCTGAAGTTGTATTACAATTTTACTTAGAACAATTTTTCTCTTTTCAGGCCGTAGTTATTGACGGTCGTGGCCATTTAGTAGGTCGCTTGGCCTCAGTGGTAGCGAAATATTTACTTCAGGGTGGCAAAGTAGCTGTTGTAAGATGCGAGGAGTTGAATTTGTCCGGACACTTCTATAGAAACAAAGTGAAGTACCTGGCTTACTTGCGCAAGCGATGCAACGTGAACCCTGCTCGTGGACCATACCACTTCCGTGCCCCTTCTAGGATCTTCTACAAAGCCATTAGAGGTAAAATATTGGAAAAGAAAAATAATAAAAATAGCACATTTACTGAAACTCCTATTTGTGGTTAGCGAGTTGAACATATGCCATTCGCTTGAAATGTGAATTTCTAGTGACTTGGGACATTTCTTTGTTATGATTGGCGAATATTTGCTAAAGTCTCTTTCGTTATGTTAAAACAAGTCGAGTGAAAACATTCGCCTCCCGAAATACGACAGCGGCATTAATTCGCCAGTGGGTTTGGCTCGTGGAAAACGTTCCATTCGTTAACCACAATAGGACCCTTAACCTTTATGATGAACAATATTTTCTTACCTACATTATTTGAGAAAGTTGTGAAAAAAAATTTTTACTGAGCTTCACGACTTCTCATTTCCTAAAATGCTTTTAGGAAACAAAAGGTAATTCAATTTATTTCTTTTTAGGTATGATCCCACATAAGACAAAGCGCGGGCAAGCGGCCTTGAAGCGCCTTCGAGTTTTTGACGGTATTCCACCACCGTACGACAAGAAGCGACGTGTCTGCGTACCCATCGCAATGAGAATATTGTGTTTGCGCTCAGATCGCAAATATTGTCAAGTCGGACGTCTGTCCCATGAAGTCGGGTGGCATTATCAAGATGTTGTCAGGAATCTTGAGAGGAAGAGGAAGGCTAAGCTGCGCGTGATGCTTAAACACAACAAGATCATGAAGAGGCTTACCGTTCAGGCCCGCGAGAAGGTCGCCAAGGCGGCAGAACCCTTCACAAAAATCATAAAATCCTATGGATACGAGTAACATCGTATTTTTTACTGAATAAACACGTTAAAAAACCAACAAATAGCTCGTGTTTACAGTAGGCTCCTTCAATCGATAATTCCAACTTGTTCGGTGTAATAAAAGAATTTTGTGTTTTAGGACAAAAACTATATTTATCTGGTTCGCCCTTAACCTTAAGTGCCAAACTAGGGATTGTTAAGAAGACGTTGTGTTCCACGAGAAGTCATCATCTCCTTCGAAATTCCCCGTCTCCGCCGATGTTTCTCGTTCACTTTGGTCCTGGTCAGTCTTTTGGAGGGATTCCTCTCTTTGTTCGTCTTCTGAATTGCAAGAATTCTTAAAATTTCTTAAGTGCCTGTAGAATTCTCGCACCGCAATTGTCGCAACTGGTGAGATATTGTGCAACGGATGCACGGGCTCAAGCTCATTTGATGGTGGCCCCACAATAAATGGTTCCATTGATACTTCGCAATGCTGCGAAATAGAAACGCCGCTTAAAGTGTAGCAGGTATGATACAAGTCTTGTGGCCTGTGGAAAAGAAATGTGTTAAAAATTGTTCTTTAATCGATGAGTTTTGCTCTATTTACTTCCCGGGCTTATCTATTAAACCCCCATTTGGCTTTTGGCAGCACAGTAAAATGTACTCCTGTAAAGCAGCTCGATCAAATAAAGGCGTTTTCATAAAATGTGCAATCGACGGATCTGTAAGGGTGTATTTTAAGAATGATTCCTCAGTCAAAAGAAAAAAAATATCTCCACCTGATTCTGCCATTATTATCTGAATTATAGGGAAGATTGCTCCCACCCAGAATGAGTAGCAGCCGTCCACCAATTTATTTGTCCTGCCCTGGAATCCTCCTTCAAAACGCATCTGTCTGGCTAAGGCCCATTTCTGGGGATAAATTATAAATTGTTACCGGTTTTCGAAGATATTACAAATTTATTTTACTAAGAGAAGCTCTAAATCGCAGAGTTTTGCCTTTCCTAGCATATAAAGTCCAGCTAAGCCGCAGAAAGTGTAACCCCCGTGGGCCTCCAGGCCTGGAGCACCACCGAAACCTCCTTCGTATGTCTGGCAAGTGACCATCCATTCGGCGGTTCCCTCGAACAGTTCATCTTCATCCTCCTGCGAGAAGTTGGCTAACTTTGCACAGGATAAGGCACAATACGCCCCCCGGACGTCGATCTCCCCGTCCACATGAAGGCAGTAAGCCCCATCCGGCTTTCGCACCGCCTTGAAGAATTTCTTCAGTGATTCGCGGTCGATGGCACTGTACGCCTTTCCTGTTCCAATTATGCAGAGGCTATTAACAGCCGCGTAGGTGGGGGCCAAGTGGGCCCTCTGGCCAGGACCCCCACCGAAGCCTCCGTCTTTGTCGCGGCACCTGAAAAAATAATGCGTTCATCCCGAGTAAAGTTGATTCTCGTTTTATCGTACTTAATTAAGAAATCAACGGTCTGATTGAGGAGTTCGTCCTCAAATTTATAGTTTAACAAGCAGGCTGAATTCAGGATCCAATACACGAGCCACGGCCTGCTGCTGTCCAGGCACTCGTAGGCGGTGGACAATCTCCGGAGGCTGTTCTCCAGGTAGCGAATGTGCTGTTCCCTATGGATGTTGAGGAGCGAATTGTTGAGGCAGAACAATTGGTGGAATCTATCGAAACACTTCTCAATAGAACTTTCCGTGTTCACCTGGAAGAGGGAAAATATCGAGACACTTTTGTGCCGGTAATCGCCCAATAAAACCCAAATATTTACCTGCTCCCTGGAAGTTACAGTCGAAACATTCTCGTCATTGAATTTTTCCTTTTTGAGGGCATTTGAACTTCTGATACCAAAAGGAAGTGCCATTTTCCATATCTTTTTTCTCTCAGCAAGTCCTTTGAATTATTTTCGATTTCACCTGCACTGCGGACGGCCACTGATTTTTTTGTTGACACTTTCATTGACATTGACAGTTGACAGTAGACAGATTCAAAAATTACAAAAACATTTAAATGCCCCAGAAAATATTTTTCGTTTGTAAGATTGGGAATTCTATTTTTTCTCTTTAGTTCCATTTAAGATTTAGCAAAACAACCGCGTAAAAACCAACTGTCATTTGAATTAGAATTTACTTGTACAAAATAATTCAATTGGCTGAGAATTCTCCTTTTTTTTAAAGTAAATCTGTAAATTTAAATTCATTTACAAATAATGTTTGCTTTAAAAAAGGACAATTTTCATTTCAAATTGTGCTGCGAGGTTTTATGATTTGTTTTTCGAAAAAAACTTTTTAATTGTTCACAAACAATTATTTTAATTATTTTCTGTTCCTCTCCACTTTTTGATCTTTGTACTCCTTCACTTTTGAAACACAGATGCTAATAAGATAAATTACGAGGCATAACACAATGAAGCAGGCAACGCATAGGCAAACCTGAAAAAAATACGACGGGAGCTTTTGTAAATTAAATTAAAATAAAGATTGAGCGTGATAAGAATTCAAATTATAAATCTGATTCCAAACATTTATTTTAACTTACTATTAGAAAGGCGTTGACCACTGTTGCCCACGGGGTAACAACTTGTCTTTTCATTCGCAGCCCTACTTCTTTAGCTTCGTCTGGATATCCGTAGTAATCCGTATACCAGTGCTTCGGAGAATTATGCAACTAATTAGGTTTAATTTATTTATAAATAATAAAAAACGAGAAAAAGGCAAGGCATCTCAACAACCAGTTGAGACGCAAGGCCCCGGCGAGATTCGAACTCACGATCTCCTGTTTACTAGACAGGCGCTTTAACCAACTAAGCCACGGCGCCTTTGCACTCGCTGCGACAATTTAAATATAAAAACCAGATGAGATCGCAGAGTTTTTTTCAGCTATTTTTGGTAGGGGAAATAAATAAATATCAAAAGTAGTCCATTACTTTTTAAAAAGTTTTTTTTGTTTAATTATTATTCTTATTATTACGATACTAGGTCTATTTGGTGACAGAACTGAACAGATCCAGACCGCTTTTGGTATTTATTCAGTTCTCTGGTTTTTGAGCAATTGGCAGCAAAACCCAGAACCACTGAACTGCGGACCGCATACAAAATCTTATTTTATAAGTGAGATCAAATTTTGGGTGAAATTCAACTATCCCATTCCCCCGTTAATACGACCCCCATATTCAATTGATTTGTTGCGAAAAAAAGGAAAATTAGATAAAATACAATCAGCTGTTACAATAGTTTGAAGATGACTAACAGATGGCTACAGCAGTTTGTGCCAAATATTTTAAATTATCGTCGCCATATGCGTAAAATATGAAGGCTAGACAAATGAGGCAACAATAATTTTTATATCCATCTCTGTCCCACGCTGATACCCAGTAGTTTAACGCTCGGGAATTTTTTATGAAAAAACTTAAAATTGAGCGAGATATAACAGAAAGCGGTTGCCGACAATTTAATTATTTTTTATTTAGTTATGTTTAACCATAATTATGCGGGATTTGAGCATTTTAATTGGTATAATTTACCAAAAAGGTTTGAACCCAAGTTAAAACTCGTCTCGTTTTTCAGGTGTGGAAGGGCTAGGTGATTATGAAAGAGAATTCAAATTGAATTGAAGACTTTCTTGATTAAGGAGAAATTGAATTTAAATTAAATTGAAAAATTTATCGGTTTTTCTTAGAAATTGAATTGATGAATTTATTGAAGTTTCTGAGACATTTTAGAAAAAATTATACAAAGTATTGGGTCCGCCTTTTTGAATTTTCAAAATTTTATAGTAATTTCGAAGTTAGCTCAAAATATCCATAGTACTAATTTTTATTTAAATTCGTTGAAATTCGAAAATTGTTATACGAAATATTGGACCCGCCATTTTCAAATTCCAAAATTAGAACGTAAATTCGCAATAAGGATATCCATATATTTTCAGTTTTTCGCGGCCGTTTTAAAACTCGCGAATAAAAAGTAGCTTACTTGTTGAGCCGAGATATGTAGTACACAGTGGCGGCTTGTGGTGTCTTAGACAGAGGAGACATTAAATGAAAATGTGTATTTAATTTTCAAACTTACACCCATCCGCAACAATGACTTTTGAAATTCATTTGCTATAAAAAAAAAATTTGAAATATTTGATAGATTTGAATTACTAAGTAAATAAAATCAATTTACATTTGATATATTATTTTAAAATCGAACATCTTCGATGCATCGAGTAACAGGCATTATTACAAACATATTATAACTCGAATAATTGTGTTTGTTGGTTTACTGATTCAATTCACCGATTTTGAATTAATAACGATTAATATCATGAAATGCCTCTCCAAAAGGTTATTTTTAACCAAACACAAATTAATTGCTTTGGACTAAAAATTCATAGTACACAAATGTGTTTTCCAAAAACCACTCATATGGCAATCCGGCGATGCAGAAGACTGCGTCGCACTCTTCAGCTGATGCTTCTGTGCTTTACGTTGTCACGCGATGCTATGCGCGCTCCAGTTTCATTCGCAAAATCCTTCGGAGGCATCCTGGGCCAGGAGGCTTGCCCCACACACACATAGAACTCAATTGTTATATGACGATGTTCTTGGTGTGCGCATAATTACGCGCATGTGTGCTTCGGACGATTTTGCCCATCAGCCACGCACACACCTGCGTAACGCATCATTTGTCCTGTTCTGGAACGTATTTCGGAACGATTTGATTGATTTCTCTGTTCAGGATCTAGATTCCAGAAATCGTTCTCTATTCGCACACGGCCACAGGGATTATTCGGAAACTTGCCTTCTGCATATTTACAGCGTTGCCAGAAAATTTACACAGGCAATTGTTATTTAAATGGTTAAATGCCAATGAGGCAGTATGGCAATTATAATTTGCTTTTTCAAAAAGGACTTTTCTTTACAACAATTATTCCTGGGTATTTTTCGCAAATTTATAGGTTCGTGTGAAATATGATGGGTACTTCCTCTGCATCCTCCGACAAACCGCCACTGCTAGTAATTTCATCCAAAAAAATGAAAATGACCGGATCCACCCTTTAGACTTAATGGGTTACCCAGTTTTATCTGGTGTACAATAATGTTGGTCAGCGTAATGGATCTCCCATTTTGAAATTTTAAACTGTTATAGTAGATTCGAAATTACAAACCATCGGTTATATATTAGCTATGTTCTTTTCACGTCGGATCCGGTTCTAAGTATTTGGAGAAAATTTTGCATTGAATTGAAATTTTATATACCGTCACGTATCTTAAAATTTTAAAATTTGTAAAAAATGCATCTTTATTGCCATGATATATTTACCCATCCATACTCCAAATCTTGAACCAGATAAATTCTTGGTTTAAGGTTTAAACACAAAGTGGGTATAATTCCAGGCAGCTATGATTGTATATTTTATAAATAAAAAGCTTTTTATGCGTGACGGTTTATAACATTTCAATTCGATGTTAAATTACCTGCAAAACCCAGAACCGGATCCGATGTGAAAAGAACGCACCTATTATGTATATATGTATACTAAGATTCGAAGTAGGTGCCCTCAAAATATTCATTACTAATTTTCACATAAATTCTTTGAAATGTAAAAATTATTGGACGGCATATTGGATCCGCCATTTTGGTTTTACACATTTCGAACGTGCAATAAGAAAGTCGAAAATCCCTCAAAGCCGTTCTCCACGTACGGACAAGCCAACCACTACCAAACCAAATTGCCTCATCGCGTCCCACATTCGTATTGGCCTCATATTCCTTCTCGCTCGTGTTATGGCCGACCGGGCTAACTTTAGTATGTTGAGTTCAACTAGATAGTACTAGTCCCCCATTCAACAAATGTTTGTACTAGAGGTAGTAGCTGCATTCAAATTTCACAAATCATAACATTTTGTAATAAATGACTTAAATGTATAGTAATTCTATGAAAAATTACTTAATCTAATACTTACAGTACATATTACACAACTACATATTTCAATAATTGTACTGTATTTTACTTCACTATTCAGAAATGAAAACAAAGTGAAACCTACGTTATGACGCGCATCGAGCCTAAAATGGCGCTTGTGATAAAAGGATCATCATACCTTGAAGACAGTTTTGTGGCATTTTTAGCAGATCTACAGGTAAGGATATGTGTTTTGCACTATAATTTCCCCTTTCGTTGATTGGTCCGTGCATTTGAGAATATCCTTCAAATCTCAATTTTTCATGGCAATCCCTTGATATTTTTAATTTTTGGCTGCCATTTTGTTTTCGCGTCAAAAACTAGCCTATGTTCTTTTCCAAGATCCCATCTACCTCTATAATATAATAAAATTCATAAACATTGGTTCAACGGTTTAGGCGTGAAAAGGTAGCAGTCAGAGTTACTTTCGCATTTATAATATCAGTATAGAGGTATAGATTATTCATTTCAAAACTTTTTTAATGACTCTCAACGAACAGACCTATTATTCTACCTTTCCAAATTTTAATCTTTTCGTGGTCAATTTTTCAGCTTGAATTTTAAGAAAAGCTTCAGAGTTACATAATTCAAAAGGGTTGTTTGTCCAGAGTGCTCTAGAGCTCTCCAGGGTTTTTTTTTAAACAATTGTCTCAACGAACAGACCAAATTATAAACGATATAAAATATAAGATGAAGAGAAAAATCACTTTGATATATTGCAAAATGAAGTGATAATTATCAAACCAAATTATAAAATATAAAGCATTCAGCAAGCTGCACAAATATTTGGAAAAGTTATTTTTTTAAAATGATATTTTATAAAAATTAAAGAATCACTCTCCTTTATTCTCTTATTATATTCAGTATATTTATTGTTTTGATTTCTCAAAAAATTATTGCAATCTTTTAACTTTAACTAGACAATTTGTAGTAGAAGTGTTGCAAAATCGAATTAATTAAAAACAACAATACTGTACTAGAATTATTGAATCATAGATTCATTATGTAAATTTCGAGGCTCGAAGTAGTAGAGCTCCAATTAAAACGTAAAAGGAAGGATCGCGTACGTGCGTGGGGTCATATCGTGATTTGCAAAATCTTGTGAAGAGTGTGTCTCAGAAGTTGTGTAATTTGTGTTATAGGAGACAAGTAAGTGTGATTTTTATATTAATTTTGCAAATGAAAGTAGTTATTGCCAAATACTTTGTTTTAATCTATAGAAATCTGATTCAAAGCTTAAATTTATGGGAAGCCAATTGTTTAAAAAAAAAAAAAATTGAATTGTGGACGATTAACTTTGGAAAATATACATTATTTTCTTGGCCGTTCGCATTTTCATAACTATATTTAGATTGGAATTTTGCACAAGTTGCGCCTTCATTAATAATGCCGTCGGGTGCGGAAATCGTTCAGAGGAAATCGAACAAAATGAAAAGAACTAAAATGTTACGGGGGTAATGTAATTAAATTGCAACGAATCGGGAATTTTAATATGCTAATAAAATAAGTTCTTGATTAAAACAAAATTATAGATTTTTGCGAAAGTCTAGTTTTTTTTCGAGGAAAAACGTGGCAAGTCATGATGTCAATCCTAACCCAACTTTTTGAAAATTATTGCATCATCGTGACTCTTAAGGCGTTCCTCTACGGGGAGTAAACTTACAGGACTCGCTAACAGAAATTTCTTGAAGATTTTCGACTTCCAGTTATGTTACACGGACAATATTATCTTCAAGTAATTTTTAGAAGCTTACCCCTGGAGGAGCGCCTTTAACGGCTCATGTATGTATAAGTAAAGTTTATTTTATTTTATTAACATACCGCTACTATTTACATTTGTCAGTATAAACTGATAGATATTTTACGCCGAAGCAAAATTTGGGGAAATATTATTCGATGAATTAATTTTCATGACGATTGAAAAATTGGTCCTTAGTGGCTAAATAATAGTGCATTGCGTACTACCTCTAAGTCAGTTAATACATACAACAAATAAATGTAGAATGCACTAAACTTCTGCTTTTAATTACAATACAAAAAACTTGTCTCTACTGGCAAAAATTCGTTGAGGTAGTTTTTATGCAGAAAATATAAGTTGAAAGATTAAAAAGCACTCAAAATATCTGCTGTATTCAAAAATAAAATTGTACGGTCATTTACCAAGCATTATATGTTCTTGAGAGACTGTTTATCGAAAAATTAATGGTTAACAAAACAAGCCTTGGATTGAAATGTTTACTGTTTTGTCTTAAAACAAAACCTTTTTGGGTCGCACATTTTAAAGTTTCTAAAGTACTAAGCATAAATAGTATAGAAACTACTTTAAGCGATCTCAATTTGAAAAATGTTAATATATAAATATACAAATGTGCTGTGTTTGCTAATCATCAAATCAACACAGCCAGTAACGATTTTTTTAAAGCCACGAGCGAAGTGCGAAGAGGCCACGAAAGAACCCTCACGATTTCGTTCTAATTTACTGCGCAACTACATTAGCACATGTGCAAATTACAAAATTATGTCCGTCTGCATATTCTTTGCCATTAGCAGATTTTTTATTTTAATTAGTGTTACTTTGTTGTCTATATTTTGCCTTTATAAAAGGTTGCAATAGTTGCTTATGTAATATAAAATTATTTTTTTTTACTTTTAATATCTACTTTGTTCATGCACTTTGTATTTTAATTCAAAAAATGTTATTATATGCATTATTCAATATTCGACACTCTTTTGTACCCACTTGAGGAGCAGAAGCAAGAAAAAAAACATAACTCCAATTTCATGTTTAATATAATAATTCTGCATTTAGACTTACCGGAACAACTTTATTATATTTCCAACTGTTGTTGTCGAATTTACCTGAACTTATTGCATGTATGTCTTCCATGCAGATCGGATGTTTACCGTCGACACATTCATTTATAATGAAATCGTAGATCTATAAAAATATATTTTAATTAATATTATTTAAATAGTACGTCTGGGTTGGTCTTTCTAGTTTTAAAAACAAAATATTTTACTTAAAAGCGAAAAAATAGCTAAAGAATTAAAGACGAATAGTCTTGATTAACTTGGTCGTATTATATATGACTTATGAGTGTTATTAAACATATGCAGCAATTATGTTTCATAGTTTAAAAAACTAATGACTTACAAGACCACTTCCAGTGCAGTTAGGCACAGGCTCACAAAGATTATTCGTGTGATTAAAAAAGCTTCTCTTGCCAAAATATTTTTCTTCGCAATTAAGAGGCACACATTTTTTAAAAGGGTTTAAATCCAAAGTTGTACAGTCTGTTATATTCAAACCATAGACGAATTCTGAAAAAAATTTTAGATTTTTAAGGCAAATTTCTATTTTTATTAGAGTAAAATTTACGTTTCATAATACCAGGCACATTTCCTGAAGTTAGCATGGTATCAAATTTTACAGTGTGACCAATTCGTGCTTTTCCTTCAGTCGCATTGTTATGAGATATAATCACCATGTCACAGCTTCCAACTCTGTTGAACAAAGTCTAAAAAAGGTCTCTAAATTTAATGCGGTATAAAAATTATTAAAGTAAAAATGTTCATACCACGGTTGGCCATATAATGCTGACTGTTTTGGTAGCTCCCGGATCTAAAAAACCAAATGAGCCACCCATCATTTTTATCGTCTAAAAAAGTGTATTTATACTGATCTGATTGAAGTTAAATAGTTACCTTACATCACACGTAGTTTCGTTGTTCGGTAAGGCAATACAGCATTTTTCGCACCGCACTTTTACTTCATAACCACCTTTTTTCAGTTCGGCAGTATTAGTTAAAGTTAAATCTGTGGTCACATTGCAAATTATAAGTTCTGGAAATTATAGTAACCTTACCAAAAATTAGGCCAATGTCGTTCAGTTTTGGAGGACGCATATCAACATTTGACACATGGACTTCTGCCCTTGCGAGGTAAATTAAAAAACCTAAAAAAATAAAATTTGCAAAGACAAATATTTGCATTTTCATTTTAAAAACTGTCACAAAAATATAAAAGCAAAACGTTTAATTAAATCATAGGTTACTATATTTGAAACCGATATCCAGGAAAATGCTTTACAAACGAAAATGGGGTGGAGTATAAAAATATAATGAAAATAAATGTTTAGCTTTCATTTCTATTTTACTATGTATATTATATCTAAATATCCTCTTAGATACTCGAAAGGGCTTTAACGAGTTTGGTGAATTTTAAACAATAGGAATTTTTATTTATTTATTTATGTGAGAGCCTTCAGGTGCATTAATTACACCCTTTGACGACTAATTTTTCTAATTAGTTGTCACCTCGGAAGAATTTGGAATATAAGATGATGGGTTCTCTATATAATTTTATGCTTCGATTCATTTCTATGATGACTGGTACGTGAAGATTTCCGAGTTTGCTGAATTTAAATATAATCTAATCTAAATGGCGAACAACGACAGGACTTTTTAAATAGTTGCACTAAATATGGTTACATCTACTTAAAACTAGGGAAAGAAAGGTAATTTTAAGATGTTCTTGTAGACTATCTTCAGATTTCGTAGACCCCGCATATTTTTATCCTTTAATCATGATCACAAAGTATAAAAAACAATAATTAAAGAATGAAACCCCTATAAAAAGTTTTAAATAAAATGAAGCTTGCCTTTCAGCATTTAGAATAATTTTATTACGCTATTCTGCAGCTACTCATATAATTTGATACTTTCTTTTTTTCTTACTTTCCAATATGTGACGGAAAAATTTTCTTCACTGATTTGCAGAACCTGGAACTATATATGTATTATTCAAAGCGATATTATGGTGATCTAATAGTCATTGTAAGATTTATGAGAAACTACCTAGATACATAATATAAAAGAACGAATGATACGTCTCTACAGATTTCACATAATAAACAACAGATACAGATATACGTATTATTAGTATTATTTATATCAATTTGGAGTCTATGAGTATTTGATTTTTATACAAAACACCAGTTTACATTTATTCTTATTATTTTCCAATCGATTTTCTGGACATGAAGATCTATATGCTTTTTGATATTGGTTCTGAGATTTCATATAATGTTTTGTTGTGAATAGTTTACCATCTTGAGCGTATTTGGAAGGAAAATTGATTTTAAAAAATTGCGTTTCTTGAGAAACACTAAGATTGTGTATAAGCAAGAATGCTGATAATAAGAAGCATCTTTACAAAAGTTCGTAAACTAGCGAGAAAAGGAATTAAACCAATTCCTGTTTGTGAATAATTAATCATATTGAAGGCTCAACATTATTATTGGTAATTTAATGGCGAACTCACATTATACTATCACTTACTAGAAGGTTTTAGCGATACTCAGTTTGATCTGCACTGTTAATAGCCAGTTAAATGATAGTGATAGTGATAGTGGCATGTGTAGGATTAGTTAGTGTAATGATAGTGAAGGTTTTGAAGGTTTGACTGTTTTTCCATAATTGGTTTGGCCTGTCCTGCTTTTGTTAAGCTGAATTGAGTAAAATATGACTGCATATAAATTTAACTATTGAAAATAGCCTCGTCTAGGTCTGGTTATTTATGAATGCGCATTTGTCAACACGTAAAAGCGTTTAAAATGCTTTTTGCTTTAAACAAATGTTCGAATGTATTTAAACTAGGCACGTCGTGTTTTTGCGATAGTCCAGGACAGAGACAAGGCTAAACCCACAATGAAGATGATCAGATCTGTGGCTCGTAATTGTCAGCAATTATAATCGATTAACATGCAACTGCAGGGGCGTCGATGGACGGGCACCGCCACTGCTCGGTGCAATGCGGTAAAAATTGAAAATTCTGTAAGGTGGAAAGTATATCAAATACTGGACTATCACGGCCAGCAGGGGGAGGAAGGAGGTCATATGCTCCTAGGGTAAAAATGGCGCATAATCTGCTACGTTAGCTGGTCGCAATTAAGCGTAATTAACCAACAGAACATGGAAGTTTTGCTGCTTTTTGCTCTCTGAGTGCCTGTCTTTGATAAAATCCTCCGATAAAACTTAAATGGCTGCCCGTGTATTTTATATTGGGGTCCCCTCCTTGTTTGTGAGCAGTCACCCACTGAGGTGCTGTTCCGGGGGAGGGCCGAAACAATTCCCTCGGGGTCTGCATTAACCGCTTCAGTCTCCTCTTGGGTAGTTTGATCAAATATAATTTTCATGAAATAATTGCGGCCTACACCTACTTTTGTTGTCTACCAGCTACTTTAAAATCACTTAAAAGCAAAACTGCACAGCGGCTGTGTCACCTGCGGCAATTTTGCGACTCCTTCCCTAAGGAGGGACATAATGCCATTCATTGAAATTTACATTTTACCCAGTTTCGATCGAGAATGGGGATGAGGGTTTTTGTTTTTTTAAAGATATTCAGACAAACAAATTTGTTTTATAGGGGCCAGGACGCCTGCAGCGCTATCTTGCGGCAGTGATCTACTGCCAATGAAAAGGAGAACGGCTAGAACTGTTTAGTTGCAGTTCTATCGAACAAAATGTCGCGGATGTATTACACTGTCGACAGGTAAGTTATAAAAAAGCAATTGCTATCGCAAACCAGGTTCTTTTTTTTATAATTTTACTCTATATCTTCAGGTCGGCTCCGCGAGGTCCCCACACCTGCACCTTTCTGGACGAGTGGCTCTGTGCCAATTTAGCAATTTTAATAATTGAAATCCAGAATAATTACCAAAAATTTTAATTAAATGACGATGAAATTGCACTCCTCACCTGTCGGCTGTTGCGCAAGGGACGCCAAATTCGGCCAAGAAATACGCGTGTTGTCGCCTCATCACGATTCGTCACCGATGCAACACCCCTTCCGCGGGTCGGGAGCGGTCCAAATTAGTATGCAGAATGCAATTGAGTGGATGTGTTTGACCTGACGGACGAATGTCAAAATTGCGACTAAATAGTTGTACACTTAATTAGCGACCAATTTCGCCTTGTTAAAAGGGATCCGATGGCCGATAACGCGGCTCCTCAATAGCCGCCGCGGCCACTGTCCAGCGCCCAAGGCCAATTAAGCAATATCTTGATGGAGCCCAACAAGAGCTTCAGTTGTCTGCCCGGCCACGGTGCAACGATACTGCTGGTTTGCAAAATTTTATTATTTTTTTAAATTAAATTGAGCCTCCGCAACCTGCCTAGGACTTTCTAGCGAAATTCCTGGGTATAATATAATAAGTCCAAGTGCACCCTATGCACCTGCTTCGTCCTGACTGTCCTGACTGTCCTCGCGCCTGAGAATTCAGTTTCCGCAGCCGACTGCGCAATTGAGCTCAGGAAAAATAATCGCTTGTGTAAATCGTCTTCAGAAGCAGAATTTTAGAATACTAAGCAAATGCAACTAACTTCATCTTAAATCTATCATCTTCTATAATCAGTAATTTCCAAATAAATATAATTCTACTATAACTATAACTCTAGCTTTAAAATATTGAGTTTGAATATTTTAGTTTCAAATTTGCATTCAATGACAAACATACCAAATTCGAATTGAAACCAAATTCGAATTGAACCTGCAATAACCTCATTTGAATTTAAAACTTATTGTTTTTAGTTTAAAAACAATAAAGAACTTTCGGCAGCAGCTAGAAAGAAGAGATAGATTTTAATTTAAAAATGACTTTTACATACAAGAATTGAGCCGTTTATTTTGAAAGTGGCCTAATTCCACTTATGTTAAAATCGAGAGATTTAAGGGTTTGCGTTTTCAAAATAAATAATCAACTAATATTTGTCATAAAAAAGTCATAATGATTATAAACAAATTTTATACAATTTGCTGCAAAATGCAAAGATAACGTAATGTAATTATTTAAATAGCTAGATTAATTTTTTTTGAAAATGGAATTAGGTTACTTTCAAAATAAAGGGCTCAATTGAATGCTGAATTCCCCAACTCTTTGATCGGTACCTTCGTAGCGAAGGTATGTCCTTGTAGAATAGTTTTTTAACATGACTTATACATATGTACATATATCGAGCCATTAAAAGCATATGCAAAGTTGACTCAAAATCTATAGTCAGTATTTAATATATAATCTACCTAAAAATAAAATCAGTTCGGTTAAATGGTTGTCCGTCAATCATGCACAACGTCTTAAAAGTACATTTCGAGAAAAATGCTTTTAGTGGACTAATTGATGAAAATATGAAATTACTTTAAATTCTCTTCAATTGTAGATTCTAAAAACTTCAAAAATTGTTAAATGTTAGAAAGGTTTAAGTTATTACGAATGCTCAGTTTTTGAAATTAACATGATGCGATATTTTATACTTAATTTGTCGAAATTTGTGATTTCTATACCGAAATCTGTTCAGCATAAAAAATATTTATAATTATCCATATAATCGAACCCGAATTTAATTTGATTCTGGACGCGTAAACAATTTAATAAAAGGTAGTACTTCTAAGTAGAATGATGCTTGCTGAGATTTCTAAAAATGTCATATTAAATTAAAATGTTTCATTAGTTGAATGAATTGATTTCTGTCAAATTCAAAAATACGGGTGCATTCTCTTGTCTTACATAACTTCTGAGAAAGATTTTCTAAATCTCCAATAGCTATACAAGAATCCGAAAATTAATTCAGTGGTTTTAAGGTACCAAATAGATATACAGACATTTAAAAAGTAATAATTTCTTTTAGAGACAATCGTTAAAAAACAACCTTAAATAAAATTGTCTTGAAAACTAAAAAATTAGAAAGATATTTAAAACAATGTTGTACGCAGAGTTGAATTCTCATAGCAATTTTTTCTTTTTCCAGATATACATACATAAATTGTCTAAAGGGTTGAGATAAGCCGGGAACTTGAAAACGAATTTGTGCTTTTTAGTAGATCAGATTTATTCCCACGCTCGTCTCAGTAAAGCAGTTCACACACAGAGAGAAACCGAAGGACGAACAACGTGAAGTTGGCTACAAATTTGAGAGGAAGTTGCTCTCCTTGCACGCCGTGACGCTGTCGTTGCCTTGTGGTTTGATAACACATCTATACATATATAAATGTATATGCAAGTCTCTGAAAAATTGGAAAAATATAATTCGAGCATCATGAATCATGATCCAGGTACGTACCATATTTTTAATCGATCTCAGAAAAGAACATTAAAGGACAATATACAAAGCCTGTTGGCTAGTACCCAATCCAAAAATAATTGATTAGATATCGCAAATATTTAAGTATCAATAATTTTGTATATTGTCGTTTAATGCTCTTTCCTTAAAATGATAAATATTTTTAAGTTTTTAATTTAAATTCTTGCGTTACTCTAGGAGTCATTCTCCACATAAAAATAAATTTAATAGGAGAAAGTGTTATTCACCAACAAGTCTAATAACTGTTGGTATCATACAATATTACAACATAATGCTAATGCTATGCTTGTCATCTTTGATGATTGGTGATACAGCTTAATTCAATAGTCGACTTCATATCTACGATAAGCCAACAAAACAATTTTATTTAATTGATACTGACACAAATCTTTCTGTCTGTTAGTTTAGTTCCACCATCATTCAAATTATTACCTATAGGTTTACAGCTTTCGGTAGGAAGTTATTGACAAGTTAATATTTACGGAAATAAAATCCTATCTTTGATTCTTGGTCTTAGAAGAAATGTTCAATGACAATTTTTTTTATAGCTGACGATGAGAAGCAGATTTTAAGTGCTGCTTTCATACATATATAATTTTAATTTAATTGTAGATCTTTCTAAAAGGATTCTATTTGATCTGTTTTCTAATTTAACTTCGTCTCTTTTTAGGCCTTCCTTTAACTCTATCAGTCTGAACTAAACCATGAATTAATGATATAGTTCAAACATTTATCCGTGAATTTTAAAGATAAATTCATAGATTCAACTTTTTCTAAACAGGTCAAATATAATATTACTCACCAAGGGGTTATAGAGGTGAAGTTTTGAAGTCTGTTTTTATTTTTTTTTTTTTTTTTTTTTTTTTTGTAAAAATTATTTTATTAATAACAATTTTACTTTTAGAGCAGATCTACAATTCGTTATAAAGTATGATGAGCTAATTTAAATATCGTCTTTTAATTTAGCTATATACAAGAATTGTGGCAGTTAAATGACTCAACTTTAATAATAAGAGAGAAAGAAATTTAATATATTATTTCTTAATTAGTCGTGAAACCTTTCTTGTTAGTGCCTCGCCAGACTATCTGGCGGCGGACCTTGAGCCCGTTTGAACAATGAAATGAAGAAACATCTCCCATAGTATTGTGGCTCAGTGCCACCGGGCCAGTTAAGTAATTATATTTGTAAAAGCAAATTAAAACTGAATAAAAGCAGGTAACTCCTCGTTCTTGACGCGGATCACCCTTAAAAGAAGCGCATACCTTTTGCGAGCCACCCTACGCCACTGCGCCGTAATGAATTCATTTTAGTAGTGATAAGCGAGCCACAATTGAAATTGCATTTCATACAGGTTTTTCTGTGCGAGATGCCTCTTAAAATCGCCTGAAACGACTTCCTGGCAGGCCGTTCGGTCTGTTGCAATTTCATTCGAAAGAGCGCTGCGCGGTCGGGTTTAAAAAATAAAATTTTATTTTTTTAATGGCCGACAGGAGCGAGTCGAACGCGAAAAACAATGCTGCGGATCCGTAGAGACGCTGATGCGTGCGCGCATATGTTAATCTCACTAAAGACCCATTTCATAAATCATTTAAAGAGTTATGGCTCCATTACTGGGCTTGAGTCGCGTACAACTTAATTACGCGACTTTCAGTCTGGGATTGAATGTTGGACGTTGGTGGTACCATTACATTCCGCCTTTGGGAACCCTCCCCAAAACAATGAAATTTTTCAAGTTTTCCACAGCATAATCCTATCACCTGAATGGTGCCCTGCTCCTACTGGTCAGCATTTTATGTGCTAATTAAGCGACTGTGGGGCGTTTTTCTACTCTCGACAGTCGTAAATCTGATGTTTGCTCTTATAAAATTTCGTGTTTTGAATAATATTGGCCGTTAACACGAGTAATAATATTCATAGAGATAAAAAACGGAGGTGATAACCTTTCATGTGCCCTTTTATATTTACACACCCCGTGATTATTGCCGTGTTTTAAAGGTGCGAAAAAAGAAATCTCAGTCGGCGCATCTTACCATCATTACTGGTATGCGGACATTGTTTGTATACCGATCAAGGTCTCCTTTCGATAGTGACATTTTTTTTTTTTTTTTTATGTTTGTTGGATAAGACGCGCTCCTTGCCAAATTAACTGGAGCAGACAGCGCGGCTCTGCCGGGGCCAGTCAATTAATTTGCCCGGGGTTGCCGCTTTCCCCGAGGAACATGTTCTGATTACCATTGCTAACAGGATTTGCAGGTTAAACGATTTTAATGTTTGACATAAATCTCTGACCGGACAAGGGCCCTTCGGTCCAGGAGCCCCTACGCCGAGGAAGACGGGAATGAGTCCGAGGAGCCCCTTAGCGCTTCCTCTGGCCTCCAGTCAATGGGGTCCGCGGCGGATCGATCGAGTGGCACCGGTGCAGACCCATCCAGAGACCTTAGGGTCCACGCTGAGACAACGCACAGCCTCCGGGCTGCCGGCAATGGAGCAATTGGCCGATTTTCACAGGTGATAGCGCCGTGAAATGTTAATGAGCAATTTTAGATGGTGCGAGGAGATGGGAATGCCAGAATCTTCCACCCGGTAACTGGGGGAAAACGGGCGACGAAATTAATTATTTGCGAGTTTTGCGCGTTTTATAATTTTCACGTTTTAGCCCGCGATTGCTCGCCCAGATACTACAATATTATATACCCAGTCACAGCCGGGGAATTGTTGTCTTCGATAAATTAGTCGATAAATCGCAATAGTCGAAGTAAAATGGCAGGTCTTGAGTCAGTGCTGCGGTCGCAGAAATCCGTTTCATAAATGCAAAACATCCTTCTATTCGGTTCCAGCACTGCACACGAAGATCCATCCTGGTCCAGATGATGCGGCTAGCATTAACCGAATGGGGCCCCATTCATCTTCCCATTCCCGGAGGTGGTTGGGATGCGCAATGCAATGGAACTGAACTTTTGCGCGGTCTAAAATTGAATTTCCTCTAATTGAAATTTCGACGCCTGCTTAGAGGTGATTAATGCCGGCGCGCACTACCTGTGCGCGCCCCACTATCGCTCCAGCGGAGCGCCAGATCTCTGCAATTTCAATGAATCGCCCTCGGTGAGGCGAGAAAAATATTTTATGGAGCCCCATTTGGAGCCTATGTCGATGGTCCAAAGGCAGGCCGCGTGGTCCATCTGCGGAGGGCGTTGTTTTGATTTATTTTTATCGATCCTCGCCACGCTCCTTCTAGACCCGTTTCCAGGTCTTCAGGGTTAATTAAAGTATTCTAAATGTTGTGAACGTGATTGATTCGGGAAATGTGGGTGGATTGGGCAGGTGTACATCTAGAAATAGCATCTTCCATAAGCAACGAATTTAATTAACAAAATAGATGTTTTTAAGAAATTCATATTTTCATATAGACAACGGAGAACAAACTATGCAAAGAACTTCACCACCCACAGTTTCTACAAAAAGTAGCATTTTACACTGTGATTTTCCCCAAGTTTTTAGTATTTTGTAGACTTTTCTTCTGAATAAATCGTACGTGTTAAAAATTACGGATTCAAAGAAGGTACAATAAAAACCTTTTCCAAAACAATTTCTTAATCTTGGTCGTTAAGGTATAATTTGCAACAATTCTATTGACCTTTGGATTGAAGGAGTTTTTGGGGCATTAATTTCAAATATAAACTATGTATCTTTTATCTAGTTTGTAGGGTTAACTCAGAAATCAGTATAATTAATTGTTATTTTAAAAAAAAACCTTGTGGATTTTTTTGGATATTCTTATTCGTGATTAGCAGTTGGAAATCGACCGAATAAAACATTTTGATCTTAGAATTTTTTTTCATAGAGGTTTGTGTTGTCAATTAGCAAATTAACATGAGGCTATTGACCGTGGTAGATTTACTAAATTTTAATGATAAATAGTTACCTCTTTCCAGGGTTGAAAAAGAGTTTATTAATGAATTTTATTTTGTTAATGTGTAGAATATTGTATAAAATTTTAAGAAAGGTAGATAAAACAGTTACTCTTTAATCATTAAAACTAAGTGGAAAAAAGTCGTTTTAGAGTGTATAACAAATATACCATCGGTCTTTATTCCATGCGTAATTCCAGGAATCCCACTCATATACACATATGTACATATAATCGACATAATTTAACTGAATTGTGAAAAATATATAACCTAAAGTTACAAATGCATATTTGGGAGGAGTGAGAATGAAAAAATTCATAGGAAAAAGAAACAAAAAACAAGAAAAAATTCAGAAGGAAAATTTAAGAAATAATTCATAGAGTATTGAAAATCGTGTTAGAGTAAAACAATTTTGTAAAAAGAGTATTTTTCATCAAATTCGTGTAAAATGAGATTTAGGCGTACATAGGCTAGTCTCATTTCAAACGCTAATGAACTTAATGGCTTCACAATTTATTTAAACTTTGAAAACTCATATATGGTGAAATATAATTGTGTTTAGATAAAATTTATTTGTGAATGGATTAATGAGTTTAAGATTCTGCTTTTCCTTTAAGCTACGCTACAAGCATCTACGACAATACCAATAGGTTTTGTTTTCGTATCAACTTTTGATTTATTTATCGCCTTAATAGTATATTGTGCATTAAGTAGTCTATTATAGACGTTGGCAGTAATAAATGCAGAAGTTAAGCCGTAATAAAAACTGAAATGTTTTAACATTTAAAAAACTCATTTTGTATTTAAAACAATAATTATGACTTTTCTTAGGTTTTTTTTTTATATTTACGATTGTCCAGGGTTCTTAGAAGACTATGGCTTATAAGGCATTTTTCATCGTGGAAAAAAATAAATATTGGAAAAAATTAGTGAGAAGGGTTTTTCGTGCATATTTCAAGAATGTTGTTGAATTACTTGGAAATTGGGAATAAAGATTTTTTCATAGTCTCTTGGGTAACAAGAAAAAAAGATGAATCTTACCCTTAATTTTCTTGCCAGAGTAAACGGCGTTCCTCGAAACTGAAAGAACCGTTTTTAACTGTGATCGGGGTGAAGTGAATTTACATATACATATTATATTTTTTTATTAGGAATAGGAGATGCAGTTGTTGAAAGGAATTAAAAATAATTCTTTTAAGTTATCTTTTGGAAATAGTTTGCAGTTGTTTTAGAAAGTGGACCTTTCGTGTTTTGGCTTTTAAACCATATTCGCCATTAGACGAACCGCTAGAAACCATTTTGAGTTTAGTTGTTACGTACGTATGTATGAATGACATGCATTCATTGTGTCTTCAATTATTCAAAGTACGCCTCTTTATAGTTTGCCTTTAATTTTAAGAATTTACTTTGCGATCCATTAAGGTTTTACATAACATGTATAATTGCTTACATATATTATTATTGTTTATTACCTTTATTTGCAATAACAGTTGATTAAGCCCCAACTGGATACCTTGTAGGTTTAGGTAATAAAATATAAGATGTGTGTCGATAAAATTTATATTCAAAATAATTGTTCCCGCTGTAATGAGATTATCGTCGATAATAATTTGCATTAACACTGGCAACGAGTACAATTTTAGCACTAAATAAATCATGCCAGGTGAGCGAAATGCACCGGAGTCTATAAAGTTGCCGTCTAATAAGAGTTATAAACGACATTCGTACAATAGCAATTATGCCACGGTCCCGATAAAGTTGATTTATGGTAATCGATTAATTAAAACCGTTTATGACAGGTGAGCGATTGCGCATTCATCATTATCCCTGTAATTACAACAAATATAAAGTTCAATTCCCGACAGGATCAGCTTTCGCACCTGTTTTTGCTGGTCCCCCCCGTGTGCATCCTTTGCAATTTTCCCGGGTATCTGATCGACGCTTCGCGGCGAGATGACCGCCTCACCGTGAGCGGCACGTGGCTCGAGGACTGCGGTGCAAATTTAAACAGGATCAGCGATCTTCCACAAAAAAGGAAGAGGACGCGTGTGCACTGCGCTGCACTTAGAGTCTGATCACGCTGATTATCTAGCGATCGCGACCTGCACATGATAAGTCATCTAATTAAACTGTTCCCGAAATTGGGCCTGCTGCTCGGAAGGGTCCAGTGAGCAGGTGGATTTGCTCTTTATTCCTCGGCAGAACGTAATTCGGTGAGGATTACGCCGGGTCCACGGGGATTACCAGCAGGAAGTAGCCGGCCTGATTGAGTCCAAGTACAATGCCCGTAGCGATAAAAAGGCGGAGAAATCTTTTTGCGTTTTTACTGGTTTTATTACCCCCATAATTGGGCTTTTGCATGCGATTTTCAAACATTGTTAAGGCGATGAGCAGAGGTAGTAATCAGAACTCAGGTGTAGAATCAATTTTATATTAATTCAATATATTTCTTTCAAACTGATTCCTATGTTAGCATATTTAACATGGAGACATTTTGCATATAGCCTTCAGGTGCTTTTCAAAATCGATTTGTAAATCGACTTAATTTTTTCAACGCTTTTCAAATGTAAAGTGAGCAAAATATTTTGTTCCTCCTTACTAAGAATTTTTATCCGAGTAAAATCTAAAATAAAAATTGGTTCTATTTCTCTAAAACAAAAATAGATTAAAATTTTAATAGAAAAAATTCTATAAAAATTGAGTAAGAGACATACATACATGGGTATGCATTTACATACATATATTATAGAAGCTACGGATCATTGTTAGTAATTTTGGGTCAATATGCGATTTGTGTTTTTATTTTAAACCTTTTTAACGAGGTTCGTGCAATATAGTAGATCTCTTTCTGAAAAAGTTTTAGTAAAACAACAAATTCACAAAAATTCGAATTAATTGTTAAATTATTTCTATAGTTTGAAAATTGGGGACATTAATATTCTGATTTGTTTGGCTGATTTTATGAAAAATTGAAAAGAAAATTATTGCACTCATTTTTCATGCAGAACAAAGTACCCTCTAAAGTTTTTCTTGCTAGAATGTAATGAATCTTAACTGGAGTTGTTTTCTTAGATATAAAGTTAAAAGTCTAAAGAGAAGTAAATTATTAAAATTGTATTGTAATAAAGTTTTGTATTTTTTGCACAGTCGTTTTCTCGCAAATACGTAAATAGAAAAGCAATTGTTTTTGGCTGTTACTAGTAAAATTCATGTGAATTCTAAGAAAATTTACTGAAGTGTTAAATTGTGATTGATTTTCCTATAAATCCAGTAAATTTCTCCAGGAATATGTACATGCAACTGATACTGTCAATAACTTTTAATTGGGTGTTTAAAATTCAATAAAACTAAGGCAGTATTGAGCAGCTTTTGCATCAATATTTATATAATTGGATCACCTAAATATGATGGGTCGTCTCTATCACCCCCAATTATACTACGCTGTTGTATTTTAAGTATCACTTATGCATTTACATAAAGCCAACTGAAATGTTTGTCAATCGTAACATTCCATGCTTGACCACTGGACATAATTCAAGGGGTCTAACTTGAATGACAAACTGTCGAATACGAAATGAGGTAAACATGCACCGATACTGATATGACAAGAATTTCAGTTAAAAAGTTCAGCGAAATTTCTGTAAATATAGTGATCCACAAAACAACTTCCACCATTGTTTTTTCAAAACATATCTACGTATACCACTGCATTACGATTTCTTTCACTTGAGGTTTGTATTTGTAAATTGTAAAAATAGTAGAAGTCTAGAATAAATTGTAAGTAAGGCACAAAATACTTTAACTGATTAATGTAAGGAAAGAATATTCCCAAACTTTGTTTTCGAGCTTAGATGGTACAGTAACCGGTGCTGACTGTGTAATACTTTGTACGCTGTTTAGCTGGTTAAAAGCCAGTAAAGTTCCGACTTTCAAATCAAGTAGTCTTTTCTTGCGCCCAAGTTCCTACATTAATCAAATAATTTATTGCTTACGTCAAAAGGTTCAATTTAACAAAAATTAGATATTTAAAAAAAAAGAAAATATTATTACTTACTGACAATTGCTATCTAATTAGTATTGGTAATAATTTTATCCTAACATCCTCAAGAGAATGATGACGACGAAACTAGTGAGTACAATATTTTCCGTACGTGTTCATTTGAATTTTTAGATCGATTAGCAAGAAAAGATGTTTGTGCTAAGAATTTAAGTCTTGTAAAGTGTTCTTACAAATATTACATTTAAACATATTTTTTTGCATTTTACGTTTAATTTGAAGTATAAAACGCAGACATTTTTTTTTTTTTATTTCATTTATTTAAGTTTGAATTCATTTGTATATAAAACATAGGAGATCTCATTTTAGTGCTAGAAGTACATTCTTCATTCATCTATGATTTTTTATAATTAGTCTAGCAGAGGTATAATTTTATAGTAATCTAAGATTTTGGGAAAAGTAACTTTATTCTATTTAAAACCCAGTGAAACAGAAATTTCCTTCACTCTATATAAAAACGGAGGTTCCAATTTCAAATGAACGATTACTTCGTGACGAGCTCAACAAAACAAACAAGTTAAGACTGTCGTTAGAGTAAAATGGTGTGAATTTACACAATTATTGTTGTTAAATAAAAATCATTGTTTAAAACTGAGATAAATGGTGGACAGTTAGACACAAAAATATAAAATAAAATATACGTTAAAGTAATAAAATTCAGCTCATGGTCCAATTTTATAAGGATTTTATGCTTATTTTAGTTTATTACGTGAATATTTACTTATTTTGTCGAGTGTTGGGTATGATTTTTATTATGATCATTACTTATAGGTACTATGACTTTAATCAGGAGAGTTTGGTCGTTTTAATCATAAACAAAACGAACTAATGTCTCTATCATTACGCCTCCCCGGGACTTTCAGCCTTATTATAAATCCAGGTAAAAAAGCAATTCCCTTCAATCACTTACGCGATCTTGGCTCGTCCGTGTGCCGTGTATCACGTTGATATCTTTTTCGCGAATAAAGCCTGCACCTTCCCACGCATCCCGGCTGTCTTACACAGCTTCCAGTCTTTAAAATGAGCTCCCTGTTCCCTGTTCCCTGTTCCCTGTAGCAACTAGCAACAATAACAAGCAGCGGCCGGGAACGACGGTTGCGGCCGGATCTCTGTCCGCTCCGTGAAATCAGCAAAATATCCAGAGTCCGACTGGATTCAACTCCATTTAAATAAAATATAAAAAGACAAGACGCGGATGGGGTCCCGCGGGAGTGCGACCGGTGGCGATTTCGCTTCGATTCGAGGAGGTGTGAATGGAGCTGGATTTCTTCTCCTTATCACGTCCCGGACAGAATCGATCGCACAATGGCGGTGGATTACAATTAACATTTTTGCAGGTAGGTGTGGGAAAATCTGAAAAAAATTTCCCATTTACCTGACGATTCGCATTTTGCAAGACTATGCAATTTTTATGTGCAATTATCTGAATTTTGTTAACGCACGGTTTTGTCACATCTGCTGGACTTAACTTAATTTCGCGAAAAGGCCGTTATCCGTTCGGCAGGTCCGTTCCGGGGGATGAAATTGGTGCTGCCCCATCGCACGGCACTTGTAGTGATATCGCCACGCAAGGGTACTTAAGCTGATAATCGTACGCAGAGACAGTAATATTCATAAATTAAGTGCGCAGAAACAGATGATTGCAATTAACAGCAGCCGCGTGCACCTGTCCTTGGTGCTTCGCCGTTTAGCTGGACTCACCCTGGTCCCGGCTGTCCGCGATGGGGCCCTGCCCGCGATGGATGGACGGATGGAGGCCGAATAAAGGCACAATTTTTTCGCAATTATGCTAATATCCACGCTACGCCTGTCATTCTCCATGGCAATTAAAAATGTAAATATTTTGATGCCCAATTAGTTTTGTCCGGCGCTTAATGACAGAAATAGTACCTATCCTTCGTTCGGACTTGGGACCAATCAGTCTTAATTAGGACGGCCAGATCCAATTTTTATCGAACGAATTGGCAAATCATTTCTAAAATATTGTTCGTATATTACAATTGTCCAAAACCAAATCTTTCTAAAGTTTCTGTTTACTTCATGATTATTTTATTTGTATAATACAACTAATTGTCATTTTACACGAATTAAAAAGGAAACCAAATTCTCCTTTTACAAAATTTGTTTTGTTTTAACACGATTTTCAATATTCTATGAATTTTTATTGAATCTCATAGAGTAAATAAAGCGAGATTTTTCGACTCGTGTACGAAGCGTTTAAATTAGTCTCAGGAAAAGTCTCTGAGACTCGGTAGATTTGGCTCCCACCGTGTACGAGGTTAGGTTATTTGTTTGAGGTCACCTAATTGTCTTTTTACACGAATTTGTTGGGAACGTATCTATCGTGTAAAAAGAGAATTAGGTGTAATGAAGAAGTCTGAATCCTACTCTAAGAAAGTCAAATTCCACTAATTTGAATAGCCTATTTTAAACATCTTGTTGGAAAATTTGTTCATGAGCGTATACATTTGGTTTTGTATTTTGGTATTGACCTGTATTACGAATTCCTAAATGAAAAAGTTCAAATATGTAGTTCCCATTTTTTTTACCAGTTTTGAAAAATCATTATATAATAAATTAGTGGATATGCTACAGATGCTGGGATTATGAAAATCCATCGAAAACATCATATATTAAAACTGTACTCCCATTAAGGCTTTATCGATATGCAACATTAAACAATTTCTATATGTATATGCACTTCATGACAACAAGCGTTGGAAACAAAATCAAGCTCTGGAAGACCATAGGAAAGTTGTATAGAAAAGAAAGTTATTATTATTATTATTACTACTTTATACACAACAATTTTTTTATTTTATTTACGTATGTGTTTCTCACTCTTTATAGAATATTCAAGCATGCTGCGTTGAAAAATCATGTGGCGAACATAGTGTTACGGATGAACATCAAACATTCAACATTAAACATCTTCAACATCTTAATAGGATTACATAATGTATGTCTTCACGACTGATGGTGCTGAATAGCAGATGCCAATTGAGTAAGAAAATATTTAGGTGTGTGATGTGAATATTATTTATTATGAATCTATTCAGCTAATTAAGTAAATATTTTCAGAATACCTGTTTAGTGATCACAGAGGAAGTTGCTGGCTTAATTAATTAAAACAATAAAAATGATTCACCCAAGTGGAAAGATATCTAGAGCAATTTTAATGAACGAGGAAAGTGGAAATTTGCTGTACATCAATCGCTGCCTAGGTGAACTAAAACGCAAATAAAGGTAAGTATAAAAAATGTTTGTTGTAATCGTTAAAAGATAAGTTATTTCTCCAAATTGATTGTGGAATGCATTTATTAGAAGACTTTCAGTAAAATAAGTTTTGTAGAATAAGAAAAGTTAACCCTCGAACTAACTCAAATTAAAATTTCGGTAATTTTTTTTGCTAATTAACTATGATATACGAAACGAGGAACAAGTATACTCGAGTCAATTATGTGTTTTTTTTTTTCTCCTTGAGGTAAAGACAGGTAAAGGCTGCCTCAAGGCACTCCTGCCAATTTGGAATAATTTTTATTTATAAGAGATGGAATAAATAACAATTTTAAATTGTTTTCTATGGTCATAACAATAAAAGAAATTTTTGGTGTTTGAGCAGCATAAATGAAGGCTCAATTTTTCACAAACATTGCTTTTGAGAAGATTTGCAGAATTTGCACTTTTTTTGTCATCGTCTTTCTCTAACCATACTGTGTCAAACTCAGTTAAAAATGTCTCTTGGTCTAGTTACCAGAATATGAAACTGCTATGATAAAGAAGGAATTTATCTGTTGAGTAAACGTGATAGCTGCCTCCCAGCAGCCTTACCAGACAGAGCGTTAACTTTTAAAAAAATTTCGCTAGTCACTAACTACTAAAGGCCCCGGCGAGATTCGAACTCGCGATCTCCTGTTTACTAGACAGGCGCTTTAACCAACTAAGCCACGGCGCCTATTGACGGGCGGTAGTCTCAATGCCGGCAGGAATTTTATGCCGCGACTCATTGGTCCCACCCACTTTTTCTTTCTAAAAAATTAACGAAACTTTAAATTGGTCCTAAAATGCAATGCTCGAAGTAATCCGATGTTGTACAAGTGCTCAGTGGTGGCTGTTTATGCAAATATGTGAGATTGCGGCGTAATTATGCTGCGGCCGATAAAATACATCGCGAAAATCACGCAACACTGCAGTCGTTATTTTGAGGTAGCTCCTCATTTTTATATGACGTGCGCCTACTTTATTATTAATTTTTTATTTTTATATTTTTCATTTCTCCTCGGCGAGATATGGGATAGAGAAGCGCGGTTTCGTTTGCTGACTCGAGAGCGCGCAACGATATCGCGTTTCATATTTAGTGAGTTGCGGGAGACGCGAGTCAATTGCCTGTTTAGCACCTAATCGAATTCATTTAATTGTTCAAAATGCAAATTTTTTCGCCGCGTGAGTGTGCATCCACACACGTAGGTGCTAGTTCCAGCATAAAATATGATTGCAGCAAGTACGCTAATTAGCCCAGAAGGAAGCCTAGCAATTGGCCGCTGAATGGGCGGAATATGGTTTTAATCAGCAGGCGGCTGTCGAGGCCTAGGTCGAAGAAGCGATGAATTTCAATGAGAAAACTTCAGTTCTACGGATTAGTTAGCGGCGTTTTTCCGGAAATCCGAGTTCTTTGACTTGGATATTGTTTGAAATCATAGAGTTAAGGATTTACTCCTTCCTAAAGGTCCTTAACTAGAAAATGCTTAATTATTTTAAGTAGATATTCAAGTGTGGGTCAATATGCTATATTTTCCTTCTTTTGAACCTCTTTTGATGAGGTTGACGAGAAACATCCATGTGATATATCTTTATTTGAAAATTCTCGGATATCTGAATTTATTAATTTTAATCTTAATTGAGCCGTTTATTTTGTAAGTGGACTAATTCCATTTATGTTAAAATCGAGATATTTAAGGATTAGCGTTTTCAAAACAAATAAACTGTCAATTTATTAATTTATGAATTTATGAAAATCACAACTAGTGCATGTTCACGAAAGAATAATTTGTCAATATGCTTAGCACGAGCCATCGAATGGTATATATTTTAAACATCGAGATGAGGCTTTAGGCTTTCATTTGAGCTACGTTACGAGCTCTTATCACATTCCACTATTATTTTATTATGTTCGAAATACTCTCAAAATACGATTTTATTTTAGTTGTTTACCCATTTTTCCCAAAAATGTACAGTGATGAAAAATTTTAATTTTCAGATTCGTAATCTACAGAGAATATTCTATTGAAGTTATCTTATTATGTTCTGTGACACAATCGAATGCAAAAAATGTTGATCAGTGTAATTAGTCATTCTTCTTCAATTTGTGTATGCGGGAGGGATTTAATATAATTATGTTTTATTAATTTGCAATTAATCCATTAAATCTTTGTATTTTAGCGTTGCGATAGGCCTTCTTTTTTCGTATAATGTGTCAATTCAATATTAATAAATTTCCTTTGGCTCCGTCGACGCGGTAGTAAATCTAGAGTTTTGAATGAAGCATAATCATCCATTGATGTTTTTTAGAATATTTTGAATGCTTCAGTTCTCAAAAATCGCATCGAAGTTATATTTAACGAGTTTACCTTTTCTCCGTTATTATTCTTCAACCTTATATAAATCGCATTTTCCAGAGGCTTAGTTGAAATGAAATCCTCTCGTTTTATTTCATTTAGCGTAAACATTTTTTTCCACACTCAGCTCGCCAGGGAGTTGACTAAAAAACCTGAAGTTGAAATTCAGATCGAGATTGCTACAAGTATATAACATACTCTGTAACTCTTAAAATCGTAATGAAGCCAGTTTCAAAATAAATAATGTGTCATTTTATTAATCAACTAATATTTATTATAAAAAAATCTTAATGATTTTAAACAAATTTTGTACAGTTTGCTGCAAAATATAAAGATAACGTAAAAATGAAATACATAGCAAGCTTATTTTTTCTTTGGAGCGGTACACACATTTTAAAAAGATTCTTTATTAGAGTTTTATTTTAATGATTTAATGATACAGAGTACATTTCGAAAATGTTTCCTTGAATATCTTTATAATTCGGGAAACACTGAACGAAGTTAGAATCAATTTTCATTACTTTATATTCTGTGAAATCACAAAAGAAAGGTTGAGCAATAATACTTCCACGTACCTATTTGCTCAACATTTAGGAAGAAATAATTTTTGCCTGCCTGTTTGTACTTCCTCTACTTTATTAAAAATAAACTGATTATTTGATGGGATATAGACGATTTTTAATGAGTTTGTAATACGAAATAGGATTTGATTTATTCTTAATGGATATTTTTAAATATCTTCTTCACTAGTTTTCGGTTGTCTGATGAATTTGATTTCTCATAGACAATTTGTATACTGAAATGCACGAGGCATATTAACTTATTGATGCATAACATCAATAAATGCACGGAGTTTCAGAATTTTGAATTTTGCTTTTTGTTCTTAGTGCACATTGCTTTTATGTAGGAGTACTCTTAACTTAATGAAATATATTATTTTGTAATGCGGTATCGTATAATAGGTTACTTTGCTGTTTGTTATTGCTAAATAATAATAAATAGATAATTAAATAAATAACGAGGCTTAAAATAAACCCTCATAAATTGAGTGCGACAGATCCAGAATTCGTTCTAATCGAATTTAAAGGGACTGTAAAAGCATTTTTTGGATAGCAATTTCTTGTTCATTCATTTGAGTACTGAATCTTTTCATTCGTTAAAACAATTTTAACTTTATAAAGCTAATAAGATTATTTTATTGTTTTACATGAAAAAATTAATTGAAGTCAAAGGTAATTGAAAATAATTTCTGAAAATTCAAGGAACTTTATTCAGAGAGTTTTATCTAAATAGGTCTTTTGGAAGTCCTTTTGATTAAATTCCAATGGATTCAAGGATTGGGTCCTTGGTTCGGTTTAGTTGGCGGGATCGAGTTGAAATAAACTACCATGCATTCAATATATGTAAATATATGTGAAGTACTTATGTTAACACTTTATAAAATTTCATTATTGTAGCTCAGTGCCAATTGTATTGTGGTGAATTATTCTTAATATTTATACAATTTCTTGACACCCTGTTACTGGCAGCCTGTAAAACAAAAGTTGTAGGTAGGGCGCGCTAATTGGAAATTATTATCATACATCGATGTCCTTTACATGACATATTCAGCAAAACATTATCAAAAGCAAAAAAGTAACGATATGTCCCCTGGTTATTTAGCAAAAACCCTTTGTTACTTGCTTCAGTGGCTAAATTGCACTTGCCCTGTGGGATAGTGCTGCATCGTAATGAAATAAGTACTTATAATTTTTTTATCGGCAAAACGCTGGAAGATGTCTTGTCGCCAAAATTTACGCTTATCTTGTTTACTTTGCAAAAAGCGGGTATTCCCCCAAAAACAAAAGCGGTCTAGCCTCCAGCGAAGGAGGAGAGTAACCTGCAACAGCATAATCCACGCCCTCGCCTTAGGCCACAAATGCGCTAATTGGTGGTTACAGTCTTCTCGTGCCCAGCCGAAGCCCATCTGTTGGGGGCAAGTAGCAGCAGACTTTGTTTAAAAGTTTATCGGTGTTTAAGTAATAAATGACGTACTTTATGTAAGTATGTTCATATTAATAACTCATCCTTATTTTGTGCTCAGTCGGGGTCGGCTCTATTTCTAACAGTGAGCGCAATTGCCAAGAGCGACCACTGATTTTAAGTTGAAATGCAAAAATATATTGAACACACTTATTCTTTAGAAAAATTCAACTAATCAAAAATATCAATCACTGTATGAAACAATAAATCAGTGATTCATAAGTGATTTTAGAGAGCATTTTCCATAAACGCAATTTATTTTTATAGTGCTATTAATTAAACTCACTCAGTTTGATATTGCAATTTTTAAGGAAAGAGCTTATGTAAGCTTTATGTTTATTCAATTTATTGTTCAACTTTAACCTAATTCTATATAATTGGTATGATTTTTTAAAATTTCTTAAAATGATTGATATCGTCGATCGCATCAGAATCTGTGTTTAGGGTCTCTGTATAAAATAAATTGTACGTTAGACTGGTCTAGTTTTAATTTTCTTAAAAAAAAACGATATAGTTATGGATTAAGAGAACATTCGAAAGGCAATATCAACATTTTTAAACGAATTACATATTGGGAAGATAAGGGAAGAACTTGCGAAAAACATTTTAAGTGCAAATTGTTGAAAGGTCTATGTAAACGATCGATAGTTCTCTGCAGTATCACAACTGAAAGTCGATATTTTTAAATACTGAATTGAAATGATGAATATTTGTTAAACAAAACTAATAAATTCACTGTCTCTCAGAATGTTTCACGGTTATAAGTTAGAAAGGTGCTAAAATAAATTACTAAGTGTATTTTCGGCTAACCTGTGAAATAAAGAGAATAAAATTAAGTAATATAAAGTGGGTTTATAAGTCGTGTAGACAAAACAGAGGTTTTATTATATTTATCTTCATCATTAAGGAATTACTTACTTTAATGAATATTTTATATTCATTAATTAATATGTATAAGGATGAAACTGGCTGCGATCGTAGAAATTGCGCGTACTGTGTAGTAAATCACCCTAATAAACAGTCGGAAGGAGTTTAGCTAATGCTGTGATAGTCACATGCTGATTTTATCCCTCTGACTTATTTTTGAGTAATGCGAACTCCTCGCGAGCCATGCAATTATTAATTAGGCCGTCAGCGGGCTAATTTGTCTGCTGCTCCAGTCCGGAACATGTGCCGAGAGTGAGGATCGCAATAAACTGAAAACCTGATATATAGCCACTTTCGCCGCCGCTAGTTCCACCAGCACCTGTCCAGGTGTCTCGATGATCAGCTCAACTTGTGTCTGATCCGAGGTCCGGAACTGAACGATAACGAATTATATCGGGATCAGTTCGACATTACATATATTTTTCGTTAAAAAATATTCGATGCATGCAAATTGGGACGCGGAAACGCTCTAATTTCAGACAGCCCCTCATTTTTCAAGGCTCATCTTGAAGTCTTACTCCACTGGGTGAATTTGATCGCGCGGCCGTTACGGACATCGCCAGCGGAATGTGTCACACACTGTCCCTCGCGGACAGCGGCTGCTGCGTATCGATCAGCGATTACTTTAATCGTCCTGTTTTGCGTGCCGTGACATGCATCTGCCAGGAGCAGCGGTTCATCTTAAGGTCGCGACAACGCGACGCTACGCATTCGGGGACAGGGATCGCGCTTAGTTCGCTTTTAAAGTCAGTCATCAGTAGCTAATTGTGGATATAATTTGGGCTTTAAGGGCTTTAAGTCTTAATTTACAGCCGGGACCGGTCGGTCATACCCTTAATTGCGGAAAGGGTAGCTGCGCAAGAATTCGCTGCAATTAGGGAAGACCGAGATCGAGTAATTGTCATAAGCGGACTTTTGTTTGATCATTCGCCTTGCATTTAATTACCCCCCAAAAAAAAAAGTTTTGCAATTTCTTGGAACCAATTTCATTCGTTTCAGTGTTTAAATTAGCTGCGGGCGGCTCTCTCCGTAAAAGCAGGTAATCTTGACGAGGGCCCCCGCGATAAAATTGATATGATGACCCGCTTCGAGATAACGAGCCGAATTATCTCCAATTACCCGTGGCACTCGTATTCTTGCCAATTTTGTCCGATGATTTACTGTGGGAAGACCCATAAATCATCCGCGGAGTGACAGGCGCCGCCTGTGTCGCTCGCGATTATTCCCATCTCGCCCGGTCGCGAAATTAATGCTTTCCAGGGCAAATTTTACAAAATTTCGCTTTAATTTTAGCCGCATCGGAAAGGAACTTTTTCACAGAATCGCCCGGAGCAGCAGATGGGCTGATGGACTCCTTGAAACATTCGATCGACTTCTAATGACCTTTTAAACTGTTGAGTCCTTGCTCCAGACTATGCCTTCACCCTCAGGATTCAAAATTATACCAGTAAGATGATGAATATTAGTTCAATCACATATTTTCGTTATTAGCTCAAAACTAAAAATTAGATCTTTGTTTTAGCACTATGCTAATTTGTGGTAAGGAAAAGTCAATTTCACTAGTACTGATAAAGTGACCAGTGACTGGAAGTTGAGTTCCACTACTACATTAAAAGTTTTTAGGACATTAACTGTAAATAATGCCATGAAAATAAAATTAGAAACTTAATCGAGTTGTTAGGAAACCATATCAACAATTTGTATAATTTCACAGTTTTTGTTTGGGGTTAAATTATTTAAAAATACTCTCTTAAATTCCTGAATAAATAAAGAAGCAAAATTCGGAAGAAAATTAGAAATTTTTGATTGGAACGTAAATTTTAAATTTTGCCAGTGAATTCAGTGAACATAATTTTAACTTAATAAAAACATTAGTGTAACATTTTGATTTTTAATAATAATTAAAAACTTTAATATCAAGTCCAATATATTTCCTAACAAATTGTTAACTTCGTCGAAATAACAGGAATACGAAATATTCCTTACTTTATCTGAATTCAAAACACTTAGGGCCTCTTTCACGAACTCCACGTAAAGTAGCAAGTAGGCTAACCGCCAGTTAAAGTCACCAGTAACTACGCCTATGAATTTCACAATCATCGAGTAACATTAGCCGATGAATAAAGTAGCCCGTAACTTACTTGCCAGTCCGTCTGCCAAGTAGCGTATTTAACTGACGAGTAGTAGTTGTCGTTTGTGTATTATTAAATATTTATCCATGAATATTTTTAATCATCGTAACACGAAAATTAATAGCACGCGATTCAAAACTCAAAAACTGGACGTAATATTGAACGAATTAACGCCTGGTTTCTTATGATATTTCACTTAATGAATAAGTCGTTACTTGAAACCATGATTTCGTTTGTGAAATTGATAGAAGTTACCCGTGACTTTTACTTGCCAATTAGCGTTACTTGAAAAGTAACTAATCAACACTTTACTTGAAGTTCGTGAAAGAGGCCCTTACACTAAAGTTCTGATAATTGATTTATTTTTTAATAGTTTTGTTCTTTCTGTTGTTAAGCAATAATAATAATTTTCTATAATAATAATAATTTTCCACTTTCTATGATAGCTTCATAATCATTTAAATCCAAAAAATAATTTAAACGTCTACTGGATCTGCAATCCTTGTACTACAGATACCTTAAGGTATGTTCGTTCAATGTGACCAAGATAAACAAAGAAAAATCTGAAAAGAGCTACCTGTTAATACAAAGATATTTAATATAACAATTTCAGTCTGGTTACGATATGTTATGATATTATATGTTTAGATATTAACATAAATTAAAATGGAAAATGCATATACTTAAGACGGAATCCACCATAATTACCATGGCGCGTTTTCTCGTTTGGTATGCTGTCTGGTTGGTGCTTCGCCTTCTTCTCAGCTACAATGGTATCTTCGATTTTATTTACCAGAGAAAAGAGGAAGCAAATCCATTAATACGGTAAAATTTACTTAATCAGCTCGTAAAGATATTCATGTTCAATTCACCAACCAGAAAGTGAAGAATTTAACGAGAAGCACAGAAGGGCACTGGGAATTTTTCAAGCCGTAAAATCACGATCTGGGCTTGGAAACCAAGAGCGAAACCGGAAAGAACGAAGCCGGCAAATTTAATTAACTAAAAAAAAAAAAAAGGAAAAAAAAATTTAATAAATTTGAGGCAATTCATAATTATGAGAACCCACAATAGCCGCAATCAGAGCACCCACACCTCCCACAGGTGAGGCAAACAACGAAGCGCAAATTTGCCTGGTAAGCTAATTAGTTGTCTAGCAGAAAATTTTTGGAGAGATTTGAACAATAGGGTCGTAAACTTTCCAATCTGATTACCAGGGAAAGCTGTAAAAGGCTGCAACATTCTTTCAACTTGTTGCAGAAATCCTTGGGTGGGATCATTTCCGAACTGCAAAAAATAATTTGTAATTTGCGCCGCGTGTGCGCGGGGTGCAAGTGTGGCGTTAATGCAGCAGTTTTGCAAACAATCGACCCGAGTTTGGCCTCCGCGGGGCGCAGCCACCATCCAGCGGTGGGACCGTAATTGCGGAGGGCGTACCGCAGGGAACCGCGCTAGGTCCGCTGCTGTTGCCAGACCGTTCTGGTGTGGGTGCTGCACCTTTCTCCATGTCCATTATCGCTTACCGCTCGGGCTGCGAAACAGTCGTGAATTACTGTAATAAAGCTCGGCCGCTTATCGCGGATCTCCCGCCAATGGTCTGAACGTGTCTGGAGGGACCTCCGGACGGTTCTCTGGACTCTGGAGCGGCCGCTCGACGGGTCTGCCTCGTCGTAACCACTTAAAGTTTGACCAATTATGGCCCCAATGGCTGGCAAAGTCACTGAGGGAGCTTAATTGCGCCGCACTGAAGGGTGAAGTTGAAGTGCACCTTTTGAGCTCCTCTAGGGCTCCTTTCGAAATGATTTCTTCCTCCCAGCCATCGGGACTGCCCCCGTTGCGCTCTGGAAAGAGTTTCGCAAGTGGCCTGTACGGCCGTAAAGCAGTTTGAGATGCTTGCAGCGATAACGAAATTAATTTATAGCGAAAATGATTTATAAATTAATTAGCAGGCCTACGCGGTGCTCTGAAAAAAGCAGACGACAATTTCTTGTACCCCCGACCTCATTCGCAGTGCCCAGAAGGCTAGATCGAGATGGATTTTCATTTTGCATGACATCCTGAAGCAGTCAACATTTGAATATGAATTTTTTTTCCCATGAATTTTAAGTGAAAAATAAACAATCCAAACGAACTAGCACACCCGGCCTAGATTCAATGGGTCTGCTACAACTAACAACTGTAGGACGATAGTGCTCCTTACAGCATAATTAATGTTTATTTCCTTTTTACAAACCTATTTTGCGACTCCCCTTCAATCTTGCAGCAAACAATTTCTCCACGCAGGCTCGCTCAGTAAATGGAAGGCTCTTGGAATAAGTAACATCGAGTAATTTATTCAAACATTGAAAAATTATAACAAAAATTTTAACTAGTAACTTATAGTTTATTTTTACGTATTCAGTTGTAGGTATACTAATTAGGAAAGAGCCAATCTGTATTATGCGTGTGTCTGGCAAATTCAACCCCTCTGAGATTCTTATAATGCAATGTCTGAAACAAATAATTTTAAAACATATGAAAAAAATGGTTTTTTATTATTATTATACTTTATTTACAAAATCCAAATGCAGGGTTATGAAAGAGCCAGATCTTTGAAGGCGCATTCACCTTCTCTTTCATAACTTATTCTAAAAAAAAATACAACCTTCAAAATAACAATATCAAAAGTTTTGCGATTCAGTTTTTACGCAGATGCAAGGTCAAATATATGCACAAACTCAATCTACAATATATGGACCTATATTTGTTTATAATAAAATACCAAAAAAACTACTTAAATGAAGCAAATTCTTTACTTTTTAGTGCCAAAAACTTTAAATCAATGTACCGGTGTGCGTTGGTTTCGGCGAACTGTCAAAGTTTTGTGGGTGACGGGAAATCAGTTTTGCCACTTAAAAATAAAATCCCCAACCAAATCCGTTCCTAAACTACCGAAATAATGCAATTGGCTTTTTCAAAACCTGGCTCCTTCATGCCATTTCTCCCCTAATAATTTCAGGAAAAGTAAGGGCGGTAATTCCTTTTACTTGGTACTCGGTTTTTAAATCATAACAAAATTTTATTTGGTCTTATTATTCTGATAGCTTTGCATTATGCCATTTATCAGTATCATATTGATGAACATACTCTTTTAAAAGCTCGTTCAAAAGGACCAAAACACCAATCGCAAATATTAAGATATTGGCATTGTGCGTCTTTTGTGTGCAGAATACTATTATTTTTTTTTACGTTTTTTATTGTTTTTTTTTAAAGGAATATTGGTAATTAATGTTTAGGTTTTTAATTTTCAAAATTAATTTCAATTGAATGAACCAACCTTCCTTTTATTTTTCAATCCATATCTCATTTTACACGATTATAATGAGCATATCTTCGACTTTTATTTGTCTTTTTTAAATCGATTTACACGGTTTTCAGGTCAATTGAACATTTCTGTCTACTTTGTATGAAGTCTGTGTTTTGTTTTACAGGGTTTCGTTTTGCACGATTTTCCCAAGAACATATCTATCGTGTAAATCGAGAGATGGGTGTATGCTTTTTGTAGTAGAAAAGAAAGCAATAATATATATGAACAAAAATCCATCTCCTACTTTCATTCATATTTCGAACACAGTACGCAGTGGACTTTTACCACAATTTTTTCCTTTTACCCTACAAGAAAGTGGTTTAGAAACTGTTCTCCAAATTAAAAAACCTTGAAGTTATTTTGTAGAATTTTTCCATATCAAAAATGAAAATGTTTTCTAACAAAATATAAATCTAACGTACATTCTTATATAACATCAGTTTTTCATTACTAAAACGGTTTATCGAATATATCATTTCATGAATCCTTCTTTGTCTATGGTTTGTAATTTCTAGGAAATAAATAAACTAGGAATATAGGAAATCACTAATAATATAAAAATAATGTAATATTCATATTCCATTTTGACATATAGGTAGGTACAATGTGTAGGCTCTGCGATATCGCCTTATTTTGTAACAAATGTTCAAACATTTTCACAATAGGGTTTTTCAGATGTATAATTGGAGAAATGTTTGAAAATAAATTAAGTAATAATATATCAGATTTTGAGGAACTAATATTTTGTTGAGAAGATCTAAACTTTTATATTTCTTTATAAATTATTGAAGTTATCAGAGTATTTAAATGAATCGGTAATGTCGTGATGATATTAAAAATTTGAATTATTCGACTAATCCACGAAGGCAATTGATTTTGATTAAGATTTTAAAACCCTGATTACCTGTCGAGCTTCAAGGCTTAAATTAAAAGGCACTAGTGAGCTAAAACCCGACTACGACAAATTCCCAGACCCTAAAGAAGTTCGGTCAACATTAGTTAACTAAATTTTATGTTTAATTACAACGAGGTGCCGCAGCGAAAATGTTCCTCGCAGAATAAACGTCGCTCGCGGCCACTTGTAAAACTGCGACAAGGATCCAATGTCTAGGTTCGCGACGCAGGGCTATTTTTATGAGTCTCTGGGAGTCGCGGGATGCGTGCTCGCAAACACCCTGCGCCTATGCTGAAGCCCCGGAGCAGGGGTTCATAATAAACGCTGTCTTAACATAATTAATAAATTAGCGCAACCACATAAATAACGCACAAAGTCTGGCGCATATACGGGCGCACCACCACCACGCCGCCGCCGCCGCCGTTTGGATCCAGCGCCAGAAGAAAGCCCGAACGCGGCCCAAAAAGGAGCATAAGATCCGCGGAGACTGGAAACATCTCCGGCCGAGATTTAAGATCCTCGCGAGGGAATTCCTGCGCCGTGTTCGAAACCAAATCCCCGCTGATCAGATGATTTAGGCGAGACAACACCTTTGTACGGTCATGATCACTTATTAACGCTGACGCTCCAGAGGTAGGAAATGAGCCGGCGGGTGGCAAATGCCGGGCGACGCGCTGCCCGGCTCGCAACATTTTTCGTAATTAAAAATGTTCGCCCTTTTGGGGGACTCAACTAACAACTCTTACGATTTAGCGGGATGACACAGGAGACCTAAAACTACTTGCATTTATTGCAAAAATTAAACATATCCTCAATTTCTGATCATTTAAATCGACTCTGGCGATCTCGGTGCTCAATACACTTGTACACCGATTACAAAAATCTAAAAAAAGTGAATAATTTCGTTTAATAAGCATAACCTACAATGGTAACTGCTAACTAAATCCAACTTATTTATGACTAAGGTATATTGTAGGGTTGGGTTTGCCAAGTATAATAATAATAATAATAATTTATTTGGGATAAGTACAAAGGCCGCCTACCCTTACAATGTACAATACATCTATAATATTAATATTAGCGAGTTGAAAGTTTGTATGTAGATGTGTAGGTCATTTTTAAGAGTGGTTTTGTTCAGAGAAATCAAAGGCAACATCACAACGGGTGAGTGACTGAATATTGATTAATTTTGGTCAAATTTTCGTAAGGAGGATGGTCTATCCATGGAAGGTGTCGCAGTTCTGATATTGTTTTTGTTAATTTTATATTATGGTTTAGACGCTAAAACAAAGCCTATTTGCATTAATATTTTTTTTAGGAAGGAATTGTTATAAATATTTATAACACGTTTATTGACGTTAACTACTACACTCTTTAAGAGTACATCGAAAAACATTTTTTTTTCACTCTTCTGATACTTGAAAATGGCGGCTGACGGTGACTCTGTGAAAAAAAGTAGTTCGCTGGCGTTTCTTCTGGTCACACGCCCAGCATAACAATTAAACAATATGCATACGGGCGAGCGCACTCAGATAAAGTTGCTACGAACAAGTTACAAAATAATAGCAGTTTTCGCGATGTGTCGAACACGTCGGAATCGGCTTATACTGCTCCGATCATTTCAAATTTTTGACACAATACCTTTAGATATACTTACATATGTATGCATATACTTTCGAAAACTGCTAAAAAAAAGTTTTTTTTGAAAATTGTAAACCAGAGTTATCCCTTAGTGTAGTCAAGTGAACTGCCTTTATAAGTGCATATGTATTTTCTAACAATTTTGTTGTTACATAAAAATAATTTGTACTTGCATGCTTCTTTTTATTTTTGATAATTGTTTCAACACGGCGAGGTATGCTTTTAATATGTTAATTGACGAATTCTCAGATTTCCGGTGAACTTGCCACACTTGGATATTTTTGGTAAGCACTGATTTATTATAAACAAGAGATTTTGGGAGATACCAACATTTTTCATACCAGGTGAGCAGGCTGGTATAAACGTAGTATCTATACTAGGGTTTTTTTCGTGGTATACAAGCATTTTAACCCCTTGCCTTACGATTAAATCTCGAAGAATAATACGCGCGCAGACAATTAAATTTAGTGCAATTCTATGCGTGGAATTATCATAAAATAAAACTTAAATATTTTTGTTTTTGTTTAATATATTTATATAAAAGTAAAAACTATTTCATTGGTAATACAACAGGTTCATCACTTTCACTTTCACATGAATTATCACTTACATCTTCCCATGAATTATCACTTTCACATTCCAATTGTTCTAATGTGTCTTCCTCATATAATTCATAGCTAGAATCATCACTTTCATATAATAAGCTTTCAATTGTTTCAGACATTTTTAGGATTATTTTATACGAATTAGATTTAATATAATGTTAAAACTTCTTTTCAACACCGAACAATTGCGTTATAGCTAAAGAACTGAAGTAAACTCTTAGAATATTTAAATGAGAGCAACTAACGTTTTATTTTAAAAAAAACTGTTAAAACCGTTATCTATAATAAGGTCAGTTTAGCTGGAATTTACAAAAGACCATGTGCAACAATAATAATATTTTTATTTTTACAAGTTTGAAGAAATTCATACGGTTTTTAAACATTAAAATATACTGCGGGCGACGCTCGTCAAATTCGAATTTAGTACAGAAAATCTTGACGGGCGAGGCCCGTCATTTCCACTCAAGGGGTTAAATGACTACAGCACCAATTTCGAGTAGTGGGAAAATTTTGAACGTAAAAATTTGTCAATTTTTAAAAATTTATTTTTGTCTTTTACGCAAGGCTAATGTCAGTTAATACTCGGTTTCGTGTATAATTTTGAATTTGAATTTGGTTTGTCACAATGCAAATGACAGTTTATACTAGATTGCTGAGTGTCACCCAGCATAGTATAGAGGATACCATGGTATCTATACTACGTGTGTGTCACAGGCATTAGTTTCAAAATATTGTTATTTAAGGGTTACCCATACTACGTAAGTCAATTTCGCTTCACCTGACTAGCGAGGACACATTTTATTTTGCATCTAATGAAGATTTTTGTTAGAAAAAGAAAAACTCCAGAGCAACCTTTATGACAACGTTTCTATATTTATCAACCGAAAAACCAATTCGCAATTTCTTTTCAAATCGATTAAAGTATAACATACGTATATAATCTACTATCTTGAATCTGGAGCCTCCATTTTTATTCAAATTGTGTATAATTCATATTGTTTAATTGAAACTTCATTTGTTTTTACTTGAAATCGCTTTTAATCACAAACTACTGGAATGTGGAGATTTTCAGACAACTGATCAAATTAGTGAAAGAAATAGTGTTAATCAACTGAAGGGTAGTATACCTGTAATGCATGAAAAATCGACAGCAGCCTTAAATTTTATGGTTACATAAGTGTTATTAAAATTGTTTTTCGTTTGACGAGCTGGGATGGCGTAATAATTTTAAATTTACAGAGCTAGAAACAGTATGGGAATTAACTTCCATTGTTAGAAAATTGCTGAATGATTTCAATAGCGCAAAAGGCAAAACGAGAAAAGGTTTTAAAGGTATTATTGCGTAAAAGGCAATTATTTCTAGACCGGACAAGGCGGCGGCGGTTAGCCTGCTTATTAACCTGCCGCATTTTGTTGCGACTTCAATTGCCTGTGGTGTCCGCGGCGCATAGAACGCCTGCCGAAATTATGAGAGGCGCACCTTGTTTCGTAGGCGAAAGAACAAAGGGGCCCCGGCCGGCATGTTTATGATTGACAGCCAAAACCTGGAGAGAGGAGCCCCTAATCGTCGGGCTCCTCGGCCGGTGGCCTCAGTGGCACAAAGAAAGTGTCAATCTTCCTCAAGCGGAGAGTCGGCACCGGTTGACACGTTATAATTCCCCGGCGAAGTCCTGTTCGACAAGGTATAAAAATTGTTCCAGTGGGACGGGACCTATCATCGATGGCGGGAGCGATGAAAAGGGACGGAAATCGGAGAAAGCCCCGGGAACCAGGAGGAAGACTGCCTGTGAAATGGGACTCAAGCTGAAAAACGAATCTCGGCTTGCGGCTCATCGAGCTCCAAGAAACCGAAGAAATCGAAGAAACCTACCACCGGCCAGATTCATAACTCACAAGAGGCACCGACATCTCTGTTAGATCCGCAGCCACGGGCAACATGCCTGTCGTGTAAATTAGTTCGCGACAAGTGAGCCCCCAGAGACTTCGCTGGACTCCTCGCGGGGCCGCATGCACCACCAATCACTTCCACGTTGTTCTGGAATTTTCGCAAGTCCCTCGGAGCCTACGCGGCTTTGGCGGCTCTCGGGCTCGGCAACTTGGGGCCCCCTGAGCCTGCGATGACCGCGCACTTGGGCCCCGGATTGCCTTTGATTGATCATAATTGGCCGAGCCTCATTGATTTTGTTGCATCGACGGAGCGCCCCGCTGCGATTTATGCGGATAATTGTTGCTGGCGGTGATCCTTGTCAGCCAACAAATGGCCACCTGACATCGCACGACGGAGTCCACAAAGGAAGACCGGGTCCAGGCGCAAAAGAATGGGAGTCTCCGGGGCGAATCGTTTTCTTAATCCAATGGGAGGCGCTTTCTAAACAACTCGAGAAACAATTTGAGACAGTATTTGGTCATGCGGCTTGAGGCCTACAAAGGGGTTTTAAATTTGGGTATTCGCAGCAACATCAATTTTACAACCCCAAAAATGAGTACATATTAGTAGGGCAGGGCGGGGTTGAAAGGTCCAATTTGACTATTTCGAATTACACTGTGAAAACCGAGCCTAGTACATCAAAATGTAAAACGCTAATCAGACAGACAGATATCTGACCATGTTTAACTCAATCTTTAATTGAATTATCATGATACAAATACCTCATTTTACAATTTTTCTAGACCTTGTCGTCAATCTCTTTTTGCCCCATAGTAGGGGTAAAAAGTGATAGGAAGGGGGCAAGAAATCTAGTATTTAATTTTATTTTTTAAAACGTTTCATGAAATAATAACAATATTAGGTTTAATGAAATTCAAAAATTTGTAAACAAAACAAAATATTTTTCATAAAAAACAAAAAGTTTCATTTCATTTTATTTATTTCATTTATTTAAGTTTGAATTCATTTGTATATAAAACATAGGAGTTCTCATTTTAGTGCTAGAAGTACATTCTTCATTCATCTATGATTTTTTATAATTAGTCTAGCAGAGATACAATTTTATAGTAATCTAAGAAAACAAAAAGTAAAAATTTATAATAAAACAAAATATGTTTCATGAAAAACAAAAAGTAATTTTTCAAACGTAACAAAAAATAAAATTCTTCTATAATTATAACTACAATCTAGTAATTTATATGAAATTTTTATATCTATTTTATCTTAATCATCGTTTCCTGAATCACAATTATTACAAACAAAGTAAATGTAACCTCTGTTTGAAATACAGTATGCAGGGGCCTATTGTTTGCAAAGATTGCAAGATTGTATTAAATCCAACCTTCACCTGGAACGCTGTCACTATACTTTTACATTGGACCTTTTTACCCCAACCACATGTAAGGGGTTTAACAGGTTATAAAAAAATGTTTGAATTTATCTAAATACTAAACAAAAATCGCGAAAAACAACTAAATCACGTATACTTTTAAACTATATTGAAGCCTGGTAATCGAAATATCGCAGCTCGAAACCAAATCGAATAATACACCTACCCTACACCATTTGCTACGATTTATTTTTATTACAAAAACATAAAAGTACATTGACCCTTTGCACTATAATTGCTTTCCTAGTTTATTTTCGGTTTACTCTGATTTCATTTTTCTCGTTATAACATATTAGGTATGAAGTAATTGCTTAAAGTTATTTAAGGTTTAATATTTTTTAACGATATGAATGTTTATAAAAAATGTATGATATCAAAATACGAATATTTGGTTTATTGTTATTTATTTATTCAAAACCGCCTGAAATGCTTGTAGAGATAAGAGTTTGAACATTTGATAAGAAACACTAATATTATTATGCTGAGAAGTGTATAATATTAGATTTTTATGTACCATATATATACACGTAATTTAATTAAACTGCCCTTCATTTGTTCTATTAACTGTATGAAGAGTATTAAGGAAAAATAGTTTTGTCACGCCAGAGGTGACCTCACAGTGCAAAGGGTTAAAACATAACCATTAGTAAATAAAAACATTACTTTTCTCTTATGCTAAATATTACGATAATTTTGGTTCCCACTATCGTCACAATTTTCAATTTCATTGATATCGTCAAATTCTTCCTCGACGGTGCATAATTCGTTTATGGCAGAATCTTATCCAGCCGGTAATTATATTTATCAATTCTATATCTTTTGGATAAATGTAAATAAAATATATATTTTTGGAAAGTTTTGAAAATAACCTCATTTATTAAAACAAAATTTGCTAGCACTTGCTTTGTCTCACGTTGATCCGCTTGTTTTACAACGTAGCAATACCAGCTTTAATTCTAAAAGTCATTTCTCCTTTGCAAAATTCAACGTTAAAGTGATTATTTAAACTTATTTACTAGTTTAGACTTGTTTTGTCATGTATTGATTGGTACAGATCCCTCATTTGGTTGGTATTGTTTTTTTCTTATTCACTCTTATTTAATATTTATTACCTCGCAATAATTGATCTATAAATTAACCCGTAAAATTGTGTTTTCGTAAAAATAGGTATACAACATCTAATAGAAATGATAAAATATATTTGTAGAAGAGAAAACGAATAGAAATATTATATATGTTACATTATCCCTAAAAATGTAAAATTTAGTTACACATTTTTCCAAATTGGGTATCTACCACTTTTTAAGGAACAGGTCTAGATTAGGGTTTAAAACTCTATGTTAATACAATTTGGTGGAGACATGCAATTATGCTTAAAAATGATAAATATAACAATAAAAAGTTTCGGAAAAGTATATTTTTAAAGAATTTTTGCAAAAAAAAAAAATTTTTTTTTTTCAAATTTTTACATTATTTTGCACTTCTCTCCACAAAATTGCACAACTACAGCCTATTATTACACTAAACTACACAATCCACTGTACAGATGCACATTTTCTCTGAAAAATAAATAATTATAAAACTTATTTACAAATACCTACCTACCTCCACCTGATTCCTATCAAAACTGACGTTTGCTATTTGAAGGCATTCATCTTGGATTCGTAAAAGGGAAATATTTTCTTTTAAAATAAATTCGCAAAAGGAAAATACTTCCTTTTAAAATCAATTCGTAAAAGGAAAATAATGGTTAAGGCTAGAAATTCTTCAAAAATTACCTCTAAAAATGGAAGAATCTTATGGCGAAAAAAATTTTGGTTTTTTTAAAATATCTCCAAAAGTAGACCTCACCGCCACAAAATTCTTGCATATTTAGTACACCTACGACTATACTTATGTAATAAAAAAGACCTCATTTTAATTCGATTTTAAACCCTAATCTAGACCTAAGCCCTTTTTAAAAATCCCACACATTTAGCGGAGAAGTGGCATGAAAGAGCCAGTTTACTAAACGGAGCAAAAAAATATACTTTTAATAAAAAAAAGGTCATTTTTTAACTTTTTGATTGAAAGAACAATAAAAAATGTAAAAATTGTGTTTTCGAAGTGTTGAATATGTATTTGATTTAACTATTTTTTAATCCCCTGTTATAACGAAAACACATATTTGAAAATAATTGTTGCGAATTTAAGTTGTAATTCGGTAAAACAAAATTAAACATCGTGAAAACTTTAAATGTAATTAGCACTATATGTTTAAAATTTCATTTATTTATAACTATTACAAAACGAACAAAATGTGTGGGATGCTTTAAGATCAAAGAGCTGATATAGACTTGACATAAATTGTTCCCAAAAAAAGTTCAACAGACAAGTAATAGATAAAAACTCTAGTTCATAGTCCAAACTTACTTTTGAGTTCGAATTCGAAACATTACAATATTATTTTAGTTTCTTACAATTTAGCGAAAAATTTAATCAGTAGCAAAATTATAAAAAATTAAAAGAAGTGGGAAGCCGGGAAAATTTCATTAACAATACCTAATTGTAATTTCAAAATCAAAAATGAAGTGAATTAATATTCTATTGATTGTAAGAACCATGTGAAAGACAATATTTAAAAAAAACCTATTTAGTAATGTTTTTCGGTTTTCCTTGTTTAAGAATAGCAAAAGATGAGAAAATTAAAGTGGTGGTAGTTTACATTTCCTTAAAAGCTTGGTTATTTTCTGACAAAACAAAGTATTATGTTATTATAATAATAAGTTTATTTTTGACATTTGTGGCTTAGTATATTATTAGAATCAAAACTCTAATTCAAAGTTTGAAAAACATGCATACAACTTTACTTTAATAATTTATTTTTTTTATTGTAACGTGTTGGGTTTTATTACCATAAATGGTTTTCTATCCCAAATAGAACTAATTCATAAATGTATATTAGATAAATTTAGGCCCAAATTTTAATCTCTGAATCCAAAAAATTACCGTATAGGGGAAAAATATAAAAAATATCCTCCTTTCCACCCTTCCAGAATAGTTACAAAAAAATTATCTTATTATCCTTTTATAACCAGGAAGCCGCTAAAATGGAGGACGGCAATTATGCTCCCTACAAAAGCGGTGGGCGGAAGGTAAAAAACACGGCGGCACAATGAAATAATCAAATTTTTTGTCTCTGGGCGGGGTCTAATTTATCACGCTATTCCTGGTGTTCGTGGTGGCGTCGAATGGCTCAGATAGAAGTAATAGTTTGGGACTAACTGCTTAACTGAGGCCGTCAGTACTTTTAGGACTAAAGTGGGTTTGAATCGGCGGCCATTATTTTTTGTTAACCCCCCTTTCTCGGCCCTAAGTGACTTTCTACCTAAATAATGATGTCTTCTTTTGAGCCTTATGAAAATGTCACTATTGCTCCAAAATAATTGAAAAATTGATTTTTAATATTAGAAGTAGCGAGGGCTGGTAGCTTTTTTTTGGGAATTTTGGTATTAGGCTATATTTAAATACAAATTGTATTGTGTAGTATAGATATAGAATATCATCCTTTTATTTTTATCCAACGATATGAAAATAGCTTTTTATTTGGATTATGAGAAATTTTATAGATTAATCAATTTGCTTGTGGATTTTAGTGTTAAGTTATGATTTAAGTTTAGGGCTTTAAGAATCTTATTTTATCTTATTAACAATAACATCGGAAGAATTGCTTTAAATAATGAGAAGTAATAGAAAAATGGATTTTTATTAAGACAAGTTTGTAGAAGTTAAGAAGGCTACTGCAGCAATTTAATATTTAAATTTCAAGTAATTGCAACAGTACCATCCATCAATTACAGCTTAGATCGTTACATTCAATGAAGACGAAGGTACGCCCCTTTTTAAATTTTGTGTTATTAATGAGAGAATTCCGTGCGAAGACATTTTGAGCCGTTTGATTGATGTACTCCGAATTAATTAGCCTCAAAAAGAACTTACTGGCGTCAACGACGTGCGCGGCGACGTCTCTATTTACTTGATTAAGTAATCAACCCATTTCCAGGCGCCGTATACCTTGGTTAATTCGGTTAATAACTGTGCGGGTGGGGGTCAGCGGGTTGTAGAATAAATGAGAAGCAATTAACTGCCATAAGAAAGGAAGCGGTTGAACGATTAAAGATGAAAAATTGTCAGCAGAATTGAAGCTACGCTGTAGATTGGCAAGTAAAAGGCACGAAACATATTTTAAATTAAAAATGTCGGTGTTTATAAGCGTAATAAGACTTTTCGTTATGAACTTTTCGGCCGATTACGAATTAGGCAACGACATTTTTAGTTTAATATGAAAACCATATTTTGAACATTTTTGCAGAGTCGGAGTTTAAATAATATTTAAAGATGTAGCACATATCTATAAGTTGTTTTAAGCATTTTTAAAATGCAAGAGCCTTCCAAATTACTTATTAAGTAATATTTATAATAAATATAAGATTTTCTTAGACTTTAAAATTTATGTCACAGATACATATTATACATATAGTAAAGAATGTTTGGGGTGGGTTTCAAAGCATTGATTGAGACTGTTATATTGTAATGCTTTTTTCGTGTCTACAAGTAAACATTTTGGAAAACTAGTATTCAAAATGTATATTCTAATTTTTGAAATACATAATTTTTCGAGCTGTCATGATATCTCAAGGTTGATTTTGAAACGCAATTTGTTTTTTCCTTAATTGTGGATTTACGTGTTAATATAATAAACCGAAAACAGTATGGCGAATTTGATTACGGTAAAAGCTTAAATGCGCCATAGTGACCTTAAACAAACATATATGTAAACTTTTCCGCACTTATAGAGAAATGGAAAAAAAGTTGGAGAAATTGAACGTTAGTTAGTCAAACATGTTTTTGTAACCATTTCAATCCAATTCGAGTCAATTATGAAAATTCATAAAGGCAGTCTAATCCACTAAGGGTTGCTTTATGCTGAGGACGTTTGTGATTTTGGGCCCCTTATCAGTTCTAGTCATCAGGATAATTCACGCTCAGTGTAATACCAGGTAATATGTAATCGCTTTTCGAATTAAAAATTAATAAGCAATTCGTAAAAAAGCCCAGGCTATTCAAAATAAGAGAAGCGGCGCCCACGGGAATGGATTCCGGCGCAGGGCAGACAAGTGGCAGTCCGCGACGCGCCGCTTCTTGCCCATCGCGGCCGCGTCGCGTTCCCTCTTGTTTCCGCGGAGCGGCCATGATGCCTTTCAACACCACGCCGCGCTCGCTTCCATGTGAAAGCACGGCCAGTCGGTGGCTGGGAAATTCTAGGCCCGTGGGCATGTACAGCAATTCCGCCCAGCCCCGTTAATTAATTTCCATAGAAACAGCGGTGGGAACGGAAAGGCCCTCCATTTTCGGCCGGCCGCTTCCCCGGTCTTATGTACGAAACGCGGCTTTTGTATGGCTTGGAATAGGGGGCGTGGTCAAGCCGGGGGAGGGTCTTTCTTCCGGTGTACAGTGCAGGCCTATTTCTTAAGACCAAAAGTCGTCGTTGTCGTCTCGCTCGTTGCTGGAAATTTTCATATTCCAGTTCCATACGACTGCTTTGACTTTTTCGATATTTTATTTCGTTTTGACCAACTGCCGCGCAAAGACGCTGGTGGATTTCTAAGGTCGTCACAATCTTAAAATTTGAACTGCTTCTACACTAGAAAAGACGTGTCGGCAACAAAATCATAACTTTAGAACAACGTGTCCAAACAAAAGTAGGTAAAAGTGCTGATGCAACTTGGTGTTTCTCTTTGTTAGTGTAGCATAGTATCTTTTTTTAATGAATAAAAAAAAATAATTTTCTTATAAAATAGAAGCCTTCAACGCCTTTGAAACATTATATTAAAACCTTATAGGATACATATAGTAAGTTGACATGATACCGTAAATAGAGATGGAGTATTAAAAACTTCAAATTAAGTATATTGTATTATTTAAAGCTTCTGATTTGTTTAAGGAAAATGTTTGCGCAATGCTTTGTGTTTTAGTATTAGCTTTCGATTGAGTCTGGATTTCCATACATGCGTATATATCGTATATATACTTTAGGTATCTTGGTACCTACTATTTTATATTTAAAAAAGGAATAAACATTGTTAACAGAATTATTTTATTATCTTCCTAAAGACTTTTATTTTCACAGCACGACTGGAAGTCAGGAAAGTTTTGGAACAATCTGGAACATTTTATTTTGGCTTGCTATGCTTTATGCCAAAAAACTTAAATTGATTTAACGACAAAGTACAATAGACAACAGACAGTGTCTACTGTGTTGCCAAAGCAGCAGCGCTGCTACAAAGTTAACTTAAAAAAATGCATATCTTGCAGAGGAGACACTGGTGAGCCTCGCAATAAAACACAATTAATTAGTCGCTTAACTTATTTAAAAAGAAACACTTCATTTAATGTGATGCAGATTGACTTGGCCATCGCACTAAACAATCTAATTTAATATAATATGCATTACTTGTGAGATACATTGTGTTCTCATGTTATTTCAAGTTATGTTTTTGGTGGCGTAAAGTTTCTTTTAAAAACAATGTGAGTCAAAAGTGAGGGTACACCTCAAAAAAATTCATTTTAGCTTACTTGAAGTAAAACTAATAGATTCTACTGGTGTAGAGGTAATATACCCTAGTTCTCATTCACCATTTATAATTTTGAAGCGTCAGTTATATTTGAATGAAAATAACTAATCATTGTTGCTTAACTTACACTCTTTCCAATTTCATGCGTGAATTATATTAAATGAAAATAATTACTTGTTGCCTAGGTGATTCAATCTAGCCCTCCACAATATTTGCTGATGCTGCAGCCTTTTCTGGTATTTCTTCTAGGTGATTGTCCAATGCGTGAGATGATTTAAGTCAACCTAATAAAATAGGACTCGCGTACCTAAGAAGGAAAATGTATAAAAAGTTATAGTACTATTAGCACACATTGCAGTTCATTTTTGATCGCATAATCAAGTTTATTTGCATATAGGATTTATTCTGGTTTCTAGTAATTTGTGTTAGTACGGACATCGTTTTGTTTATCCTGTAATATTAACATAGAACGCTATCCACTCTAATTAATTATGTCTTATTTTTCCTTCGCATATTTCGGTAATTTTTGGACATTTTTAGTTGAAAAGTGCGCGAAATAAGAGGAATTGAAAATCTCTTTTACATATAATGTACTAAATAAGACCTTCTGTATGAACTTGACATTTTAATAGGTCTATTAACCGCATTTTAAAATGACGGTCTCCCATATCCCCCCGTTTCCAAAGAAAGTATACATAAAAATATTTAAAAATTTGCCATTTGCAACAAAAATGGCCAAGCATTATTAATCATTTCAAATATAAAATTAACAACATAAACAGTTGCTAATATAAGCAACTGTTTCAGATGCCGAGGTTTGACAATAAGCGTTCCTTTTTACCATTTTAGTATGGAACACCAAAAATGTCTGTAAACTTATTCCTTTAGCTACAACACTGGAGTGCCACAGACAAAAATCGTTCATTTAGTGATTTTCTAATAAGGAATTAAAAACTTCTTACACTTTCTCTGTTTAGGTGATTGATTACATACAGTGACTACCACGAAAGACCGGACAACCGTAACAAATAACCTTGCGTTTTAAGTCCAGGAAAAGTAAAAGGGATAGAACGATATTTGTTTTCTAATTTAATATCATATGTATTATACTTGTGAGATACATTGTGTTTTCATGTTATTTCAAGTTATGTTTTTGGTGGCGTAAAGTTTCTTTTAAAAACAATGTGAGTCAAAAGTGAGGGTACTCCTCAAAAAAACTCATTTTAGCTTACTTAAGTAAAACTACTAGATTCTACTTGTGTAGAGGTAATATACTCTAGTTCTCATTCACCATTTATAATTGTGAAGCGTCAGTTATATTTGAATGAAAATAACTAATCATCGTTGCTTAACTTACACTCTTTCCAATTTCATGCGTGAATTGTATTAAATAAAAATAATTAATACTTGTTGCCTAGATGATTCAATCTAGTCCTCCACAATATTTGCTGATGCTGCTACCAGAAAATGATAGGCGATGTTTTATTTGTCAGATTCAGATTAAGATTTCTTTATTCGACCAGAATAACATGTACAAAATCCCTTAACAGAGCCTTATTAGAATACTAATAATGAAGGGCTATAATCCAATCCATTCGTCTTGTTCTTCGTTTTCGTCTTCGACTTGGTCTTCGTCTTCGTCTATGTCTTGTTATGACAGTTTGTGACGTCAGCGAACAAGCTGAGCTATTATTACAATTAAGATGAAAGCAAAGCTAACTTGACTGAATTCGTACTCCTCAAATACGAAAGTATTAGTTTTAGCTTAGTTAACAATCGCTCGCAACTTGCAATGGATGTTGCAATCGTACATTTAGAAAACGAAAATCATTCTATCCTTTTTATTTTTCTTGAGCTTAAGGCGCAAAGTTATCTGTTGTGGTTGTCCGGTTTTTCGTGGTAGTCACTGTATATACAAACTCAATCTACAATCCATGTACCTATATTTGTTTATAATAAAATACCAAAAAATAACTTAAATGGAGCAAAATTTTCACTTTTTAGTGCCAAAAATTTTAAATCAATGTACCGGTGTGCGTTGGTTTCGGCGAACTGTCAAAGTTTTGTGGGTGACAGGAAATCAGTTCTGTCACTTAAAAATAAAATCCCCAACCAAATCCGTTCATAAACTTCCGAAATAGTGCAAGTGGTTCTTTCAAAACCTGGCTCCTTCATGCCATTTCTCCCCTACTAGTTTTTGTGGCCGCGAGTAGACTAATATCTTCGGATCTATTCGCTGCAGGTCGCTTACTTCTGCAGTCCTTAGCCTTGTTACCAATTTTTCGGCATTTGTGACACTGATACTTGAATGGTTCGGCCTTTGCATCCCCTTGATTGTTGTTCTTTCCATGATTTCCCTCATTCTTTCCACCCCTAAACTTGTGGGCCACCATGGCCTTTGGATTCTGTGTTTCGTCCCCTTAACGTGTATTACTCTCCTCTGCGATTTTTATGGGCAATGTTTCAGGAGACTGTAATTTATCGCGGGACTCTATAGCACATAGAAAATTTTCGAAGCTCTCCAACATTATGGAGAGTAGATCGTCGTTTATTGCAATATCCTTATCGCGCAATTCGTCAACTGCGCCCAAGAACCTTCTCGTGTGTTTCCGGACGTCCTCTTTTAGGTATATCTTTACCTATTTTATTATTTTATTAAATACGCTTACTTTTACGACACGACTGGAGGTCGGGCAAGTTTGGAACAATCTGGAACATTTTATTTTGGCTTGCTATGCTTTATGCCAAAAAACTTAAATTGATTTAACGACAAAGTACAATAGACAACAGACAGTGTCTACTGTGTTGCCAAAGCAGCAGCGCTGCTACAAAGTTAACTTAAAAAAATGCATATCTTGCAGAGGAGACACTGGTGAGCCTCGCAATAAAACACAATTAATTAGTCGCTTAACTTATTTAAAAAGAAACACTTCATTTAATGTGATGCAGATTGACTTGGCCATCGCACTAAACAATCTAATTTAATATAATATGCATTACTTGTGAGATACATTGTGTTCTCATGTTATTTCAAGTTATGTTTTTGGTGGCGTAAAGTTTCTTTTAAAAACAATGTGAGTCAAAAGTGAGGGTACACCTCAAAAAAATTCATTTTAGCTTACTTGAAGTAAAACTAATAGATTCTACTGGTGTAGAGGTAATATACTCTAGTTCTCATTCACCATTTATAATTTTGAAGCGTCAGTTATATTTGAATGAAAGTAACTAATAATTGTTGCTTGACTTACACTGTTTTCCAATTTCATGCGTGAATTATATTAAATGAAAATAGTTAATACTTGTTGCCTAGGTGATCCAATCTAGCCCTCCACAATATTTGCTGATGCTGCAGCCATTTCTGGTATTTCTTCTAGGTGATTGTCCAATAAGTGAGGTGATATAAGTCAACCTAATTTTCACACCACGACTGGAAGTTAGGAAAGTTTTGGAACAATCTGGAACATTTTATTTTGGCTTGCTATGCTTTATGCCAAAAAACTTAAATTGATTTAACGACAAAGTACAATAGACAGTGTCTACTGTGTTGCCAAAGCAGCAGCGCTGCTACAATATAGTCATGCGTATAACTATAAGACCACCTGTGCTTTTCATGAACCTCATAATTTCTACAAAGCATCAGAAATAAAAACAATTTTTAAAAGAATTAATTACCCATTTGTCTTAATTGTTTTTGTATACATAAATCTTATTTTCATCAGCAAGTATTCAAGAATTTTAAATAATTGTCTCTGTTGTTACGAATTTCAAATCTTTCCGAGAATTTTGAAAATAAGGGTACAAGGACGCTGAATAAAGAATGTTATGCTTTTAACTTTAATTTATAGTAATATCAATTTATTTTTAACGTATTGAATTTTTAAATGTCATGCATTCTATATTAAATTGCCCTCGACTAGTGAAATTTTTGATTTTGCTCTAAAAAGTTCAGCATTAAAAACTATAATTTTGGGTTTTTAAAATTATACACTTATTTTTCTCCTGCTTCTTAAGTTATAGAAGAGGACAGCTTGTTTGTTGATATACAAATGTTATATTTTAGGGATATTCATATAATAAATTTCCATTTGAATACGCTACATGATGCGGTGGGTTAAGAACAAAAAACGACATATTGATTTTGAGTGAAACCATCCTTTATAGCGTAAATTGCAAATTTTAAGATTATTCTACGTCTATGTTTGGTAAATAAAGTAAATGTTTTTAAAAAAAAAGATATAAATAAATAAAAAATTTACCTACATATACACTTCAACTAAAAGTTTGCAAATAATATTTTTGGCTTGTTTATTGTTATTTAAATATTTACAATACACAGTAAAAAATTTGTACAACATTATTAAATGTTGGAAATTAATTGCCAACACTCTACATGTAAAATTACATGTTTTTTTATGAATTATACCCCTCTCTGGATGTAATATCTGCTATTTTATATCTGACTAAGAATCCAGAATTATTCTTAAGTGTGATATATCACTTGCAAAAAGCGGGCTTTCAAAGACGCATTCGAATTAATAATTATAGTTTGTTTCCATTTGATGAATTTAATGAAAAATAATAGCTGCGTTCTTTTCACATAGGATCCGTTTCCGGGTTTTGCAGAAAATTTTGCATTGATTTGAAATTTTATAAAGTGTCACGTCAATGTGACGTGTTAAATTACGCACAAAAGAATGTAAAAACAAAATATACATGTTTTAACAGTGGATTATACATTTTTCAGGGGTTTTTAAATGTTTTCTTTTAAAATTAAATGTTTTAATAATTGTACACACTTTTCTTTACTTTTACATGCAAAGTGTGTTTCACAATAATGGTTGTTGTAAAATTCAAATTATTTTCTACTGTGTACCTAATCAGTTACTTTTGGAGTGCTTTTAGTTTTTGATATTTGTTGAGTCATATATTTATTGAATTTCGCTTAATACAAGCTACAAAGAACTTAAATTAATAGTCTTATAGTCTCTTACTTGATATATAGTATGTTGGAAATGGGGTACTAAATAGTCTTTATTAACAACACTTTGAATTTTTGTAAACTGTTTTATTTTATAATTTTGAAGGTGGATCACTCAGCGATTTTTAATAGATGTTACCTTTAGGAAAATCTCCACAAGATTAAAAACAAAATTATCTTAAAGTATCTCTACTTATCCTAACTAACCATATAACTAAAATATAAAGTCTGGGTCACAGATGCTCAGCAGGTCCTTTATGCATTTATTATCCTTAATGCATTTTATTGCGGTTTGGTTTGCCCTGGGATATCTTCATTATTCTTTTTAAGTAGACTAAAAACAGAACATCTGTAGACCACTCATTGTATTTCAATAGAGTAAGTTTTGGTCAGATAATAAACATTTCAACAATATATGTAGATAGACTTAAATAGGTAATAACAATAATTTTATACATATATTGTACTTAATAATTTCTTCTCTTGGAAGCAAGTAAAAAAGTGTGCATGTAGGTAACATTTTGCGTGTCCAAGTCTAATTTAGTTAAGCCCGTCCTTGACCACAGTTCTACATACCGTTTTCTGGGATTGTCATATAAACCTAACAATAGCTCAATCACTACATTTCCTATTTGATTTTGAGGAGGTGTATCTCCGAAGTCTAAAGGTCCACAATCAAAGAAGTCAAAGTGGGACTCCTTTGAATTTATACTCAACCCAGCGAAAAAAAATCATTAAAATCGGTTAATAAACAAACAAGTTATGCTCAAACATACATAACAAATACATATACATATATATAGACAGACGAGTTGAGAACCTTCTCTTTGTTTTGAAGTTGGTTAAAAATATATCATGTTTGAGGAAGTAAGATGCAACAAATGATTTCTTGTTTGTTTTTTATTTTCTTTAAGGATACCCTGAATAAAATATAACTCACAAAGTGTGATACATACAAGAATTTGTATATAACAATAAAAACCTTATAATTAGAGCTAGAAAATAAATTCATTCAGCAATAATATTATTACGTAGTCTGGCAGAAATATAACAAGTAATGCTGATTATAATATTTAGGAAATTTGGGAGAAAGTATTTTTTATAAAATCCAGTGACTGAACAAAATATGTTGGCAGGTTTTCATAAAGAAATCTGTTATTTTAACAAAATTATAAAAAATTAAAATAATATAGTTAAGACGGAAACTTGTTAGTTTCTGAACTATGATTTTTAAATAGTTTGCTTTTCTTAATGTTCATTTTGAAAAACAATTTGAATTGAGTCTTCACGATTTTACGATTATGGCCAAAGTATGATGAGCATATGAATTTTTTAATCGAAAATGTCAGTTTGAATAAATTTATTGCCTCAGTTTTATCTATTCAAACGATATAAAAGAAACTTTAACCACGTTGTACACTAAAAAGTTTCATACTACTTCTCTGTGCTTCCAGTTTGTAACTTTAACGAGCCCCCGACGTAAATTAACACAATCTATGAATTTCATCAAATCGAGGCATATTATGGTGATTTTCCTGGCAAAGCACTTCACTGAAAAATAGTTACAGAAGACGTTTACCAATTTGTTAGAAGTAGCCCTTGTTTCGTTAATATACACCTGGGTGAATATGAACTGCAAACAATTTTTCTGCAGCATAATTACGACCAAAAGGAAGCGATTTGGAAGAAAAATGCACCTTTGCACCATTTCTAATAAGCGTCGCATATAATTTATCGTGAGTCCGCCCTTCTTTCTTCGCGATTGCCACAAACAAGTCGCGTTTAAATGAAATTTAAAGAATGAAAGGACTCGGTAAGAAAACAAACGTCTCCTGGGCCCTTTCAAATAATTCCATCTACCCTTAATCGATGACTTTCACACGTCCTGACTAAAGGCGAAGAAATTACCGCAGCCGTTTTCCAGGAGTAGGAAGGAGTAGGAAGGAGTAGGCATATCCAGCAAATCACCCAAATTGCCTTTTATTAGCGGCGACAAACTTTCAATTTTATTCGCTGGATTGCATGAGCCCGACGTTTGTTAATTTCGTGAAAAGGACTCTTCAGACCTTTTTACGTCGTTTCGACATCGTCTGCTGTGAGGGGAGACGGTTACACCCGCTTCCCAAATCCTTTATAGGCTAAATAATAACTTTTATGGCATCCGCTTCGGCTCGGTATCATTTTATGGCGGTATTACACTGAAAGCTATTCTACCATCATTTGGGTTTTGCTATTTTTAGGGGGGTCGGAAGGCATTAGAACTGAGGGGTGGCTCCTGATCTCCCCCTGGACGCATAAACTAAAAATATTAATTGCCAGTGGAGTTAACTGTAATTGCGTACCTTGCCCAAAATAACGAACTTTTTGTTAGGGGCATATCCGGTCTGCGTGTCAAACAAAATTTTTTATATTCTTTTGGAAAATAACTTAACCCTTTTTGAATACAACTTCCTTCGGGAGCAATAAGAATTCAAATAAGCGTTAAGAAAGCATAATTCTACCGAAAATTTTGTGAAGAAATGAGGCGTTACAGAGCTTATCTAAAGGTAGTTATAAAAATCATTTTAGGTACGACAAGTCGTTTCAAACTGCCTTGCTTACCAAGATAACTAAAAAGAACTGAGCTTTATTTATAAAATGTAATCGCATGTAATCACGTACTCTAGCATAAAAATTGATCCATTTGATGACTGATATAATGCTTTATAAATACAGCTTTTTTTAATGAGGGAAGTTCAATATTAACTAAATACGTTTTCTTATTATGTGTTACTGTGTTGATTTTTCAATTTGAATTGAATGGTATGGGAGTCAAATCGGTCTTCTTTAACATTTAGTGGAGCTTTAATCAAAAAATTAAAATTAGTTTTCTTAAAAATGAATAAAGTATAGAATTTTAAATTTCGTTATTGATAGTTTCACAAAGTTTGACAACATACATATGAGTAGTTATACAATCAGTTTCCACGAACATCCACATTTAAGAGGGGTAAAATAACCTCAGTTTTCAATCGTTTATTTTCAACTTATTAATTTAGAGGTGAGGTGTAATATATTTGTCTGGCGAACCTATCCCCCCCCTCCGTTTCCTCTCTTCGCGATCTAGGCGTCACCTGTGATAGTGAACTTAACTTTCGCGAACACGTTGACAGTGTGATTGCCAGAGCCAACTCCGCGCTAGGCTTCGTTAAGCGATGGTCCAAGGAGTTCCTTAACCCATACGTCGCCAAATCCCTCTTTGTCACCTTCGTTAGGCCTTTCCTGGAATACGCTAGCCAATCTACTAGCATCAACAGGATAGAGGCTGTACAGCGTAGGTTCCTTCGTTTCGCTTTACGCGAGCTCCCCTGGTCTGACCCTCAAAACCTTCCGCCCTACGAAAACCGCCTTCGGCTCATTAATTTGTTGCCTCTATGGAAGCGGCGGGACCTTGCCGATACCACATTCATTCACCAACTGCTCATCGGCGAGATTGACTGTCCTTCTCTACTCGAGCGGATCCCTATCTACACCAACCCCCGTAACCTCCGATCGGCCCCTCTCTTTCGCCCTCCTTACCATCGTATCAACTACGGTCTTCCTGAGCCCCTCACAAGAATGCTTCCTTCGACTTTCACCTGAGCAAAAACTCTCTAAGCACCACCTAATTTAGTCTTCCCTAATCCGCCTTGTTCTTTCCCTTTCTCCGTTTTCTCCCGTTGCTCCCTTAGTTTAATACTAGTCTTTAGTTTTACTTTAATCTATGTTAGCTTGTATTAAGCGTTAAATAAATAAATAAATAAATAAATATAGTTTTTAAAAGCGAATCCAAAGTTTGAGCTTGACAGTGAACTAAGCCACGGTAATAGAGAACTCATTTGTCCAGGAAGATTATGGGACTAGGAGGTTCTACGAAGACGAGATTCTTAGAGTACTCGGTACGATCAGGATGGTCTAAGGTGAAATGTCTCGTTCCCACATTATCATCAAGGCCGGATTAAAATACTACTCATACACTTATATAAGCTTATCTGATATACCATATAATACCTGATATGACAATCCAAGAGCAGCGTTACTGACTGATCAGTCTCAAACAAAAATGTATACATACCTTATTTTCATAAATAGTGTGAGACAAGAGGTTTTGGATCTAACCATATCTAGCGCATTCCAAGATATACAAGTGGTGTGAGGCAAATGGGGTTTTCATGTTGGATCACATATACATACATACATATGTAAAAGGTTCGACAGATTGAACAGTCTATGACAATCTTATCAGCATGATTTGAACATAGTATCATCATTTGATTGGATTCCTGTGCAAAGAAAGTAGAATTAGCGGGACGTACCTTATTGAGGTTTATTAGTGGGTAATACGGCTAAGGTCTAGATTAGGGTTTAAAATCGAATTAAAATGAGGTCTTTTTTATTACATAAGTATAGTCGTAGGTGTACTAAATATGCAAGAATTTTGTGGCGGTGAGGTCTACTTTTGGAGATATTTAAAAAAAACAAAAATTCTTTTCGCCATAAAATTCTTCCATATTTAGAGGTAATTTTTGAAGAATTTCTAGCCTTAACCATTATTTTCCTTTTACGAATTTATTTTAAAAGGAAATATTTCCCTTTTACGAATTCAAGATAGATGCCTTCAAATGCCAAACGTCAGTTTTGATAGAAATCAGGTGGAGGTAGGTAGGTATTTGTAAATAAGTTTTATAATTATTTATTTTTCAGAGAAAATGTGCATCTGTACAGTGGATTGTGTAGTTTAGTGTAATAATAGGCTGTAGTTGTGCAATTTTGTGGAGAGAAGTGCAATATAATGTAAAAATTTGAAAAAAAAAAATTTTTTTTTTTTGCAAAAATTCTTTAAAAATATACTTTTCCGAAACTTTTTATTGTTATATTTATCATTTTTAAGCATAATTGCATGTCTCCACCAAATTGTATTAACATAGAGCTTTAAACCCTAATCTAGACCTGTTCCGGTAATACAGTTTAGTACTTCAGTTATGCGTTATCCATTTCTGAAAACATGTGCATAGTTACTATGAAAGTCAACGCCAAAATGGTACAAAATGTAAAGTAGGTTTGATTTTTTTCCATCTGTCGAAATTGGCGCTGACAATAGTAGAGGGTATTGGATACTATTGTAAAAACCCTAGTTTCGAAAACACGTTTTTACTAGCTGGCTATCCGCCTATTATGGTATATATAGTAGCTGGGGTTCAATAATACAAGATCTGTTTTATAAATGTATCAATTGATAAAAACACTGATCGTAACGTGTATGCAAGGAGTCAAAATTTTGTGGTCACGAGCATAGAAGGTTGCAATGAGTGTTTTAGTTTTAAGAAAGAATATGCATATTCTGTCTTAATTTTTTTTAGCTGAGGAGACAAACCCGTGTTCTGGACCATCGCGGTCTAATCGAGCAATTACAATCAGAGCATTCGGTTGGCGGTGGCCATAACTCAAATCGAACGACCTTTTCGCCGGTGCAGTTCTGGTAGTTGCGGCGCGATCATTTAGGAGCCTCCCGATCCTACGGGAACCTACTTAGCGCGAATCGAGCGCAATCACAACATCGAGCGCTACGGTGTCAGAGATGAGGAATCCGCGGACTCCCACCGAGTCAGACATCCGATCCGCAATTAATTCTGCGGGGCGGCTATTTATGTCGACAACTACCGAATAATTTTTAAAGGAAAACTGCTGAAATCAATACCCGCCGTAATAAATAACGGAAATTTGCATTGAATTATTAATACGTCGCGAAATTATGGTAAAAAGAAGACGATCCAGGGCCTGGTTTTTAGCCCTCAGGTAGCAAAAGCCTCGGGCCACGGAGTAGAAGCGCACAGCCCTCGCGCTGGTTTTGGTTATTGTTGCTACGATTAATTTAATGAGCCCGGACTGGTAGCAAGGGCAGGAGCTCAATTCCGCGGAGAGAATTATATGACATAGGCAACCAGAAGCCGCGGAATTCATGTCCCTACATTTGTTTCCGTTGATTCAGGAAGATAAATTTCCCCGGGGGCTCTGCACCAGGTGTGGCCAGTACCCTGATTAATGTAGAAGCAATACCAGCTCTATTTCTTCCTCGCTAGAAGACGAAAAGGCGATCTCCGCAGTAGCTCCCAGCAAAACATATTTCATCTGCGCTTGGTGCTGGTTCTAACTGTCTTCTAGTCCAAATAAAATTTGTTTATTTTTGGAAAAATACATATAATATGATATTAATACATCGTCATTGTATAGGGTTTCGGAATCTATGCAAATATGGAAATTGTTCTGTCACCCTCGCCCTTATAATTACTTCTCTTTTGAAGTGTCCCTATTTAAATCCTTCTTCCTTTAAGAAGATATTGCAGAATTGTAAAGTACACCTATCCCTATTTACACGGCAGATAGGTTCCAGAAAAAACCGTGTAAATCGAAATCGATGATTTGTATACGTAAAACCGTGTAAATCGAAAATAACCTAAATGTGCATAATTCAGTTATTTATTTCAAAGTAAAATAAAACTAAATACATCTTAAAAAACATAAAAATTATAATAGTATATATAATTCATTTTGCGTGTAGAAACAAGAAATATCCCAGTCGGAAATGGAAGCCTTCTATAAGGCATGTTTCAGGTCTTTTTTGGAGCGGAAAAGGCCTTCCACTTCAGATCACAATTCATATCCTTTTTATACATGCATGTCCGCAGAAGTAAGGCCTTCTTGGGAAGGAGCTGAGAAGCTGTTCGGAAGAGCTTTATTTTCGTCATATATTCATGCTTTCAAAAGCTCTTTAATACGGTTCCTTTTCAATAATTTTCCCGCCATCAACCACAAGCCCTTTTCAAGAGGCTTATATGATTGGAAATAATTACTAAAACCAATCCAAGAAAACAAGTCGTTAAGAGAACAAAGTAAATAAACTATATTCCACTATAATATAAAAATAAATAAACATATTCGATTTAAAAGAACTAACATAAATATTTTCCATTCGAAAAACAATAAATTCAATACAACTTCTTTATAAAATAAACATCTTCCACTAAAAAAAAATAGCATCTTAAAATACTAAATTCAATTGGAGGTTTTCTGCCGGTGCGTCTCCTTATAAAATCGGTTTTTCGCCAATTTAAAACCCCTTTTCATGTCCTTCTCGTACTGAAGGAATCCATAATTTTCAGTTTTCACGGCGTCTGTAAAGTGAGATATTTTAATATACGAGGATAACTACCTATTAGAAAAAATTACCAAAAAGATAAGTTTTAAAAAGTTTAAAATCCTTTATGGGTTTTTTCTTCTGTTTCCCATCCCAATTGATTTTTAAAATAATTTCGTCTGTAAATAGCAGGTTGAAACATTTCACAATTGGCGAACAACCAATTACTCCTTTAATGTACGCAACCTAAGTATTATAAAAGAAACTTAATAGAAACGTTATGGAAAATTTTGAAATATTACTATTTCGTCGCTCCGCTTGTCATCCAGAGTTGATTCCAAGTTGTTCAACTCATCCATATTTTTAATAGGAAATATTTTATAAGTACTTAAATTCGGGAACATTTTATCTCCTAGTTTTTGCAATATTATTGTATGCGCACATATTTTCGAATTTATGTCTTCTAAAATTTTTTGTTGTTCGTCCAATTTCAACATGATGCTCTTGTTTAAGGATTCTGGAAATTAATAATTTTTATTATCTTATAAGGAATTTTCCGAATTACGAAACAAAAATAGCTTTTATTTATTAATGCCTTTAAGGTCTAATTTGAAAATCTAGGTAATTGAAATGTTAAGAACATTAACATACCAAAATTTTTACAATTTTGACAGAAGTTTACTTCATTTTTCCCCTGATCTGTTCGTGTATCTGAAAGTATGTATAAAAAATTTAATTCCCAAAATTATTGAGTTTATTTTATTTTTAAACTACCAATATTTTCTTCATTTTGGCCCAAAGTGGCATTACATCTAAATACTGGTACGGGGTTAAATTTCATTTTCTTTGGTGAATTCATTTTTAGCTAAAGAAAAAACTGAAATAAAAAAAATGTAACTATTACTTAAATGTGCTCTCATATTCGTGCGCAAATTAAGAGTTTCAATTCATTGCTACAAAGGTGATGATTTGAGGCACGCTTTAATAACGTCGGCACGTGTACCTTTTGTTATAACCGGTAGCGTTTGGCGAAAGTCTCCAGCCAAAACAAAAGTTACGCCACCCATCATATTTCCTGAATTTCTAATGTCCTTTAATGTGCGGTCCAATTTTTAAGTTGTTTTGAAACGCACTATTTAACTGGAACAATATTGAAAAAAAAGTGCTATGAAAACTGTCCAAATAAATTCGTCAAGGAAGTTTTAAGAAGTTATTTCTAAAGAGAATTTTTGATAAATACTTACCAAAAAAAGAGTTAGAATACTATAAAAATTGAACAGTACAGGTTGAATAAAATAATTTTTAAGTTGTTCTGAAAGCATTATTTAACTGGAACAATATTGAAAAAAAAGTGCTATGAAAACAGCCCAAATAAATTCGTCAAGGAAGTTTTAAAAAGTTAGTTCTGAAGAGAACTTTTGATAAATACATACCTAAAAAACTATAAATATTGAATAGTACAGGTTGAATACAATTATTTCTTTGTAGTTCTGAAACGCACTATTTAACTGGCACTATAAGTCGCACTATTTAACACACAATATTGAACAAAATCTGCTGAATGTCCGATTTGATTTATTCAAAAAGTAATCAACAGGTGGTAAGAAAAACTGTATTAATCAAAACGGCACGACTGCTTGGATCAGTTTGTGTGGGATAAAGATATATGTGGTTTTCTCGTTAGTTTTAGTAGGGATCCCTAATTTTTTCTTGTAATAAATATAGCCTATGTTACTCAGTGATAATGTAGCATTCTAATGGTCAAAGAATTTTTGAAATCGGTCCAGTAGTTTTTGTGTTTAGTAGCTCCAAACATTCAAATCTTTCCTCTTTATAATATTAGTATAGATAATCAAAGAAAAATACCTTAAGATATGCACTGGTGTAAAATAGGGATTAGAACAAACTTATCACCAGATAATGGTAAGCAAACTGATTTGCAAAATAAATCTTTTATATTAAATGTTTCCTCAGATTCATTTAAACTGGATGCTGTACAAATGCCTAATGTAGTCATTGAAGAAAAAGGAGCTTCAAAAAAATCTTCTAGTACAAGAAATCGTTGACCTATAAAGCATTGATCTTCTGTGGCACTTTTGAAAAATCCCAAGATTTTAACCGCAACCATGGATTTCAGGAAAACAGCAATTTGGTGAAGTTTTGCTCAGGAAAAACTGATTTCAATAAAAAGAAGAATACACGGGAGAATAAGTGATGCCAAAACATTTGTTAGATACTTTGTTGAAACCTGTTTTGGATTTTTTCCGCAATTTAGCTCGCTCCTGAATCCTATTATTTAGTTGTTCCAAAATTTTATTAGGCTTTCTACAATCTTTTTTAAGGAGTTGCATATAGTTTTCGAATTTGTATGACGAAAAACTGTCCACATTACCATATTCTCTCACGCATTCCGTAAGGTGTAGAATATTATGAACTTTGTAGCTGACTCTATCGCTACCATAGAGCGTAGGAAAGTCCTTCACAAATTCCTCCAACATTTCCTGAGCGCAGTTTATATTGTTTTGACAATTTGTGGAACAACTTAATAATCTATAGGCTGAATGTAACAATAATAAATGGTAATATAAATCATCATTTATTATGTTCTTAAATATAACTATTGACGTATAAAGAATTAGCTGGCGGAACTCTGTTGCTTTGAATCTGTGGATTTCTTGAAAACTTCGAGGTTTTCTGCTGAATTCAACTGGAATAAATTTACTGAGCGATATCATAGCTTTGTCTAGTTGGAGTTTTTTTTCAGCTGATAACTTATATTTTTCATTTTTTCTGTCCCATATCATGGTAAAGATTTTTTTCGCAATACCTAAATCTATAAGATGCATAACATCTAGCGGAAATTGGCTTACCATTTTTATATTAAGTCTTTCCAGTTCGTGAAGATTGCTTTGGAAGAATATATTATGATATGCCATGTCAAGTCTGTTTCTAAAACTTTCGTCTGTCCTAAGAGGGCTCATTGATGTTGAATATGTTAACCTTTTGTTAATTCGTTGAGCTTTCTGAATGCATTTGGAACATCCATTAGAAGATGTGTGCCCTACTGTCCCTTTTAAAAATGACATGGCTGGAGCATCACATGTAAATAGCCTAATTTCTATATTAATATTCATTTCACCCAATTGAAGTCCATTTTTATTTAGGGTATTAACCTCTAACAAATGGTGACAAAAATGCATTGACATCATTTGGTTTAGTTTGCCCAAAAATAAGTCCCAATTAAAAAGGGTTTAATTTCTTTACAGTTGGAAATTGCTCCTAATATTGGCCACAGTGATTGATTGGAGCTTTTAAATAATGGGAGGCCATCGATACCAATATCTAGAGAAATTTTATTTATTGACTCGTCTCTGATTTCTAAATCATACATTTTCAAAGCCTTTTCCAATCCAAAATGAAAGTATTTGCCAGGATGCATATCAATAATATTAATAGGGTCACGCTTGACATCCAGCAGAGTTTTCGTCGATATTGGGATTTCTAAGTTTTCTGCAGCCAAAATTTTCAACAAATCATAGCAAGCATTTCTAGATATTTTGTGCTGAATGCACCAGTTTGCTAATTTATCTTTAAGACTTTGTTTAACCAATAAGTTCTTTTTAGTCAAATTTTCTTCTCTTTGAGGAAAAGGTTCTTCTTGCCCATCATTCAATTCAATATTTTGGAAACTACAACTTGGTTCAGTTTCTTCAATGTTTTGATCTCTGCCACTACTTTTACTTAATTCTTTACTGACTAGACGTCTAAAGTGTCTTTTCGAAATCCCAAATTTTTTCGACATATTTCTAATTTTTGTGGAATTTAATAAGTTTAATTAAGTGAGAATCAAAATTTACATGTCAACTGACAATAGAAAAATAATTTTTAATAAATATATTGCAGTCTTACCTTCTTTATTTAAAATTTCACTGTACAAAAAAACACTTCCGCACAATGCACCACTCATTGAAACAATGAAAATTTTCCCGTAACGCACGCGCATGGGGTGACATCATCCATGGACAATTTTCCTCTTCTCTATATATCTCGCCCTTTCGATTGCTTCGTGAATCCTCGAAACAATTTCCTTCCAGAGACCTTCTATTGGAAGGCCTTTTTTAATTTCCGACTGGGATAAATTAAAAAAATTGAACCAAAAATTTCATTATGTAACTGCTATCATTTTCAAAGATTCTTCGTTTTTTCTTTCTGTTTACTATGATGTCACTTTCATCACTCGATAGTATTTGGTGCAATTTACTTTCGTTGTTAGATGAATAAGAAACAATTTCAGATCGCTGAACCTGGGTAATGAAATCCGTAATTAACAATTGTGTTTGGTTTTTGGTCAAATCCTTATAGACCTCCTCATATTGAGTTAAGCATTCATTAATATTTCGCTGAAATAGGAGAACTGGTTCAACATTTGGGTCATTTTGTACAAAATGATTACCCAATTTCCGCCCTAATCCAAGTCCTTCACCGATAACTTTTGCTGTGAACGCTACTAGGTCAGACTCCTCTTTATCAGGATCACTATCACGAGTATTTGTTCCATTAACCATGTCAACTAAATCATTCTCATCTAGTTCTTTGTCCGCCATTAGTTCTATTTTTTTTTAAAATTCGTATTTTAAAAACTGTAAAAGTGAAATCGTGTAAATCGAGTACCGTGTAAATCGGGGGGATAAGTGTATTATTTGATCGAAAACCAATCTGTGATTTTTAAGAGAACTCCAAATAGCTCATTCCGTCCTATATAGAGGAACTTCGGGTATTGTGGTATACAAGTTTTCATTTGGGCAACTGTTGCGAAAGATAAGTCCAATTGGAGCACAATTGTTCACACGTGAACTCTAAAGTGTATACATCAATTAACTATAACATTAAAGAAATTCCGGCAAGGCTATTGAAAGATTTTAATAAAAATATGGCGTAGCCCAAAAATGGCATGTTCAAAAAAATGGCGGATAATGTGGTATATTATACTAATTTACCCGTTTGTGTTTCCTATAAAGTGAAATTAATAGACAAATATTTTTTTAATTTTATTTATAAGCAAAACGGAAGTCCTTTCTTAGCTTACGTACAAAAATAAATAAATTCTTCGTTTAATATTTAAAAGAAAAACAAAAAAAAGCAACAGAAATAGTTGCTTGGCTTATCTAGATACAAGAACTAAACAGATAACAACTAAAATACCTTATTGGTTTATAATTAATAACTTATTGACATGACTGACAAAGTCTTGGAACTTAACCCTTTCTTGGGAGCTACTAGATGTTCTATTTCTTTTAGGAACGCGATTTATTTTTCACTTTTTCTTAATTTGTTGTTTAGGCGGTTTTGTTGTAGGCACAATTTTGCGTTTGCTTACTGCTATTCTTTCGAAGCTTGCTGCTAAATCTTGCTTATACGGATGGGACTTCCAATGTTTTGGAAGCTAGAAGTATCCCCATTACATTAGTTCGACTGAACCCCAAACAGAGAGCCACTTAGGGCGCTGTTGCAACCTAGATAAATATCCTCTGCTCCATATCTTCCAAAAGTTTTGAGTCATCCTTTGAACAAACTTCCAGCGATTTAAAGACGTTACCTTAGCAGCAGTTAAGTCTTCTTCAGGAGGTGATAAAAGAGAATCGCCAATCAAGAAATGGTCAGGTGTGAGCACCCCAAAATTCACCTATATCATCGTATGTTAGTATTACCAAGAGCAAGAAAATTGTTTGATGATTTTAGTTCAAACTGATCAGGTTTGGTTTTAGGGTCTATTAAAGTGATAAATCGAGCTGGCCAACATGATTGGGGTTGTGACAGCCACTCGGGTCCTTGCCACCACAATTTTAATTCTGCCAATTTTCCTTTCTGCAAACCACGGCTTGCTAAGTCTGCAGGATTATCTGAAGAGCACTAACATTCGTTATTATTTCAGAGATCCGATTTCTAACAAAGGGTTTACAAGAATTAGGGTGTTGATTAAGCCAAAAGAGGACGATAGTCGAATCTGTCCACAGGAATATGTTTCCTTCAGTGCATGGAAGAAAGGGTTGAAATTTCTTCACAAGTTTGGAAAGTAGTACTGCTCCACAAAGTTCCAGGCAGGCGAAGGAGGCTTATTGAATTTAAAGGTGCGGTCTTTGTCCTTGCACTTCTGAGGAGAGTTGTCACAAAGCTATTAATCTCCTCTTTGTGAATGGAGTTGCATGAGTTTTCAAGTTAATATTATACGAAAATGTGTCATCACTTGGCTTCCAAATTATTCCGAGTGTCTTGACGGTATTTTCAAAATTAACAGATGGTGCGCTAAGTAAATTTGATTCAAAAATACCTTCAAGTAATTGTGGAATATTTGACATCCATTTTCTTAACAAAATTTTTGAACTGTCCCAATATAGCATTTTGAATCTTTATCAGATCTTCTTCATATTATACCAGGGTTGGCACTTCGACCAACCCGTTGTCTCACTGGCACGGCAACATCACACAACGCATATGCTTAACTTACACTCTTTCCAATTTCATGCGTGAATTATATTAAATGAAAATAGTTAATACTTGTTGCCTAGGTGATCCAATCTAGCCCTCCACAATATTTGCTGATGCTGCAGCCATTTCTGATATTTCTTCTAGGTGATTGTCCAATAAGTGAGGTGATATAAGTCAACCTAATTTCCACACCACGACTGGAAGTCAGGAAAGTTTTGGAACAATCTGGAATATTTTATTTTGGCTTGCTATGCTTTATGCCAAAAAACTTAAATTGATTTAACGACAAAGTAGTCTTAGTAGTATTTGTGTTGCCAAAGCAGCAGTGCTGCTACACTCTCCTTCCTGCATTTTCTGCAATGTGAGTTGCTTGAGCAGTGTCGCCCTCCGCGCGGGGTCCTTTGATTGATAAATATACCTTGCAACCTGAGCCACTCGTCCTAAGATGTCACGCAGCCTTTTAAGGCCGTTCTCCAATGTGCGGGCCAACCAACTAAAGCTCTGAACTGGGGGAATTATCATGTAAAACACATATCCTTTCCTATAGTTGTGCTGAAAAATGCCAAAAAACCGTCTTCAAGGTATGATAATCCTTTTTATCCCAAGCGCCATTTTAGGCTTGATGAGCGTCATAACGTAGGTTTCACTTAGTTTTCATTTCTCAATAGTCGAATACAGTGCAATTATTGAAGTAGTTGAGAAATATGTACTGTAAGTATTAGGTTAAGTAATTTTTCATAGAATCACTATCTGCTCGAATTCATGTTTTGAATTTTTTTCTTCTTCTTTTATATGCGTGGTTTCGACCGTCTTTAACCTCAATGTACTCACCCCCAGTAAAAATATTAGATGGATAATATATTCTTTTTGTATGGTAGCAAATTGTCCGAAAATAGTCTGAAAGTAGTCTGAAAACAGACAAAAATTTTTTTTATTGGTAATTCTTGGAGGAATTATAATTATATTCAAAACAGTTTGATATTTCAATACATGTATTAATATATAACAAAATATAAACTTAAATTAAAATACAGTAATTTTTATAAATGAAAACGAAATTAAGAGAAATATAAGGTAATTTTATTAGGGTAAGTTTTATAATTTTCCGGGATGCCGCGGTGGAAACGTCTATCCTCGGTTGATGCCGGATGAAGAAGAAGGAGCGGAAATTCCGCCATTATGCATTATCGATTCTTTGATTTCAGCTCCCACATGGTGGCGATAAGGATTGTAACAGTAATAATCATTAATACTATTAAAATTATAGAATTAAATTATTATAATCTTCATGTTGGAGGTTGTGGTAGACATGATGGAGATAGCGATGAAACGTTGGAGGTTGTAATGGCGATGTTGGTCCTGGTGGTGAATTGTCCTCTAATTACGTCACATTACCGATCCATCCTTTCTTTATTATATTAGGGCTAAGCACTTCACTTGTGTCTTTGGATAATACACATTGTTCAAATTCATTGATTAAAATCACAACACGAGAGAAAAGAATCTACAACCACTCTTTTAGAAAGACGGGATACTACTGAAGCGTTTTTCTTCTAAAACGTAATTTTTCTTATTATGAAATCCTTCCCAAAACTCTCTGCCTTCTTTTCGTTTATGCAATTTTGCCGGGCTTGGATTTTCCTAATGAGGGTGCGCATCCGCATCTTTTTTCATGGCTCGCGTACATAAGATTTCGTTTATAGGGAAACTCATAGTCTGCATGTTCGAGAAGGATTTTGCCTGTATGCGCGGGGACTATTCAGGTATAGTGCTATCGAAAAAATTCTAAGTTCTGTATGTAATAACATTTCCGTCTAAAATTCAATTTTCCTTCACTTTTCTTGTCCATTTTCGGACTAATATTTTTACTTACTTTTTTTTCGTGCTCTGGGAAATAATTTTCTGGGCCCATAACCTGTTGTTGATGTAATGAGACATTTTCCTGTCGCGAGACAGTAACTAGAGTAAAACAAATGGAGTACTTTCACAAATAGATTTATTGAAGAACAGAATTTACTTAAGGGTGAATGTGACCGCAAGGAGAGTTTTTACAAGAAGAAGGATGATGAGTTCAGTGCATTACAATTACATATACCCGTGTTTTAGGTTACAGCGGTCTTAGATGCAACTCTGACAATTTTAAACAAATTTTGTATAATTTGCTGCAAAATGTCTTGAGAACGTACAAATGTAATTCTTTAATAGCTAGCTTTATTCTTTTTGGAAAATGGAAGTAGGCCACTTTCAAAATAAACGGCTCAAATAGCACTGATATGGAGATCTACATAAATACACTTATTTACTTCTTTTATTATATACATATTCGTTCCTAGTAAGAATTGCAAGATCAAAACATATAATGTAAATTTTCACGCTAATTTTAAATAGAGATTCCTCACTATTGCCAAAGTTAGTAAGTAAAGTAGAATAACCATGCAAATAGTTCCTAGTGACAATGACAATTTAAAATTTTAAAAATGAACACTTTCTACTAATTTTTTGGCATAAAGTAGGATGTAATTTGTACTGAATATACCTTTAAAACCTTTATCTCCTACAAAACAAAGGTTGTTGGAGGGTTAAAGTAGAACTAACATTTTAAATCAAGTGTGTGTCGTTTTTAACTAGTAAACCTACTTTTACAAATTCGGATTCATATCTTGTTATTATATATTTTTGTGTTTATATTTTTATCGTATTTTTCATACGACCAAAAACTTTGGTGAAGTCCTCGCAAAATATTTGCCAAGAAGTTACAAATGATAAAAAACGAGCCGGTTTCTTCGAGCCGAATTTGACCCAGCGAAAGAAAGCTGATGAAAACAGAAAGTGAAATTGACAGTAACAAAGTTCGAGGTATATCTCTGGATATAATTAAACGCCGACTGGACAAAGGACTTTATAAAAGGATTGATATTTTTCAAAAAGACGTTTTTTCTTGCAGAGTTGGGTGTAATGCATTAATTTTACAATGCATTAATTATTTCACTATTACTACAGGGCTCATTGTTAGTTAAAATACAGTTTGCACTATCACTAAACGTTTAGTGGTGGTGCAAACTTTATTTAATTATCATTAAATGATTATTTGTAGGGTATTGAGAAAAAGGTGTTTTGCGGTGTTTCCCTATAACTGGCGACCGGAGGCCTTTTTGTTTTTTCGATTTTTAAAGTTATAGTACTTCAAAATCGAAATGCTTTCGAAGATTCGATCGAGTTGCAAGTATATTTTATTAACAAAAGGATGGATGGATGCATTTAAGTGCTGCTGTTGAAGCTGTTCGTCAGTAAAACCTTTTGCACCCACCAACCGAACCGCGATCTTTTCGTCTCATCAAAAATGTGTCAAGGACATAGAACTCGAAAATTGTTGCGAGCTCCACTTGGTAGTACTGCGTGATACTCTTTTGCATGACACAACATAATTGCGATCATAAATACATCTCAGTCTAAAAGCCGTTTAGATCGATAAGACGTCTCAATTATGCACATACGTTATACATATTTTTTACTATGTGCACCTCGCGAATAAATTGACGTGTCATCCAAAAACCGGGCACCAGTTAGTCCGCGAGGCCCCATAAATTCCGAGTGACTGGGGATATGTCATCGCGAAATTAATTATGCAAATGAGCCTGCTCCAAGGAAGCCAGCCCCAGCGAGGCGCGGCAGCGGAAATAAATCGCCGAGAGCTCGGAGTCAGAGCGGTCCTGGGCGCCCGCCGAAAACGCGTCTCCACAGTTATCAGCTAAACGTTTCTCGTTGAGCTGCTCGTTTTCGCCGTTCCGATGAGTGATCGCTCAAAATGTTCCCGCTCCAGCATCCACGGTCCAGAATACGCGAACTTGCCATAAATTCGCGAAAAAAAAAATGTGTTTTTTGCGTTGGAGTTTAAATTAAATGCGCTAGCGAAATCGTTAATTATTCAGAAAATCTTCGCACATCTTTCTTAAGGTAAAGATTGCATAAAACAACATAATAATTTAAAATCTTCATTTATTTACATTATTACAACCTATACTCTCTATAAACCATGTACAGTGACTCACATAATTGATCACATCTTCGATATTTATGGAGATGTTGCTCACTGCGGCTATTATTTTGCCGTTATTTAAATGTTACCCAATGTAGGTCTTTTCCAGGAACTTTACTAGTTGTTTTGTTGCAGTTTTGACAAAAGTGCTGCTTTCAGTGAAGTTTTCCGACCGTTTTCCTGAAGTCATCAACGTGATAAATTTTGTGAGGAAAACGCTCTGACAAATCATAACAATTTTTTGTTTGTTACATTTAGTATGAAGTCCTAACAGTATTATTTTATAAATGTTTTAAAATGAATTAGTTAGATATTTGAGAAGAGTGTTTGTTTTTCATTCGGTACGAAAACATGTGATCAATTGTGTGAGTCACTGTATAACACTAAAAATACCAGCACTCAAACATATAATTTCACTGATTTTTCGCGCTTTTAATGTAATATACTTTCAAAATTGGAGTAACAATGATAAATTGAAAACGATTTTTAACTATATATATTTTTGTAAATGTTGACATAAATCTTAACATATAACTTTAAATATTATAATTCATTCAAGGAGGAAATTAAATATCGGTCAATTTCACCGGTCTTGGTAGGTTTATGTCCAATTCCACAGTGAAAGCTTTAGCTCTGGCTTAGTTAAGCCTCAGAAATTGATCTAAGCTTCGGCTTAAAGATTGAACGCGATAATTGTAGGACACTGTACCGTTTTTTTTACCGAAGTGTAGATTTTTTTTGAAAATCTTTTGGAATAAGATTAATAATAATAACAACAACAACATTACCAATTTTATTTTAGTTTACTTTGTTGTTCTTTAAGTACCTATTCTTAAAAAATTTGCAAACATTTAACAGAAAATTAAAAACCTTATCAAATAACTCAATTAAAAACTTTATCTAGAAATACCGCACATTTATATGAGTTTTCCATAACATAAAACGATAAAATTTGAGCAGTAAAAAAACATGAAACCAGCACGCATTCGAATTTTAAATTAAAATGAATTAATTCACCGCAAAAATCAGTGCTTCTAGGAATGGCGCATTATTTATCTAACAATCCATTTAATCATTTCATCGCTTAAATAATAATTGTTCAAGTTATTTAATTAAAGTGCTGCTCGATTAAATTTTACAATGCCGCTGCAAGAATCGAATTTTGTATGTTGCAACTACGTTTTATGATACTACCACAATTAATTTAATTAATTCACGTAAAAAACGCTTTATGCAATTTTAAGCGTAGAAATAGACTAAATAAATTGTATACTTGTTTTGATACGCTTTTGTAATTGTTTCATCTATTCTCAGAATGGAATTCAAAAAGTGTAAGGCTTTCGTGACGTCACATTACCTAGCCTGGAAGAAGATTTCAAGAATTACCAGTTTCTGACACATTCGTTAAAAATGATTGAGTATACGGAATTCAAGTTGCAGAAGTCGTTAACATAAAGCAAGTAAGCCTTTATAAGCCAATATAACTATTTAAGGATTTCACTAAAGTGCTTACAATCTCTTAAAATCAATTTACATCATTTAAGCCCAAGAACATTAAATGAAGATTATTTTTTTACTGAAAATTTATGTACATCAAAGTTTTGTCAATATCAGCTTAATTATACTTCCATTGTAATGTAAGAAATATCGATACCAAATTCAAACAAATCCCAATCTCTGTAATATCATAAGCTTCTTCGTGCATTACATAACACTAAACCTAACTCAAATTTGGCTGAGCTTAACTTAAGATGATATAAACTTAGCTTAACTATGTGTCAAGCTTGAATTAAAGCTGAATATTCAGTGGGTCACAAAAGTTTTCGTACATTTCAAGTTCTCGTTTACTTGAAAGAATTAAAAAAAAGCAACATTTACAAAAGGGCCTATAATACTTCATTTTATTTAAAATAAGGAAATGAATAAGAATCAATCACAAAAGTTTCCGTATAAACAAGTTATTAATGTACGACAATTTTTGTAAGTCATATAAGTGAATGTTGTTAATTTTTCTATGTGCGTGAAAATGAAATATTTTATGTTTCTTGTAGCTATTGCCGTACGGTGACATATTTGCATATAGTTTTAGAAATTTTCATGAATGGCTTAAAATATGTAGATGATAAATCATATCATAAAACTATCCACTTATACATATTATCTGTAATTTCGATTTTTCACATCTGCGAACTGTCCTGCGACGGGTCATTTTTGTCCTTCTTGGAAGTGAAACTGTACGAACACTTTTATGGACTGGTATATGTATGTACAATATCTATATTATTTTGTTTTCTTCAATGCTAGAAAGTATTTGTATATTTTTGGTAAAATAATATTCTATGATGTCATAAGTGGGGACGGGAGATCCGAAAATTGTTTATATTTGATTGACAAGAATTGTGCGTGTAAAAAAATTTGCAAAAATTCCCAGGGCACGCACTGTACGCGCTACGTGACACCACCGCGACTGTGACCGCAGCCGAAAATCTGGGAATATCGTCGAAGAGTAGGTGAAACCGCAAGGATAATTCATCCCGGGCCGGTCCAGGGCCGCAATCGCAACTCGGGAGCACCGCCGCGGTATCAGTTTCAGGGCCTGGGGGCTGCGTGGGCCGCCACCGCAGGCGCGTCGGAGCGATGAGTCTTCGCTTCAACAGGTAGCCAGGCTCGGGGTGTGGCGCGATCTCACGGTGTAATCGATCCGGATGGATATCACATGAGCAATTAACTCATTTGCCGATCGGCCTGGATCGACTGATTGTGCGGTTTTCGGTTTTGACATGCGACACCCGCGCCCTCCCTCCAATCAAGCGCAACATACTTTAAGTTTCCATCTCAGTTCATTCCCGAACTGGCGGCGGGATTTGCTAGTTTTTGCTAGAGGGACGCGTACGGCTTCCTGCGTCGGCGTTATTTCGACCGCGAGTTGCTCTGGTCGGCGTGGGAAGGATCGCATTAAAATGTTCACGGCTTTCTCACTCGGTGGTCGTGCTGCGTAAAAATTCGCTGTCTTAAAAGGACGCACGTGTACGCACCTCGTCCTCTCAAAAATTTATTTCCAAATACATATTAGAGTCCCAACATACAAAATAATACGAGGGCCGTTCGAAAAGTTCGTAGCCCAACCAGGAAAATAACAAGCTATAATTGCTTTATTAATCAATTTTAACGTATTCTCCTCCGAAGGACAATACGCTTTTTCTATCGGTATGGAAACGCTTCTATAACATAGCGGCTGATAAGTCCCCGGTCTAATGAAGAAAACGGAACTTTTTTGGTCAAAATCGATTTTATTCATCAACATAGTCTCCTTTTAGAGTGATACAATCATTCCAGCGCTTCTCTAATTTTTCGATACCTTTTCTAAAGAACGATTTATCTTTGGCCTCAAAATAGGCGTTTTTTTCATCAATAACCTCCTCATTCGAGCAAAATCTCTTTCCGGCAAGAATTTTTTTAAATCCGCGAACAGGTAAAAGTCACTGGGGGGCTAAATCTGGAGAATAGGGTGGGTGCGAAAGTAATTCCAAGTGTAATTCGTGCAATTTTGCCATCGTAGCCGAAGACTTGTGACACAGTTCACTGTCTTGGCGAAAAATCACTTTTTTTCCTTTCATATGGGGCCATTTTTTCGAAATTTCCTCCTTCAAACGATCCAGTTGGGGCATGTGGCGACTGCTATTGACTGTCTAGCCTTTTTCAAGGTAGTCGATAAACAAAATACCATACGCATCCCAAACTACGGACGCCATAACCTTTCCAGCAGACTGTTGAGCTTTTGGCCGCTTTGGACGAGGTTCACCGGCTGCTGTCCACTCAGCTGACCTGCCGATTTGATTCTGGCGTATAGTGGTGGATCCAAGTTTCGTCCATTCTTACGTATCTACGCAAAAAGTCGAACACAGCTTCTTCATACGCAAATGTTCATGCAAAATAAAGCCGATGCGTTCCTTTGATATATTTAGAGTGTCAGCTATCTCCTGCATCTTCACTTTACGATTTTCGAACACGATTTTCTGGCCTTTTTTAATATTTACCGGTGTAATCACCTCTTTTGGGCGACCAGAGCGCGGCGCATCATCGGTGCTCATACGACCACGTTTAAATTCAGAAAACCAGTCAATAATAGTAGATTTTCCCGGTGCAGAGTCCGGATAACATTTATCAAGTCAAGCTTTCATTTCAACAGTGTTTTTTCGCATCAAAAAGCAATGTTTCATCAACACTCGAAATTCTTTTTTTCCAATATTTCAAAAATTACAAGACTAGGCTTACTAAAACAGCTATAATTTTTTAACCAAACTTCAGATCATCAAAAATACTTAACAGCTTTCTTTTAAAGGTTGATAAATAATAAAAACAATATTAGTTCTGCATTTGTTGCGCCATGACTATATCAGACCGGAAACTTATCAGCCGATGTGTTACTAGCTTTAAAAATCCTTCATCTAACCCCTCAAAATATGCATCGACAGTAGCTTTAACCTCCTTTCTTGAAAGTTGTTGATCACTTAAATATGGTTTTTAAGTTTTGGAAATAGATAAACATCTGATGGAGCTAGATCAGGTGAATACGGGGCGTGGGAAAACAATTCAAAACCACTCTTCTTAGGAAATCAAAATAATCACTACTTGTTCGACGGGATCGCGTGAGGAATCTTAGCAAATGAAATTTTATACCGTTACTACTGAATAATGTATCTTTAAAATGAGGGTTGTTGGAAAAATAAAAATACATCGATCAACGTTATGTTACTAACTTTCTAAATTCAGCTTGTTTAGTTGAAAATGATAAAAGAAGGACATGTTCGGCCATTATTTTTTGGAATGCTATGCAATTACAATTATAATATTCTGAGCTTTCACATATAATACTTCACAAACTTAAGGTTCCTTTACACTATGTGAGCCACACATATGATCCACAATATAAGCAGCTCAGATATTTTGTCACAAGCCTTCATTCCCATCTGAGCTAATATTGTGACAAATCAAGTGAGCGAAATGCCAAATTTGGTTTCTACAATTATAGATTCAAAAAACAAGAGTTTATGTGCTCTAAGTGCTTCAGTAATAGTAGTTATTATGAAGAAAAAGCGAGGAAATGAGAAAAGAAGATGCAGGAGAAAGTTATGCAGCAGAAATTGGCTTTTGCAAAGAGATTTAGATAAAGACAGTGCAAACCTTGTAATGAAGGAATTTCAGTTGGAAGATGTTAAGAGCTTTGAAAATTTTACAAGGATGCCAAAATCAGTTTATCACAAACTACATTCAAATGTGGAACCACTTATATCAAAACAGAATACTATATTACGGGAATCAATATCATCTACATCAAGGTCAAAGCTGCATAGCTTTCAATAATTTTGTTTAAATTTATTATTCTGGTTATAGATTCACAGTTTTTACAACAATTAATGTTGCCAACAATCATTATGGCAAAATTACACGTCCAATTTAAAATTAAATTGCGAATGGAAAAAAACATCTCAAAGTGTAATTCAATTAAATTATCAATGTAAAATTACATTTTTGTATGGAAATCATTTAGCATGTCAAAAGTAAAATTACATTGGTGTGTAAACGAATTTCCTTGGGTGTGTAAAATTAATTTTTTAATGTGATTTTACATCTCCAAATTTAAACTGCAAATATCTACTTTGTGACTTTCTTTAATTGGAATAACTGCGGGTGTGATAGTAACCAAGTTTCTTGAACAATTCACTTGCTGTTATAGTCAACACCTCAATGCAGCCTTATACTTAGGGGAAAAAATAAGGTTTTCTAATTAGAATTAATAAAATACTAAACACTATTTAATTCAAGCAATTTTTATTTTACATATGTATTTAATATTTTCGAAAAAACTTAACAAAAACAAAAATAAAAAAGTTAAGAATATAAAATAGAAACAACAAGCGTTATATCTTTCCCTGTTCATTATTTCACTGTACTAACAAATTGCACTAAATGAAATATTACTTTATTACTCACATGGGGCTAAAAAAATGCACCCGACGCAACGCAAATCAATTAACAAGAGATCGCATATTACGAATTCTAGAACACGAATAAACAGAGGAATATAAATGGAGAATTGTAAAATTAATGTTACGAGTTTTGTATTTAGATTTCTGAGTGTGTAATTTTTATCTAAATCGGGAATTTTAACTTGTTTGAGTATTATTAAAGTTAATTTTCTGTAATATTACCAACAAAATCCTATTTCAATCGTTTTTCGTATATTTCTACATAAGTGTGTATTTTTGCTATTACTCAATTTAAAATTTTACCATTTTTAATGTTGTAAAATTCAGAACATTTTTTACTGTGTGAATAAAAAAGTATTTCTGCATAGGTAGAGCTTAACCTCACTTTCTACGCCTTTCCCTATGCATGTGCTGGAATAAAACAGATATTCAGCAAATCTATGAAAAAATACCTTCCGTTTACTATACAAGGGATTTCAACAACAACTTTGTTTTCTAAAACAAAATAAAACAAAAAATTTAGATGAAGATGATTCAAAGTTTTATTGTATTACGAAGAAAAAAGTTTGGCAATTATGAATGAAAAATGATATCTGGTAAATGTCCACCACGACCACGCTGACAGATGTCGATTCTTTCATCAAAGTTTTTAGTCACTTTTTTGGCAAAATGGCGGGTCTATTTTGTTAATCACATCACGGATTTTGAGTTTTAAGGCTGCAATCGATTCGATTGGCTCCGTATAGACTCTAAAGGAAAAGCAGTGGGTTGATGGCTATAATTTTTATTAAAACTCACTTAATTTTCCTTTCTTAGAATTAATTAAAATTTTAAATTATTTTGACATTAAGGCTCAGCGCTCCGACGAGTTCGATATTTTTCTCGGAAACTAATTTTATTTTCTTTCCTACGCATACTACTAATTTTTCCAGGCATGCCTAATAAAGTTATATAAAACAAAGTGTTTCAAATACTAATACATTTTAAAGATAGCTTACTGCCATGCCAAACAGTACTAAATAAATTCTTTTTTAAAAAACAAGAAGCTACTCTACTGAAGGTAACAGCTTTTCCAATTCTCACGATTGACAGAACATTGAGACGGTCGGTCCCCACAACTCTGTCCTTAACATAGCCCCACAAAATATCATCCAGTGGTGTTAAATCACACGATCTGGCTGGCCACTTAATAGCTGAACTTCGTGAAATTATGCGATCGAGAAATTTCGTTTGCAATAAATTGATCGTTTCATTGGCTGTTTGACATGTGGCACCGTCCTGTTGAAACCACATGTCAGTGATATCCACGTTATCAATAATAGGCCAAAATAGAATTGTTAACATCTCGCGATAGCGTGATCCATTGACCATTACCGCATTTCCAGCCTCATCTCACCTAACTAGCTACATACATACATGTGCCCAAGTAAAAGACATTTCGGCAACTTGAAAATTTCATGTCTATTCGACTGGATATCCGTATTTTTTATCTGTGGTCTTATCAACCAACCAAGTCAAAATTTGTTACTTAAATAAAGTTAGTGATTTGGGGGTTATTCTCTACTGTCATTTTGCGTTTGTTCATCATATTGACTACATCGTCATAAAAGCCAATGCAACCTTGGTTTGTGTGAGGAGTGGTGTAAGGAATTTTATAACCCTTACATCTCTCACTCGACTACTCTACTTTAGATTCTCCTCTTTCTTCTTAATATCTAACATATATACATGAGCCCAAGTAAAAGACACTTCGGCAACTTCAAAATATCTTGTCTATTCGACCGGGTATCCGTATTATTTATCTGTGATCTTGTCTTATCAACCAACCAAATCAGAATATCTTACTAGATAAAGTTAGTGATTTGGTTGTTATTCTCTACTATCATTTTGCTTTTGCTCATCATATTGGCCCCATCGTCGTAAAAGCCAATGCTACCTTGGGTTTTGTGAGGAGATGGTGTAAGGAATTTTATAACCCTTACATCTCTCACTCGATTTCTCTACTTTAGATTCTCATCTTTCTTCTTAATATCTAACATATATACATGTAGGATTTCGGGTTAAGGCTCGAGTTAAAATTATTATTAACACAACACTTCAACGGATATAATTCAGGTGGCTTAATTACAACTATTTAATTATTACGTTAGAAACTAATGGCGTGATGGCACCGGTGACGTTGCTCCTCTGTCGTCTTCTCGCACCCAGCCAAAGAAAGAAAAGGAGTGAAGTCAAATCAGAGCCGTCAAACTCCTCCTTTTGGGGTGAGTTCCGAAATCGAAACTATTCCTACAACTCGGCCATCTTGAGGAATATTCGTCCCGAATATCTTGTAGCGTCTCCTTCGATCATCTTTTAGGCATGCGTCGTGTCTGGGGTTTGGTTGTGACGTTGAAATTAGCATCTTCGACATTTTCTCCTTACGTCTGTTGTTCTTCCTGCATTCGATGTCGTCCTCCGAGTCGATGTACATCTCTCCGTTTGCGTCTCGTCCATCTTCTTCTAGGGTACGTCAACAGCGCTTTCTTCCTGGGATTGTTGACGTCATCTTCTATGGGCTTGTCGATTACTTCTACTACTTAAACTACTTAAACCAAGATCCAGAGTTAGAATTTTATTTCCATAAGTGTTAATTGGTGTAGAATTGGCCGCTGATAGCTGTAAACCTGTAGGTAATAATTTGGATGATAAAGGAAGTGGAATAACGGAAAGATCTGCTCCAGTATCAATTAAATAAGATTGTTTTGAAGATATGTCGTAAATGTAAAGACGACTATTTTGCTCGCCTATATCACCCGTCGTCAAAGATGACAAGCTTTTTAATTTTTTGGTGGTTCCGAAACTGTAAACGAACAGGGGGGTATACACTTCTTAGCCTTGTGTTGGAAATTTGAATGATACCAACACCAATTAGGGTTGTTTGGAGGATAACAATAAAAATAGAAAAGTAAGAGTAAGTCTGTAGTACGCTGTAGTAGTTCCCGAGGTAGATTGTTGAAAGTTGAAATGAGTTATATAGTTGAAAAATGAAAAAACTTTCTATGAAAATCTTTGACTAGTCCACATGCGAATTTTTTTTTTTTAAAATCACGTCGGGGTCACCAATTAAAGGAAAAGCAGTGGGTTGATGGCTATAATTTTTATTAAAACTCACTTAATTTTCCTGTTGGAAATATTTATCATTTGCACAACCTACGAATATGTTACTAGATAAAGTTAATGATTTGGTGGTTATTTTCTTCTATCATTTTGCTTTTGCTCATCATATTGGCCCCATCGTCGTAAAAGCCAATGCTACCTTGGGTTTTGTGAGGAGATGGTGTAAGGAATTTTATAACCCTTACATCTCTCACTCGATTTCTCTACTTTAGATTCTCATCTTTCTTCTTAATATCTAACATATATACATGTAGGATTTCGGGTTAAGGCTCGAGTTAAAATTATTATTAACACAACACTTCAACGGATATAATTCAGGTGGCTTAATTACAACTATTTAATTATTACGTTAGAAACTAATGGCGTGATGGCACCGGTGACGTTGCTCCTCTGTCGTCTTCTCGCACCCAGCCAAAGAAAGAAAAGGAGTGAAGTCAAATCAGAGCCGTCAAACTCCTCCTTTTGGGGTGAGTTCCGAAATCGAAACTATTCCTACAACTCGGCCATCTTGAGGAATATTCGTCCCGAATATCTTGTAGCGTCTCCTTCGATCATCTTTTAGGCATGCGTCGTGTCTGGGGTTTGGTTGTGACGTTGAAATTAGCATCTTCGACATTTTCTCCTTACGTCTGTTGTTCTTCCTGCATTCGATGTCGTCCTCCGAGTCGATGTACATCTCTCCGTTTGCGTCTCGTCCATCTTCTTCTAGGGTACGTCAACAGCGCTTTCTTCCTGGGATTGTTGACGTCATCTTCTATGGGCTTGTCGATTACTTCTACTACTTAAACTACTTAAACCAAGATCCAGAGTTAGAATTTTATTTCCATAAGTGTTAATTGGTGTAGAATTGGCCGCTGATAGCTGTAAACCTGTAGGTAATAATTTGGATGATAAAGGAAGTGGAATAACGGAAAGATCTGCTCCAGTATCAATTAAATAAGATTGTTTTGAAGATATGTCGTAAATGTAAAGACGACTATTTTGCTCGCCTATATCACCCGTCGTCAAAGATGACAAGCTTTTTAATTTTTTGGTGGTTCCGAAACTGTAAACGAACAGGGGGGTATACACTTCTTAGCCTTGTGTTGGAAATTTGAATGATACCAACACCAATTAGGGTTGTTTGGAGGATAACAATAAAAATAGAAAAGTAAGAGTAAGTCTGTAGTACGCTGTAGTAGTTCCCGAGGTAGATAAATGAAAACTTTCTATGAAAATCTTTGACTAGTCCACATGCGAATTTTTTTTTTTTAAAATCACGTCGGGGTCACCAATTAAAGGAAAAGCAGTGGGTTGATGGCTATAATTTTTATTAAAACTCACTTAATTTTCCTGTTGGAAATATTTATCATTTGCACAACCTACGAATATGTTACTAGATAAAGTTAATGATTTGGTGGTTATTTTCTTCTATCATTTTGCTTTTGCTCATCATATTGGCCCCATCGTCGTAAAAGCCAATGCTACCTTGGGTTTTGTGAGGAGATGGTGTAAGGAATTTTATAACCCTTACATCTCTCACTCGATTTCTCTACTTTAGATTCTCATCTTTCTTCTTAATATCTAACATATATACATGTAGGATTTCGGGTTAAGGCTCGAGTTAAAATTATTATTAACACAACACTTCAACGGATATAATTCAGGTGGCTTAATTACAACTATTTAATTATTACGTTAGAAACTAATGGCGTGATGGCACCGGTGACGTTGCTCCTCTGTCGTCTTCTCGCACCCAGCCAAAGAAAGAAAAGGAGTGAAGTCAAATCAGAGCCGTCAAACTCCTCCTTTTGGGGTGAGTTCCGAAATCGAAACTATTCCTACAACTCGGCCATCTTGAGGAATATTCGTCCCGAATATCTTGTAGCGTCTCCTTCGATCATCTTTTAGGCATGCGTCGTGTCTGGGGTTTGGTTGTGACGTTGAAATTAGCATCTTCGACATTTTCTCCTTACGTCTGTTGTTCTTCCTGCATTCGATGTCGTCCTCCGAGTCGATGTACATCTCTCCGTTTGCGTCTCGTCCATCTTCTTCTAGGGTACGTCAACAGCGCTTTCTTCCTGGGATTGTTGACGTCATCTTCTATGGGCTTGTCGATTACTTCTACTACTTAAACTACTTAAACCAAGATCCAGAGTTAGAATTTTATTTCCATAAGTGTTAATTGGTGTAGAATTGGCCGCTGATAGCTGTAAACCTGTAGGTAATAATTTGGATGATAAAGGAAGTGGAATAACGGAAAGATCTGCTCCAGTATCAATTAAATAAGATTGTTTTGAAGATATGTCGTAAATGTAAAGACGACTATTTTGCTCGCCTATATCACCCGTCGTCAAAGATGACAAGCTTTTTAATTTTTTGGTGGTTCCGAAACTGTAAACGAACAGGGGGGTATACACTTCTTAGCCTTGTGTTGGAAATTTGAATGATACCAACACCAATTAGGGTTGTTTGGAGGATAACAATAAAAATAGAAAAGTAAGAGTAAGTCTGTAGTACGCTGTAGTAGTTCCCGAGGTAGATAAATGAAAACTTTCTATGAAAATCTTTGACTAGTCCACATGCGAATTTTTTTTTTTTAAAATCACGTCGGGGTCACCAATTAAAGGAAAAGCAGTGGGTTGATGGCTATAATTTTTATTAAAACTCACTTAATTTTCCTGTTGGAAATATTTATCATTTGCACAACCTACGAATATGTTACTAGATAAAGTTAATGATTTGGTGGTTATTTTCTTCTATCATTTTGCTTTTGCTCATCATATTGGCCCCATCGTCGTAAAAGCCAATGCTACCTTGGGTTTTGTGAGGAGATGGTGTAAGGAATTTTATAACCCTTACATCTCTCACTCGATTTCTCTACTTTAGATTCTCATCTTTCTTCTTAATATCTAACATATATACATGTAGGATTTCGGGTTAAGGCTCGAGTTAAAATTATTATTAACACAACACTTCAACGGATATAATTCAGGTGGCTTAATTACAACTATTTAATTATTACGTTAGAAACTAATGGCGTGATGGCACCGGTGACGTTGCTCCTCTGTCGTCTTCTCGCACCCAGCCAAAGAAAGAAAAGGAGTGAAGTCAAATCAGAGCCGTCAAACTCCTCCTTTTGGGGTGAGTTCCGAAATCGAAACTATTCCTACAACTCGGCCATCTTGAGGAATATTCGTCCCGAATATCTTGTAGCGTCTCCTTCGATCATCTTTTAGGCATGCGTCGTGTCTGGGGTTTGGTTGTGACGTTGAAATTAGCATCTTCGACATTTTCTCCTTACGTCTGTTGTTCTTCCTGCATTCGATGTCGTCCTCCGAGTCGATGTACATCTCTCCGTTTGCGTCTCGTCCATCTTCTTCTAGGGTACGTCAACAGCGCTTTCTTCCTGGGATTGTTGACGTCATCTTCTATGGGCTTGTCGATTACTTCTACTACTTAAACTACTTAAACCAAGATCCAGAGTTAGAATTTTATTTCCATAAGTGTTAATTGGTGTAGAATTGGCCGCTGATAGCTGTAAACCTGTAGGTAATAATTTGGATGATAAAGGAAGTGGAATAACGGAAAGATCTGCTCCAGTATCAATTAAATAAGATTGTTTTGAAGATATGTCGTAAATGTAAAGACGACTATTTTGCTCGCCTATATCACCCGTCGTCAAAGATGACAAGCTTTTTAATTTTTTGGTGGTTCCGAAACTGTAAACGAACAGGGGGGTATACACTTCTTAGCCCTGTGTTGGAAATTTGAATGATACCAACACCAATTAGGGTTGTTTGGAGGATAACAATAAAAATAGAAAAGTAAGAGTAAGTCTGTAGTACGCTGTAGTAGTTCCCGAGGTAGATAAATGAAAACTTTCTATGAAAATCTTTGACTAGTCCACATGCGAATTTTTTTTTTTTAAAATCACGTCGGGGTCACCAATTAAAGGAAAAGCAGTGGGTTGATGGCTATAATTTTTATTAAAACTCACTTAATTTTCCTGTTGGAAATATTTATCATTTGCACAACCTACGAATATGTTACTAGATAAAGTTAATGATTTGGTGGTTATTTTCTTCTATCATTTTGCTTTTGCTCATCATATTGGCCCCATCGTCGTAAAAGCCAATGCTACCTTGGGTTTTGTGAGGAGATGGTGTAAGGAATTTTATAACCCTTACATCTCTCACTCGATTTCTCTACTTTAGATTCTCATCTTTCTTCTTAATATCTAACATATATACATGTAGGATTTCGGGTTAAGGCTCGAGTTAAAATTATTATTAACACAACACTTCAACGGATATAATTCAGGTGGCTTAATTACAACTATTTAATTATTACGTTAGAAACTAATGGCGTGATGGCACCGGTGACGTTGCTCCTCTGTCGTCTTCTCGCACCCAGCCAAAGAAAGAAAGGAGTGAAGTCAAATCAGAGCCGTCAAACTCCTCCTTTTGGGGTGAGTTCCGAAATCGAAACTATTCCTACAACTCGGCCATCTTGAGGAATATTCGTCCCGAATATCTTGTAGCGTCTCCTTCGATCATCTTTTAGGCATGCGTCGTGTCTGGGGTTTGGTTGTGACGTTGAAATTAGCATCTTCGACATTTTCTCCTTACGTCTGTTGTTCTTCCTGCATTCGATGTCGTCCTCCGAGTCGATGTACATCTCTCCGTTTGCGTCTCGTCCATCTTCTTCTAGGGTACGTCAACAGCGCTTTCTTCCTGGGATTGTTGACGTCATCTTCTATGGGCTTGTCGATTACTTCTACTACTTAAACTACTTAAACCAAGATCCAGAGTTAGAATTTTATTTCCATAAGTGTTAATTGGTGTAGAATTGGCCGCTGATAGCTGTAAACCTGTAGGTAATAATTTGGATGATAAAGGAAGTGGAATAACGGAAAGATCTGCTCCAGTATCAATTAAATAAGATTGTTTTGAAGATATGTCGTAAATGTAAAGACGACTATTTTGCTCGCCTATATCACCCGTCGTCAAAGATGACAAGCTTTTTAATTTTTTGGTGGTTCCGAAACTGTAAACGAACAGGGGGGTATACACTTCTTAGCCTTGTGTTGGAAATTTGAATGATACCAACACCAATTAGGGTTGTTTGGAGGATAACAATAAAAATAGAAAAGTAAGAGTAAGTCTGTAGTACGCTGTAGTAGTTCCCGAGGTAGATAAATGAAAACTTTCTATGAAAATCTTTGACTAGTCCACATGCGAATTTTCTTTTTTTAAAATCACGTCGGGGTCACCAATTAAAGGAAAAGCAGTGGGTTGATGGCTATAATTTTTATTAAAACTCACTTAATTTTCCTGTTGGAAATATTTATCATTTGCACAACCTACGAATATGTTACTAGATAAAGTTAATGATTTGGTGGTTATTTTCTTCTATCATTTTGCTTTTGCTCATCATATTGGCCCCATCGTCGTAAAAGCCAATGCTACCTTGGGTTTTGTGAGGAGATGGTGTAAGGAATTTTATAACCCTTACATCTCTCACTCGATTTCTCTACTTTAGATTCTCATCTTTCTTCTTAATATCTAACATATATACATGTAGGATTTCGGGTTAAGGCTCGAGTTAAAATTATTATTAACACAACACTTCAACGGATATAATTCAGGTGGCTTAATTACAACTATTTAATTATTACGTTAGAAACTAATGGCGTGATGGCACCGGTGACGTTGCTCCTCTGTCGTCTTCTCGCACCCAGCCAAAGAAAGAAAAGGAGTGAAGTCAAATCAGAGCCGTCAAACTCCTCCTTTTGGGGTGAGTTCCGAAATCGAAACTATTCCTACAACTCGGCCATCTTGAGGAATATTCGTCCCGAATATCTTGTAGCGTCTCCTTCGATCATCTTTTAGGCATGCGTCGTGTCTGGGGTTTGGTTGTGACGTTGAAATTAGCATCTTCGACATTTTCTCCTTACGTCTGTTGTTCTTCCTGCATTCGATGTCGTCCTCCGAGTCGATGTACATCTCTCCGTTTGCGTCTCGTCCATCTTCTTCTAGGGTACGTCAACAGCGCTTTCTTCCTGGGATTGTTGACGTCATCTTCTATGGGCTTGTCGATTACTTCTACTACTTAAACTACTTAAACCAAGATCCAGAGTTAGAATTTTATTTCCATAAGTGTTAATTGGTGTAGAATTGGCCGCTGATAGCTGTAAACCTGTAGGTAATAATTTGGATGATAAAGGAAGTGGAATAACGGAAAGATCTGCTCCAGTATCAATTAAATAAGATTGTTTTGAAGATATGTCGTAAATGTAAAGACGACTATTTTGCTCGCCTATATCACCCGTCGTCAAAGATGACAAGCTTTTTAATTTTTTGGTGGTTCCGAAACTGTAAACGAACAGGGGGGTATACACTTCTTAGCCTTGTGTTGGAAATTTGAATGATACCAACACCAATTAGGGTTGTTTGGAGGATAACAATAAAAATAGAAAAGTAAGAGTAAGTCTGTAGTACGCTGTAGTAGTTCCCGAGGTAGATAAATGAAAACTTTCTATGAAAATCTTTGACTAGTCCACATGCGAATTTTTTTTTTTTAAAATCACGTCGGGGTCACCAATTAAAGGAAAAGCAGTGGGTTGATGGCTATAATTTTTATTAAAACTCACTTAATTTTCCTGTTGGAAATATTTATCATTTGCACAACCTACGAATATGTTACTAGATAAAGTTAATGATTTGGTGGTTATTTTCTTCTATCATTTTGCTTTTGCTCATCATATTGGCCCCATCGTCGTAAAAGCCAATGCTACCTTGGGTTTTGTGAGGAGATGGTGTAAGGAATTTTATAACCCTTACATCTCTCACTCGATTTCTCTACTTTAGATTCTCATCTTTCTTCTTAATATCTAACATATATACATGTAGGATTTCGGGTTAAGGCTCGAGTTAAAATTATTATTAACACAACACTTCAACGGATATAATTCAGGTGGCTTAATTACAACTATTTAATTATTACGTTAGAAACTAATGGCGTGATGGCACCGGTGACGTTGCTCCTCTGTCGTCTTCTCGCACCCAGCCAAAGAAAGAAAAGGAGTGAAGTCAAATCAGAGCCGTCAAACTCCTCCTTTTGGGGTGAGTTCCGAAATCGAAACTATTCCTACAACTCGGCCATCTTGAGGAATATTCGTCCCGAATATCTTGTAGCGTCTCCTTCGATCATCTTTTAGGCATGCGTCGTGTCTGGGGTTTGGTTGTGACGTTGAAATTAGCATCTTCGACATTTTCTCCTTACGTCTGTTGTTCTTCCTGCATTCGATGTCGTCCTCCGAGTCGATGTACATCTCTCCGTTTGCGTCTCGTCCATCTTCTTCTAGGGTACGTCAACAGCGCTTTCTTCCTGGGATTGTTGACGTCATCTTCTATGGGCTTGTCGATTACTTCTACTACTTAAACTACTTAAACCAAGATCCAGAGTTAGAATTTTATTTCCATAAGTGTTAATTGGTGTAGAATTGGCCGCTGATAGCTGTAAACCTGTAGGTAATAATTTGGATGATAAAGGAAGTGGAATAACGGAAAGATCTGCTCCAGTATCAATTAAATAAGATTGTTTTGAAGATATGTCGTAAATGTAAAGACGACTATTTTGCTCGCCTATATCACCCGTCGTCAAAGATGACAAGCTTTTTAATTTTTTGGTGGTTCCGAAACTGTAAACGAACAGGGGGGTATACACTTCTTAGCCCTGTGTTGGAAATTTGAATGATACCAACACCAATTAGGGTTGTTTGGAGGATAACAATAAAAATAGAAAAGTAAGAGTAAGTCTGTAGTACGCTGTAGTAGTTCCCGAGGTAGATAAATGAAAACTTTCTATGAAAATCTTTGACTAGTCCACATGCGAATTTTTTTTTTTTAAAATCACGTCGGGGTCACCAATTAAAGGAAAAGCAGTGGGTTGATGGCTATAATTTTTATTAAAACTCACTTAATTTTCCTGTTGGAAATATTTATCATTTGCACAACCTACGAATATGTTACTAGATAAAGTTAATGATTTGGTGGTTATTTTCTTCTATCATTTTGCTTTTGCTCATCATATTGGCCCCATCGTCGTAAAAGCCAATGCTACCTTGGGTTTTGTGAGGAGATGGTGTAAGGAATTTTATAACCCTTACATCTCTCACTCGATTTCTCTACTTTAGATTCTCATCTTTCTTCTTAATATCTAACATATATACATGTAGGATTTCGGGTTAAGGCTCGAGTTAAAATTATTATTAACACAACACTTCAACGGATATAATTCAGGTGGCTTAATTACAACTATTTAATTATTACGTTAGAAACTAATGGCGTGATGGCACCGGTGACGTTGCTCCTCTGTCGTCTTCTCGCACCCAGCCAAAGAAAGAAAAGGAGTGAAGTCAAATCAGAGCCGTCAAACTCCTCCTTTTGGGGTGAGTTCCGAAATCGAAACTATTCCTACAACTCGGCCATCTTGAGGAATATTCGTCCCGAATATCTTGTAGCGTCTCCTTCGATCATCTTTTAGGCATGCGTCGTGTCTGGGGTTTGGTTGTGACGTTGAAATTAGCATCTTCGACATTTTCTCCTTACGTCTGTTGTTCTTCCTGCATTCGATGTCGTCCTCCGAGTCGATGTACATCTCTCCGTTTGCGTCTCGTCCATCTTCTTCTAGGGTACGTCAACAGCGCTTTCTTCCTGGGATTGTTGACGTCATCTTCTATGGGCTTGTCGATTACTTCTACTACTTAAACTACTTAAACCAAGATCCAGAGTTAGAATTTTATTTCCATAAGTGTTAATTGGTGTAGAATTGGCCGCTGATAGCTGTAAACCTGTAGGTAATAATTTGGATGATAAAGGAAGTGGAATAACGGAAAGATCTGCTCCAGTATCAATTAAATAAGATTGTTTTGAAGATATGTCGTAAATGTAAAGACGACTATTTTGCTCGCCTATATCACCCGTCGTCAAAGATGACAAGCTTTTTAATTTTTTGGTGGTTCCGAAACTGTAAACGAACAGGGGGGTATACACTTCTTAGCCCTGTGTTGGAAATTTGAATGATACCAACACCAATTAGGGTTGTTTGGAGGATAACAATAAAAATAGAAAAGTAAGAGTAAGTCTGTAGTACGCTGTAGTAGTTCCCGAGGTAGATAAATGAAAACTTTCTATGAAAATCTTTGACTAGTCCACATGCGAATTTTTTTTTTTTAAAATCACGTCGGGGTCACCAATTAAAGGAAAAGCAGTGGGTTGATGGCTATAATTTTTATTAAAACTCACTTAATTTTCCTGTTGGAAATATTTATCATTTGCACAACCTACGAATATGTTACTAGATAAAGTTAATGATTTGGTGGTTATTTTCTTCTATCATTTTGCTTTTGCTCATCATATTGGCCCCATCGTCGTAAAAGCCAATGCTACCTTGGGTTTTGTGAGGAGATGGTGTAAGGAATTTTATAACCCTTACATCTCTCACTCGATTTCTCTACTTTAGATTCTCATCTTTCTTCTTAATATCTAACATATATACATGTAGGATTTCGGGTTAAGGCTCGAGTTAAAATTATTATTAACACAACACTTCAACGGATATAATTCAGGTGGCTTAATTACAACTATTTAATTATTACGTTAGAAACTAATGGCGTGATGGCACCGGTGACGTTGCTCCTCTGTCGTCTTCTCGCACCCAGCCAAAGAAAGAAAAGGAGTGAAGTCAAATCAGAGCCGTCAAACTCCTCCTTTTGGGGTGAGTTCCGAAATCGAAACTATTCCTACAACTCGGCCATCTTGAGGAATATTCGTCCCGAATATCTTGTAGCGTCTCCTTCGATCATCTTTTAGGCATGCGTCGTGTCTGGGGTTTGGTTGTGACGTTGAAATTAGCATCTTCGACATTTTCTCCTTACGTCTGTTGTTCTTCCTGCATTCGATGTCGTCCTCCGAGTCGATGTACATCTCTCCGTTTGCGTCTCGTCCATCTTCTTCTAGGGTACGTCAACAGCGCTTTCTTCCTGGGATTGTTGACGTCATCTTCTATGGGCTTGTCGATTACTTCTACTACTTAAACTACTTAAACCAAGATCCAGAGTTAGAATTTTATTTCCATAAGTGTTAATTGGTGTAGAATTGGCCGCTGATAGCTGTAAACCTGTAGGTAATAATTTGGATGATAAAGGAAGTGGAATAACGGAAAGATCTGCTCCAGTATCAATTAAATAAGATTGTTTTGAAGATATGTCGTAAATGTAAAGACGACTATTTTGCTCGCCTATATCACCCGTCGTCAAAGATGACAAGCTTTTTAATTTTTTGGTGGTTCCGAAACTGTAAACGAACAGGGGGGTATACACTTCTTAGCCTTGTGTTGGAAATTTGAATGATACCAACACCAATTAGGGTTGTTTGGAGGATAACAATAAAAATAGAAAAGTAAGAGTAAGTCTGTAGTACGCTGTAGTAGTTCCCGAGGTAGATAAATGAAAACTTTCTATGAAAATCTTTGACTAGTCCACATGCGAATTTTTTTTTTTTAAAATCACGTCGGGGTCACCAATTAAAGGAAAAGCAGTGGGTTGATGGCTATAATTTTTATTAAAACTCACTTAATTTTCCTGTTGGAAATATTTATCATTTGCACAACCTACGAATATGTTACTAGATAAAGTTAATGATTTGGTGGTTATTTTCTTCTATCATTTTGCTTTTGCTCATCATATTGGCCCCATCGTCGTAAAAGCCAATGCTACCTTGGGTTTTGTGAGGAGATGGTGTAAGGAATTTTATAACCCTTACATCTCTCACTCGATTTCTCTACTTTAGATTCTCATCTTTCTTCTTAATATCTAACATATATACATGTAGGATTTCGGGTTAAGGCTCGAGTTAAAATTATTATTAACACAACACTTCAACGGATATAATTCAGGTGGCTTAATTACAACTATTTAATTATTACGTTAGAAACTAATGGCGTGATGGCACCGGTGACGTTGCTCCTCTGTCGTCTTCTCGCACCCAGCCAAAGAAAGAAAAGGAGTGAAGTCAAATCAGAGCCGTCAAACTCCTCCTTTTGGGGTGAGTTCCGAAATCGAAACTATTCCTACAACTCGGCCATCTTGAGGAATATTCGTCCCGAATATCTTGTAGCGTCTCCTTCGATCATCTTTTAGGCATGCGTCGTGTCTGGGGTTTGGTTGTGACGTTGAAATTAGCATCTTCGACATTTTCTCCTTACGTCTGTTGTTCTTCCTGCATTCGATGTCGTCCTCCGAGTCGATGTACATCTCTCCGTTTGCGTCTCGTCCATCTTCTTCTAGGGTACGTCAACAGCGCTTTCTTCCTGGGATTGTTGACGTCATCTTCTATGGGCTTGTCGATTACTTCTACTACTTAAACTACTTAAACCAAGATCCAGAGTTAGAATTTTATTTCCATAAGTGTTAATTGGTGTAGAATTGGCCGCTGATAGCTGTAAACCTGTAGGTAATAATTTGGATGATAAAGGAAGTGGAATAACGGAAAGATCTGCTCCAGTATCAATTAAATAAGATTGTTTTGAAGATATGTCGTAAATGTAAAGACGACTATTTTGCTCGCCTATATCACCCGTCGTCAAAGATGACAAGCTTTTTAATTTTTTGGTGGTTCCGAAACTGTAAACGAACAGGGGGGTATACACTTCTTAGCCCTGTGTTGGAAATTTGAATGATACCAACACCAATTAGGGTTGTTTGGAGGATAACAATAAAAATAGAAAAGTAAGAGTAAGTCTGTAGTACGCTGTAGTAGTTCCCGAGGTAGATTGTTGAAAGTTGAAATGAGTTATTATATAGTTGAAAAATGAAAACTTTCTATGAAAATCTTTGACTAGTCCAGACCCATTCCCTCGATGCAGAGTAGGAGCTTTTGTCCTGGAAGGTTTTTGGTCATGGCATCGGCTACCATATCCGCTGTAGGGATGTATACAAGATTTATAGGATATTCCTTTACAGCTCGACGTACAAAATGGTATCTGATGTCGATGTGCTTCGATCGCCCGTGTGACACTGGATTCTGAGCCAGCTTTCTGGCACCTTGGTTGTCGTAGAATAGAGTTGCGTGACTGAGATCATGGAAACCTAGTTCTTTGAGGAATGTGTGCAGATAAATGGATTCCTTGAAAGCGTCGGAGAGGGCCATATATTCCGCCTCGGTAGAGGACAGAGCGACCGTGCGTTGCTTACGGCTTTCCCATGAAATGGAGGTTTTGTCCATTTCATAAAATGGAGGTTTTGTCCATTTCATGGGAAAGCCGTAAGCAACGCACGGTCGCTCTGTCCTCTACCGAGGCGGAATATATGGCCCTCTCCGACGCTTTCAAGAAATCCATTTATCTGCACACATTCCTCAAAGAACTAGGTTTCCATGATCTCAGTCACGCAACTCTATTCTACGACAACCAAGGTGCCAGAAAGCTGGCTCAGAATCCAGTGTCACACGGGCGATCGAAGCACATCGACATCAGATACCATTTTGTACGTCGAGCTGTAAAGGAATATCCTATAAATCTTGTATACATCCCTACAGCGGATATGGTAGCCGATGCCATGACCAAAAACCTTCCAGGACAAAAGCTCCTACTCTGCATCGAGGGAATGGGTCTGGACTAGTCAAAGATTTTCATAGAAAGTTTTCATTTTTAAACTATATAACTCATTTCAACTTTCAGCAATCTACCTCGGGAACTACTACAGCGTACTACAGACTTACTCTTACTTTTCTATTTTTATTGTTATCCTCCAAACAACCCTAATTGGTGTTGGTATCATTCAAATTTCCAACACAGGGCTAAGAAGTGTATACCCCCCTGTTCGTTTACAGTTTCGGAACCACCAAAAAATTAAAAAGCTTGTCATCTTTGACGACGGGTGATATAGGCGAGCAAAATAGTCGTCTTTACATTTACGACATATCTTCAAAACAATCTTATTTAATTGATACTGGAGCAGATCTTTCCGTTATTCCACTTCCTTTATCATCCAAATTATTACCTACAGGTTTACAGCTATCAGCGGAAAATTCTCTTGAGAGAAGCGAAGAACCAACTCACTTCATTGAGGTTCCACTGGGTTTATCACAGGACAAATCTCTCGTCGATCGCTCTATAACAGAAGCAAACCATCGAGAGGGCCATATATTCCGCCTCGGTAGAGGACAGAGCGACCTTGTGTTGCTTACGGCTTTCCCATGAAATGGAGGCACCGGCGAGAGTAAAAGTATATCCTGTAGTCCACATGCGAATTTTTTTTTTTTAAAATCACGTCGGGGTCACCAATTAAAGGAAAAGCAGTGGGTTGATGGCTATAATTTTTATTAAAACTCACTTAATTTTCCTTTCTTAGAATTAATTAAAATTTTAAATTATTTTGACATTAAGGCTCAGCGCTCCGACGAGTTCGATATTTTTCTCGGAAACTAATTTTATTTTCTTTCCTACGCATACTACTAATTTTTCCAGGCATGCCTAATAAAGTTATATAAAACAAAGTGTTTCAAATACTAATACATTTTAAAGATAGCTTACTGCCATGCCAAACAGTACTAAATAAATTCTTTTTTAAAAAACAAGAAGCTACTCTACTGAAGGTAACAGCTTTTCCAATTCTCACGATTGACAGAACATTGAGACGGTCGGTCCCCACAACTCTGTCCTTAACATAGCCCCACAAAATATCATCCAGTGGTGTTAAATCACACGATCTGGCTGGCCACTTAATAGCTGAACTTCGTGAAATTATGCGATCGAGAAATTTCGTTTGCAATAAATTGATCGTTTCATTGGCTGTTTGACATGTGGCACCGTCCTGTTGAAACCACATGTCAGTGATATCCACGTTATCAATAATAGGCCAAAATAGAATTGTTAACATCTCGCGATAGCGTGATCCATTGACCATTACCGCATTTCCAGCCTCATCTCACCTAACTAGCTACATACATACATGTGCCCAAGTAAAAGACATTTCGGCAACTTGAAAATTTCATGTCTATTCGACTGGATATCCGTATTTTTTATCTGTGGTCTTATCAACCAACCAAGTCAAAATTTGTTACTTAAATAAAGTTAGTGATTTGGGGGTTATTCTCTACTGTCATTTTGCGTTTGTTCATCATATTGACTACATCGTCATAAAAGCCAATGCAACCTTGGTTTGTGTGAGGAGTGGTGTAAGGAATTTTATAACCCTTACATCTCTCACTCGACTACTCTACTTTAGATTCTCCTCTTTCTTCTTAATATCTAACATATATACATGAGCCCAAGTAAAAGACACTTCGGCAACTTCAAAATATCTTGTCTATTCGACCGGGTATCCGTATTATTTATCTGTGATCTTGTCTTATCAACCAACCAAATCAGAATATGTTACTAGATAAAGTTAGTGATTTGGTTGTTATTCTCTACTATCATTTTGCTTTTGCTCATCATATTGGCCCCATCGTCGTAAAAGCCAATGCTACCTTGGGTTTTGTGAGGAGATGGTGTAAGGAATTTTATAACCCTTACATCTCTCACTCGATTTCTCTACTTTAGATTCTCATCTTTCTTCTTAATATCTAACATATATACATGTAGGATTTCGGGTTAAGGCTCGAGTTAAAATTATTATTAACACAACACTTCAACGGATATAATTCAGGTGGCTTAATTACAACTATTTAATTATTACGTTAGAAACTAATGGCGTGATGGCATCGGTGACGTTGCTCCTCTGTCGTCTTCTCGCACCCAGCCAAAGAAAGAAAAGGAGTGAAGTCAAATCAGAGCCGTCAAACTCCTCCTTTTGGGGTGAGTTCCGAAATCGAAACTATTCCTACAACTCGGCCATCTTGAGGAATATTCGTCCCGAATATCTTGTAGCGTCTCCTTCGATCATCTTTTAGGCATGCGTCGTGTCTGGGGTTTGGTTGTGACGTTGAAATTAGCATCTTCGACATTTTCTCCTTACGTCTGTTGTTCTTCCTGCATTCGATGTCGTCCTCCGAGTCGATGTACATCTCTCCGTTTGCGTCTCGTCCATCTTCTTCTAGGGTACGTCAACAGCGCTTTCTTCCTGGGATTGTTGACGTCATCTTCTATGGGCTTGTCGATTACTTCTACTACTTAAACTACTTAAACCAAGATCCAGAGTTAGAATTTTATTTCCATAAGTGTTAATTGGTGTAGAATTGGCCGCTGATAGCTGTAAACCTGTAGGTAATAATTTGGATGATAAAGGAAGTGGAATAACGGAAAGATCTGCTCCAGTATCAATTAAATAAGATTGTTTTGAAGATATGTCGTAAATGTAAAGACGACTATTTTGCTCGCCTATATCACCCGTCGTCAAAGATGACAAGCTTTTTAATTTTTTGGTGGTTCCGAAACTGTAAACGAACAGGGGGGTATACACTTCTTAGCCCTGTGTTGGAAATTTGAATGATACCAACACCAATTAGGGTTGTTTGGAGGATAACAATAAAAATAGAAAAGTAAGAGTAAGTCTGTAGTACGCTGTAGTAGTTCCCGAGGTAGATAAATGAAAACTTTCTATGAAAATCTTTGACTAGTCCACATGCGAATTTTTTTTTTTTAAAATCACGTCGGGGTCACCAATTAAAGGAAAAGCAGTGGGTTGATGGCTATAATTTTTATTAAAACTCACTTAATTTTCCTGTTGGAAATATTTATCATTTGCACAACCTACGAATATGTTACTAGATAAAGTTAATGATTTGGTGGTTATTTTCTTCTATCATTTTGCTTTTGCTCATCATATTGGCCCCATCGTCGTAAAAGCCAATGCTACCTTGGGTTTTGTGAGGAGATGGTGTAAGGAATTTTATAACCCTTACATCTCTCACTCGATTTCTCTACTTTAGATTCTCATCTTTCTTCTTAATATCTAACATATATACATGTAGGATTTCGGGTTAAGGCTCGAGTTAAAATTATTATTAACACAACACTTCAACGGATATAATTCAGGTGGCTTAATTACAACTATTTAATTATTACGTTAGAAACTAATGGCGTGATGGCACCGGTGACGTTGCTCCTCTGTCGTCTTCTCGCACCCAGCCAAAGAAAGAAAAGGAGTGAAGTCAAATCAGAGCCGTCAAACTCCTCCTTTTGGGGTGAGTTCCGAAATCGAAACTATTCCTACAACTCGGCCATCTTGAGGAATATTCGTCCCGAATATCTTGTAGCGTCTCCTTCGATCATCTTTTAGGCATGCGTCGTGTCTGGGGTTTGGTTGTGACGTTGAAATTAGCATCTTCGACATTTTCTCCTTACGTCTGTTGTTCTTCCTGCATTCGATGTCGTCCTCCGAGTCGATGTACATCTCTCCGTTTGCGTCTCGTCCATCTTCTTCTAGGGTACGTCAACAGCGCTTTCTTCCTGGGATTGTTGACGTCATCTTCTATGGGCTTGTCGATTACTTCTACTACTTAAACTACTTAAACCAAGATCCAGAGTTAGAATTTTATTTCCATAAGTGTTAATTGGTGTAGAATTGGCCGCTGATAGCTGTAAACCTGTAGGTAATAATTTGGATGATAAAGGAAGTGGAATAACGGAAAGATCTGCTCCAGTATCAATTAAATAAGATTGTTTTGAAGATATGTCGTAAATGTAAAGACGACTATTTTGCTCGCCTATATCACCCGTCGTCAAAGATGACAAGCTTTTTAATTTTTTGGTGGTTCCGAAACTGTAAACGAACAGGGGGGTATACACTTCTTAGCCTTGTGTTGGAAATTTGAATGATACCAACACCAATTAGGGTTGTTTGGAGGATAACAATAAAAATAGAAAAGTAAGAGTAAGTCTGTAGTACGCTGTAGTAGTTCCCGAGGTAGATAAATGAAAACTTTCTATGAAAATCTTTGACTAGTCCACATGCGAATTTTTTTTTTTTAAAATCACGTCGGGGTCACCAATTAAAGGAAAAGCAGTGGGTTGATGGCTATAATTTTTATTAAAACTCACTTAATTTTCCTGTTGGAAATATTTATCATTTGCACAACCTACGAATATGTTACTAGATAAAGTTAATGATTTGGTGGTTATTTTCTTCTATCATTTTGCTTTTGCTCATCATATTGGCCCCATCGTCGTAAAAGCCAATGCTACCTTGGGTTTTGTGAGGAGATGGTGTAAGGAATTTTATAACCCTTACATCTCTCACTCGATTTCTCTACTTTAGATTCTCATCTTTCTTCTTAATATCTAACATATATACATGTAGGATTTCGGGTTAAGGCTCGAGTTAAAATTATTATTAACACAACACTTCAACGGATATAATTCAGGTGGCTTAATTACAACTATTTAATTATTACGTTAGAAACTAATGGCGTGATGGCACCGGTGACGTTGCTCCTCTGTCGTCTTCTCGCACCCAGCCAAAGAAAGAAAAGGAGTGAAGTCAAATCAGAGCCGTCAAACTCCTCCTTTTGGGGTGAGTTCCGAAATCGAAACTATTCCTACAACTCGGCCATCTTGAGGAATATTCGTCCCGAATATCTTGTAGCGTCTCCTTCGATCATCTTTTAGGCATGCGTCGTGTCTGGGGTTTGGTTGTGACGTTGAAATTAGCATCTTCGACATTTTCTCCTTACGTCTGTTGTTCTTCCTGCATTCGATGTCGTCCTCCGAGTCGATGTACATCTCTCCGTTTGCGTCTCGTCCATCTTCTTCTAGGGTACGTCAACAGCGCTTTCTTCCTGGGATTGTTGACGTCATCTTCTATGGGCTTGTCGATTACTTCAAGTCTAGTGGCATCTTATCTAAATTTGACTGCTTCAACCGTCTTCATTCAATGCCCTGTCGGCGGGCTTCGAATTAACTTCTAGGGACACCTGCAAGTAGAATCGTCCGTTCGTCTTGTCGCATAAGTCGTTTTAGTCGGGTCAAATGTCGGGATTAATTCGCAATTTTAACAGTGTTCTTGGTCATTTTCTGTCGCGCTCTCCCCTTCGCCTTCGGAATCACTGAATGTCTCTTCATGTAACGTCCATGCCTTCATATTATCACAACTTGTAACTGTTGTTTTCGGCCCTTCGTGTAATCCAATCTTCTCGACCTTGTAGCGATCATTGCCTAGTGACTCAGTGACTTTATATGGTCCTAAGAATTTCGGGGAGATCTTGTCACTAGTTGCAAATTGGGTCTTCCGGATTGCAACTAATTCACCGCGGTCATATTTTGTTGGTTCCTTACGCTTTCTATTATAATTTTTTTCATTCTCTTTCCGAATTTCAGTTAATTGTCTTCTAGCGTCTTCTCGGGTTTTATCTAGCTGCTCTTCGCGAAGAGTCAATAGTTCTTCGTTAATGGCTTCCATCAAATGAGTGTCTTCTTGATTTCTCATCTTAACGCCAAACATGATTTCAAATGGGGTCCTGCCGACACTTCTTTGGAAACTTTAATTGATGTAGCGTTGCATATCATTGGTGTATTTGTACCATAGGCTCGGGTCATCAGCTGCTAGCTTTGAAAGTACTGCAATAATCACGCGATTCATGCGCTCTATTTGACCATTGGCCCTGGGTACTCCCGTCGTAATTAGGGTGTGGTGAATTTTCTCTTGTTTACAATAATCTTCGAAGGTTTTGGACGTGAATGCTGTCCCGCGGTCAGAGATTATGTGTCTGGGACTGCCGAAAATGGCCTTTTGATTTTCCAACTTTGCAATGACTTCAGTAGTAGTGAGTGTTTTGACTGGATACACCCACACAAACTTACTGAATCCGTCTATCACAGTAAATATGTACCTGTAGCCTTTGTTCGTAGTGGCAAGCGGACCGAGGTGATCAACGTGATAACAGGCTAGTGGAAGTTCACCTTTTGGTAGAGGGTGTAGCCATCCTTCCGGCTTTCCGGCTTTTCTGTTGGCGAGGATGCATCTTATGCAGTTGCTACAATGATTAGAAATTTTCTTTTTCAGTTTGAGGATATAATATTCTCTCATTATGATGTCTTCCATCTTTCTGGCTGCGAAGTGTCCTTGCTCGTGCACCCGTCTAATAACTTCCTGCTCCAGACCCTTGGGGATGCAGAGTAACTTTTCTCCGCTTTGCATGTTATAGAGAATTCCGTTCTCAATGATAAAGTCTTCATAGGGTTGCGTCTCCAATATTTTAAGAATTGGTTTAAATTTAGCATCTTGGGACTGTGCGGTTCGGATTCTATGAACAAGCTCACTTGTTACAATCATGTCGACTGGATGGCGACTAAGCGTATCAACATGTCGCATTCGATTACTAGGCCGGTGTTCCAAGGTATAGTTGAAGTCTTGCAAAAACATAACCCATCGAGCTATCCTGGGCGGTAACTCTTGCTTTTCTACGCTCATCTTAAAAGCTGCGCAGTCTGTGATTATTTTAAATTTGATTCCAAGTAGATACGTTCTCATCTTCTTCAATGCAGAGACTATTGCAAGTACTTCTAGCTCGTAACTATAGTATTTCTCCTGCGCTGGCGAAGTTTTCCGACTATAGTACGCGACTGGGTGGAATCGGTTATCATCTGAGCTTTTTTGAAGCAATATCGCGCCGAATCCGATCTTTGATGCATCTGTATGCAGCTCCGTCTCGGCTTCGGGATTGTAGATGAGTAAAACAGGTTGTTTCGTCAGCGCTTCTTTGATTTTCAGGAATGCTTCACGTTGTTTAGGGCCAAACGTGAATGAATTGTCTTTCCGCAACATGTCACTAAGTGGCCTTGCTTGTTGTGCGTATTGTGGAATGAACTTTCGGAAATAACCGGAGAGTCCTAGAAAGTTTTGTAATTTCTTCACGCTATTGGGTTCGGGGAACTTCCTTACTGCACTAAGCTTGACTGCCCCAGGTTTTATTCGTCCAGACGATATCTCGTAGCCGAGATATTCGATTTCTCTGCACAAAAATTGGCATTTTTTCCATTTTATCTTCAATCCGTGGTTCGCTGCCACTTCTAAAGTGTCTTTTAAACGTGAAATGGCTTCCTCTTCGTCCCTTGCGATCACTATGACGTCGTCCATATATACTAGTACGTGGTTCTTCTGAATAAGGAGCCGAAACACGTTGTTCACGAATTTTTGAAAGACCGTTGGAGAAGTGCAGAGCCCGAACGGCATACGTAAGAACTCATATTGTCCATTATGAGTAATGAAGCTAGTATACTTTCTACTCTCCTCGGAAACTCAGACATGGAAGAATCCATTTTCAAGATCAAGGGTGGAAAAAACCCTCGCATCCTGAAGTTTGTCCAGGTGGTCCTCTATTAGCGGCAACGGGAATCTGTCTCTTATCACTTTTTTATTCAGCGCTCGGTAATCAATACAGAGTCGCTTAGTACCATCCTTTTTATTCACGAGTACTACCGGACTAGAGTACTCCGAAGAACTAGGGCGAATGATTTTGTTTTCCAGCCATTCCTTTATTTGTTTTTCTACTTCATTTTTTTCCGCCGGGGCAAGTCTTCGTGGTTTATGGCTGACTGTATCTTCATCCTTCAACACGATTTTCATCTCCACCATAGGAGCCTCTGGTGCAGTGGCCCTAAATCCTTCGATTAGTTTAATTATTTCTGGTCTAAACTTTTCAGTACCAACATGAGGACTATGTACTTCATTTAAGTAACATTCAAGGGGGCAGTCATCTCTTTTCTTGACTGTTATTTGTCCATGAGCAAGAGAAATATCTGTTCCAGTGAGCACATCGCGTCCTATAAGCATCTTAGGTTGTATGAACTGATCTGACACAATATGAACGGTACACTCGAAAGGTTGATCATCGATTTCCAGTTGACCCATAAAAGTACCCAAGGTTTCCACGCAGGATGACGACAGTCCTCTTATTGCAATACTATGCGTAAGCATTGTTGGCGATCCTAACTTTATATACTCAGAGGCGCGCATAAGTGTTAAATCGCTCCCTGTATCGACGACAGCTTGTAATGAAGCACCATTAACTATTATTTTTTTGAGGGTTTGTTTGTCTTCTGTGGACAATCTGTTGACTTATGTCCGAATTCTAAACACTTAAAGCATTTGGGCCCTAGCAATTTTCTTTTGCATTCCTTGGCATCGTGACCTTTAGCCCCGCAATTGTAGCAATTTCCCTTCTTAAGTTGGGTCTTTGGTTGGCTATTATTAAGAGACCGTTCCGGTTGACATCTTTCCTTAAAATTGCGGTACATATCGAGCTTGATTTTGAATTCTTTGAAACTCCTTGCGCCGTATAATATGATTTTATTTTGAATTGTATCACTTTTTTTGGCAAAATGGCGGGTCTATTTTGTTAATCACATCACGGATTTTGAGTTTTAAGGCTGCAATCGATTCGATTGGCTCCGTATAGACTCTGTCCTTAACATAGCCCCACAAAATATCTCCAGTGGTGTTAAATCACACGATCTGGCTGGCCACTTAATAGCTGAATTTCGTGAAATTATGCGATCGAGAAATTTCGTTTGCAATAAATTGATCGTTTCATTGGCTGTTTGACATGTGGCACCGTCCTGTTGAAACCACATGTCAGTGATATCCACGTTATCAATAATAGGCCAAAATAGAGTTGTTAACATCTCGCGATAGCGTCATCCATTGACCATTACCGCATTTCCAGCCTCATCTCACCTAACTGGCTACATACATACATGTGCCCAAGTAAAAGACATTTCGGCAACTTGAAAATTTCATGTCTATTCGACTGGATATCCGTATTTTTTATCTGTGGTCTTATCTTATCAACCAACCAAATCAAAATATGTTAGTTAAATAAAGTTAGTGATTTGGGGGTTATTCTCTACTGTCATTTTGCGTTTGTTCATCATATTGACTACATCGTCATAAAAGCCAATGCAACCTTGGTTTGTGTGAGGAGTGGTGTAAGGAATTTTATAACCCTTACATCTCTCACTCGACTACTCTACTTTAGATTCTCCTCTTTCTTCTTAATATCTAACATATATACATGAGCCCAAGTAAAAGACACTTCGGCAACTTCAAAATGTCTTGTCTGTTCGACCGGGTATCCGTATTATTTATCTGTGATCTTGTCTTATCAACCAACCAAATCAGAATATGTTACTAGATAAAGTTAGTGATTTGGTGGTTATTCTCTACTATCATTTTGCTTTTGCTCATCGTCAGACCCCTATAAGAATACGCTTCTCCTGTATAGTCACCTTATTTCGAGAACCATTTTTCTTGTGTGAATATGTCAACGCCGTTTTCTAAGGTTTGTACTCCGTACCCTCCATTGGGACAATCATACACCTGCTATCCCGAAATTAAGTTCAATATTAATCGACTTAAGCTTCGTTAGAATTATTTTAATGAGTTCAATTTAATTTTAACGCATGATAAGTAATTAGTTATATATTGATGAAACTATTGCAAATAAATAAATGTGCGTAAGGCAATCCACGTTTCTGCCACTCCACAGAATACATCCAGCAGCGCCTCTCGCCAAATGCGCTAAATTTCATAATGAAATCCACGAAAGACTTAACCTTTGTTTGAAGACGAATCATTCAAAGTATTGCCCATCGTTAGTTACAACTTTTCTCCATCTTTCTGACAGAGCTCGAATACCGTTACGCTAAAAGTGTTCATCTTTTGAGGTTATCTACGAACCAAGGCATTTGTTTTATTATATCTTCATGTGACTGGAACTGCTGGTCAGTCAGACCGGAACGGAACAAGTAATAATCGGACAGCGCAATGTCTAGGGAATATGTCGGCTGAGGTAGGACTTCCCATTTGAGCGTTTCCAGGTAGGTTTTAACGGGTTTGGCAACTTGAGGCCGAGCGTTGTCATGCTGCAGATTTACTTTTTCGTGCCTCTGATCGTATTGTGACCGTTTTTCACGCAGTGGTCGGCTCAATCCCATCAATTGAAGTCGATATCCTTCTCCAGTGATGCCTCAACAGCTCATAATAAATAACACCGACCTGGTCCCACCAAATACACAGCATAACCTTCGCATCGTGAATATTCGGTCGAGCCGACAACGTAGAAGCATAACCGGACAGTCCCCATGACTTTCTTCCTCTTTGGGTGTCTGTAATGAATCAATTTTTCATCACCCTTAATGCTGAAGCAAGCTCTTCTTTCGTTTGGCACTGATCTTCATCGCACGATGCCTCCATAAAACTACTAGATTCTATTGGTGTAGAGATAATATACTCTAGTTATACCATTTTCAAATTTCATGCGTGAATTATATTAAATGAAAATAGTTAATACTTGTTGCCTAGGTGATTCAATCTAGCCCTCCACAATATTTGCTGATGCTGCAGCCTTTTCTGGTATTTCTTCTAGGTGATTGTCCAATGCGTGAGATGATTTAAGTCAACCTAATAAAATAGGACTCGCGTACCTAAGAAGGAAAATGTATAAAAAGTTATTTACTTAAATTCATCGACTACCTCAAGAACAATAATTATAAGTACTATTAGCACACATTGCAGTTCATTTTTGATCGCATAATCAAGTTTATTTGCATATAGGATTTATTCTGGTTTCTAGTAATTTGTGTTAGTACGGACATCGTTTTGTTTATCCTGTAATATTAACATAGAACGCTATCCACTCTAATTAATTATGTCTTATTTTTCCTTCGCATATTTCGGTAATTTTTGGACATTTTTAGTTGAAAAGTGCGCGAAATAAGAGGAAATGAAAATCTTTTTTACATATAATATACTAACTAAGACCTTCTGTATGAACTTGACATATTAATAGGTCTATTAACCGCATTTTAAAATGACGGTCTTCCATATCCCCCCGTTTCCAAAGAAAGTATACATAAAAATATTTAAAAATTTGCCATTTGCAACAAAAATGACCAAGCATTATTAATCATTTCAAATATAAAATTAACAACATAAACAGTTGCTAATATAAGCAACTGTTTCAGATGACGAGGTTTGACAATAAGCGTTCCTTTTTACCATTTTAGTATGGAACACCAAAAATGTCTGTAAACTTATTCCTTTAGCTACAACACTGGAGTGCCACAGACAAAAATCGTTCATTTAGTGATTTTCTAATAAGAAATTAAAAACTTCTTACACTTTCTCTGTTTAGGTGATTGATTACATACAGTGACTACCACGAAAGACCGGACAACCGTAAAAAATAACCTTGCGTTTTAAGTCCAGAAAAAGTAAAAGGAATAGAACGATTTTTGTTTTCTAATTTAATATCATATGTATTACTTGTATATTGTGTTCTCATGTTATATCAAGTTATGTTTTTGGTGGCGTATAGTTTCTTTTAAAAACAATGTGAGTCAAAAGTGAGGGTACACCTCAAAAAAACTCATTTTAGCTTACTTAAGTAAAACTACTAGATTCTACTTGTGTAGAGGTAATATACTCTAGTTCTCATTCACCATTTATAATTGTGAAGCGTCAGTTATATTTGAATGAAAATAACTAATCATTGTTGCTTAACTTACACTCTTTCCAATTTCATGCGTGAATTGTACTAAATGAAAATAATTACTTGTTGCCTAGATGATTCAATCTAGTCCTCCACAATATTTGGTGATGCTGCAGCCAGAAAATGATAGGCGATGTTTTATTTGTCAGATTCAGATTAAGATTTCTTTATTCGACCAGAATAACATGTACAGAATCCCTTAACAGAGCCTTATTAGAATACTAATAATGAAGGGCTATAATCCAATCCATTCGTCTTGTTCTTCGTTTTCGTCTTCGACTTGGTCTTCGTCTTCGTCTAGTTCTTCGTTTTCGTCTTCGTCTTCGTCTATGTCTTGTTATTACAGTTTGTGACGTCAGCGAACAAGCTGAGCTATTATTACAATTAAGATGAAAGCAAAGCTAACTTGACTGAATTCGTACTCCTCAAATACGGAAGTATTAGTTTTAGCTTACTCAACAATCGCTCGCAACTTGCAATGGATGTTGCAATCGTACGCAGAATCTGAACTGAAATACTCAGATTCGGAAAGACTCTCTCATCTCCGTACTGAACAATAAGTTCTTCAGATTTCTTTATATGAACTTTTTTTCTTGTGGATATTAGCATTCGAACATCTAATATCTCTTCATATAACTGTTCTCCGTTAACATCACAACTACAGAAATGTTCAAATTCTTTACATTTCTTTTTTAAATCGTCACAGTCGTGCCGTAACACAGTTTTTTAATATCTAGAAGAAATCCAAATCTGGCGTCGGCTTATTTTGGTTTCTTAGTTTGATAATTAACAAGTTTTGAGCGCTGCAATCTGAATGGCGCCCAGGACACGTGTTCTGCTTGTCCCACCCTAGATACGCCACTGTGTCCGATTTCTGGGTAAACATTCATAATTAATTCACCTACTTAAGACCTAAAAACATAGTATCCGATCCTTTCCGGCCTATTTCGTTTTCGACCCAACGGACGTGATTATAATAGGTTTCCTGTATGGTAACTTTCCGTGGGTAAAAATCTAGTAAAAACTTTCATATGGTAGGAATAAACATGAAAAGCTACCAAACGACCTCTGGTAAAAATTGGTTAAATTTTGAAAGTCTTATCTACTTGTGTGCGTGCGCGCGCCACATGATTTCCAGGATGACACGTTTCTTAAGCAATCTTGCTGAGGATGTCGTCAAAGGGCTGATGAAATTAACAAAAAAGATATTTCATAAGCATACTACAACGTTAATTGAAAAACACTACCGAAAAAACACACAAGACACAACGCAATGACGCGAAACACTTTTTACTCATGGGTAAAACCTTTTGAGTTAACAAACAAACCTAATGTGTTCGATCCGAACCGTCTTAACTGCTTTGAGACTATTACTCCGGGTTTAACATAATACTTTTCATATGTATTTACCCTCTATATTATATGTTGCAATTAAGTCTGCCCATATTTTGTCTTTGTTTTATATCTACATATGATTTATGTTTCTTCTCATATAACTCGATGTAACTAGCCACTTCTTCAATAAATTTTTCAACCTGCATTGTACGTCTTAACAGTTAAACTTTTTATTCTGTTTTACAATTCATTCATTTGTGAGGTTATGTGTTCCATCGTTCCGACAAAAGTTGAAATTTGCTCAGCATTTAATTTAAACAAACGTTTTTTCGGGAAATAATATAATATTAATACTGATTCATGTGTCTTACGCTTCAGCGGACTACAAGATCAGCCTCTTTAGATGCCATAAGGAGTACTTCCTTTACGCATCATCGGACCGTAGAAACCTACTGCGTTAGCCGATCGAACCGTTTCCGATCTTATCATATTCAGTCGCCTTGCTCTCAATATATTTACTGAATAATTCGTCATCACGAATACCCGCACTGCCACTCAAGAAGCGATGGTTAATTAATCCTTCACTCCGGATAGTGAAGTAAACGTACGGAACGTGAAACGTATTTTGCAAAGTAGGACACAGATTCCTGATGAAAGTTAAATCGTCAAACTTTGAGGAATATTCGATTATGTCATTTAAACATCTAATCTCCTTCTCCAAAATTGAGTCCCTATCTTCACACAAAAGAAAGCAAGAACTAGAGTGTATTATTTTCTTGTAACCTTAAACACAATATAAAAAACAATTAAATATTCATTTTAGAAGAATGTGTCATTTGACTCTTTCATAAAATTTCGGTATTGGAAGATCCACTAAAAGTTATGGAAGAACCAGTTTGTATTAAACGTGTGTCTGGCAAATTCAACCCCTCTGAGATTCGCATAATGCAATGTCTGAAGGAAATAATTTTATAACATATGAAAAAAATGCATATTTGTTATTATTATAATTTATTTACAAAATCCAAATGCAGGGTTATGAAAGAGCCAGATCTTTGAAGGCGCATTCACCGGCTCTTCCATAACTTATTCTTAAAAAAAATATAACCTTCAAAAAATAACAACAATATCAAAACTTTTGCGGCTTAGTTTTTACGCAGATGCAAGGTCAAATATATCACCTGTAATTTGTGAAAAGTTTCATGGTTATTGCCACTAACTACATTTTCAAGAAAAAATATTATTAAAGTAATGTTCATATTTTACCTCCTGCCAGTCATCAACTGCTAAATCACCTTTCATTAATTTTGTTAATTTTGGCTTTTTTGCCGGGCGTCTATATTTCATATTGGCCTCATATATCCTTCGTCGTAATGTCATCTGGGGTATTGCTACTCCTTGATCCTTTAACTCTTTTAACATCGTTCGGGCAGACACTCTCCGTTGTTGTAGTGCTCTATCTATCTTCGAAACCGCCAAGCTTCTATCGCCAAGCCAGGCATTCATCATCTGTTGGATAGATGCCAAAATACCGAAAATTTCGATCATTGATCTTTATAAGAAGAATCTTTTCCATAAAGTTGAATTTGACCATAAAAAGCCTATTTACTACTTGCACACCATTATATCGACGGGAACCGTCTTGATAGAGGTCGTAAACGGAGTAATTGTTTGTTAAAGCCGTTCTCCAATGCACGGACCAGCCAACTAAAGTTCTGAACTGAGGAAATTATCATGTAAAACACATATCCTTGCCTGTAGTTGTGCTGAAAAATGCTACAAAACCATCGTCAAGGTATGATAATCTTTTTATCCCAAGCGCCATTTTAGGCTTGATGAGCGTCATAACGTAGGTTTCACTTACATTTAATTTTGCATTGGAGAACGGCGCTTAGCTTGAACCAGTCTTGCTTTTGGGAAATCTGTTTTTTTTTAGAAAATTTCATTAAAATGTATTTTAGTTTCTGGTTTCACAAATTGAAGAATAAGTTGTACATACATATATATATCATACTCGAAGTATTTTCCTGAACTTGGGGGCTACAGTAGATATCCAGATATTTTCTAACTATTACATCTTTTAAAACTGTACAATATCAGTTATTTTGTACTCTTCAAAAACATGAGGTGGTGGATAACTTCTTTTATGAATTCGTAATTTACGGAATAAATCCAGTAGAAATGTAGTATTACTTACTGTTTATCCATAAAATTATGGTAAATCAATGTAATCTTGAAATTGTGAAGAAAATAAAATGCATTTTCTAAAGGAAGTGGGAATATTAATTATTGAAAATATAATACGATTAACCAATATTCATACACATATATTCTTTGTACTTATTTGAATATGGCATTCAAACAAAAATCAGTCTTCAGTCTTTTCCATAAATTTAAAACCACTCTTTCTGTTTCAATATGAGTTGCGTTCACTGGTGTGCTTTTGAAAACTTAGGAATTATGTCTAATTCTGTTAAAATTAAAATTTAAATGTTCCCGAAAGTATAGTTGAGCGTTACAAGATTTTCTCGGATTCTTTGATTCCAATGCCAAGCCAACCTTCACCGACGGTGTCCCTGAAAAGAATGAAGACAGGACTTGGCTGCTCCTCTATTTATGAGCTGGCCACTCACAGCCAGGAAAGAATCCCGATCCAGGCTGCCCGTGGGGAGCAAATTCAAATCTCCCGAGGTCTAGAAAGGATCGTTTGTTATATTGCTGCCGATCTGCCAGTGCGCATGACTGCGCTTGGCGCTGATGTAGTGAGAATGGAGGACTTCAATTCTCAATCCCTATCTGGTGTTCTTAGTTTCGCCAGGACGACTACAATACCAAGTTCGGATAGGGTAGGGGCGAGTGCGAAGGACCTTGGTCTGAGCGGTTGAGGCAGTCGCCTCCCCCTTGCATTTACTAATAATAATAACTAATAATTACTGATACCTAAATATTCATTTTGGCAGGTGCACAACGCGACGTAAGATTGCTTATGACTTCTCCTTGCTATCACATCTCCAAATAACGACCACATATCCTCCAGTTGATGTTGAATCTCCATGGTCTCTAAAGGTGGTCCCATTGCTCCAAACGGTTCTGATTTTTTGGTTTATAATTTTCAAGCGAGTTCTGGACAGGAAGAATGAAGTAGAAATATTTTCTGGAGGGTACTGCGGAGGACATTTCCTCTTAGCATTAATCCACAATTTATTCAGCTCCTCCTCGGTCCCCAGTTATAAGCAGATGAGGTCAAAACTTAATTAGGTGATAGACAGAGTTGGAGGCTTCAGGGATTAACCTATCACCTAATTTAGTTTCCCTAGCTGGAAGTCTTCATGTGTTGCAGGGCTGTGGATAGTAATTTCCTATCCTCCCTCGTTATGGTTTTGCAATTTCTTTCATTTTCTTCAATTGGCTTGCTCTTATTCATAATTTTAACTATTTGTAGCACCACAGGGTGTGATACTCCTTCTCTTCGAGCAATTTCTCGCGCAGAATGTTGCCCTAGTTGAAGAAGAGCACAAATATTCGTCTTTTTCATTGGAGAAGAATCGGCTTTTCTTCCCATTCTGAAAAATAAACAATTCTAGTAAAAACTTGGACCATGTTATCAATTAACTCTGAAAAAGTTAAGTAAAAAAACGCAAATCTTCCAGAGGAGACACTGGCGATCCTCCCAACAAACCACAAACAATTATTCGCTGAACTTATTTATTTACAAAGGCACACTTTATTTAATGTGTTGTAGATTGACTTGGCCATCCCACTAAACAATCTAATTTAGTATAGTATGCATAACTTATGAGATGCATTGTATTTTCATGTTATTTCAAGTTATGTTTTTGATGGCGTATAGTTTCTTTTCAATGCAATGTGAGTCAAAAGTGAGGGTACTCCTCAAAAAAACTCATTTTAGCTTACTTAAGTAAAACTACTAGATTCTACTTGTGTAGAGGTAATATACTCTAGTTCTCATTCACCATTTATAATTGTGAAGCGTCAGTTATATTTGAATGAAAATAACTAATCATCGTTGCTTAACTTACACTCTCTCCAATTTCATGCGTGAATTGTATTAAATGAAAATAATTAATACTTGTTGCCTAGATGATTCAATCTGGTCCTTCACAATATTTGGTGATGCTGCAGCCAGAAAATGATAGGCGATGTTTTATTTGTCAGATTCAGATTAAGATTTCTTTATTCGACCAGAATAACATGTACAGAATCCCTTAACAGAGCCTTATTAGAATACTAATAATGAAGGGCTATAATCCAAGACTTTGTCTTGTTCTTCGTTTTCGTCTTCGACTTGGTCTTCGTCTTCGTCTAGTTCTTCGTTTTCGTCTTCGACTTCGTCTATGTCTTGTTATGACAGTTTGTGACGTCAGCGAACAAGCTGAGCTATTATTACAATTAAGATGAAAGCAAAGCTAACTTGACTGAATTCGTACTCCTCAAATACGGAAGTATTAGTTTTAGCTTAGTCAACAATCGCTCGCAACTTGCAATGGATGTTGCAATCGTACATTTAGAAAACGAAAATCGTTCTATCCTTTTTATTTTTCTTGAGCTTAAGGCGCAAAGTTATCTGTTGTGGTTGTCCGGTTTTTCGTGGTAGTCACTGTATATACACAAACTCAATCTACAATCCATGTACCTATATTTGTTTATAATAAAATACCAAAAAATAACTTAAATGAAGCAAAATTTTCACTTTTGAGTGCCAAAAATTTTAAATCAATGTACCGGTGTGCGTTGGTTTCGGCGAACTGTCAAAGTTTTGTGGGTGACAGGAAATCAGTTCTGTCACTTAAAAATAAAATCCCCAACCAAATCCGTTCATAAACTTCCGAAATAGTGCAAGTGGTTCTTTCAAAACCTGGCTCCTTCATGCCATTTCTCCCCTACTAGTTTTTGTGGCCGCGAGTAGACTAATATCTTCGGATCTATTCGCTGCAGGTCGCTTACTTCTGCAGTCCTTAGCCATGTGACCAATTTTTCGGCATTTGTGACACTGATACTTGAATGGTTCGGGCTTTGCATCCCCTTGATTGTTGTTCTTTCCATGATTTCCCTTATTCTTTCCACCCCTAAACTTGTGGGCCACCATGGCCTTTGGATTCTGTGTTTCGTCCCCTTAACGTGTATTACTCTCCTCTGCGATTTTTATGGGCAATGTTTCAGGAGACTGTAATTTATCGCGGGACTCTATAGCACATAGAAAATTTTCGAAGCTCTCCAACATTATGGAGAGTAGATCGTCGTTTATTGCAATGTCCTTATCGCGAAATTCGTCAACTGCGCCCAAGAACCTTCTCGTGTGTTTCCGGACGTCCTCTTTTAGGTATATCTTTACCTATTTTATCATTTTATTAAATACGCTTACTTTTACGACACGACTGGAGGTCGGGCAAGTTTGGAACAATCTGGAACATTTTATTTTGGCTTTGCTATGCTTTATGCCAAAAAACTTAAATTGATTTAACGACAAAGTAGTCTTAGACAAACAGTGTCTACTGTGTTGCCAAAGCAGCAGCGCTGCTACAAAGTTAACTTAAAAAAATGCATATCTTGCAGAGGAGACACTGGTGAGCCTCGCAATAAAACACAATTAATTAGTCGCTTAACTTATTTAAAAAGAAACACTTCATTTAATGTAATGCAGATTGACTTGGCCATCGCACTAAACAATCTAATTTAATATAATATGCATTACTTGTGAGATACATTGTGTTCTCATGTTATTTCAAGTTATGTTTTTGGTGGCGTATAGTTTCTTTTAAAAATAATGTGAGTCAAAAGTGAGGGTACACCTCAAAAAAATTCATTTAAGCTTACTTAAGTAAAACTACTAGATTCTACTTGTGTAGAGGTAATATACCCTAGTTCTCATTCACCATTTATAATTGTGAAGCGTCAGTTATATTTGAATGAAAATAACTAATCATTGTTGCTTAACTTACACTCTTTCCAATTTCATGCGTGAATTATATTAATTGAAAATAATTAATACTTGCTGCCTAGGTGATTCAATCTAGCCCTCCACAATATTTGCTGATGCTGCAGCCTTTTCTGGTATTTCTTCTAGGTGATTGTCCAATAAGTGAGGTGTTTTAAGTCAACCTAATGAAATAGTCTTAGGTTGATCTTCGATGGTAACGTCAAGGAGTTTCTGCGTCCTGGATGGTACTGGAAATGGGCCGTCGAATGGTTGTTGCAGCGGGCGTTTTTACGGCATGGTTTCGTGCAAAAACATTGGTCGAAGTTGCTAGGTCTTTATGTGTGAAAACCTTGTGTATGCCATGTGTTCGTATTTGTCTGGTTGGAGACTCCTCACGCACTCCTGGAAGTGCAGTGCAGGACTTCCGAGTAAAGTTCTACTTCTTTAGTATTCCTTAATCTAACATTTAATTTTTAAGATACTTTTGTTGTGTAGTGATAATGTTCGCTATATTTGTAGCTACCCACTGGATTCTAAAATTGATCTTCAAGACTTGTACCAGTGAATTCGTCTTAGCCAAATGTTTCAGTTGTATACTTTAATCCTGAATTGATAGTTCGCCCAAGGTATTTGAATATCTTCTTTACATCTACGCCGCCTCCGTTGGCTCCAATTGTCTTCTTGATATATCCGGACATATTGCAGTTTCGAGATACATCAAGCTACTTATTAATTCTCGATATGGTACAGTTTTGATTTGGATGGATATCCGTTGATTCAGCACTCGACTGTATTTCCTCTAGCTTCTTCTTTTGCTAGTCGAAGTACTCCTATAACTATATGGTTTACATTCTTCTATGTCAAACACAGTGTCTGCTCGTGGAAATTATCGTTGGTGGGGCTAACTAGTAAGGCAACACAAAAGTAACTTAATGAACGCATGCAGGTTTCCGCTATACGCAAGAGGTGCTACATTCAGGGTGTTAACCGAATTAGAACGCAAAACAATTGATTTTAAAATCAAATTGCCAACCGAATTCATTTTATTATGAAAAGAATACTTTATCTTTAAATTAATTTATCTGTACAAATCCCAAATTCCTTTTTAATTTTTGAATTACAATACTTACAGCTTTAAGCCAGAAGACACTTTTCTCTGTAAGTACAACCGCTGCACTGCCTCATCACGTTTTCATAAATACTCCATAAATAGTCGAATTTTTTCCCTCATACTGTTACAAATTTGTGCTAACTCCTACAAATATCTATCTCAATACGACTTCGACTGTATGAGGAAACATTTCAATATATCGACTCATTAGGCTTTCTTCGGGGCCACCCTCTGGTCAGCCCCAAACGGCCTTTTTCACAGCTATCTGTGCACGCCAAATCGGTTAAAAGTGTTAGAGGATACCTCCACACATATATAAAATTTCGATCTGCTTAGCCCTTTCTTGTTGGAACTGCAAGGAATTTGGGATGTTCTCTTCAATGCATAGTAAAATTAGTTGATAATGAAGAGTTGCTTGGCTCTTGTAGCGGAGAAGAGAGCGAAATATGTTAATTACGGTCGGTGATACAAACGTTGCCTATAGTGCATTTGAAAAGAAAAGTGGAATTACGTTTTCGGACTTTTTGTGTGGGTTAAAAGTTTTAAAACAATTTTGTTCAAGAAATTTATGGTGGGGCTAAGCCCCACTAGCCCCTAAGGTAGAGCCTCCCCTGGTCAAACTTTTCTAAAATGTTTTCAGTATATTTTGGCTGTTAATTTTAATATATTTTTCTTCTTTGTTCTCTTAATGTTCATACCTAGAAAGGAAGCTCTTGGGTTCTCCAAGATCATCCCTCTGGATTGCTTCACTTAAGTGCTTCTTAATTTTCCCAAATTTTTCTTAATCGTTGTTGTTAGCTGCTAAAATATTATCTACATATATGTAGGCCTAGGCCTAGAATAGGGTTTAAGACTCGATTTCAATTTTTGTGGATTAATTTGATAGATGTAGTCTTAAGTGTGATAAATATGCAGGAATTTTGTGGCGGTAACGTTTAGTTTTGGAGATATTTAAAACAAACTAAAACTTGTTTCACCTTAAAATTGTATCATTTTTATCACTAATTCCTCAACACTTTGTAGCTTTACTCATTATTTTGGACCTTAGCACATTTTGGAACACTACACGTGCGAGTAAGGAACGAAACACTGCATATATGTTATTGCTTCTTGCAAAATAAAAGTTTAATAAATTACGTAACTTCCTCCAAGTATATAGTATTCTCGATTCGTTTGTAAACCTCTTATTCCATTTCTTTGGACATATTTTCAAACCATACGGTGGTCTCTCTAACTTGCGTACTTTGGATTTTCTTGTATGTTCATTTATCTTTGAACTATCTGGGACTTCCATGTATATCTATTCATCTAAAACACCATATAGTAATGCTGTCTCGACATCTGACATGCAGGTTAGTTATATTTACTTGTTTATATTTGCAACTACAGTAAGTCTGGAGACTGGTGCATATTGCCTGTTTCAAACCATAATTGTTCCTATCTTCAAAGCGACTAAGTACCAATCGAGCCTTCTACCTTGTAGTTCCATCAGTTTCTAACTACCTCTTAGATGCTCATCTTGAATCTATGATATTTTTTCTCTGATTTTTCAATTATATTTTGTCCCCATCTACATAGTTTCCACAGTATTTTTTTCATTTATAGATTCAAGTTCATCTCTAAGACTACGTGCTGGCGTAGCGTGGATCTGTGTTCCCTTTCCCACGAACTCATTTTTACAGCATCACTACCTCTAATTCACTCTGGAGAAGCTTGAATTGCAATCTGGGGTAGATCTGTTTCTACTTGAGATTGAAGCTCTTCGAAAAATGTTCGAATTTTTTGCTAGCGTAGTTTCCACTAACTATTTTGATTCACTTTCCAAAAAAACATTACTTGTTGTCCAAAAAGAAGTAATTCACAAACTTAAATATACGAGTATTCTTATAAATATTTAATCCTTTTGGCGTGAGATTGCGCGAAACAAGTTATAGAAGATCCCTTTAAAATATTGGGAAAAATAATTATTTAAATAAAAAACATTTTTAATATACCTCGTTTTTAAAACAAACTAAACAGTATAAAAAAAATTCCCCTAGCCCCATGCAGATGTATATCCCCAAACATTTTCCGAACCCCATTCAAATAGTATTGAAAATTTATAATTGGTGAATCATTTGCAATATAATCAAATTACAAATTCACAATCTAGCTACTCTACAGTCCTTACTATTATCTATGCATTTTAGTCTTGTGGTTGAAATTTTGCAATGGATTTTCAACATCTTGATATTATCCTTGTGAGTGGAGTCTACTGTATGTCCTTGCATTTTATGGACTGTGCAGGCCCAGCGCATTATTAGTGGGAGCTGTGTTCGATCGATTGCTCCATAGTTTTGGATTTTCTGGAAATCGTATTGTTTTCGGCTTGATCAAATGAATTCCATCACTGCTAAAGTCGGCAATACGAACAGATGGAATGTAGGTGTCGTACATCTGATCACGACGGAATAAAGGGCAATGGATTTCAGTGATTTTGCCCATTGCACCATTTACAATTTGTCTTGCCCACCTCTCAAGAACAAGGCATGCCTAAAAAGTAATACATGACAAAGTGTTTCCAATCCTAATACAGTAGCCAATAAAATACTATCATGCCAACAGTGCTAAGTAAACTCTACCGATTTTGGGAATTGTTTCTGTGTACATATTATTTTCTATTTGAAATACGCATTCTGTAAGAAGTTCCCAGCTAACATTAAAGCAAGTATTTATTTCTTACGAAGAACGGAATTTAAGAAGATACGGAACTGTAGAGTTTAAACCCACCACAATATATTTTTTCGCCTGGGGTGAAGCCAACTTAAAGGATAACTACAAAGGGTAGTGAGAATTTCATTGGGCCAAACACAAAATAACTCTAAAGTTAATAATGCTGTTGCCACCATAAGACTCCTGGATTATCCTTTCAGATAAATGGTTTATCTCGTTGCACTCTCTGTGTTTTATATTCAAATTAAATTTCAAGTTTGGAATTCCAAATATACAAATACCTGGCTCATTCGCAACTGAGTGCAGGCTGTCATTTAAATAGCAAACGAGGACGGACATGTTAAAGTCTAGTTCGTATTGTTTTGGTGTAATAAAACGTTATGGGTGTATTTGGGAGTTCAAACTCAATTCAAATGTTTACCCTTTGGGAGCTGTGAAACTGAACAGTGAACAGGAACATCAACATGTTTTCGAATAGTTTTCATCGTTTTCAACGTTGGAGAAATTTTAAGTAGCAAGATAAATGCTTTATACGATATATGTAACATATACCATATGTCCAGTCGATGAATGTTTTCTTTTATCTAGGAATTTTGGGAAATATGTATATATTATACATTTTTTTATATTTCTATAATATTTAAGTTATGCTTATAAACTGTGGATTAAAGGGTTGATAGGAAACCATCCGATGGTTTACATGACTTGCTGCCTATAAATCCATGAACTTAAATAAAATTCAAAAAGATTCTTGTATAAGATATTTTTATAATGCTTATTATAATCGATTAGTCTGTGTTTTCTAAGATTAAAATACCAGAACGTTATCACCTTTTGAAAATGAGAACACAATTTTCATTACAACTTTTTCTTATGTTTATTCTTCGCAAAAAAGTCTATAGAGTATAGTTTTAAATATAAAAACATCAAGAACATATATTCTAAAATATTAAATTTTTCTCAAATTGTTAAACTGACTGCATCGAAAAACATACTGTAGGACTCGCGTACCTAAGAAGGAAAATGTATAAAAAGTTATTTACTTAAATTCATCGACTACCTCAAGAACAATAATTATAAGTACTATAAGCACACATTGCAGTTCATTTTTGATCGCATAATCAAGTTTACTTGCATATAGGATTTATTCTGGTTTCTAGTAATTTGTGTTAGTACGGACATCGTTTTGTTTATCCTGTAATATTAACATAGAACGCTATCCACTCTAATTATGTCTTATTTTTCCTTCGCATATTTCGGTAATTTTTGGATATTTTTAGTTGAAAAGTGCGCGAAATAAGAGGAAATGAAAATCTTTTTTACATATAATATACTAACTAAGACCTTCTGTATGAACTTGACATTTTAATAGGTCTATTAACCGCATTTTAAAATGACGGTCTTCCATATCCCCCCGTTTCCAAAGAAAGTATACATAAAAATATTTAAAAATTTGCCATTTGCAACAAAAATGGCCAAGCATTATTAATCATTTCAAATCTAAAATTAATAAGATAAACAGTTGCTAATACAAGCAACTGTTTCAGATGCCGAGGTTTGACAATAAACGTTCCTTTTTACCATTTTAGTATGGAACACCAAAAATGTCTGTAAACTTATTCCTTTAGCTACAACACTGGAGTGCCACAGACAAAAATCGTTCATTTAGTGATTTTCTATATTAATAAGAAATTAAAAACTTCTTACACTTTCTCTGTTTAGGTGATTGATTACATACAGTGACACGAAAAAACGGACAAACATAACAAATCACCTTGCGTTTTAAGTCCAGGAAAAGTAAAAGGGATAGAACGATATTTGTTTTCTAATTTAATATCATATGTATTATACTTGTGAGATACATTGTGTTTTCATGTTATTTCAAGTTATGTTTTTGGTGGCGTATAGTTTCTTTTAAAAACAATGTGAGTCAAAAGTGAGGGTACTCCTCAAAAAAACTCATTTTAGCTTACTTAAGTAAAACTACTAGATTCTACTTGTGTAGAGGTAATATACTCTAGTTCTCATTCACCATTTATAATTGTGAAGCGTCAGTTATATTTGAATGAAAATAACTAATCATTGTTGCTTAACTTACACTCTTTCCAATTTCATGCGTGAATTGTATTAAATGAAAATAATTACTTGTTGCCTAGGTGATTCAATCTAGCCCTCCACAATATTTGCTGATGCTGCAGCCTTTTCTGGTATTTCTTCTAGGTGATTGTCCAATGCGTGAGATGATTTAAGTCAACCTAATAAAATAGGACTCGCGTACCTAAGAAGGAAAATGTATAAAAAGTTATAGTACTATTAGCACACATTGCAGTTCATTTTTGATCGCATAATCAAGTTTACTTGCATATAGGATTTATTCTGGTTTCTAGTAATTTGTGTTAGTACGGACATCGTTTTGTTTATCCTGTAATATTAACATAGAACGCTATCCACTCTAATTATGTCTTATTTTTCCTTCGCATATTTCGGTAATTTTTGGACATTTTTAGTTGAAAAGTGCGCGAAATAAGAGGAAATGAAAATCTTTTTTACATATAATATACTAACTAAGACCTTCTGTATGAACTTGACATATTAATAGGTCTATTAACCGCATTTTAAAATGACGGTCTTCCATATCCCCCCGTTTCCAAAGAAAGTATACATAAAAATATTTAAAAATTTGCCATTTGCAACAAAAATGGCCAAGCATTATTAATCATTTCAAATCTAAAATTAATAAGATAAACAGTTGCTAATACAAGCAACTGTTTCAGATGCCGAGGTTTGACAATAAACGTTCCTTTTTACCATTTTAGTATGGAACACCAAAAATGTCTGTAAACTTATTCCTTTAGCTACAACACTGGAGTGCCACAGACAAAAATCGTTCATTTAGTGATTTTCTATATTAATAAGAAATTAAAAACTTCTTACACTTTCTCTGTTTAGGTGATTGATTACATACAGTGACACGAAAAAACGGACAAACATAACAAATAACCTTGCGTTTTAAGTCCAGGAAAAGTAAAAGGGATAGAACGATATTTGTTTTCTAATTTAATATCATATGTATTATACTTGTGAGATACATTGTGTTTTCATGTTATTTCAAGTTATGTTTTTGGTGGCGTATAGTTTCTTTTAAAAACAATGTGAGTCAAAAGTGAGGGTACACCTCAAAAAAATTCATTTAAGCTTACTTAAGTAAAACTACTAGATTCTACTTGTGTAGAGGTAATATACCCTAGTTCTCATTCACCATTTATAATTGTGAAGCGTCAGTTATATTTGAATGAAAATAACTAATCATTGTTGCTTAACTTACACTCTTTCCAATTTCATGCGTGAATTATATTAATTGAAAATAATTAATACTTGCTGCCTAGGTGATTCAATCTAGCCCTCCACAATATTTGCTGATGCTGCAGCCTTTTCTGGTATTTCTTCTAGGTGATTGTCCAATAAGTGAGGTGTTTTAAGTCAACCTAATGAAATAGTCTTAGGTTGATCTTCGATGGTAACGTCAAGGAGTTTCTGCGTCCTGGATGGTACTGGAAATGGGCCGTCGAATGGTTGTTGCAGCGGGCGTTTTTACGGCATGGTTTCGTGCAAAAACATTGGTCGAAGTTGCTAGGTCTTTATGTGTGAAAACCTTGTGTATGCCATGTGTTCGTATTTGTCTGGTTGGAGACTCCTCACGCACTCCTGGAAGTGCAGTGCAGGACTTCCGAGTAAAGTTCTACTTCTTTAGTATTCCTTAATCTAACATTTAATTTTTAAGATACTTTTGTTGTGTAGTGATAATGTTCGCTATATTTGTAGCTACCCACTGGATTCTAAAATTGATCTTCAAGACTTGTACCAGTGAATTCGTCTTAGCCAAATGTTTCAGTTGTATACTTTAATCCTGAATTGATAGTTCGCCCAAGGTATTTGAATATCTTCTTTACATCTACGCCGCCTCCGTTGGCTCCAATTGTCTTCTTGATATATCCGGACATATTGCAGTTTCGAGATACATCAAGCTACTTATTAATTCTCGATATGGTACAGTTTTGATTTGGATGGATATCCGTTGATTCAGCACTCGACTGTATTTCCTCTAGCTTCTTCTTTTGCTAGTCGAAGTACTCCTATAACTATATGGTTTACATTCTTCTATGTCAAACACAGTGTCTGCTCGTGGAAATTATCGTTGGTGGGGCTAACTAGTAAGGCAACACAAAAGTAACTTAATGAACGCATGCAGGTTTCCGCTATACGCAAGAGGTGCTACATTCAGGGTGTTAACCGAATTAGAACGCAAAACAATTGATTTTAAAATCAAATTGCCAACCGAATTCATTTTATTATGAAAAGAATACTTTATCTTTAAATTAATTTATCTGTACAAATCCCAAATTCCTTTTTAATTTTTGAATTACAATACTTACAGCTTTAAGCCAGAAGACACTTTTCTCTGTAAGTACAACCGCTGCACTGCCTCATCACGTTTTCATAAATACTCCATAAATAGTCGAATTTTTTCCCTCATACTGTTACAAATTTGTGCTAACTCCTACAAATATCTATCTCAATACGACTTCGACTGTATGAGGAAACATTTCAATATATCGACTCATTAGGCTTTCTTCGGGGCCACCCTCTGGTCAGCCCCAAACGGCCTTTTTCACAGCTATCTGTGCACGCCAAATCGGTTAAAAGTGTTAGAGGATACCTCCACACATATATAAAATTTCGATCTGCTTAGCCCTTTCTTGTTGGAACTGCAAGGAATTTGGGATGTTCTCTTCAATGCATAGTAAAATTAGTTGATAATGAAGAGTTGCTTGGCTCTTGTAGCGGAGAAGAGAGCGAAATATGTTAATTACGGTCGGTGATACAAACGTTGCCTATAGTGCATTTGAAAAGAAAAGTGGAATTACGTTTTCGGACTTTTTGTGTGGGTTAAAAGTTTTAAAACAATTTTGTTCAAGAAATTTATGGTGGGGCTAAGCCCCACTAGCCCCTAAGGTAGAGCCTCCCCTGGTCAAACTTTTCTAAAATGTTTTCAGTATATTTTGGCTGTTAATTTTAATATATTTTTCTTCTTTGTTCTCTTAATGTTCATACCTAGAAAGGAAGCTCTTGGGTTCTCCAAGATCATCCCTCTGGATTGCTTCACTTAAGTGCTTCTTAATTTTCCCAAATTTTTCTTAATCGTTGTTGTTAGCTGCTAAAATATTATCTACATATATGTAGGCCTAGGCCTAGAATAGGGTTTAAGACTCGATTTCAATTTTTGTGGATTAATTTGATAGATGTAGTCTTAAGTGTGATAAATATGCAGGAATTTTGTGGCGGTAACGTTTAGTTTTGGAGATATTTAAAACAAACTAAAACTTGTTTCACCTTAAAATTGTATCATTTTTATCACTAATTCCTCAACACTTTGTAGCTTTACTCATTATTTTGGACCTTAGCACATTTTGGAACACTACACGTGCGAGTAAGGAACGAAACACTGCATATATGTTATTGCTTCTTGCAAAATAAAAGTTTAATAAATTACGTAACTTCCTCCAAGTATATAGTATTCTCGATTCGTTTGTAAACCTCTTATTCCATTTCTTTGGACATATTTTCAAACCATACGGTGGTCTCTCTAACTTGCGTACTTTGGATTTTCTTGTATGTTCATTTATCTTTGAACTATCTGGGACTTCCATGTATATCTATTCATCTAAAACACCATATAGTAATGCTGTCTCGACATCTGACATGCAGGTTAGTTATATTTACTTGTTTATATTTGCAACTACAGTAAGTCTGGAGACTGGTGCATATTGCCTGTTTCAAACCATAATTGTTCCTATCTTCAAAGCGACTAAGTACCAATCGAGCCTTCTACCTTGTAGTTCCATCAGTTTCTAACTACCTCTTAGATGCTCATCTTGAATCTATGATATTTTTTCTCTGATTTTTCAATTATATTTTGTCCCCATCTACATAGTTTCCACAGTATTTTTTTCATTTATAGATTCAAGTTCATCTCTAAGACTACGTGCTGGCGTAGCGTGGATCTGTGTTCCCTTTCCCACGAACTCATTTTTACAGCATCACTACCTCTAATTCACTCTGGAGAAGCTTGAATTGCAATCTGGGGTAGATCTGTTTCTACTTGAGATTGAAGCTCTTCGAAAAATGTTCGAATTTTTTGCTAGCGTAGTTTCCACTAACTATTTTGATTCACTTTCCAAAAAAACATTACTTGTTGTCCAAAAAGAAGTAATTCACAAACTTAAATATACGAGTATTCTTATAAATATTTAATCCTTTTGGCGTGAGATTGCGCGAAACAAGTTATAGAAGATCCCTTTAAAATATTGGGAAAAATAATTATTTAAATAAAAAACATTTTTAATATACCTCGTTTTTAAAACAAACTAAACAGTATAAAAAAAATTCCCCTAGCCCCATGCAGATGTATATCCCCAAACATTTTCCGAACCCCATTCAAATAGTATTGAAAATTTATAATTGGTGAATCATTTGCAATATAATCAAATTACAAATTCACAATCTAGCTACTCTACAGTCCTTACTATTATCTATGCATTTTAGTCTTGTGGTTGAAATTTTGCAATGGATTTTCAACATCTTGATATTATCCTTGTGAGTGGAGTCTACTGTATGTCCTTGCATTTTATGGACTGTGCAGGCCCAGCGCATTATTAGTGGGAGCTGTGTTCGATCGATTGCTCCATAGTTTTGGATTTTCTGGAAATCGTATTGTTTTCGGCTTGATCAAATGAATTCCATCACTGCTAAAGTCGGCAATACGAACAGATGGAATGTAGGTGTCGTACATCTGATCACGACGGAATAAAGGGCAATGGATTTCAGTGATTTTGCCCATTGCACCATTTACAATTTGTCTTGCCCACCTCTCAAGAACAAGGCATGCCTAAAAAGTAATACATGACAAAGTGTTTCCAATCCTAATACAGTAGCCAATAAAATACTATCATGCCAACAGTGCTAAGTAAACTCTACCGATTTTGGGAATTGTTTCTGTGTACATATTATTTTCTATTTGAAATACGCATTCTGTAAGAAGTTCCCAGCTAACATTAAAGCAAGTATTTATTTCTTACGAAGAACGGAATTTAAGAAGATACGGAACTGTAGAGTTTAAACCCACCACAATATATTTTTTCGCCTGGGGTGAAGCCAACTTAAAGGATAACTACAAAGGGTAGTGAGAATTTCATTGGGCCAAACACAAAATAACTCTAAAGTTAATAATGCTGTTGCCACCATAAGACTCCTGGATTATCCTTTCAGATAAATGGTTTATCTCGTTGCACTCTCTGTGTTTTATATTCAAATTAAATTTCAAGTTTGGAATTCCAAATATACAAATACCTGGCTCATTCGCAACTGAGTGCAGGCTGTCATTTAAATAGCAAACGAGGACGGACATGTTAAAGTCTAGTTCGTATTGTTTTGGTGTAATAAAACGTTATGGGTGTATTTGGGAGTTCAAACTCAATTCAAATGTTTACCCTTTGGGAGCTGTGAAACTGAACAGTGAACAGGAACATCAACATGTTTTCGAATAGTTTTCATCGTTTTCAACGTTGGAGAAATTTTAAGTAGCAAGATAAATGCTTTATACGATATATGTAACATATACCATATGTCCAGTCGATGAATGTTTTCTTTTATCTAGGAATTTTGGGAAATATGTATATATTATACATTTTTTTATATTTCTATAATATTTAAGTTATGCTTATAAACTGTGGATTAAAGGGTTGATAGGAAACCATCCGATGGTTTACATGACTTGCTGCCTATAAATCCATGAACTTAAATAAAATTCAAAAAGATTCTTGTATAAGATATTTTTATAATGCTTATTATAATCGATTAGTCTGTGTTTTCTAAGATTAAAATACCAGAACGTTATCACCTTTTGAAAATGAGAACACAATTTTCATTACAACTTTTTCTTATGTTTATTCTTCGCAAAAAAGTCTATAGAGTATAGTTTTAAATATAAAAACATCAAGAACATATATTCTAAAATATTAAATTTTTCTCAAATTGTTAAACTGACTGCATCGAAAAACATACTGTAGGACTCGCGTACCTAAGAAGGAAAATGTATAAAAAGTTATTTACTTAAATTCATCGACTACCTCAAGAACAATAATTATAAGTACTATAAGCACACATTGCAGTTCATTTTTGATCGCATAATCAAGTTTACTTGCATATAGGATTTATTCTGGTTTCTAGTAATTTGTGTTAGTACGGACATCGTTTTGTTTATCCTGTAATATTAACATAGAACGCTATCCACTCTAATTATGTCTTATTTTTCCTTCGCATATTTCGGTAATTTTTGGATATTTTTAGTTGAAAAGTGCGCGAAATAAGAGGAAATGAAAATCTTTTTTACATATAATATACTAACTAAGACCTTCTGTATGAACTTGACATTTTAATAGGTCTATTAACCGCATTTTAAAATGACGGTCTTCCATATCCCCCCGTTTCCAAAGAAAGTATACATAAAAATATTTAAAAATTTGCCATTTGCAACAAAAATGGCCAAGCATTATTAATCATTTCAAATCTAAAATTAATAAGATAAACAGTTGCTAATACAAGCAACTGTTTCAGATGCCGAGGTTTGACAATAAACGTTCCTTTTTACCATTTTAGTATGGAACACCAAAAATGTCTGTAAACTTATTCCTTTAGCTACAACACTGGAGTGCCACAGACAAAAATCGTTCATTTAGTGATTTTCTATATTAATAAGAAATTAAAAACTTCTTACACTTTCTCTGTTTAGGTGATTGATTACATACAGTGACACGAAAAAACGGACAAACATAACAAATAACCTTGCGTTTTAAGTCCAGGAAAAGTAAAAGGGATAGAACGATATTTGTTTTCTAATTTAATATCATATGTATTATACTTGTGAGATACATTGTGTTTTCATGTTATTTCAAGTTATGTTTTTGGTGGCGTATAGTTTCTTTTAAAAACAATGTGAGTCAAAAGTGAGGGTACTCCTCAAAAAAACTCATTTTAGCTTACTTAAGTAAAACTACTAGATTCTACTTGTGTAGAGGTAATATACTCTAGTTCTCATTCACCATTTATAATTGTGAAGCGTCAGTTATATTTGAATGAAAATAACTAATCATTGTTGCTTAACTTACACTCTTTCCAATTTCATGCGTGAATTGTATTAAATGAAAATAATTACTTGTTGCCTAGGTGATTCAATCTAGCCCTCCACAATATTTGCTGATGCTGCAGCCTTTTCTGGTATTTCTTCTAGGTGATTGTCCAATGCGTGAGATGATTTAAGTCAACCTAATAAAATAGGACTCGCGTACCTAAGAAGGAAAATGTATAAAAAGTTATAGTACTATTAGCACACATTGCAGTTCATTTTTGATCGCATAATCAAGTTTACTTGCATATAGGATTTATTCTGGTTTCTAGTAATTTGTGTTAGTACGGACATCGTTTTGTTTATCCTGTAATATTAACATAGAACGCTATCCACTCTAATTATGTCTTATTTTTCCTTCGCATATTTCGGTAATTTTTGGACATTTTTAGTTGAAAAGTGCGCGAAATAAGAGGAAATGAAAATCTTTTTTACATATAATATACTAACTAAGACCTTCTGTATGAACTTGACATATTAATAGGTCTATTAACCGCATTTTAAAATGACGGTCTTCCATATCCCCCCGTTTCCAAAGAAAGTATACATAAAAATATTTAAAAATTTGCCATTTGCAACAAAAATGGCCAAGCATTATTAATCATTTCAAATCTAAAATTAATAAGATAAACAGTTGCTAATACAAGCAACTGTTTCAGATGCCGAGGTTTGACAATAAACGTTCCTTTTTACCATTTTAGTATGGAACACCAAAAATGTCTGTAAACTTATTCCTTTAGCTACAACACTGGAGTGCCACAGACAAAAATCGTTCATTTAGTGATTTTCTATATTAATAAGAAATTAAAAACTTCTTACACTTTCTCTGTTTAGGTGATTGATTACATACAGTGACACGAAAAAACGGACAAACATAACAAATAACCTTGCGTTTTAAGTCCAGGAAAAGTAAAAGGGATAGAACGATATTTGTTTTCTAATTTAATATCATATGTATTATACTTGTGAGATACATTGTGTTTTCATGTTATTTCAAGTTATGTTTTTGGTGGCGTATAGTTTCTTTTAAAAACAATGTGAGTCAAAAGTGAGGGTACTCCTCAAAAAAACTCATTTTAGCTTACTTAAGTAAAACTACTAGATTCTACTTGTGTAGAGGTAATATACTCTAGTTCTCATTCACCATTTATAATTTTGAAGCGTCAGTTATATTTGAATGAAAATAACTAATCATTGTTGCTTAACTTACACTCTTTCCAATTTCATGCGTGAATTGTATTAAATGAAAATAATTACTTGTTGCCTAGATGATTCAATCTAGCCCTCCACAATATTTGCTGATGCTGCAGCCTTTTCTGGTATTTCTTCTAGGTGATTGTCCAATGCGTGAGATGATTTAAGTCAACCTAATAAAATAGGACTCGCGTACCTAAGAAGGAAAATGTATAAAAAGTTATAGTACTATTAGCACACATTGCAGTTCATTTTTGATCGCATAATCAAGTTTATTTGCATATAGGATTTATTCTGGTTTCTAGTAATTTGTGTTAGTACGGACATCCTTTTGTTTATCCTGTAATATTAACATAGAACGCTATCCACTCTAATTAATTATGTCTTATTTTTCCTTCGCATATTTCGGTAATTTTTGGACATTTTTAGTTGAAAAGTGCGCGAAATAAGAGGAAATGAAAATCTTTTTTACATATAATATACTAACTAAGACCTTCTGTATGAACTTGACATATTAATAGGTCTATTAACCGCATTTTAAAATGACGGTCTTCCATATCCCCCCGTTTCCAAAGAAAGTATACATAAAAATATTTAAAAATTTGCCATTTGCAACAAAAATGGCCAAGCATTATTAATCATTTCAAATCTAAAATTAATAAGATAAACAGTTGCTAATACAAGCAACTGTTTCAGATGCCGAGGTTTGACAATAAACGTTCCTTTTTACCATTTTAGTATGGAACACCAAAAATGTCTGTAAACTTATTCCTTTAGCTACAACACTGGAGTGCCACAGACAAAAATCGTTCATTTAGTGATTTTCTATATTAATAAGAAATTAAAAACTTCTTACACTTTCTCTGTTTAGGTGATTGATTACATACAGTGACACGAAAAAACGGACAAACATAACAAATAACCTTGCGTTTTAAGTCCAGGAAAAGTAAAAGGGATAGAACGATATTTGTTTTCTAATTTAATATCATATGTATTATACTTGTGAGATACATTGTGTTTTCATGTTATTTCAAGTTATGTTTTTGGTGGCGTATAGTTTCTTTTAAAAACAATGTGAGTCAAAAGTGAGGGTACACCTCAAAAAAATTCATTTAAGCTTACTTAAGTAAAACTACTAGATTCTACTTGTGTAGAGGTAATATACCCTAGTTCTCATTCACCATTTATAATTGTGAAGCGTCAGTTATATTTGAATGAAAATAACTAATCATTGTTGCTTAACTTACACTCTTTCCAATTTCATGCGTGAATTATATTAATTGAAAATAATTAATACTTGCTGCCTAGGTGATTCAATCTAGCCCTCCACAATATTTGCTGATGCTGCAGCCTTTTCTGGTATTTCTTCTAGGTGATTGTCCAATAAGTGAGGTGTTTTAAGTCAACCTAATGAAATAGTCTTAGGTTGATCTTCGATGGTAACGTCAAGGAGTTTCTGCGTCCTGGATGGTACTGGAAATGGGCCGTCGAATGGTTGTTGCAGCGGGCGTTTTTACGGCATGGTTTCGTGCAAAAACATTGGTCGAAGTTGCTAGGTCTTTATGTGTGAAAACCTTGTGTATGCCATGTGTTCGTATTTGTCTGGTTGGAGACTCCTCACGCACTCCTGGAAGTGCAGTGCAGGACTTCCGAGTAAAGTTCTACTTCTTTAGTATTCCTTAATCTAACATTTAATTTTTAAGATACTTTTGTTGTGTAGTGATAATGTTCGCTATATTTGTAGCTACCCACTGGATTCTAAAATTGATCTTCAAGACTTGTACCAGTGAATTCGTCTTAGCCAAATGTTTCAGTTGTATACTTTAATCCTGAATTGATAGTTCGCCCAAGGTATTTGAATATCTTCTTTACATCTACGCCGCCTCCGTTGGCTCCAATTGTCTTCTTGATATATCCGGACATATTGCAGTTTCGAGATACATCAAGCTACTTATTAATTCTCGATATGGTACAGTTTTGATTTGGATGGATATCCGTTGATTCAGCACTCGACTGTATTTCCTCTAGCTTCTTCTTTTGCTAGTCGAAGTACTCCTATAACTATATGGTTTACATTCTTCTATGTCAAACACAGTGTCTGCTCGTGGAAATTATCGTTGGTGGGGCTAACTAGTAAGGCAACACAAAAGTAACTTAATGAACGCATGCAGGTTTCCGCTATACGCAAGAGGTGCTACATTCAGGGTGTTAACCGAATTAGAACGCAAAACAATTGATTTTAAAATCAAATTGCCAACCGAATTCATTTTATTATGAAAAGAATACTTTATCTTTAAATTAATTTATCTGTACAAATCCCAAATTCCTTTTTAATTTTTGAATTACAATACTTACAGCTTTAAGCCAGAAGACACTTTTCTCTGTAAGTACAACCGCTGCACTGCCTCATCACGTTTTCATAAATACTCCATAAATAGTCGAATTTTTTCCCTCATACTGTTACAAATTTGTGCTAACTCCTACAAATATCTATCTCAATACGACTTCGACTGTATGAGGAAACATTTCAATATATCGACTCATTAGGCTTTCTTCGGGGCCACCCTCTGGTCAGCCCCAAACGGCCTTTTTCACAGCTATCTGTGCACGCCAAATCGGTTAAAAGTGTTAGAGGATACCTCCACACATATATAAAATTTCGATCTGCTTAGCCCTTTCTTGTTGGAACTGCAAGGAATTTGGGATGTTCTCTTCAATGCATAGTAAAATTAGTTGATAATGAAGAGTTGCTTGGCTCTTGTAGCGGAGAAGAGAGCGAAATATGTTAATTACGGTCGGTGATACAAACGTTGCCTATAGTGCATTTGAAAAGAAAAGTGGAATTACGTTTTCGGACTTTTTGTGTGGGTTAAAAGTTTTAAAACAATTTTGTTCAAGAAATTTATGGTGGGGCTAAGCCCCACTAGCCCCTAAGGTAGAGCCTCCCCTGGTCAAACTTTTCTAAAATGTTTTCAGTATATTTTGGCTGTTAATTTTAATATATTTTTCTTCTTTGTTCTCTTAATGTTCATACCTAGAAAGGAAGCTCTTGGGTTCTCCAAGATCATCCCTCTGGATTGCTTCACTTAAGTGCTTCTTAATTTTCCCAAATTTTTCTTAATCGTTGTTGTTAGCTGCTAAAATATTATCTACATATATGTAGGCCTAGGCCTAGAATAGGGTTTAAGACTCGATTTCAATTTTTGTGGATTAATTTGATAGATGTAGTCTTAAGTGTGATAAATATGCAGGAATTTTGTGGCGGTAACGTTTAGTTTTGGAGATATTTAAAACAAACTAAAACTTGTTTCACCTTAAAATTGTATCATTTTTATCACTAATTCCTCAACACTTTGTAGCTTTACTCATTATTTTGGACCTTAGCACATTTTGGAACACTACACGTGCGAGTAAGGAACGAAACACTGCATATATGTTATTGCTTCTTGCAAAATAAAAGTTTAATAAATTACGTAACTTCCTCCAAGTATATAGTATTCTCGATTCGTTTGTAAACCTCTTATTCCATTTCTTTGGACATATTTTCAAACCATACGGTGGTCTCTCTAACTTGCGTACTTTGGATTTTCTTGTATGTTCATTTATCTTTGAACTATCTGGGACTTCCATGTATATCTATTCATCTAAAACACCATATAGTAATGCTGTCTCGACATCTGACATGCAGGTTAGTTATATTTACTTGTTTATATTTGCAACTACAGTAAGTCTGGAGACTGGTGCATATTGCCTGTTTCAAACCATAATTGTTCCTATCTTCAAAGCGACTAAGTACCAATCGAGCCTTCTACCTTGTAGTTCCATCAGTTTCTAACTACCTCTTAGATGCTCATCTTGAATCTATGATATTTTTTCTCTGATTTTTCAATTATATTTTGTCCCCATCTACATAGTTTCCACAGTATTTTTTTCATTTATAGATTCAAGTTCATCTCTAAGACTACGTGCTGGCGTAGCGTGGATCTGTGTTCCCTTTCCCACGAACTCATTTTTACAGCATCACTACCTCTAATTCACTCTGGAGAAGCTTGAATTGCAATCTGGGGTAGATCTGTTTCTACTTGAGATTGAAGCTCTTCGAAAAATGTTCGAATTTTTTGCTAGCGTAGTTTCCACTAACTATTTTGATTCACTTTCCAAAAAAACATTACTTGTTGTCCAAAAAGAAGTAATTCACAAACTTAAATATACGAGTATTCTTATAAATATTTAATCCTTTTGGCGTGAGATTGCGCGAAACAAGTTATAGAAGATCCCTTTAAAATATTGGGAAAAATAATTATTTAAATAAAAAACATTTTTAATATACCTCGTTTTTAAAACAAACTAAACAGTATAAAAAAAATTCCCCTAGCCCCATGCAGATGTATATCCCCAAACATTTTCCGAACCCCATTCAAATAGTATTGAAAATTTATAATTGGTGAATCATTTGCAATATAATCAAATTACAAATTCACAATCTAGCTACTCTACAGTCCTTACTATTATCTATGCATTTTAGTCTTGTGGTTGAAATTTTGCAATGGATTTTCAACATCTTGATATTATCCTTGTGAGTGGAGTCTACTGTATGTCCTTGCATTTTATGGACTGTGCAGGCCCAGCGCATTATTAGTGGGAGCTGTGTTCGATCGATTGCTCCATAGTTTTGGATTTTCTGGAAATCGTATTGTTTTCGGCTTGATCAAATGAATTCCATCACTGCTAAAGTCGGCAATACGAACAGATGGAATGTAGGTGTCGTACATCTGATCACGACGGAATAAAGGGCAATGGATTTCAGTGATTTTGCCCATTGCACCATTTACAATTTGTCTTGCCCACCTCTCAAGAACAAGGCATGCCTAAAAAGTAATACATGACAAAGTGTTTCCAATCCTAATACAGTAGCCAATAAAATACTATCATGCCAACAGTGCTAAGTAAACTCTACCGATTTTGGGAATTGTTTCTGTGTACATATTATTTTCTATTTGAAATACGCATTCTGTAAGAAGTTCCCAGCTAACATTAAAGCAAGTATTTATTTCTTACGAAGAACGGAATTTAAGAAGATACGGAACTGTAGAGTTTAAACCCACCACAATATATTTTTTCGCCTGGGGTGAAGCCAACTTAAAGGATAACTACAAAGGGTAGTGAGAATTTCATTGGGCCAAACACAAAATAACTCTAAAGTTAATAATGCTGTTGCCACCATAAGACTCCTGGATTATCCTTTCAGATAAATGGTTTATCTCGTTGCACTCTCTGTGTTTTATATTCAAATTAAATTTCAAGTTTGGAATTCCAAATATACAAATACCTGGCTCATTCGCAACTGAGTGCAGGCTGTCATTTAAATAGCAAACGAGGACGGACATGTTAAAGTCTAGTTCGTATTGTTTTGGTGTAATAAAACGTTATGGGTGTATTTGGGAGTTCAAACTCAATTCAAATGTTTACCCTTTGGGAGCTGTGAAACTGAACAGTGAACAGGAACATCAACATGTTTTCGAATAGTTTTCATCGTTTTCAACGTTGGAGAAATTTTAAGTAGCAAGATAAATGCTTTATACGATATATGTAACATATACCATATGTCCAGTCGATGAATGTTTTCTTTTATCTAGGAATTTTGGGAAATATGTATATATTATACATTTTTTTATATTTCTATAATATTTAAGTTATGCTTATAAACTGTGGATTAAAGGGTTGATAGGAAACCATCCGATGGTTTACATGACTTGCTGCCTATAAATCCATGAACTTAAATAAAATTCAAAAAGATTCTTGTATAAGATATTTTTATAATGCTTATTATAATCGATTAGTCTGTGTTTTCTAAGATTAAAATACCAGAACGTTATCACCTTTTGAAAATGAGAACACAATTTTCATTACAACTTTTTCTTATGTTTATTCTTCGCAAAAAAGTCTATAGAGTATAGTTTTAAATATAAAAACATCAAGAACATATATTCTAAAATATTAAATTTTTCTCAAATTGTTAAACTGACTGCATCGAAAAACATACTGTAGGACTCGCGTACCTAAGAAGGAAAATGTATAAAAAGTTATTTACTTAAATTCATCGACTACCTCAAGAACAATAATTATAAGTACTATAAGCACACATTGCAGTTCATTTTTGATCGCATAATCAAGTTTACTTGCATATAGGATTTATTCTGGTTTCTAGTAATTTGTGTTAGTACGGACATCGTTTTGTTTATCCTGTAATATTAACATAGAACGCTATCCACTCTAATTATGTCTTATTTTTCCTTCGCATATTTCGGTAATTTTTGGATATTTTTAGTTGAAAAGTGCGCGAAATAAGAGGAAATGAAAATCTTTTTTACATATAATATACTAACTAAGACCTTCTGTATGAACTTGACATTTTAATAGGTCTATTAACCGCATTTTAAAATGACGGTCTTCCATATCCCCCCGTTTCCAAAGAAAGTATACATAAAAATATTTAAAAATTTGCCATTTGCAACAAAAATGGCCAAGCATTATTAATCATTTCAAATCTAAAATTAATAAGATAAACAGTTGCTAATACAAGCAACTGTTTCAGATGCCGAGGTTTGACAATAAACGTTCCTTTTTACCATTTTAGTATGGAACACCAAAAATGTCTGTAAACTTATTCCTTTAGCTACAACACTGGAGTGCCACAGACAAAAATCGTTCATTTAGTGATTTTCTATATTAATAAGAAATTAAAAACTTCTTACACTTTCTCTGTTTAGGTGATTGATTACATACAGTGACACGAAAAAACGGACAAACATAACAAATAACCTTGCGTTTTAAGTCCAGGAAAAGTAAAAGGGATAGAACGATATTTGTTTTCTAATTTAATATCATATGTATTATACTTGTGAGATACATTGTGTTTTCATGTTATTTCAAGTTATGTTTTTGGTGGCGTATAGTTTCTTTTAAAAACAATGTGAGTCAAAAGTGAGGGTACTCCTCAAAAAAACTCATTTTAGCTTACTTAAGTAAAACTACTAGATTCTACTTGTGTAGAGGTAATATACTCTAGTTCTCATTCACCATTTATAATTTTGAAGCGTCAGTTATATTTGAATGAAAATAACTAATCATTGTTGCTTAACTTCCACTCTTTCCAATTTCATGCGTGAATTGTATTAAATGAAAATAATTACTTGTTGCCTAGGTGATTCAATCTAGCCCTCCACAATATTTGCTGATGCTGCAGCCTTTTCTGGTATTTCTTCTAGGTGATTGTCCAATGCGTGAGATGATTTAAGTCAACCTAATAAAATAGGACTCGCGTACCTAAGAAGGAAAATGTATAAAAAGTTATAGTACTATTAGCACACATTGCAGTTCATTTTTGATCACATAATCAAGTTTACTTGCATATAGGATTTATTCTGGTTTCTAGTAATTTGTGTTAGTACGGACATCGTTTTGTTTATCCTGTAATATTAACATAGAACGCTATCCACTCTAATTATGTCTTATTTTTCCTTCGCATATTTCGGTAATTTTTGGACATTTTTAGTTGAAAAGTGCGCGAAATAAGAGGAAATGAAAATCTTTTTTACATATAATATACTAACTAAGACCTTCTGTATGAACTTGACATATTAATAGGTCTATTAACCGCATTTTAAAATGACGGTCTTCCATATCCCCCCGTTTCCAAAGAAAGTATACATAAAAATATTTAAAAATTTGCCATTTGCAACAAAAATGGCCAAGCATTATTAATCATTTCAAATCTAAAATTAATAAGATAAACAGTTGCTAATACAAGCAACTGTTTCAGATGCCGAGGTTTGACAATAAACGTTCCTTTTTACCATTTTAGTATGGAACACCAAAAATGTCTGTAAACTTATTCCTTTAGCTACAACACTGGAGTGCCACAGACAAAAATCGTTCATTTAGTGATTTTCTATATTAATAAGAAATTAAAAACTTCTTACACTTTCTCTGTTTAGGTGATTGATTACATACAGTGACACGAAAAAACGGACAAACATAACAAATAACCTTGCGTTTTAAGTCCAGGAAAAGTAAAAGGGATAGAACGATATTTGTTTTCTAATTTAATATCATATGTATTATACTTGTGAGATACATTGTGTTTTCATGTTATTTCAAGTTATGTTTTTGGTGGCGTATAGTTTCTTTTAAAAACAATGTGAGTCAAAAGTGAGGGTACTCCTCAAAAAAACTCATTTTAGCTTACTTAAGTAAAACTACTAGATTCTACTTGTGTAGAGGTAATATACTCTAGTTCTCATTCACCATTTATAATTTTGAAGCGTCAGTTATATTTGAATGAAAATAACTAATCATTGTTGCTTAACTTACACTCTTTCCAATTTCATGCGTGAATTGTATTAAATGAAAATAATTACTTGTTGCCTAGGTGATTCAATCTAGCCCTCCACAATATTTGCTGATGCTGCAGCCTTTTCTGGTATTTCTTCTAGGTGATTGTCCAATGCGTGAGATGATTTAAGTCAACCTAATAAAATAGGACTCGCGTACCTAAGAAGGAAAATGTATAAAAAGTTATAGTACTATTAGCACACATTGCAGTTCATTTTTGATCGCATAATCAAGTTTATTTGCATATAGGATTTATTCTGGTTTCTAGTAATTTGTGTTAGTACGGACATCCTTTTGTTTATCCTGTAATATTAACATAGAACGCTATCCACTCTAATTAATTATGTCTTATTTTTCCTTCGCATATTTCGGTAATTTTTGGACATTTTTAGTTGAAAAGTGCGCGAAATAAGAGGAAATGAAAATCTTTTTTACATATAATATACTAACTAAGACCTTCTGTATGAACTTGACATATTAATAGGTCTATTAACCGCATTTTAAAATGACGGTCTCCCATATCCCCCCGTTTCCAAAGAAAGTATACATAAAAATATTTAAAAATTTGCCATTTGCAACAAAAATGGCCAAGCATTATTAATCATTTCAAATATAAAATTAACAACATAAACAGTTGCTAATATAAGCAACTGTTTCAGATGCCGAGGTTTGACAATAAGCGTTCCTTTTTACCATTTTAGTATGGAACACCAAAAATGTCTGTAAACTTATTCCTTTAGCTACAACACTGGAGTGCCACAGACAAAAATCGTTCATTTAGTGATTTTCTATATTAATAAGAAATTAAAAACTTCTTACACTTTCTCTGTTTAGGTGATTGATTACATACAGTGACACGAAAAAACGGACAAACATAACAAATAACCTTGCGTTTTAAGTCCAGGAAAAGTAAAAGGGATAGAACGATATTTGTTTTCTAATTTAATATCATATGTATTATACTTGTGAGATACATTGTGTTTTCATGTTATTTCAAGTTATGTTTTTGGTGGCGTATAGTTTCTTTTAAAAACAATGTGAGTCAAAAGTGAGGGTACACCTCAAAAAAACTCATTTTAGCTTACTTAAGTAAAACTACTAGATTCTACTTGTGTAGAGGTAATATACTCTAGTTCTCATTCACCATTTATAATTTTGAAGCGTCAGTTATACTTACACTCTTTCCAATTTCATGCGTGAATTGTATTAAATGAAAATAATTAATACTTGTTGCCTAGATGATTCAATCTAGTCCTCCACAATATTTGCTGATGCTGCTACCAGAAAATGATAGGCGATGTTTTATTTGTCAGATTCAGATTAAGATTTCTTTATTCGACCAGAATAACATGTACAGAATCCCTTAACAGAGCCTTATTAGAATACTAATAATGAAGGGCTATAATCCAAGACTTTGTCTTGTTCTTCGTTTTCGTCTTCGACTTGGTCTTCGTCTTCGTCTAGTTCTTCGTTTTCGTCTTCGACTTGGTCTTCGTCTTCGTCTAGTTCTTGGTTTTCGTTTTCGTCTTCGTCTATGTCTTGTTATGACAGTTTGTGACGTCAGCGAACAAGCTGAGCTATTATTACAATTAAGATGAAAGCAAAGCTAACTTGACTGAATTCGTACTCCTCAAATACGGAAGTATTAGTTTTAGCTTACTCAACAATCGCTCGCAACTTGCAATGGATGTTGCAATCGTACATTTAGAAAACGAAATTCATTCTATCCTTTTTATTTTTCTTGAGCTTAAGGCGCAAAGTTATTTGTTGTGGTTGTCCGGTTTTTCGTGGTAGTCACTGTATATAAAAAAACTCAATCTACAATCCATGTACCTATATTTGTTTATAATAAAATACCAAAAAATAACTTAAATGAAGCAAAATTTTCACTTTTTAGTGCCAAAAATTTTAAATCAATGTACCGGTGTGTGTTGGTTTCGGCGACTGTCAAAGTTTTGTGGGTGACGGGAAATCAGTTTTGCTATTTAAAAATGAAATCCCCAACCAAATCCGTTCATAAACTACGGAAGTAATGCAAGTGGCTCCTTCAAGCCACTTTTCCCCTAACTGTTTCTTAGCGGCATTCATCGCTAAATATCACCTATAATTTGTGAAAAGTTTCATGGTTATTGTGACTAACTACATTTTCAAGAACAAATATTATTGTTAAAGTAATATTCATATTTTACCTTCTGCCAGTCATCAACTGTTAAATCACCTTTCTTTCATTAATTTAGTTGATTTTGGCTTTTTTGCCGGGCGTCTATATTTCTTATTGGCCTCATATATCCTTCGTCGTAATGTCATCTGGGGTATTGCTACTCCTTGATCCTTTAACTCTTTTAACATCGTTCGGGCAGACACTCTCCGTTGTTATAGCGTTGTTGTCGTTGTTGTTGCTGTTGTAATTTGTGGTCATGCTCTGTCAGAAATCTTCCTTTTTCCACTGCTATTTTACTTTTGACTTCTCTTCTCCGAGATCAGGTACGAATTTTTTAAAAGTGGAAAAAGTCGTTAAATATTTTATTTGATTACTTCTTTACTTATTTTCACCGACAGCTGTTCAGGAAGCAAGACAAATTTTAAAAAATAATTAGTATAATAAAGGAAACTAAGCTCACATATTTAACAGCAAAATGCTATTAGTAAAAAAATAAATATAAACCCTTTTATCACAAACTATGTTTTGAAATAAACAAAACATTAAAACTGATCAAATTGTATGCATTTCACAATTTATTTATCAAAGATGTACGATATGTTTCCAATAACCCAAAACGAAATCAATCTTGAAATACTTTGAAAGCAGTTTTATGCAGAAGAAATGCTGTCCATGCTGCCATACTTACTACTATTTTGGGTTTATTGTTCAAATATAGTTCAGTGAATAGTTCTTTAACAAGTTTCAATTTATTCTATAGTTAGAATAATTTTAATTTTTGAAATACTAAACGTACACACATGTGGCCAAGGTCGTGAAGAGGTAAATTACTACAAAAGTTTGTGTGTTTTTTTGTGTAGAAAATTTCAAATGAAGCTTGTTAAAAGTCGTATCAGACATAAACACTTCTATCTATCTTCGAAACCGCCAAGCTTCTATCGCCAAGCCAGGCATTCATCATCTGTTGGATAGATGCCAAAATACCGAAAATTTCGATCATTGCTCTTTATAAGAAGTATCTTTTCCATAAAGTTGAATTTGACCATAAAAAGCCTATTTACTACTTGCACACCATTATATCGACGGGAACCGTCTTGATAGAGGTCGTAAACGGAGTAATTGTTTGTTAAAGCCGTTCTCCAATGCACGGACCAGCCAACTAAAGTTCTGAACTGAGGAAATTATCATGTAAAACACATATCCTTGCCTGTAGTTGTGCTGAAAAATGCTACAAAACCATCTTCAAGGTATGATAATCTTTTTATCCCAAGCGCCATTTTAGGCTTGATGAGCGTCATAACGTAGGTTTCACTTACATTTAATTTTGCATTGGAGAACGGCGCTTAGCTTGAACCAGTCTTGCTTTTGGGAAATCTGTTTTTTTTTAGAAAATTTCATTAAAATGTATTTTAGTTTCTGGTTTCATAAATTGAAGATTAAGTTGTACATACATATATCATACTCAAAGTATTTTCCTGAATTTGGGGGCTACAGTAGATATCCAGATATTTTCTAACTATTACATCTTTTAAAACTGTACAATATCAGTTATTTTGTACTCTTCAAAAACATGAGGTGGTGGATAACTTCTTTTATGAATTCGTAATTTACGGAATAAATCCAGTAGAAATGTAGTATTACTTACTGTTTATCCATAAAATTATGGTAAATCAATGTAATCTTGAAATTGTGAAGAAAATAAAATGCATCTTCTAAAGGAAGTGGGAATATTAAAAATTATTGAAAATATAATACGATTAACCAATATTCATACACATATATTCTTTGTACTTATTTGAATATGGCATTCAAACAAAAATCAGTCTTCAGTCTTTTCCATAAATTTAAAACCACTCTTTCTGTTTCAATATGAGTTGCGTTCATTGGTGTGCTTTTGAAAACTTAGGAATTATGTCTAATTCTGTTAAAATTAAAATTTAAATGTTCCCGAAAGTATAGTTGAGCGTTACAAGATTTTCTCGGATTCTTTGATTCCAATGCCAAGCCAACCTTCACCGACGGTGTCCCTGAAAAGAATGAAGACAGGACTTGGCTGCTCCTCTATTTATGAGCTGGCCACTCACAGCCAGGAAAGAATCCCGATCCAGGCTGCCCGTGGGGAGCAAATTCAAATCTCCCGAGGTCTAGAAAGGATCGTTTGTTATATTGCTGCCGATCTGCCAGTGCGCATGACTGCGCTTGGCGCTGATGTAGTGAGAATGGAGGACTTCAATTCTCAATTCCTATCTGGTGTTCTTAGTTTCGCCAGGACGACTACAATACAAAGTTCGGATAGGGTAGGGGCGAGTGCGAAGGACCTTGGTCTGAGCGGTTGAGGCAGTCGCCTCCCCCTTGCATTTACTAATAATAATAACTAATAATTACTGATACCTAAATATTCATTTTGGCAGGTGCACAGCGCGACGTAAGATTGCTTATGACTTCTCCTTGCTATCACATCTCCAAATAACGACCACATATCCTCCAGTTGATGTTGAATCTCCATGGTCTCTAAAGGTGGTCCCTTTGCTCCAAACGGTTTTGATTTTTTGGTTTATAATTTTCAAGCGAGTTCTGGACAGGAAGAACGAAATAGAAATATTTTCTGGAGGGTACTGCGGAGGACATTTCTTCTTAGCATTAATCCACAATTCATTCAGCTCCTCCTCGGTCCCCAGTTATAAGCAGATGAGGTCAAAACTTAATTAGGTGATAGACAGAGTTGGAGGCTTCAGGGATTAACCTATCACCTAATTTAGTTTCCCTAGCTGGAAGTCTTCATGTGTTGCAGGGCTGTGGATAGTAATTTCCTATCCTCCCTCGTTATGGTTTTGCAATTTCTTTCATTTTCTTCAATTGGCTTGCTCTTATTCATAATTTTAACTATTTGTAGCACCACAGGGTGTGATACTCCTTCTCTTCGAGCAATTTCTCGCGCAGAATGTTGCCCTAGTTGAAGAAGAGCACAAATATTCGTCTTTTTCATTGGAGAAGAATCGGCTTTTCTTCCCATTCTGAAAAATAAACAATTCTAGTAAAAACTTGGACCATGTTATCAATTAACTCTGAAAAAGTTAAGTAAAAAAACGCAAATCTTCCAGAGGAGACACTGGCGATCCTCCCAACAAACCACAAACAATTATTCGCTGAACTTATTTATTTACAAAGGCACACTTTATTTAATGTGTTGTAGATTGACTTGGCCATCCCACTAAACAATCTAATTTAGTATAGTATGCATAACTTATGAGATGCATTGTATTTTCATGTTATTTCAAGTTATGTTTTTGGTGGCGTAAAGTTTCTTTTCAATGCAATGTGAGTCAAAAGTGAGGGTACTCCTCAAAAAAACTCATTTTAGCTTACTTAAGTAAAACTACTAGATTCTACTTGTGTAGAGGTAATATACTCTAGTTCTCATTCACCATTTATAATTGTGAAGCGTCAGTTATATTTGAATGAAAATAACTAATCATTGTTGCTTAACTTACACTCTTTCCAATTTCATGCGTGAATTGTATTAAATGAAAATAATTAATACTTGCTGCCTAGGTGATTCAATCTAGCCCTCCACAATATTTGCTGATGCTGCAGCCGTCTCTGGTATTTCTTCTAGGTGATTGTCCAATAAGTGAGGTGATTTAAGTCGACCTAATGAAATAGTCTTAGGTTGATCTTCAATGGTAACGTCAAGGAGTTTCTGCGTCCTGGATGGTACTGGAAATGGGCCGTCGAATGGTTGTTGCAGCGGGCGTTTTTACGGCACCGTTTCGTGCAAAAACATTGGTAGAAGTTGCTAGGTCTTTATTTGTCACAACTGAAAACAATCCTTACTCCATACTCCATAAAAAACCAAACAGGAATGAGCAAGAGTTCGTTTTGTTATGACTTAAAACAAATAACCTAATTCAATTAGGTTAGTGCATAACTGCCTTCCCTTGAATCTAATATATCATTTATAAAAATGATCACCCCTCCCTAGAAAGGCCTGACCACAATTCTCCCTCGGGCGTAGGTTCCGGGTACCCCTGTAACTTGAACAAGCTATTTTTCATGGGAAAAATAAGTTAGTTGCATTTTAATATTTTCATTATTTATTTCTTCATAATTTTTTAAAAATGTAGGTATTATGTGAGTTTTTTTCACATTGTATCCGGCTTTGGGTTTTGCAGGAAATTTTGCAGGAAATTTTGCATTGAATTGAAATTTTATATACCGTCACGCATATAAAGATTTTCTATTTTGAGAAAATAATATAGCTGCCTGGAATTTGTACCCACTTTGTGTCAAAACCTTAATGTGTTTTCACCCCCAGAGCCATAGTGACCATACATCTTCCTCGTTCTTGAGGAGCTTAATTGGCCTACTCTTCTTATGTCTCGCACTGTAAGCACCTTCCCAATCTTTGTTGACACTGTTGAAAAGCCAGTTTCATCCATATTCCAAATGTCCACTGGTTGAAGTGTATGCTGCGTCAAAACCAAATCCCGATTGGGGAAAAAAAGCTCCACATTTTCTTTGCAAAACGATTTTGCCCTTTTAGTGATTAAGGTATTTCACAACTATATTTCAATTGAACTCAATTATTAAATATTTACAATAATGGAAAAATGTCCCCTTTTCAGCGAGCAGGCGGAAAACTCTACTAAATTTTTATTCTGTTCGGGCTACTCTTATTTCCCCACTACTACGATTGCTTAATCAAGCAAAGTAAGGAAATCACAGTAGTTCGTCTTCTTGATGTCGCACTCATCACGCCACACCCTATTTAAGCTACATAGTTCGTTCGGGCGTGCGCAGTGTGAGAGATTGTCGGAATCCCAGTTTGAAGGATAATTAGCGTTGATTTTTTTTAGCAAATTGATATGCAAATTGGTATTGGTAACTGCCTCAATTCAAGGATGCTCAGGCCATAGTAATGACCACTGCATTTTTTCACATACCCGACCAACGCTTCTTCTTGTTCTGGCGAAAAAAATTGCTCCACAGAACACGCAGCGTATGTTCCAAGTCGTTGTATGGATTTCATTAGTTCTTCATCACCGATGATGGAAAGGTCTTCGTAAACTGACGACACGTTCTTCAAATATCGCCGCAAAGTCGTTTGATCCGTACCTCTTCTTCATTTAGATAACGAAAATCGTTCTATCCTTTTTATTTTTCTTGAGCTTAAGGCGCAAAGATATTTGTTGTGGTTTTCCGGTTTTTCGTGGTACTCACTGTATATACACAAACTCAATCTACAATCCATGTACCTATATTTGTTTATAATAAAATACCAAAAAATAACTTAAATGAAGCAACATTTTTACTTTTTAGTGCCAAAAATTTTAAATCAATGTACCGGTGTGTGTTGGTTTCGGCGACTGTCAAAGTTTTGTGGGTGACGGGAAATCAGTTTTGCTATTTAAAAATGAAATCCCCAACCAAATCCGTTCATAAACTACGGAAGTAATGCAAGTGGCTCCTTCAAGCCACTTTTCCCCTAACTGTTTCTTAGCGGCATTCATCGCTAAATATCACCTATAATTTGTGAAAAGTTTCATGGTTATTGTGACTAACTACATTTTCAAGAACAAATATTATTATTAAAGTAATATTCATATTTTACCTTCTGCCAGTCATCAACTGTTAAATCACCTTTCTTTCATTAATTTAGTTGATTTTGGCTTTTTTGCCGGGCGTCTATATTTCTTATTGGCCTCATATATCCTTCGTCGTAATGTCATCTGGGGTATTGCTACTCCTTGATCCTTTAACTCTTTTAACATCGTTCGGGCAGACACTCTCCGTTGTTATAGCGTTGTTGTCGTTGTTGTTGCTGTTGTAATTTGTGGTCATGCTCTGTCAGAAATCTTCCTTTTTCCACTGCTATTTTACTTTTGACTTCTCTTCTCCGAGATCAGGTACGAATTTTTTAAAAGTGGAAAAAGTCGTTAAATATTTTATTTGATTACTTCTTTACTTATTTTCACCGACAGCTGTTCAGGAAGCAAGACAAATTTTAAAAAATAATTAGTATAATAAAGGAAACTAAGCTCACATATTTAACAGCAAAATGCTATTAGTAAAAAAATAAATATAAACCCTTTTATCACAAACTATGTTTTGAAATAAACAAAACATTAAAACTGATCAAATTGTATGCATTTCACAATTTATTTATCAAAGATGTACGATATGTTTCCAATAACCCAAAACGAAATCAATCTTGAAATACTTTGAAAGCAGTTTTATGCAGAAGAAATGCTGTCCATGCTGCCATACTTACTACTATTTTGGGTTTATTGTTCAAATATGGTTCAGTGAATAGTTCTTTAACAAGTTTCAATTTATTCTATAGTTAGAATAATTTTAATTTTTGAAACACTAAACGTACACACATGTGGGTGGCCAAGGTCGTGAAGAGGTTAATAAATTACTACAAAAGTTTGTGTGTTTTTTGTGTAGAAAATTTCAAATGAAGCTTGTTAAAAGTCGTATCAGACATAAACACTTCTATCTATCTTCGAAACCGCCAAGCTTCTATCGCCAAGCCAGGCATTCATCATCTGTTGGGCAAATGCCAAAATACCGAAAATTTCGATCATTGATTAAAGTTGAATTCGACCATAAAAAGCCTATTTACTACTTGCACACCATTATATCGACGGGAACCGTCTTGATAGAGGTCGTAAACGGAGTAATTGTTTGTTAAAGCCGTTCTCCAATGCACGGACCAGCCAACTAAAGTTCTGAACTGAGGAAATTATCATGTAAAACACATATCCTTGCCTGTAGTTGTGCTGAAAAATGCTACAAAACCATCGTCAAGGTATGATAATCTTTTTATCCCAAGCGCCATTTTAGGCTTGATGAGCGTCATAACGTAGGTTTCACTTACATTTAATTTTGCATTGGAGAACGGCGCTTAGCTTGAACCAGTCTTGCTTTTGGGAATTTTTGTTTGTTTTTTAGAGAATTTCATTAAAATGTATTTTAGTTTCTGGTTTCATAAATTGAAGAATAAGTTGTACATACATATACATATCCTTGATTAGTTGTTTTTTCATTTTTATTGCACATATATTTTTTCTAATCTATGCTTCCACGCCAAATTTGGGATAAGTAGACAAAAATCAAAATAAATTAAATTAAATTATATCTAACGAATGCACAAGGAAAATTAAATTGAGAAAAAAATGTGTATTATCAAACTATTAGATTAATACATTTATAAGAAATATTTGTCTGAGTCAATATCATTAAAAAATGTAACAATGTTATAATGTATCGATATTCTCTTATTATAAGTATATATTTTATATAATATTGTAATTTTGTATTTTTCATTATCAGTTAAGATTTTGTACCAAACGCACGAAAAGTTAAAACACACATCTAGATAACGTAAAAATATAATAAAAAATAATAATATAACGATCTTTCAATGTGGTCGCAAATCAAATAAATTGTTGAATTAAAAGTTTCTGTAAGGCCATTAAATAAAAAATTTGTTTATATTGTTCAACTATAGAATTTTTGAAGAAAAAAAAACTAGATTGAAAAATGTTTATTTTTTTCTTATTATTATAATACCACGTATAAAGAAAAGTAATTAAATAAAAAAATGTTTTTAATTAAGGAATACTCCAAATTAGTAAAAAAACATTGTATACAGTCTTCTATTTAAGTTGTTCTCACATTGTATATTGTAATTGGGTGGACTGGACACCCGTGAATTATTATAAATATAGTATAATTTGATTTTTAATGATTTTATATTTTTATTCCTATCCTCCGCTACTTCCATAGTCCTATCTAAAAGTTGTTATAAAAGTTAACAAATTTTGAACTCTAACCCCTTTGAATTATTTCTGGTCGACTGGCAGTGGCATATGTTATCGCATGGGTCACACTGACGCCACCGAGCCACTAATTGTAGAGTCGTCAGGAATTGTTGTTCCATATGGCACTTAGGCTTAATTAGACCCCTAACTGCGCTCCTTTGAGAAATTCCTCCGCAGAGGAAATTAGTTGTTGGTGCAACACCTGCTCCTTGTGTTGTGCTTGTTGTCTGTATCCCGACTGTTGCTGCACTGGCGTCCAAAAATTTGTCCTTCCGGAATTCGCAAGGCTCTTTGTGTAATATAACTATTATATAGTCATGTTGCAAGTGACAGGAGATCTTATTAAAATTTTACCATCCGCCAACATGAATTGAATTTTGGCCCGCGGCCGGGGATCGGTAAGGGGCAATCCCAGTAGTATGTTGTATGCATTGAGCGGCAGTTGGAGCGTCACACTCCTCCTTAATCGATAGCTGCACGCAATTGAGTGTGACGTCACGGCGTGCGTGTTCCCCGCGGTTATTCGATGTAACGAGAGTCCGTCAAAGGTGGATTCCGATGCATTGCATGCACCGAGCCCATTCATTCATGAATTCGAAAAGTTTTGACTTGCGCTGATAGTGACAAGATGCACGATGGGAAAATTATCGGCGGAAATACTTTGCGGCATTGTCGCGGGAACAGATAGAGGAGGCGCTTGGGGGGAGCCCAAGGGCGCTCCGTCTGGACGGTCAGCTAAAACCTAGGTGCAACAAGGTGAACAAGCGAGCCACAAAGGGTTTTTGCTTTATTTTGCTTTGGTTAGTTTAGTTTCTCACATTCTCGGACCCTTGGTTATTTTTGCCAAGTTTGAACCGATAACCGCCAGCGGACCGGTGAGAAAATGGTCCATGGGCATTACTTTTAGTACCTGAAGAACGCAATTAGCATACCGTGGAGTATTTCCTCGTATCAAAAGCTCTTTAAATTTTATGTCTTCATATGATGGAGGACAGAGGATCGGACATAGCAATCAGAGCTCATCGGGACCCACCTCGCGAACTGCTCACAGAATCTGCTGGTGGGGGCCCGCCGGTCATCGTCGAGCATAAACGAGGTCTCGGCAATCGATGCAAACCAGGGGTGCCCCGAATTACCCGCATTAAGTCAGAGAAACGCCCGGACTCTGTCTGTTATTGTCTCAAAGGCGTAAATTTGCTATAAAATCAGCGCTAGTAATCAAAGGGCGCTGCCGCGGTAATGTCATGTTATTACCCCGGGGACCAGTCGAGACAACTCACGATTTCTGCGGCTGATCCGCGAGGGCCTATGCTGCGCTATTCCGAACAGTGGCATAAAATAAACCAGTAGCAGCTCCTCCGGTCGTTGAGGATATTCGGGGCGATTCCACGTCCGCCAGCCCTTTTCCTTTTTGGGGTCGGAACTTCCTTGACGGGTTATGACGTGTAACGGTTGTACCGCCGCGGGCTGATCTACCAGCGCATCGAGTGCGGCTGCGCAAATGCATTAGAGAATTTTCTCGCGTAATTGAAACAAACCTGTGCCCTTCAGGCCGTTCCAGGACAGTCATCAAAATTTTTGAGATCAAGAAACGTTTTGTTGCGCCATTCCCTTGACGTTTTAATTATAAGATGAAAAAACAGACTCAATTGCAGTCCGCTCCTTCGAACGGGCAATTTCCTTCGACGGTCCACTTATGCTGTCAATCAAGGTAATCAGCTGTCGATCCGCTTGTAATTGCGAGGACGATTAAAATGCTGTTTTGCACGCCCCGGCCCCAGTTCCGAATGCAGTCCAGTGGGATGCTGCGGTACCTCCGCGAAAATGTTTAAATTGCGCACCAATTTGCTGATTGATTCCAGCGAATTGAACTGTGCGTCTGCGCGCTGTGGTATTAGGGGTGAAGGACACCCGCATTCTGAATGATCGACACACCGACGATCGTATCGTGTCTTACTGAGCTAAGTAAGGCTTTCAAATGCTACTCATATTAAGAAATATTTAAGTCCATTTCACCGGAAAAAGAAATATGGCTTAAGTATTGATTAAATTTTTTGAAATATATTATATACATATGTATATAAAATCGAAAATCGCAATTAAATCACTTCTCAAAGTGATTTGGTCCTGAGGTGGTTGTAATTGTAAATGTGGGCACCTTTTTAGATTCATGTACTGAATTAAATAAATCGATTGCTTTTAGAAATGATATCAAAGATAGTGATTCTGTATGACTAGAAGTATGCGAGTTATAGAATAAAAGTGTTGATTTTAATACCTTAACCCACGAAAAGCACCCTGTATATCGCAATAAGGATCAAATAAGATTATTCGTCTACTGTTATATTCCTTGAGTAAGTACTTTCGAAGTTCGTAATAATTTAATACAAATTTCAAGTCGCACTTTTCCAAATCTTATACGTCGATCTAAACTTCTTTGGTGTCCTCAAATAGAAAGTAGTTACCAAAAAAGTGCCGAAGACAACTTAATCGATTCACTAAAAATTTAGGTGGTATAAAAATATTGGTATATACTGTTGAAATGATAAAACAGCTTTATTCGTCGCATTAAAATTACTTAAGCCTGCTTTGAAATAAAGGATAATAGTCCCCAACGTGTCTAGAGTCTGTCTAGTCTGAAGGTTTAGTAATTACGATAGATTTTACATAGATTTTTTACTTCGGCACTGCTCGGTATACTAATTATTTAGTTTATCGCCAATTTGAAAATTTTTCGTGAATCAATTTAATTTTAAAATTATACGGAGAAAATTGCAGACAGACTTAGGACCTTGTTTTGAAATATGTAGTGACATCAGTGGAAACTTTTGACATTTTTTTGGTATGATAGTTGATCCGTACTGGATGCTTCGAACTCATCTAACTATTCTTAAAATATTGCAAAACTTTAATCAAAATACATCGCGTTACCAATTTAAAATTTATTATGAAAGATAACAATTTTTATATTTCGAATACATTTGAATTCATTATTTAAATTTAATCAAAGCAAAAACATCTCTTTTTTGTATTTTAAAGTAGAAAATGTTGTAACAAATTAAAAAAGATATATAATATTCAAAAATCATTATTTTTTCCTTTAAGAAAAACATTTTTTTAAAATGTTCATGGAATGCTCAATATTGATTGAATGTAAATTATATATCCATCTAAATTAGATTCTTGCCTTAAAGAATTTAAAAAATAATTGCATAATTATAGACCATGAATTTGTTTATTCTAGAAAATTCAAAAAAAAAACACTCAAAAGTAAAACTAAATGATAAATTTCCAAAAAATCATCTAAGGCGGCATAATAAAATTCATAAAATCCCCTTAATATGAGGAATTAGCGATAATCCACCCGTTGGAGAACATCTTTACGATGCTGGTACGCGGTCAAGAATCCCCGGGGCCTGTCAACAAATGATTTATGCGGCTTCCCACAGTATATCATAATTAATCGCTGTTTGAGACCCACAAAGTGACCGCTTTAATTGCCACGAATTAAATTGGACGGCACATACCCCATAGTGGCGATAGTCCGCGGCGGCAATGTCGCTAGAATCAGAGACAGACGCCTCCGACTCGAACATCTGAGGCGGGCTTCCGACAAAACGACCGTGGACCGCGAGACCGCGAAACCGCGAGATCGCGTCAAATGAGAAAGATGCCCTGCAAAGCATCAACTTAATTAGCGTACGGAGGCTCTGAACGGTCTCGCGAGGACAGCGCAGTGACTCTAAACACTGAAAATATACGGGGGGGCATAGGGCTACCGTGCGGGCCGGTCATTCCGGCGAAGGACATTTGCATACGAAATTACAGGAAAGCGGGGCAGTGTATGATTTTCCTGAAAAATTCTCATTTACCTGAAGTAAGTTGAGCCAACAACTGGCCGCCGACGGTGGATAGATACGTTTTTGAAGTCGTCGAAGGAAATCAGAAATTTTAAAGGTAAAAGAAAATTCCGCGGCGTCGTCCCCCAAATTACGGTGTTTCCCCCCAGGGGTCAGGTTGGCCCGCAACTACCGTAATAGAGCACTGTCTGTATACCGGTCCAGTCTGCAATTTGCAGCGGAAAATATTAATTTTAACAGCACTTTATGTAATGAGCCGCCCCGCGAGCTAGGGCCGACCGCCGCTGAATTGGTACCTACCGGGTCCAGCTCACGGTGCGCCGGAGCCCCTCGGATCGACCGAGGAGCTCTCCTGCAGCCTGTAATCCGCCGGTCAGCGCCTAATGACAACAATTTGTCAAAGTGTTTATGCGTAGTTATGATTGGTATTTTGCAGGTAAATATCCCCGGCCTTTATAGCGCATAATGTAATGGACCTGTAAACACCATCATCGCGGGCCTCCCGAGCCCGCGGGCTCCCCAAAGACCATCAATCCGGATGCTGGGTCCTCGCCAACTGATAATATGTTTTGCGACAATATCGGCGCTGCAGTTTATTGGACACTCGCGTCCGACCCATCCAGGAATTTATATTCTGCGAAACGATTTTTATACTCACATAGTATTATCAGTTATTGGCTTCTGATACTCACTATACGAGTTTAATGATAATTGTTATTGTAGGTGAAGCGTTTTAGTTGCGGTTTTAGAATATCTCATACGAATATAACTGATTTAAAACTAAATTGAAAAAACAATACCTTTAAGAATCTGTATTGAATCACACAGTAATAAGATTTCCTGGAATTACTCGCGATTTGTTTTCTACTTTATTCGTTAAAAAAATCGCTTGAGTATACTTTTCACACTAAAACAGGGATTTAACACTAAGGGCCTCTTTCACGAACTCCGAGTAAAGTAGCAAGTAGGCTAACCACCAGTTAAAGTAACCAGTAACTATGCCTACGAATTTCACAATCATCGAGTAACAATAGCCGTTGAATAAAGTAGCCCGTAACTTACTTGCCAGTCCGTCTGCCAAGTAGCGTATTTAACTGATGAGTAATAGTTGTCATTTGTGTATTATTAAATATTTATCCATGAATATTTTTAATCATCGCAACACGAAAATTAATAATACGCGATTCAAAACTCTAAAACTGAACGTAATACTGAACGAATTAAGGCCTGGTTTCTTACGATATTTCACTTAATGAATAAGTCGTTACTTGATACCATGATTTCGTTTGTGAAATTGATAGAAGTTACCCGTGACTTTTACTTGCCAATTAGCGTTACTTGAAAAGTAACTAATCAACACTTTACTTGAAGTTCGTGAAAGAGGCCCTAAAGCTAATAATTATAATTTTTAATGTTATAGGTTAAAATTTATGCTAACATTTATTAAGATTCATAATTGCGACATATTTAGAAATCGTTTTCAATTTTTCATTATTATTCCAACTTTAAAGGTACATTACATTAAAGGCGTGAAAAATGAGTGAAATTACATGTTTGAGTGTTGGTAGTTTTAGTGTTAATATAGAACTTCCAGCACTCAAACGTGTAATTTACTCATTTTCTGCGCCTTTTATGTACCTTCTAATTAGGATTAAAAATTATAAATTAAAAACTACCTGAATATATCGTAATTATGAATCTTAATAAATGTTGGCATAAATCTTAACCTATAACTTTAACACTAAACCTACCAGCACTCAAACATCACTCAAATATGTAATTTCACTCATTTCGTGTCTTTAATGTAATTTCCTTTCAAAATTGTAATAATAATGATAATTTAAAAACGATTTCTAAATATGTGGCAATTATGAATTGTAATGAATGTTGACTTAAATCTTAACCTATAACTTTACTAAATATTAGAATTCACTCAAGGTAGAAATTAAGTACCGGTCAATTTGACTGGTCTTGGTAGATTTAGTGTTAAAAATTATAAATCATTCAAGGAAAAAATTGATTACCCGTTTAGGTAGTTCTAGTAGTTAAATAATATTTTTTGATTTATCTAAATTTCCTTTTTTCTCGACATCTCAATTTTGTACGACATAAAAGTACGTCCGCATATCTAATTTGATATTAATAGAATATTAATAAGTGTATAAATGAGTATGACTGTGTGACACACATAATTTACATACATTACAAATAGACTGAAAAAGTTGGCTACAAAACTCTAATTGCATTAAATTGCTTTTTCCCCGATATAAATCTGAATTTCATTTTTATTTTTCATTCAATTAATCATCCAAAACATTTTAGGCAAACTGAATCCTGGCAATTTACTTAATTACAAAACCTTAATCAAGTATAGTATTTAATGATACAATTGAGACTTTTTGAAATGTTGATGCCAACTTTTTTCTAAAATAAGTTTAATATTCTTAAAATTCGTTTGCACATACAACATTTCTGTGAACATCACAAGAAGGTTGCTTATCAAGTTTCATACTTTTTAAAAATTAACTACGATTAAATATTGAGGAAAATCGATTTAAGGGTTTATATTTACTGTGTATGTATAGAAATGTAGGTTTTCTTTAAAAAAAAAAAACAGAAACTGATTTTATCATTCAAAAATTATTTTTACAGAAGATAGTATGAAAAGAAAATTATATTGCGCAACTTCGCCGTATTTGAGCCATATTTTTTCAAAAATGTTTACTGTCTTAGGAGCTACGAGTAGTAATGTTTTTGAGTTTTAGCAGAACGAGGAATCGTTCGTATCAGCGGATCAATTAAATCTAATTTGCGACAGCAGGCCGCATGAGTTCGATGGGAGCGGAATCCTCGAGTCAGGTTGGCTGGTGCAGTGGCGGCGGCAGTTCAATTATCTCACAAAATTTACAAAGGACGCCCTTTTGACCCGCTTCACATTTGTAATGCAACGCCGGGTTAATCTGTATCGCTAATTGATCTCAGAGCCAGCGAAATTTCCTCCAGATAGATGCACCTTTGGACGGCGGCTCAGCCTGGACCAGCTGAGGCTGGTTCGCGATTCGCGCAGCGGACTCCCAGCATCCAGAGGGAGGGGGCGCGTAGTCTCATCAGATATTTCAGGTATTTCGCAATTATTTACGAGGCATTGTGTTCGCCTGGATCTCATAGACCAGAGCTGGCAACGAGCCGGCCAGATCCGCGTCTGATACAGATGCTCTGGCCATTTCCATCGCGCGGCACAAAACTGTACGCAGGCCGCGATCAGCCGCGCGATTAGCCGCTCTAAAGCTCTTCCTCCTTCGATCGCGCGCGCAGATCATACCCGCGAATGAATTTACTTACCTGTGTACCTGCGCACCCCTTTTGGGCTGCGCGATTTATCGAAATCACTGCAAAGATGCGACGCTTCCTTTCCATCATCCGACACTTCGTGAGGAGACTCCCCGGGCCTCGTCTTCAGATCTTTCGAAGTAGAGGCTGCGGTCGATCCAGCATCCGAATTCTGGGGGAGTGGGTCAAGATGTTCAGAAGTCAGTCAGCTGATACACATATACTTACGTATACATACATATATAAAACATGTAAGTAAAAATACTTTTCTAAAAAAAATTAAAAAAAAAAATACGGGTCGAATTGATAACCTCCTTTTTTTCGAAGTCTGTTAATAATATAACCTATTGGCAATCTAGAGCCAATATATGGTAACTCCGTCTGAAGCGTGTCGTAGTCCTAGCGACGTGGTTTCTGGTTTTTGTTTAAAACCATAAATTTCCGTAAAGTGAAGCTACTTGGACACATTTTTCGCACATTTGTTGCGATAAAAAGATTTTTTTTTGAGATAGGACAATGAAAAATTACTTAGTATAACAACCTCACTTTAAGAAATACACACATATCTACCATTAAAAATTAAAAAATCATCCACTAACTGAAAAAAACATATTATAAGTTGGTGTCCAAATAGCCCCTTGGTTGGGGTTACTTGAACACTAAAAAATTTTTCAGTATAAATCGCGCGGTAAGCGTTATAGATGATCAAATGACGCCGTAAAATAAAACTAAGGGATAAAATAATGTCTTCTTTTTAAAGTTGTAAGTAAATTGGACTAAAATCAATGAAAAAACAATCTGGTCCCGGGATGTTGTCTTTGCACACCCTGACCGTTTTACCCTGTTTATCCAGGTATTTTATATCTCCAATATCTGGCTTGGTTAATAAGAACCCCCAATTTGGCACAACGCCAAGGGTACCGGAAATCAACTGCGCCTCACTCTTACTGATAACAGTTGGATGTCCAACAGGTCCCTGATTTCTTCCAAGTATCTTCCGAACCAGCGTTGGCCGGGGCAGTTTGAAGGTTTCCGCGGCCATTTTTGTCGATATACCCCCACGAACTGCGTGCATGGGGTTTTCCAAGTCTTCGTGCTTGTAATTTGAATAGGTCTTATATCCTGGAGTCTTAGTACGTAAGTACGAACCATTTTTAATTACATACTACTTGTATCAACATGAACCAAAACACAACTAAACAAAAACGTAATGCAGTGACAACTGAACGTAAAACAGAATGAACATGTCAACCTGTGTTCAGGTACCCCCCTTTAGGGCTAGTCTTCGGAAACTCGTGACATACAGAATTTCTATGTCCTTTCGAGGTCACTAAGAACCAAGGGTAATAGGACGTTTAACGTGAGAACCTCCAGGACTTCTTTTGGTGACCAAAACATTTTTAATCTGTTTTCCGCGGTTGCCAACTCCCTCTAGGGTTTGGAGTTCTTTGATTTATTAGAAGCTTTGTTCAAAACGTCTCTCAATCGCGTCATATTTTGTTTATTCCAACATCTTGAATGATCGTTAAAAAAACAAGAGGCCAAGAAGATTATATACAATCTCTTTGTTGGTATTTACAACCTAACGGTACTTAAAACTAAACACACACATAAACAATTTGTGAACAAAGAGGCGATAAAGGTATAGAAATTCGATTTAAAAATTAACTGATTAAATTAAATATTTCTCCATTTATTATTTATTATTTTGCTTATAATAAAAAAAAAAGACATCAGTTTTATTCCTATTTTTATTTAAGGAATGACCAAATAATTCTTATACCTTCTCACAATATAAAAAAAATCATTACTGGTTGCTTGATAAGGTACTGATACACATTAGAATTTTCAAAAAATCAATCTTTTTTATCTTTCAATGCCTTAGACCTCCATAGATCCCCTCCTAAAAATATAAGATATAAAAATAACGAAATATTGTTCTCTTTGATGTGAGACAAAATAGAAAGGAAAAGGCGGAGTGCGAAAACATAAAAAATTTGAATAGGTAATATTTGAATAACTTCAAAGTAAGTTTAATTTTTAGTTTTAATTTTTAATTGTACTAATATGTTTTATCTAGAGTTAGGGCCCTGTTTGATTGCAACTACTTGCTCCAGCGGTCTGCAGGCCTGCTTATGATCGTAAAACCTGTGATACACATAGGGTAAGTTAATTTGAACCCCCTGACACACATACACTATCGCGCGTAAGTATTTGCCCATCCTATATTTGATAGATTTTACTAAGGAATCAAACTGTGATTCAACTATTATAATTTTAATTAACACGTTATTTCAAATAACGATAACAATAAAACAAAAGATGCTTCTAACGAATGTTATCTACTTAAATTTTTGATTCATCAATGTAACCACTCTTTGACTTGATAACTGCCAAGCAAAGTTTGGGTATGCTCCCTATCAGCTTTGACAAATGTTCGTTGTCAATTTTACGCTTTGTAAGATGTTTAGTCGAAGTTGGCTACTGTTTCCTTACTTGATGTCCAATTTATGGCACAACAACTCAATAGGGTTAAGATCCTGTCACTGGAGGAGTCCAAATCATTATTTTGAGCACTCTTACTAGTTAGATTCCGGGAAAGGAACAAAATATAAATATCATGAAGAAAAATGCCAGAATTTTGGTTTTTTATCATAAATAAAGTATTATAATCCAGGATAAATTTGATGCGACTTAAATATTTCATCTGATTAATTTCAATCCAATTATTGTATTAAAGAGCTGTTTTAAATTAAATATTAATATTTTATTAAAATTTAAACTATATAATGTTGAACAATTCTGAAATTGTTTAATCTTCATAACAATGTGTTTAAATTTACTCTCCAGATGAAATTTAAAAATTTAATTGTGTTAAATTTTTAATTAAAATCTTTTGAAAATTAATTCTATTGAAATTCATATTGCCATTTCTTCATACTAAACTTTGTGAATATTAATTATGTTGAATATTAAACATTTAAGAAGTTTGAATTTAAATACAGGTGGTTAAATTTAGTTGCCTGTTGAAATTTACTACAATAATTATAGGTAATTAGTTGCCTTCATTAATTGAAGTAATATTCAAAAAATATTTTTTAGAGTGTAGGTAGATTTTGGTAATGTTTTTTTACATTATTTAAAGTGGGCAAATACTTATAAGAGGTAAACTTGACAATTTTTGAGATTTTGTGCAAATTTACAGGATTCGCGTTTAAAATGAGTACAAAAGGGGTTTTTAATAAAGGAGTAATTGAAATTGTGCAGCAATTTTTAGGGTTGCTCAAATACCTCGAAATTACTCGCTTGTTTTGATGGGTATTCTCAAAATTACGGGGGTATTCTAGTGACGGATATTGAGTTAAAAGGGGGTGATTTAAATATTTGGTAAAGTTTATCCTATATGTATGTATCATAAGTAAATACAAACTCGAATCCCTAAAACCGAAGTGCGAATATTTTAACCCTAGAAAGATAATCATATTCAGATGTGCGTAAAAGATAATCATGTGTAAAATTGACGTATGAGTTTTAAATAGCTGTAATGTTATATTTTATTTATTTATTTGAATAAACCAATCAGTATTATGTTTTTACACGCAGATGAAATAATAAATGCCACAATTTATGTTATATTTATTTGTTATATAAACAAAATAGGGACGGATGCGGACTATTTAGAACGACAGAGCAATATTTCGAACAAGCATACGTCAATTTTACGCAGATTATCTTTGTAGGGTTAAAGGGTAAATGAATTAGTTGAGAATATAATTATAATTATAAATTAGTTCAGGTATATTTTCAGTGATTGAAGCCCCAGGTAGCACCTGTAGCAAACCGGAAGGTATCCGTTTTGAGGAAATAAAAAAAAATAAATAATAATAAAAATCAAGAGATCATCCCACATGCCATTGTTGCCCTCGAGCACCCCCGCGCTCTGATCGAGATCCCGGCAAAATCAAGCATCGTGAAAATTTATTTCAGCTAATCACCTGGAATCACCTGGAATCACCTGTGGAACAATGGGATTCCGTGACTCGCACTCGGTGCGGCATGCAAACGATGGCGCGCAGGCAGGCGGCACCTCGGGAGGAATTGGCCCGGCCGTCGACGCCGAGACGTGTGCACCTGAATGGGGTATGAACAGGTAAGGGCACGCACATTACCGTTACTCTAGGTGCCGACACAGAGCGCAACAGCTACATCATAGGCTGCACGGCCCTCTGACGTCACACCTGGCTGAAGGAGCTCGCCATTGCGTTTTTTTTAGTGTTATTTTGTTGTTACGTTTTATTTATTTATTTTGTTGTTGTTGTTTTTTGTATTTGTTGTTGTTGTTGTTGTTGTTGTAGAGTGTGTCTGGCCGTTTGGGACGAATGCGGGCGGAGTGTGTCCCAGGTCCCAGCGGCCGGCGACGGCGGCGCCACCGTCACACAGGGAGCCGCCGCCGCCGCCGCCGGGCTTGGGGATGAGCGTGGCGTGGCGTGCTGTCGTGCCGCTGACATGCCCGGGGAGAATAAAGAGCCTCCTCGCAAACTTTACAATGTCACACCTGGCAGGTGAGCAGCCCGCTTCAACTGACGTGACAGAAGTTTGCTGCAACTCGATACGATACGGAAACGAATCAGTGAGCACGCACATTACTTGCTCGGTTCGTGCCATTAGCGTTGCATGCCGCCCGGCGATGGGTTTCGGTGTAAATTACCCGGCCATTAGGAGGCTGAGGCGGCTATTTGAGAGGTGTGAAGCGCCCCCCCCCCCCTCCCCTCCCCCAATTCCCGGTCGCGGTCCCGGCTCCTTGAGTTCGATCCGTCTCTCAATGGGAACCGGACAGGACCTAGTATCAGATCCCAGTCCCGAACCCGTAGAGAGGTGCCTCGGAATCGGGCTCAGGTCCCCGGGACCTTCTAACAAAATCAATTAAGAGCGCGTCGCGCTAATGCAATGCAAATTAATGCGACCGCGCGGGATCCCGCGAAGATGACTTAATTACCAAAGCACAAAGTGATGTCTATCATGGAATGCTTCGTGCTTAGTTAGATTCGGCGGGATAAACCCACTCCGGCGATAGGGGCCAAGTGCGCAACGCATAAATTAGACCTGCAGCCGCCGTCTCCTTGTATCAAAATCTGTCAGAGTCCTTTTGATCTTGGCCTGGAATGAGGGAAGGGTCTACAAACTCTCCAGGTATTTGTTTTATTTATTTTCCTGATTATTTTAATTCTTTTACTTTATATCCCATTCGGTGGCTACCTGGGGGCAGTTGACCGGACAGGACGCTTCACACCTTCGTATAGAGTTGAGTGTACCGCCGCCGCTTGGCCTCTGCTCTGACGTTGTATCGATTAAACAGTCGCGATTTAGTTGAAGGGTCGACATTCGACAATTATGCCATTATGCGACGCTGCTGATAAAGTTTGCTCCAAGAAAACACCTGCCATTTAACTTACCCTCGTTAGCAGCCGGTGCATGACCCACCCGTTACGGTCAATGAGCTGTTAAGGGAGCGCGATGTCCGTGGAAACAACTACCCCCCGTGCTACTGCTTTGATTTTTAAGAATAAAATGAAACGAATAGTAGTTAAAAATAAGCGTGAATTAGAAAAAAACATTTCAAATAATATAACCTCTAACTTCTAAACGATTAAAAAAGAAAAGATTATATACTACAAGAAAAAGGTTCAACAATAAGAAAGAATATGCAACTTTTTAAACCCGAAACCGGTGGATATTTTACGAAGATTTTTGATGCGTTGTCAGGTTTGTGAGATTTTACAACTTAATAAGATAATTTTTCTGCAGAAAACCACTCGGTCGGGTAAGTAAAGAGTTTTATTTTCGTCTCCATTTTTCATGCAGCGAAGATACCCTTAAACTTTTACACAATCTAAAATTATAATACCTGCAATTTGAGATATTAGTGCGGAAGCAGAGTTATCATAAAGATAAATCTTTCCAATTTTAAATTAAAAATACAACAACAACAAAAAAACTAGTATTCTTATTTTATACTTAAGTATATTATTAAGAAAATAGTATTTTAGTCTCGTTAAAGCATCTTGAAAATTGTCACAGAAAAAACGACATTAAAATCTCTCTAACAAGAAATTTTTGGTTTTGCATCTTAAGTATGCAAAATCAAATAAATTTCAATATCAATTTTGAAAAACTTCTACAAATTTAAAAATTTATTGAATCACTTAGTGAAATTGACTAGAATGATCTGATATGAAAATAAAATTTATCCCACATACAATTTTTTCAAACGTCTTAAAAGTCAAATTTTCTTCACTATAAGATAATACGAATTTTTTAATAGTAACAGAACAAAAGTAGTTTATTTGAAAATACAAAATCACTGCTAGAGAATTAGAGCAGAAAACTAGAGAGCGTGAAATACTGAATTCGTTATGCTAAATTGTTTTTGAATTAAATTTGAAATGTTCGCGGTTTGATATATTGTAAAACTTTAATTTCGTTAATAATAATGTTGTCAAAATCTAGTATTAGAAAACAAACAAAATAGTACTTTTGCCTTTAGGTATTTAAATATTAGAGAAGAACATTTCAAAACTGATTAAAATAATTAAACCAAAAAATAAATAAATATGGGAACTTTTGGACTCAGGAAATTAAAAATTGTTTTTAGTGCTAATATCTGAGGGTAAATTTTTCAATATGCCAATATTCCTTGTAATAAAATAGTTTTAGTAATCAATCTGATTACGATTTGAAATAATATTTTTAATTTATCTTTTAATATTTAACTGAAAAATTTTAACAAATGGACAGTTATATTGAACAATTTTTGGTTCTCAAGTCAGGTTATGTTTTATTTATATTATAATAATAATTTTTTTTGCATATTAATAAGATGTAATCGTGGAATTTATTTTAAAATTTTTGTATATTTGTCTGGTTTAATCTCTAAAACAGCTAAATTGATTCTGATGGAGCCTCCACTGGAAGATAGAGGATTTTATCCGACATGTTTTGGAGTAAAATGGGGTAAGAAGTTGATTTATTGAATAAGACCGTCAAACTTTTAGGTACATATTCCATAATTTTGTTCTCTGTTCGTTTAGAACCATACTAATTTTTGTTGAAATGTTAAACTAGAGAATAGAAAGATCGTTCCAGAGGTTAATGCCCTTGTTGATTTCATTCCAGGCGACATCAACGTCGTCGCCCGTCCGAAGGGAGCCCGCGTCCAGGGCACGCGGCCCTGGTGTTGGTATTCATCACTCATCGCATTAACCCAGAAGCCCTGATTAATGCACACAACACTGGAACTTATGCAAATTCAGCAAATAACCACCACCTGGCTTTGGCCCTAGTACCGCGCCAGGAAAAAATTATTTTGTGTGTCCAGGGCTGGTCCCGTGCTGCAACGTGGCGGTGGGTGCTCCTGACCAGGGTACGTCAGCTCTGCATACAGGGTGTATCTCACCCTTCTTAAAAAATCGGTCTGAGAAAATGAGGAGAGAAATTAATGCTATTTCACCGAAAGCTTAGGTATACATGTATGGTATATATATATATATATATTTTTTATGTTAATAGAGTTGACCTGGCGGAGGGAATTAATTAGGGGGTGCGATAAGATCAAGACCGCAATCCAGTTGCGGAGAGAGATTTTTGATTAAGCCAAGGTGACGGGGGCACGGCGCAGAAGTTCTTGATGGCCGGGGTGGTTGAGATGAATCACACATCGCAACACCACCACCTTAAGTCCCTAAGTTGGCAATCGTGAGGCCCATCAGTGGCCAAGGGCCTGAGAAAAGGAGCGACCTCTCCCTCCGGCGGGCGTTGGTTTGGTCTACCTGGCCGAGGTCCCAAGATGCTGGTCTCGATGCATCTCCCTGGTAGCTGCCTCAAGCGACATAAGTGTGGGCAGTCATGAGGAAAAACAATTTAAATGTCATATCGGCCATTCGAATCTTGCGGTAGCGGGATATAGCTGGTGAGGTGCGCTGCCGAGATTTATGTTTAACACTGGTGGACATATCTGGCTTCCTTTGGGCACCTCATTTCTCGGTGTTCCTTCCCCCGCGAGAGGTTCTGCCGCCGCCGCCGCCGCGGTCCGGTCGGTTAGCGCAAGTGTCGCAGCCGATGAGGCCTCGCAGATCAAGCAGAGTTGAGGTTGAGACCCAGGCACCAGGGCTGTTTCGGTGGTATCTCGCCGTTTTATAGGTGTTCTACACCGTCCGGGTTAAAGAGGTGAACAAAAAATTAATTGGCTCCACGTTCATTGAGGAAGATATAAATTTTTGCCCAGGCTGGTTTGCTGGCTGAGTTTTGTGTTCGATGGCTTGTCCCCGTCCTCCTCCCTTTTTGGTATTATACGTTTTTGTGGTTAGCCTAACGAGCCACGGGATTTTGCCTAGTGATTGGGACCCTGGCTACGTTTTCCTGGTTTGGTGAAAGTATACCAACCGTACAGGGATCGTCGATATATATTTTGATAATCGTAATTTAGCCCGCAATTTTTAGGATATCACCGCATCGAACATTGGTACAAAAAGGTTTTTACCATCTCTTGACAAGCCATCCAAGACCATCTAACTCAACCCGAATCGCCCTCGGGTAGACAAATTGATCGAAAAGGTTTCAATGAAGCTCACCGCATAGAAGAGCTGGACCACTGAACATCGCCTCTCACGAGCTGCGTTTTCCGTAGCGTTTAATAGCGAGGCGGCCCCGATACCTTTAGATATTTCCTCGGTTATTTATGGCGCATTGTTTGCTCAAGTACTTGTTCACTTACAGGGCAGAGATAAGGTGCTGGACCGCGAGATTGATCTTTATGAGAAACGGGCCCCAGGGGTTAATTTTGTGCGCACGACGGTTTCAATAAAGGCGCAACGGTGCGCACGTCTAGCAGAAGGCGGCTCAAAATTTCTCAATGGCGAACTATCTGGACAAATTGGCCCCGGGGCACTCAATGCGAACGGTTTTCCATGAAACTCTCCGTCGATCATAATGAAATTGCGCAATTTAATTCGGCGGCAATTGAGATGTCAGGACAGTGTAAGTTGGCCGGCCCTTTTTAGCCCATTGTTACAAACTTAACCGTTTTTCGAAGATAATTCGTTAGTAGGCGCTATGACGGAGGTGCAAACAGGGTCATTTACATCCTCTTGGCTTATGAAATGAATAGAAAATTATGAAAACCCGTAGAATAGAAATTACGAATAGCCCTAATTTGTGTGAATCCAAGTTAACACTTGAACTACCAAGATCAGTCAAACTGACTGGTACTCAATTTCTTCCTTGAGTGATTTACAATTTTTAATACTAGGACTACCAAGACCGGTCAAAATGACGGGTACTTAATTTCTTCCTTGAGTGGTTTACAATTTTTAATGTTATAGGCTAAGACTTATGCCAACATTTATTTAGATATATAACTATAAGGAATTGTTTTTAATTTATGATTATTAATCCAACTTTAAAGGTACATTATATTAAAGGCGCAAAAAATGAGTGAAATTGCACGTTTGAGTGCTGGTAGTTCTAGTGTTAAATAATTCGAAATCATTGTTATTGAACTCGTAAACTGGATATTCCTTAGATGTTGCGAGTTTTTTGCTGCGTATATGCAATATGAAAAAATCCGAATTATATAAAACTACACGGAAAAAAGTAACTGCCACATCAGTAATTTCTTATATATCTACAGCTATTCACATCACTCAAATCAGGATAGTGGTCAGATGTAGCTTCATCAGTTATGTTTTTATAACACGTTTAAGTCTTATAGTTATCACCGTATATATGTATATCTTTACGCACTGCACAGTACATACCGAGAGGTAATCGCTTGTAGCTAGTTCAGTTATTTATGCGTAACAATCATATCTAATATAATACAGCATCGTGCAAAATATTTCAAATTGCAATACGTCATTAATTATATTACTTTTCGCTAATAAAATAACTCAAGCCGCATTATGACGAATGCTTTTAAAATGCTATAAATTTAACGTCAAACGGAAAACGACGAAAAGTTGATGTTTATATAGTCCTAGAATTACAGCGAAATAATATTCTTCTTATAAATATTTCCCTAATTTTTAATGTTTAAACTGTAATGGATTATTCCACAATAAGCTACATGGGCGTTATAGAGATTTTACAATAAAGTATAACATCATTTGCGTATATTTATTGCGTATATTGTACTTTCAAAATAAAATTATGCTACACGTTTGACTAACATTGCAATAAGCTTATTTGGTTTTATCGTAGCTGATAGCCTTATTGTTTAACTAATACTATAAAACCGTTTCAGTAATTGGGCGATAAAATAACACGCCTTTGTTATAGTTTGTAGTCTTTTGTGATATAAGTACCTTACTACATGTTTTTACCAAATAAGAGATGTGGATTTTTTTCCGTGTAAAATTACCTTTATTTTTGCTCAAAAAACTTTGGACAACATCGTTGGGGAACATTCATTTTCCATAATGAGGTAAAGTATTTAAGTAGTTTTATAACCTGTCTTGCGAGAACACTAATTGCTGATGACGCCACTTAGATTTTGATAAAAATCTTTGAAGGCACTCTATAGACCATCTTCTTCAAAAATGTTCAACCTTTTGTTACATTAGTTGACACTGATTAAATTGAGAAACTAAATGAATCCTAGTCCTGGAGTAAGGACCGCAAAGTGTTCGGAGACATCTCAGATAAATCCGATTGATCTAAATTTGAAAAGGGGTTCAATTTGCATGAGAAGAGTTGTAAATTCTTCAAATCTAAGAGGTATCACCAATAACTTTGCCGGAGATGATGCTTCACCGATTTAAAAGTCCTAGTTCGCTAGCTAGAAGATGAACAAAGTGTTCGAATTCGTTTGACACTTTTCTTCAAGGATAATTAGAACTAAGTCTTCGAGATCCACATTACGATCAGATTGAGATAAACTGGATGGCCAAAGCTGTGATGGACCAGAGAGAACGTTGAGCAAGTCGAGGCGGTGAGACCCTCGAAAAGGACAGTCAGCCGGTTTGTCGGTTCCAACTCATGAATTTTTGAGGCCCTATTGTGCACGACATCCTTCCAACGAGATGTGTGGTTTCGTATCCATGTGAGTGGAACAGGTGAGTCCTTTTTGTATTTATAATGTGTCTATAATGTAATGCATGAGATTTGAAAGATATCTTATTATAGTTAAATGTTTAAGAGGTTTAAGAGGTGATAGTTTGATCCTTGCATAGATAAGAGATACTTTGGTGCTATCACCGTTGTTTGTTTTTATGAATACTGGTAGCCATGGTGAATCTCAATCGATGATTTTTTTGTGAATTATCACCTTTGCAACGTTATATTTTTATAATACATACATATACATATATACGAATTTTTCAATAATTTCTTAACTTGTCCTTGAAAAGTATACTTGCATGCTTTAAGAAAATTCAAATAAGAACGGAACTAATGAAGAAAATTATTCTTCCAACATTTTCAGAAAACCTATTGTTTGAACGCCGGTTTTTTCTTATTTATTTCATTCATTCATTTTAAATAAATTGTATAATTAATAATGAACATTTAATAATAGTAATATATTTAATTGTATTTTCATATCTATATTTAATTTAGAGCATATATTTGAATACACTGGGCTAAAGTTTCACCTGTGATATCATTAACGTGATTTTTTTACATGAATAAATGATAAACAAAATTGGTGTCGATTTTGCTATCTTGTTTTGGTATTGCAAAAATGAAAGAAAAATACCCAGTCCAAAATCACCCTTATCTTAAAAAGCAAAAACAATACTTATATATACTTAGTGAAAGAATGGAGTAAAATAATATTTTAGCAAAATTTAACTACTTAAAAAGTTCAGAGACTCTAAACTAAAATATATTAGAATTTTTATTTTTGGAATCTTGTATTCGTTACTAACAATTTACATTAAACCGAAATGAAAGCTCCAGTGATACATGTACATGTGTAAATTACACGCTAGGAAATCAAAATTCAGAAATGCATGCATACAAAAGCCAGAGCCACTGCTTGTCTAACTTATAACAAAATATCTTGAAATACATACGATTACAAACATAAAATTTTGTATGTAAATATGTATGTTTCTCTGCTGTTTTTCGTAACCCAATTCTAAATATGTGGAAATGGGGTCCAAGATTGTATGGGAATTTATAGATTAGAAAAATTTGAATTTGAAGTTATAAGGTTTGTACTGAAGTAAATAAATCATATTAGGGTATAGAAATACAATGCTACTGGAATCCTGCAAGGAGGACTCAGCCTAGGCCGACGAGACAAAGATAAGTTTATAAAGTCGGTTAATGTAAGACTAAAATCGACCACTATGAATATGCAAGACCAAGACTATTAGTAGCTTGGTCTTGCATTCGTAAATTAATTAAAAAATAAAATGAATGGTACATTATTTAATATCTTTACTTTTCTGTTACACTTTTCTCTGTTTTAAAATTTGAATATCAGATGGTCGACGTACCTGTTCATCTGAATAAAATGAAATTGCTGTAATAAATGCATTTTCCCACTGCGTAGCGTGTTACGCAACACTACACGTCGGCGTTGAACGCATGATCCAAGTAAACACGCCAGGTAATAGCAGGGAAACATGTGAAACTGTGACGGCTTGGGGAGGTCAAAGCTCCCCCCGCGTCGTACGCACTCACTATGTAATATCGCTACCCCGCTGAGGTAAAACGATGTAAAAATAATTCGCTGGCGTACACTGGCAGGCCAATAATAGGGGCCGGCGTAATAATAGCTTCCGTTTTCGCATTGTGATGCGCCGCTGACGGCGCAATTTTCAAAAATGAGCAATGCGTTCCTTCTCAGAGGTTTTATGTACGAAGGTTGGCATTGGGTGACATTGGCGGTTTCCTAAGGTCGACCAACCTACTCAAGGCGATCCATTCAATATCAGTTAATTGGGACTCAAAGTCGCATCGGTTGAATCAATCAATCGTCGGTGGTCACTCATGGCGAAGCCACCATTTTTGATTATCAGTAAAAAAGAGACGCTGGAGGCTAGCGCCTCTTCTAAATACTAATCGCAGCAATCAGAGTTCGTCTTTATCTTCATTTTCTTCGTGAAGAGAAATTACATTGAAACGCGCGGATAGGTGTAATTTCGTCCATTTCTGATTGCTGCGGATCGGTGGCAATCAGCCGAGGTATGCTCCCATCACCCAACCGGTGATTGTTCGATCTTTTGCTGGCTTCCAGCTGACGCCATCTTGGCTTTTTAAGTGACTCCGGAATAATTGCTGTTCATTCGGATCGGTGAAAAAAAACAAAAAAGAAAATTACTAAAATTGGCCTCGGCTGCTGGTTTTTCTCCTTTTTGATTTTGGGAAAATTACACTAGGCTTCGGTTGGCACGCAATCTTACCATCTTTTAGAGTTTTGAGGTCTTGGTATTTTCGGCGGTTAAAATGGCCGCACTCCTGCTTAGAATGATCTGAGCAAGATCCAGCACACAACATTAAGAGTATTGTTATCTTTATATCTGCGATAAAAGATCGCATTGTACATATTTGTACGTCTTAATAGTATTTAAATATTCAGCCTAGTAGTAAACACCATGGATATATCTTTTATAGCATGCTAATTATCATTTGCAAACACGCATTTAATTAACTATTTAATTTTTTAAATTTCTGCATTTCTATAAAGAGTTCAAAAATAAACTATTTTATGGTCATTAATACTGTTATTAATAATCCCATTAAACCTATCCTTCCTTCTCGCTTTCTTGTTGTTTTTAAATTGATATAAAATGATTTTTATTTAGAAAATTGTACTATTTAAATATATTAATAAACGAACCCTTTCTTAGGGTGGAAAAAAACACTAAAAAGCTTTGCAGTTTTCAGTAAATAAAAATTAACCTACCCGCATACATGTACAATGTAGGTATGTGTAAGTACATAAAACAAATTCATCTAGTGCAAGTATGTCGCTTAATTAAAATAGTAAGTATAGTTATTTGTAAATTATGATGATAACCAGAAGTCATTGTTATCACATTGCAAGTTGAAAATGAACTTTTATTTGAATTCTTATACGGAAGAAGTACCTAACAAAGTGTTTTTAAAATGTTATATTTTACAATATTACCAAAACTTTGTTTATATATCTATACCTTTTATAAATATATGAAATTTGTTTTGTGTTTGTATAAAACTTTTTTCGTCTATGTTTAGTGAATAAAATAAGTATATAATGGGTACATAAACTAAACGTATTTCACTATATCCCTAAATTAACTGCTTTCCTCTTTTCTTACGTTTCGTTGTCACCGATTTCCTGGTGGTTAAGGACTCATATAAAAAGGTTGATTGGTCGGTATAAGTGGAATTAAATATTGTTACTGTTCCATCTATAATTAACATCTGGAAAAAGTTCCAGAAAATATACTAATCAGACGTTGTGAACATAACTTACATTTTAATTTAATATTTTATTCGGAAACAAATTTTTGAACTGGCTCAGAAGCTTCTATACGTTTTGGTTTGTACTTTATATGTAAACGAATGTTATGATAATTTATATTACTTTAAAAAACATTTAATTATAAATAAAATAGTGTAGCTATTAGGTAAATTCTTTGAAAAAAATAATTTACAGTTATAAGTAAACATAGAGTTAAATTAAATAAATATGTTTTCGAGTTGTTATCATGTAAATATTTACTTGGTCCTTAAATCATCGATGAAAATATATTCTTTTAATTGAAAAAAAGGCAACAAATTATATGATTGTATAAAGTGGAAGTACCTAAATATATACATATATACATATATATATATATATATATGTGCGTACGTACTTAGATACGTATAATTACTTACTTTTGTGAACTTTTCTTCATCTCGTATCTCTCGAGAATAAATGAAGATATCGATTCCAGACCAATTCAATTGGACATAAAATTCAATAATAACACCTGATAAGATTTGTATAAAATTTGCTTTGGCGATTTTTTTATAACAAAAAATTATAATAACAAATTGTTGTAAAATGTTTTGCAAGAGCACCAAATGGGAAATTGGCAGTGGGGTATACAAGTCGCACGCAGCCTCATATTTTTGAAATATTGAAAAACCGCTGAATTTACATGACGTAGTTTAAGGATGAACCCTAAATGTAGTGTTAGTTTTATCCTGATTACAACCTTGTCCGGATCGTAACAGAAAAGTGATATCCTGTTTTCTGTTGCAGTGCATTTAATATAGCAAAACGTCATCTATTAATTTACCATCAGACAATCATGCTCAGGAAAACCTTACTAGTCAGGATAAAATCCCATAAAAATTTGTTGGTATAGAGTATTATCGGGTTACAAGTTCTAGTTATTAGGTTTAATTTCTAGTTTTTAAGTCCCCATTGTATCGTAGCTTGTATTAAGCGCTAATAAATAAATACACAGACCACAGCCAACTTTTGCGTTTTATAAAGAACATAAATACGGTAGGTCAAAGGCTTTGTGTGTAGGCACATTTAATGTTTGTGTTAAAAGTTTTTGTTTACTTTGAAAAAAATTAAGAAAATGTAAATATTGAATGCACTAATATGTAAAATTAAGGCAACATTTAGTAAAGGTATTTAATATTTCATTTTATTTCAAATAAGGAAATTAATAAGAATTAAATATTGTTAATTTTGTTATGCGAAATAAAATGAAATATATTTTATGTTTCTTGTGATAATTGTCCTATGTTACATATTCGTGTATAGTTTTTGAATTTTTCATGAGTGCGTTAAAATAGACGTTAAGTTTCTCTTGAAGGCATTAACTGTGCGAAAACTTTGTACAAGAAGGACCTGGTTATGTTTCGTAACGTGGTTAAGTCAGGTATAGTAAACGTTTTCTATAAAACTAAAACAAACATTGTTCGAAAATTGGAATAACTTCTTGAATTGAGTAAATTTTCCTGCGCACAATCAAAAACCATATCACAAGTCAAGCGAAAAGCCGGAGTTCCCATAAAATTGAGTCCACTTCCCACGCATTAACGGGAGTCCCGCGGAGAGCCGTCAGTCGATTGCACTTTGACGGTTTCCCGCCGCTGACACTTGTGTCTTTCCGCGAGATCGACCAACGGTTGTCTGGCTGTCTCTATCCAAACAAACAGAACCTTCCACGGGGCAGTTTTAATTGATTGAAGGCCCCAGCCAGAGTCGCGGAGGCTCCGCCCCCTGAGCTCCTGTCTTCCATTCGTTCCAATTCGAAAATTGTTCCTCTCTCCCTCTGGCCGGGGACTGTCCCCCTCGCGTAGCCGCTCCCAATCGAATCGTCCGAAAAATGTTCTGCGCCTGCGCGACTTCCCTCGTCCGATTAAATTCTGTTCTGTGGCGTACTCAGGTGAGGGCAGGTGGGGTTCGGGAAATTTTTCGGGTGTCGTGCAGCCAACCCCCTGCTTTGTCGAATTTCGAAACCCCTCGCAGGGTGAGGCAGCGGGCCGCGGACTTCCATCGAGGAGGATTCGCGAGTGGCGATTGGTACCTGCGCCACTAACACAGTCGCGATCACCTGAGTTCGCCGACTGGAAGTAAATAAAAAAAAATAAAGGTACGTTCGTGTGCCTCCTCGAGTCGCTTGGCTTCTTTAGTTCTTGTCCAATTCTCCAAGAGGTCGTACGCGGATTCTGAAGGCATTGCGGCCGTCGCGGTTTGGATAAAAGAAACAGTTCTGTTTCCCCTTATCCGGTTCACCTTTCCTCCTCCCGATCGGCGAGGGGTCCCAAAAAAACACGAGATCACCGAAGCTTTCCCTAATCCCGCTGTAGGTCAGTGATCGTGTGCGCGTGCGTACCTGCGAGGATTCCCATGCGCCAGCGCGGTGCGCCAGTCAGCGTCCAGTGGTCCTCTGGTTAAATATTTTGTTTTATTTGTCGCCAGAGCCCGTGCCGGATTAAAAAAGGAAAGTGCTCTCGTGCGCGCCAGTGACAAATTAAATAAAAAGTAAAAATATAAAAATATATAAATCAAAATAAATAAATAAGTAATAGTGCGGGTGTAAGGGTCCTAAAATTTTGTGACAAAATGCCGGAACAGCCTCCGGTGGGAGTGCCAATCGACTTCTGATGGATCTAACAGTGCCAGTGCCCTTTTCCTTCGAGTGCTGTGAGAAGTGGATGAATTGTTCCCGAAAACCTCAAATCGCCCAGTTTCTGCTCACGGAAAATTATTAATGAGAAAAGTGTGTGTTTTTCCTCTGATTATTATCCTATTTCGTTTTTATCGCTTTTACTTTTGCCGATCTGCATCTGGATCACATTACTTGCTCAGTTTATGCAGAAGAGATCTAACAACATTTTATGGCCTGCTGTTTTAAACTGTTAACAGAGTTAAACTCAATAATTTTTAATTAATATACTTCAATCAATTTTTAGATGGTAGCAGTATATGAAGGCATGAATTTTTATTAAAATATGGGCATATTCCTTATTTTTGCTTTTCTTTCAACGAAAATCTTAATTAACAGTACCCATTCATATTTCAACAAGTTTTAGTAACATTGTGCGGCTGAAAAGTGAAAAAAACTACAAATTCAACCTAGATTGTATACCTTAACTATTTTTCTGCCAAGTTTTATTTTGATCTGCTAAGAAATACACTCTCTAAAGAGGATTCAAATTGTGTTATATAGAAATAAATATATAACATAATATCTTTAAATGTTTGCAGTGACACTCAATCTGATTAATATTATTTAACATTGTAGAGTAATGTATTCATATTTATTTTCAAATTTATAATAAAAATTTAAAGTCTCTGCAATAGGATAAAATGACGCAAAAAAAACCAATTTAGTGAATTTATTGCCGAAATATACTCTATTTGTTTATAATTGAAACGTGTGCAATACGATAAATAAATATTTCATATTTTAGTGATCGTACAAAGTTGATCTTATTTTCTCTTCTAAGCGATTGTCTAATGAATGCAAATTTTATCGATATTCATTCGTAGTTCACGTTCAAATAAATTTATCTATGATATCCAAGGTTTTTCCGTTTGAGATTTGATTCATTTTTAAAGCAAAATTATATAAAAATGCATTTAAACTACTTACTGCTAAATATTTAGTTCATTTAGTATAAGGAAAATCCTCAGTCCATAAAAATATTTTGTAAAAGATATTCAAATGATTTAATTTGTGTGGAGATGTTGTTTAAATGAAACGAAAAAGTTGCAATATTGTTATGAATATCTCGAAATAAATGGCAGCTGGGTTTTTTCATTATTAAAAGTACTTCCGAAATTTTACCCAAATCGAAAAAGCTGGAAAATAATAGAATCCCAATTGCAAATCTTTGAGAAAAATTTCGAACTTGAAGAAATAGTCTTCATAATTTCGAAGTTTAAACATTTTAACATTTAAAATGGTGTTTTGTCACAATGTGTAGATAAAACTAGTTTTAAATTTTAAATTTAATTATTGCATGATACTTTTTAGTTATAAAAAAATTTTAACTGTTTAACATGCATATTAGTCATATTTTCCATTTCAACAAATAATTAATCCCTTATATTATGGATTTTGTCTCCAGAACTTCCTTAAATTAATTAATTAATTAAATATAAGATCTGATATAGAATGAAAATATCTTCATATCGTTTTCAAGTTGGAATTGCAAAGAAGGAGAATTGTAATATATTATACAATTTTTTCCGCTGTATGCCCGGCAGGCAAACTATAATAATCAGAAACTACAAATCGAAAATATAATAATTATAAAATTTTTATATTCGGAGATTTGTGGAGGTCCTTTGTTTGCGTACTGTCCAATCGTAAATTCAGCTATGAGAACCTCTTTCAGAAGTTGTATAATTAATATCGGTTAACTAATTAGTTGTAAGATCTATCAAGATTTGTTTAAAAGAGAAATTGTTTATAAGAGTTCTCTCATATTATAGACGTTAGGGGGAAATTCATGAAAAAAACTATTTTATATATATCCAGGTAATTGGAGAGTATTCAAAATCGCGTTCACATATAAAAGCTACTTATTGTTTTAGTTTGCGTATGTTTTCTTGAAAGCTATTAAAACATTCAAAGTTAAATGCAAATGTTTTGACTTTCAAGGAACTAAATTATCAACATTTGTAAACACTCATAATTGCCACATAGCAAGTTTTCAACAAAATATAAATTCGTTTTATTCTTTTTAGTAATTTTAGCAATTCAAGTCTTGAAGATTGTTTTGCATCAAGCAATACAGAGTTGAATATTTCAATTGCAAATTTTTCAATTTTAGTGGGTGATTTTAAAAATTCGTAGGTACGTTTTTATATGTATCTCTTAGATTTCGAGAAAGAGTAACATATTAAATAAAAGAATAAAATTAGTCGAGACAGTTTTTTAGTTACTATAAATAATAATTTGAAGCATACACACTACTATAGTTAGAAATATGAACAATAGTTATCTTATGTGCAAAATTAATTGTTTGGAGATATAGTTGCTCAAGAAAACAATACATGCATTTTAGACATATAATAATTCCACAATGTCCTTTCTTAAACAGAAATTTTTCAAAAGTAAAAATATCTAATGTATTTGTGTGGCTGAGCAGTGCAAGGAGCACCTTACGCAAAACAATTATATAACTTCTTTTAATCAAAATTAGACTGACTCAATAGCCTCTGTCGGTAACAAGACTCGTTGTTAGCGGACGAACTGGACAGTCGAGGTTGTCAGTTTGATTCCTACTACTGAAATCGTTAATAATTTCTCGTTTAAAAAAGAACTTGTAAAATAGCTTTCACTTAACGAAATTTATTTATTTTTGTGTGAATATAATGCTTGAAAATTTTATTATTTGCTAATAAATTATTAAAATAATAAAATTAATCTTGATTTCAAGTTTCTTAGGGATCCCCACTTTCTCATTGCTCAAAGACAACACCTCTAGAAGGAACGTCCTTGCACAAAACCAATATTTCGCCATTATTAACCCTTTTACTGCTGAGCGAACAAGCCAAATTTATAAAATTTGTTGAGTTTTAGGTAAAAGGTGATAACAAATTTCTTTGAAACGATAATTACAAAATTTAAAAGGAAATGTTGAGAATTACAGAGGCAAGCAATGTATGATTTGGATATTTCAACATTTGTGGAAAATTATATAAAAAATTAATGCTTATTAGAAATGAGAAAAATTTTTTTTGAAAACTTGGCCATTTTTGAATAAGCATTAATTTATTTATACATAAAGCACATCGTTTTTCTAACATGGTGTAATATATATTATTATATGTATATTAGATAATGCATATCAAAATAAAAACAAAATATATTTCAACTATTTAAAATGAAAAATAAGTAATAATTCAACATGGTATATATTCACATGTGAAATTTGTGACATATTTTCACGTTTTGAGGTCCCTAAAGTCAGATCATTTTGAGTTCGTGTTTCCGCACGTATGTACGTATGTAAGCTTTTTTTCGTTTTGCGCATTTCGTTAGAACAAATATTTAATGGTATCGACTCCGGACCAATTCCTTTTCACGCACAATTACATAATGAACATCTGATAAGGGTCGGAACAACCTTAATTCATGTTTTTTTCTTAAATAAAAACAACTACAAAATATTAAAATAGTTTTCAAGGACACCAAATCGGAAGTTGGCAAAGTAGGTAGACCAGTTGCACTCTGCCTCATATTTTTTATTTACGCTTATTTACTTACGTAATGAATTATTATCATTTGTGGTCACTCATGCATACTCCATATAAGTCTATATTACATCGATTACAGTTTATCAGTTCTATGCTAACTCTGAATCATCCATAACGTACGTTTATATTTAATACGTATATATTTTTTATAATGCCGTTGCAGACCTAGCATATTGTCAGTTATACTTTTCGCAAGTTTACTCAATAACAATAATCGCAGTTACATTATACTATAGGGGCTAATTCTTTTACCTGATTTTAAATAAATACAAGTTAACCAAGATCTGTAGTTTTTGAATTGAATTTTCTAAACCTGCATCAATGCTAAATGAAAAATGTCGAAACTTGATGAAAGAAAAAAAGTGAACATGGTCAATTTTAAGTTTAGCAAAATCATGTTTTACTTCTGAGACAGAAATTATTTGGAATTATTGAAGGTAGACCACAACTAGTTTATGTGGTTACTTTTTGAATGACACCTTTTAATTATTAGCTCGTTGGCGAAAATTGTCTCCAATTCTTCCTTAAATGGAAACATCGACGGAGAGACTCCTGTTCGATTGTTATCCTTAGAGCTTTTGTATGTTTGCAGCAGGTTTTTCATGTGATTCCTAAAACATTGACAATGTGTGTAAAACAATAAAGTAAGTTTTGAATTTGTTGGTATACATTTACTACTTATAAATTCTCTTCATTAAATTTGTTTAAACACATTGGCGCTGAAATTTGCCACAGCCAGTTAAGAAAACTTTCGAAGTTTCCATCCAGAAAATAGGTAAATTGTAGAGATTTTCTGTTCAAAAATTTTGCAACTTTTTTTCAGTTTCATTCACACATCAAATTAAAACAAAATCACATAGTACAATATTTTGAATTCGAATTAAACAAACAACTGAGTTATTAATATTGATTCATAGCCTTTTAGTATAACAAACGTTTAATTGTTGTTATCCTCTCAAATTATAGTTAGAACATTTTAATTTTACACTACAGTTAGAAGTTTTTAAAATATTGAATCTGTAATAGAGACTTTATAATAAGAAAATATTTAACATATCTTTTTTTTCATGGTATGGAAAAGCAAGAAGAGACTGCCGCAATTTATAATTTCAATGTTGTCATGCTCCATGTTTTTTGTGAACGAATGGAAATATGTGTTATATAAAATTTTTCAAATTTCAAATTTTTCAAATGCTGTAATGCTCTAAGAGTACCCATAAAAGCATTAGCATTAAAATTAAAGGTAGATTATTTCCACATCAACATTTCTAAAATTGATCAAAACGCAATAGCGTTCAAAATTCACAAACATATAAGTGGTAATTTTCGTAGTGAATTTGAATATTTTTGAGAGTTGAATTTTACTTCAAAATCCTCCTTTTGGTTAAAACAACTTTTTCATTTTGTTTGTTTCTTTTCTACATTTTATAGTTAGAAGTAAAAGCATAATTTTGCAAGAAGTATGATTGAAAAGTGTACGCGCACGGCCTTTTCTGAATTTTATTTACTAAAATTTTGGATTGCTACCGACTCTATATTAATCTCGTTTTTATTTTGAAGGGATATCTTACGTAAGTAATTGAATAATTAAAGAATTTGAAAGTTTTTAAGAAATGAAATTATTGTAAACATTTTATCTTATTCTGTTGTTACTTCATTGCATTAATTTTGTTAAAGTCGAATCATAGATAAAACTTGAAGTTTTTAAAACTTCTCTTTTTAGTTATTTTTAATTTGCAGTTCTTAAAAGAATGTTAAATTCATTAGAAACAAAAATTCAACTTTTATCTAAAGCTCGTATTTTCAATATAATTATAAATTAAAGAACGAAACCAAAGAATTATACAATACATCTTAAACATAACCTTTGATCTAGTGACATTTACGTACTTCATTAAGATCTTAATTACAGTTTAGAGACTAACTGAAAATCAGTTAAAGAGTGCAATTATTATTAGTATTAATGACAGGTTTTGTATTTTATTCAAGTTAAGAAGAATGAAAATGCATTTCAGCATGAATATTTTGCAAACGAGGTTGTCGTTCGCGATTTGTAAACTTTGTGAGTTTATTTTTCATTTACTGAATAAGCTCCTTTATTATAGCTGTTGTAATTCTTGCTTTATTATTTTTTAAACGTAAATAACACTATTGAAAATTGAAAAACGATATAACTGATCGAAAAGATATAATTAACAACTGAAGGTTTTTTGATGTTTGTTCTATATAATAGAATGGTTAGTATTTTTTGATTTACTTCTCAAACTACGTATAGTAGATCTACTAAAATGCGACGGACTCTACTAAAGACGCATTGCTTAAAAATTGATAGGTCGTCTGTTTCTAAAGTTTAATATGTCTTGTTTTGCAAAGATTGGTCATTTTTACTAAATATAATATAATGCGCATAAGGTTACCACTATTTAAATGATCGTTGCGTTATGACTAATCGATTTGTAATGATGTAAATAATCACTATGGTATGGTTCTTCAATGGACAAGTGTAGTCACTTGACCGGTTAGTGATATTTAACTCTTATATACGTTATCAGTGGGGGGTGCTATTTTTCTCATATTTTCACTATCATTGACTTTTAGCCCTATCAATTTGAAAACGTCAAAAATAAGTAATGTCAAACACCAAATATCTACCCACAAAAACAAAAAATTGAATTTTTACAAAGCAAAAAGTTTAGATATACTAAATACAAAAAATTTGTACTGAAGCACAAAATAGCGCCGACGGAATTTAATAATTATGTAACTTACACTCCAAATCGTAAATAAGTCATGGCTATAAATTTAATAAATATTTTTTAGTTTTCGTATGAATGGCACCTTTTAAATGGATACTGTTCCGCACTGCTCGATTTATAGTTAGCCACCTGTGCTCGTGCTGCAGTGTTTTAACCTTAGACTATCGAGTTTGATGTATTTTAAACGACTATTAAAGTGTAAATATCGTATTAATCTTTATAAGCATTAATGTATCCGAAATGTATGTATTAGGAGCTAAAGAAAACTAATTGAACGTTTCCCAAAACAGCCGGAGCTCAAGTAAGGAAATATTTACGAACTTCCCCGCCTCAAAAGCATAAATAACGTGCTTACTTACTGAACTGAAACTGGATAGAATTTATTGCAAAATTAAGTAAAAAATCGATTTGAAAGCGCCCCAAACGGCGGAGGGACTGGTGCAATTTGAAAACCAAAGTGCGCTTGTCCGCAAATTGATAGAGTTTCTAAGTAAATCGCGCATTTTGAGCATGGCTTCATCAATTCAAACAATCGGGGCGCGCTCGCGGCCGTTAAATTTATAGTTGCCGGTGCCATAAGCACCGCTCATATCAATAATTTAACTGCCCTGACAACGCGACAGACAAGTATCGATTACCGATACGCATTTATCTTAAAATCGGACAGTCTGGTCACGCATCGACTCGGCGAGGACCTGTCAACCAGGTTCACACCTCCTTCCGCGGATCCGCTTGGCCAATCGGGGAGCAAATCAATCGTGGATCGAATAGAGTCCGCACTTCACCTGGTTTTAGTCAGTTAAAATACATTTAATCTTAATTAGGTGAGCACCACATGGTCGGGAGTGTGAGGAAAGGCGCGCATAAGGGAACCTTTCAATTAGCCACCAGTCCCATAATTTGTCGTCGACTTATCAAATTGGTACAAATGACAATATAATTTATTTCGTCGAAACAAAAGAGTTTAATTGCTTGGCAAAGTTGCCCCCGCTGCTCACCTGCGGATTGGTAGCTACTGTGTTCACCGACATTACCTTGCCAATTTTCTATTTTTTTCTTAATTGCCTCCACCCTGTGTCGCGCGTTACAAAACTTATTGCCATCTTTGAAAATGTCCCTGAAAGTTGGAGGTGTGAAATTTTCACCTTCCATTGGCATTTGTTGTCCATCGTTTTGGCACGGGGTGTGCCACACCCCGCGTGCACCCTCTACTTTCTTGGCCATTCATTCAGGTGGAGCGGCATCGTCGACACGCCGCACCGTGACCAGCTAGACACTCTTTCAGCTCGCTGCCGTATTCCAAGTTTGCGTGTTTCGAAATTATTTCCCCGCGCTTAAGTACAGTTCAAATGATTATTTCACATTCGCTTCTTTACTACGGACGAATTACGAGCGTAGCTAGCTGGCGGCTAGCGGCCACATCGCCGGTCTTCCAGGTGCGCCAGCGGCCGATGCATCATTAATAATTGTACCTGGCTCTTCTCGCCCAGACAGAGTCTCTTCTGGAATTCGATTTTCATAATCGTAATTCACCTGGAAGTGGCCCCAGGACGAAATCCTGGGGTAAAAAACAATAAATAAATAGAGTCCCTATACCGCAACTTTGCGACTGTAAGCGGGAAACGTGCCGCCGCCTGATTGATTTCCGCTTAATGGACTTGTACGTAGTTTCACGTGCACTCCTGAGCAATTGTCGATTTGACATACCTATTGGTAATGAGCTAGATTTAATTAGCGCTGTCGAGGACACAGGTGGAAACGGTTATCGCATTTATAGGGGGGACGGTTCTGAAACCTTGATACAACTGAAATAGATTTATGCATACGCTTAGAAATTGTCTAAAACCGAATTTGTGGACTTATGGATTTTGACAAAATTTTATAGAAAAATAGACTTATTGAAATACGGTTTGCAGATATTCTGTTTTGAAAACCGCCAATGCGGTTAATAATCTCCACACCCTAGGGAGAGTCAAAGGAATACCGCACTCCCTTTATTGATATCGATCAAATTTTGCCTAAATGAGTAAATACACAGGATTAATTTCTGGGTCTCATATCAAAATAGTGGGAATTACCCAAACGGATAAGGATGTTTCTATTTTTAAAAAGCATCACCCATTTGGGTTTTTCTATGTAATTTCATGATTTTCTGATGCGAGTGTTCACTTGAAGTCAAGAATCGCAAATAAGATTTTTTTGATCATTAAACATCATGTACATATATCTACTTTCCAAGATATTTATTTTCGAAACTTCACAAATTCACATTTTATCTCCAGAAATGTTTGGCCCTCCCAGAAAATAGTATGATATGAATTAAGTTCATTATATCAAAATTATTAAACTAAGGCAATTCCGCCTTGGCATTTCAAAAAAAATTCTTCGAAAATATTTCAAATTAATGAATTAAATGTATATTTTTGGATTTATCATCGGTGACTCGTATGCATTTGTTTCATTACATAAAATAACAAATCGAAGTTTCAATCAAATCCGTGGGGAGATCTCAAACTCAATTTGAGCCACTTTAAAATTGTTGTACTCCCACAAAAAAATTTACGTATTACAATGAATAGGGACTCATTCGAAAGCTTCTACTAGTCTTTAAATCGAGGTCACCCTTAGTGCACGTTAATTGATAATAAAAAGTCATCAACCCTCTGCTTAAAAACTAGGGTCTCTTCATAGCAAAACCGTGTTGGCACTAACTACGTAATCACTGCGGAAATAGATAAATAAATTTCAATTATTTATTCCCGCTTATTGATACCTAAAAACTAAATAAAGATCAAAACAATACATATGATATGTTTATAAAATCAAAGAGAATGCGAAATTACATATTTAAAGTTTAAAACTGAAAAAGTAAAATTAAAAAGATAACTAAAAATTGAAAATTAAAAGTATAAATTAAATTAAAATTTTAGTTGAAATCGGGAACTAATCTACTATCGTTAATATTTGGACTTTCTTAAATAAATCGTTCTAAATAGTTCTTTGCTATGAAATGTAATCCTTATGTGTTCGCGAGAACAAAAAAATACTGAAAGTAAGACAGTTTATAATTATAGCTTTGGGAGTTTGAAAAACAGAGAAATGAAATGTCGTTATTATACTATACAAATATATATATATATATCATAGAGTATATGGTAGATAAGTTTATTTTCTTACTGAGGTAATGATGATTGTTGATGTCCATTTAAATTAACAACACTTTAACCGCGATAAAGTTAAAACTTGAGTTTAGTTTAAGGACTACTTAATGTGATTAAAAATAATTTTATTTTAGATACTGTAGTCATTAAATATAAACTGTATAAACTGGAGAAATAGATTATATTTTTGTACGTTGTGGATTGAGAATGCTAACATTGAAATTGAAAGGTGTTTTTTCGTTTAAGGTTACCTTAGGTCCTCTATTTTTTATTAAAGTTCAGTCTCTAGTCATACTTTGAATAGTTATAATTTAATCATAAACGTTAGCTTGTATCACAATGTCCAGGATCAATTTCAAAATGTTCTTTCTTTTACTTTGTTTGTGGTTTTGGTTTATAACGAATTTTATTGTAAATGATGAATGATTGTTGCAAGTATATATAATACTTAAACTTCACAATGAGAATAATAGTTTGTTCTTTTATGAGAAAAAACAGTATAAATCGTTTGAGTTGGAAGTTCTGATCAACATAACATCTTCTACATAATAGGTCTTATATTCAAGTATTAGTTCTGTTTTATGAAAGATAAAGTAGTAAATGAATTCTTCTGATCCTGTCGCTTTTTATCAGCATATTAAAACAATATCAGTAACGCCTATATATCATGTAGAGTTGCCATATCAAAATTTTTAAAATCTCCCCTCGCTATATAACAAATTATCATTTCTGCATAAACTGTTTGAAAGTTAAAGAAATTATTTAAAAAATAAAAATCATGGCCTTGACGTTATGACACTGAAACATTTTTACTTTTCCATCGCAGAAATACTCGCTAACCCTAAAAGAATTAAGTAATATCCCATTGGACGATGAAATAAGTGCCGAAGTAAATCTGGAGCCAACAATAGTAGAAAATCGTCTTCTATATGCCCACCACCATCAGACAAGTGCCCAAACACTCCCCGAGGAACAGCACCATCAGCAGGATCAGCAAGGACATCAGACAGGAGAAGATCGGACCGGTGATCTTAGTGTCCAGTCCCACGCATACTATTACGTGGAGCAGCCGTACAATTCGACAACATTTGTGTCTTACCAAACGCCGGCCGGAAGTTATTCTTCCGTTCCATGTACGATAACGGATGACACCAGTGCAGTACTAGAGGCGAATCTCCTTCCGCGATCTAGTGCCCCTAGCGTCGTCCTCGGTAAAACGAAAATCGCTTCTGGCAATAGCAGCGCCTCTGGTGGCGGTACGGTGGCTACCTCAACTCCTGCGAATTCGTTAGCCATGAGCCAGCTGGGCACTGTCTATGCGACAAAACGGAGGCGACGCAATGGAAAGAGGTGAGATCCGTTGTTTTTATTATAAATAAATAGCTTAGAAAATTTCTTTGGTAAGGGCAATAAAAAATACAAGTACGTGTCCCACGCACGTACCCCCCAAAGGGGCGCGGTCCCAGTGTTGTCAGCGAATCTATTAAATTAATGCTTCCGGGGAGCATTTGTGTAGGCCGGTCTGTCATAGCAGCGTAAATGCAATTGGCCGGCACTCTCGATAAAATCTTTTTGCGCGTTTTGCCGTTGATTTTTCCACATTTTTCCTCCATTCCGGCTAGTGCAATTCACTTTTCCCCGACACATGCGGCTGGTGTCGCGCCCCCCACCCCTCGAACAGTGATAAATCTCTCCGCCACGTCCGCCAATATAGGCGCGCATTTATTTGCCATTCTAGGGCCGTCACTGGATTTTCGAGCGCCGCGACTAAACGCGGCTAGCCGGGCGGTCGTGCGGTCGTGCGGTCGTGCGGTCGTGCGGTCGGTGTCGGGCGGGCATGGCGACGCTCCATCGGGCCCGTCGTCGCGGAGCAGTAGCTAGGCGCTGCGGAGTGCGTAGGTACCCCGCGTTAATCGATATCTTTGCATTCATTGAAAAATGACGGTGAATCATTAGGCGATGTTTGGTGGCAAATAAACCGACACGCAAAGTGGATTTCCATAAATCGTCTTGTTGCCTCGGTTTACTCGCAAAAATTGCTTTGTTGCGCTGCCTCCGCGCTCGCCGTCGCTGCGATGCGACCCTCTTGGTGTTGGCTGGACTCTAACTTCCAAAATGCCCAAATGAAAATTCTTGAAAAAATTAAAATGATTAACTTTGCATTTAATCGATTTATATCGGCTCTATATTTTCCACCACAGCAGGAGATTTCTTGCTGGGACTCCACAATTTTGTTGACTTGAAACCCCTAGGTGGCGCTGCTCTATCAATCATAAATAGGAGAGTAAAAAGGCAGTTGAAAATATTCTGAGTTTCGTTTTGAATTTCATAGAAATAGTAACCATATATTATTGTATTTGTTTATATTAAACACAAAAATTAAAATGAGAATTAAAATATATATTTAACAAAAAACAAGATCTATCCGGTTTTATATAAAAAATACCTTTGAATTGAAACTTGACTTCTGTGATTTGAAAAAAGTCGTATTTGAAATTACAATACATAATATTTTATTGTTTTACTTTTAGAACCTATTTGAGCTTATACATATATGTGGTTTGAAATGAGGAAGTTGTAACTGTTTTTTTTTAAACTCTCTTTAAAATTTTATTTTCGATCGTTAAACGGGCAAACATTGTGAATGCTAAAAGCAAAATTCGACTGACGACTACTTTTCAATATACATATGTACATTAAAATTGACTGAGAACTTGCGTGCGTTCTTGGAGCGAATATCACTTAAAATTATTGATTAATATTTTAAGAAATAGTTATAATAGTTTCCGTTAACAAATGTTATCCTAACCATCGCTTTCGGCGGTAATTTAAGCATTTACGATTAAAATGTCCTTATTGGTACTTCGCATATAATTTATAGATCTCCTAACATCTTTGCCAGGAAAACAGAGTTAGAAAGTAGTTAAAAATTTGTTAATACAAGATTGAATTATTTATGTATTTCGAGTTTGTGGTCCTTAGTGTGAGTGTGATGCGTGCTTGTCATTATCAGTAACATGGAAAGCTCTTTAATTTAAGGTTTTTTTTAAAAAAATTTGTTGTTTTGAAAAGACTGAAAGAAGTTTTATAAGCGGTTGGCGAACATTTTTATCTAACTTTCTCGTCTCTCTTTGAGTCCGGCCGGGCCGTCGTTGGTGTAACCTTCACCAAAAGAGATAAATTCCCTCCACTTAGAGCTCATTAGGGAAAGTGCCATTTAGGCACAAGGGGCCACAGACAGATTCCCAGAAACGAATGGCTCGTCCTGCTCCCCACGTCCACTGTATCCTGTGACATGTAATTTTCGAGCTATCCGAAGTCCTTATGGCCGTGTATTTGGGATACACAACGCTTAAGCGAAATAATACGAAAATTATACACATTACCCCAGTTTGGGGCTCTGTTCAGGGGGCACCGGGGGCGGTTCGGTTTAGAAAAGAATTTCAGAAATTCCTCCGAAGTGGGCAGGGCGGCGCGACGGTCGATCAGTTGTTCCGTCATTTGAGAAATAAATCGAAGGAAAAGCGCTAGCTGAATTTCGGGGAGTTGGCCTGGAGATTGATCGATTTCATGGAGACTGAATTAGGGCGCAGCAGAGGAGCCCCAAAGTAGAAAGGGGCACAGCACAAAGGGACAAGCATTTAATTTTGGCGAGGGCGCCGCTGCCGTTCTCGCTTGGGATTTTTCGCAATTTCTTTTCTGTTATGTGCGCCTCCACTCCCTGATTAGGCAATTATTTGCGCTCCGTTAGCCCTAGAAAAAAGGAAAAGAAATTACTAAAAAAGAGTTTACACTAATTTCAGATCATTGCGAAATTTTAGAATTCTTGAGGCCCCCAAATAACAGCCTTAAAAGAAGTATAATCTAAGAAAGGGCCAGCAAAAAATTGTTACCTTAATTTGCATGTCCAAGAGATCGAACTTGGCTGGAATTTTTTGCGAATTTGTCCTTGATGGAGGTATTGATCCTGCGAGCCTGCCAGTCAGTGGGGCTACCACCGCGAACCGACTGTGAGCCCCCCACCGCCTTGTTAATGCGACTAAGTAATTGCTAGAAAATTGCCTGAAATCGATCTCTTTTATGGCAGAAAGTGCATTCTGCTAATCCGACGAATGCCGTCTGCTGCTGTTCCATTGGGGCAGTTCGACGGTTGAGGCCGTCCCTGCCTTAATCTCTTCGATTGAATCCAGTGGGAAGCGCTGCAACGCACCTAAAATCCTTTAATCCGACGCCCAACTTCCCTGGCCAGAAATTTTTTCTAGTTATCCTGGCACCTCATCAGCTCTCTACGCTTGCTTCTCTTGGATCTGTGGAAGGGTTAAGACTATAGGTCTATCTATCGCACGGAGAACTGGTGGGGTGAATCTGATCCTGGCTAATTGGATTACACGAATCGTACCCGGTCAAATCCGTGTTTAACTTCATGTAAACACTTTGAGATTTGTGTTCATTGGGAATCGAATTTCACTAAACTTTGGAAGGGTTCTACCACCTATTTAAGGGAAGCACAGAATTCCGTCTTGAAATCATTTTGCAACATTTTGCATTAACAGTAGCGAAATTGTAAAGAGTTCGGAGTAGAAGAAGAATCGGAGCTACATATATTATATTATAAGTAAATCAATAGTAATTATAAGCAACAAAAGGTTTTACCAAAGATTTTATAACTATAAAGATGTCGCACCCCGAACAAATTCTATGGACATGAAATATTTCAATAGGACGTAGCGCTCCGTCCTATGTGCAGCAAAACCGAGTTGAATGCAGCCAACTTGCTGCTGCGTTGGTCCTGGCCTTGCAGTAGGCTTGCTGATTTGGCTGCAGTTTTGCGCAAGGGGCTTGTCGGATTTTCTCACCATGAAACGTGAGGGGATTGGATTTTTCTAGGAATCCTCTGAATCGTGTCCTTTGCTCAACTCAATGAATGAAATCTTCCAGAGAAAAGGACATTCGCACAGATTCATCGGTTTGAATTACATATTTAAGAAAATCCAGATTGTTTGTGTTTGAAGTGCTTTTCATCAACTTAAAATAAAACAATATTTCAGTAATTTGCGTAAATTATTTAAAATTTCGATGTGCTAAAGATTAATTTTTTAAATTCTTCATGCTGTTTACTTATTTCGAAACACTGACTGCTCATAAAAATTCAGAGCCAATAAAGCAGCTATTTAGCTGCATTTGTCTCGATGAAAACTGCTGCATCATTTTTGCTGCATATAATAAGACGTAGCGCTATGTCCTACTGACATTTTTCATGTTCACAGAATTTGTTCAATTTGCGACACCTTTATATGTATAGTTATAAAGTCTTTGGTTTTACTAGCCACATAATAAATTTTTTATGGGAGGTACATAGATTATCGAAATGATTTTGAACTTGTTTCAGTATAAAGAAGTCGGTTAATTTAATAATATTTCAGAATAAAAGAAGTTGGATCAATTCTTATTATTGTTTCAAAACCAATCAAATGCAAATTTCTTATAGTAAAGCTCCTTAATATAGGTGTCAGAGGTGTCATTATTTTGTATGTTCTAATTTTATTTTAACAATTTAAAATTAGAATGTTTTAATCGCTTCTTCAGTTTATTTAATAGTAGTAAACAAACAGAGAAAGTTCCAACTTTTAATTGATTTATATATTATAATAGCACCACGAATCTTGGCGAAAATTTCCAGTTTTGAATTTTAAAATCGTTAGGTAGTTAACTATCCTCATAAAAAATTGATGGAGCTAAACAAATGTTAGTATAGATTTCCTTGTTGAAAATATATTTTTCACGTGAAGAGTCTGTTTAGGATGCTTAAAAGAGACTATCATATAGCACAGAAAAAAAAATAACTATTTAATTGGCTCTTTATGTGGATTTTCAGAAGATCGTTGGGTTCTTACTAAACATCCACCCGCTGTAATAAAATGAGTCAAATTCACTGAGCGACTCCGAACAGGGCGCTGTGAGGAAATGACTGATTTTATGGGACCTCCGCAATTACGACATTCAAACGTATTTCATTGAATCTGATGTTTTTTGGAGGTTTCTATCCTGTGAGGCGATTAGACTGAGTCATAAATGTTCGTCTTTTCCGGCGTCTCTAATTGACCTCAGGTTTTGCATCGTTCGCAAAAATCAGAATTGAGTGTAGGTTGCACGGTCCATTAGAAGCTGTAAAGTCATTACAGATTTTAGTTGTTTTATATTTGCTCTCAAATTGGGCAAGGAATTAAAACAATCGGTCAGACTAGACCGCCATTAGGGCTAATTTGCTTTTTTATTGCGGGCCAGTAAAATCTTAACAACTTTTAATGGAAGCTCATCCGACCGAGCCAGATAAATGTAGTAGAAAAACATTTACGCCGCATGTCAACATTCAACTATTTGTGAAATTGTTTAAAAAATATAAATCCGCGATAGATTCCAAATTAACAAATATTGTGTGTAAATGAAGGAGGAAAAGAGACTTACCCTTTTTTTGAATTAGCTTAATACAATAGTTTAGAATTTTGTGAATAAAATTAAACAATTCAATCGTTTTCTTGATTAACTTACTACAAGGCACGGTGTGTGTTATTATTATTAGTTTATCTTTATGATAAATATCTTTTGCTTCTTTTTGTAACCAAGTAGGTACCCTTAGCCCTTCTATATGTTTCCAAATTTATGTATCTTTTAACATAACATTTAGTATATGGACGTAGATTGATGATCCAAAACGAGAAATTGTGAGATTTTTGGATCACCTCCTTAGAGTGAAAAGTGTACGTAGGTGTGCGATTGTATTTGAATTTCACTGGTCTTGTTGTTCAGTGTATTCACGTTTAGAAATATTTCTTCAAGCGGATTTTCTGGGTTCTAAGTTCAGTTGACTATAGATCCGGTAAAAGAAGCATATGTATATCATAAATAAGTAATATTATTATATTTTATATTTCATAAGTGTAAAATTCATTTGAGTACACAGGACAAATTTAATTTTTTAATTTTTTTTATATTTGAATATGGAAGCTATATGTAATGTTGCGATTTCTTTACTAGCACATCAGATGTATCAACGCCAAAGTTGGTTCATTATTCTAGAAATGTTTAACTACTACTACTGAAACTAAGTTGAACTGCTGAGAAGGCTTCACATATACCACTTCAAGATTTGTCTTGTAATATTGTCTCAGTATCGTTAGTTAATTGTTGGTCTCAGATCCAATGAGAAATTTTAGTAGAGAAAATTGAGCATCAGTGATACATATGTAATAAATAATACAACTACGGTAACATCTAGATATTTTTTTAAAAGCAAATACACACAAAGTAGAGCGTTAGTAATACGCGTCTTGCACGCTAGTATTTCTCAAAAATATGTTGATGATTGAACATTTTTAAAAGTAGTAATATGTAATTTTTAATATTCAGAAAAACTAAAAACGTGAGTTTAACTTCTCGCATAATTCCATAAGTGTTGAGGTAACGTAACAATCCTTGTTTATTTGTTTAAAGGGCCTATTAAGCTAAATTATGCCGATAAAATTGTGATCTTAAGTTAATACATATTTAGTACATATATCACTTTGAATTTAAAATGATAGTCTCGTACACATCATCGTGGTAAACTATGGATCATGATTCTCTATATACCATAGACCAAGTCCAAAAATAATATTCATTACCGGTTTCCAAATTTATTTACCTACTCGACCCAGTGTGCACCACCCGTGGTCCACAGTTGATCAAATATAAATGTTCTGTAAAAAAAAAGTTATAACTCCTTTTTCTTGTCGATTTTATAGCGATTTTTCAGTTTTTGAAAGTATAAGATTCAAGGTATACAGCAATGAAAGAGCAACAATTCGACAATAAATTTATTATTTGGAAGAGTTCCAAAAATTACTGATTCACTGTGCTGTAGACCACTTTATTCTACGGTAGTTTAATGTGAAAATTTGTTGGAAACTAATAAGTGAGATTTTTCTCTATATGTATAAATAGCGTCAAACTTAATTTTCCAAATTGTTATATAAGATGAATGATAATTTTTAGTAGAATTTGAATTGAATTGCCGGGAATCGAAAAATATATGATTATTATGGCTGGGGCAGTTACAATTACGCATTTAACTTGCTTCAACTACTACTCTTTAAATTGGCTTTTCTCAAAAAAGAAGGAAACCAAAAAACGAAAAGAAAAATACAACAAACGAGTAAAAACAAAACAAACGCTATGGTGATTCTCGTGTTCACCCCGTGCGGTGTTATTAATTTAATTGTTATCAGCTTCCCGGCAGTTTGATATTAAGAAAAGTGAATTTGCAACCGGCCAGAGAAGCCAGGGAGTAAACAAACAATGAATGCGTAGTTAGCAATTTAACAATTTCCACCTTCAGTCGCGACCTCGACGCTGCCGTCTGCGCCGCTCTCGAGTATTAATCGCGCCGCTTTTCCAGCGAAATATACAATATATATATATTTTTTTATTTTTAACTTTTATATTTTGTATTTGTGTTTTGCGCTGACTTGACAAGAGCAATTTTCTTCATGTCATAAGTCCGCTTTCCCGGTGAGGCTGGCTGCACCCGCTCTGGGGTACCGTTCCGATAGCCATCTTGATAAAGAGTTAGGAACCCGTCTGCAAAGCTTAGCCGGTCTGCAAAGCCGCCGCCGCCGCCGCCGCCGCGGTCGCAGTCTAGATGCGTCCGCGCAGAATCACCAGAGCAGCCGTCCCCGTCCCCAGATAGCGCGAATGGGGCTGCGAATTATTACGGAAGGACATCGAGCGTAAAATTCAAAATTTTCATCATTAGTGCGCTCGTTCCTCCCCGATGGCTGTCGAGTCAGCCGCCAGCCCCTTAATAGCACACCGCGGCGGCTGGCTGCTAATTTGCTTAAAAAATTAAAGTAAATTAATAATTAAAAGCGCCGGGACGAGCGGGTGCAGGGCCACCATAGATAATTGCGTCGGACAGGCTGAAGGTATATTCGCGGCCGGCGATTTGCATAATTCCGGCTCGTCTCCCGTCCGCTTTCGGGTGACAAAATTAATTACAGGTGTGGATCACCAGTTGGGTGTGTCACCATGTCCAGAACAGATAGGGTTGTTGCCAGCTTTCGGTTTTCTATCTGGCTAGCCGCAGCTGCCCCTAAGGCAACCTGTTTCAATAGGGTGGAATTTCTTTTATTACAACTCAAAACTGACTGACAAGCGGCGTATTCACTCAAAAGCACTATCGCTTGCAGGAGCATATATGTAGCAATAGTCAGTTTTTCCGAGTCATATAATAATTATTTGGCATATTCAGTCTCATGCTCCTGCTTTATTATATTCATAAGTACGTATAATTTCGTTTATGAAGAGGAAGGGATTGTAATTTGAAACCCTACTTTGTTTTTTAAGTATTTTAACAAAACTATTTGACTAATCATCTCGTGGATAGACTTTGAGACTCTTTCACGAACTCCAAGTAAAGTACCAAGTAGGCTAACCGCCAGTTAAAGTCACCAGTAACTACGCCTACGAATTTCACAATCATCGAGTAACATTAGCCGACGAATAAAGTTGCCCGTAACTTACTTGCCAGTCCGTCTGCCAAGTAGCGTATTTAACTGACGAGTAGCAGTTGTCATTTGTGTATTATTAAATATTTATCCATGAATATTTTTAATCACCACAACTAGAAAATTAATAATACGCGATTCAAAACTCTAAAACGACGTAATACTAAACGAATTAACGCCTGGTTTCTTATGATATTTCACTTAACGAATAATTCGTTACTTGAAACCATGATTTCGTTTGTGAAATTGATAGAAGTTACCCGTGACTTTTATTTGCCAATTAGCGTTACTTGAAAAGTAACTAATCAACACTTTACTTGAAGTTCGTGAAAGAGGCCCTTTATGTACTTAAAACCTTATTAACTTTTATATTAGGAATGAATTAACAAAATAAAACCACCCACTATAGGAAATAATGTGCTTTATTGAAAAAACGAAAAAAATGTATTTGGAGTTTTGGTGCTGGTATTATGGAACCCGGGTTCTAAATTACAAACATGGAATAAATTTACTTAGAAAGAAGTAAAACCTTACCTGTGACAATCTGAACTTATACGTATAGACTTCCTTTAACTCCCACTGAATTAGTTTTAGACTAAAATAAAAACTTTTGACAATATCAGCGAATGAAAGAAAATAACAATTGCGGGTGACATAAAATTTCAACTTTGTATGACAGGGTCAAATTTGAAGCAAAATTGGCGCTAATGACGGTGAATACGTTCTATGATATCAGTTCAACGTAATTACATAGATTTTTGACAGATCTCGCTGTTTATTTCTGAGATATTAAGGGGTTCCAAATTATCAGCGGGTTCCATACTACCACCCCTTCCTCTACAATCATCCGGACTTTTTAAAATTTAAAAGTAACTTACAAAGCCTCTACAATGAAACTGTTGAAAACGTTATTCATAAACGTCCAATATCGTTGAAACACTTTTACAACAGCTATATACCTTATATTGAAAGATTTTACAGAAGGCTCTCACCTACTTTAATCAACCAATTCCAAAAAATCAGGATTTTCAACTAAACAGCGCTAAAACTACTTTAATTCTATTTTAGTTGCAAACGGTTTACTGCGAGTTTATAAGTACTTAGTGCATTTCAAACGCCTACTAGTCTTAAGTAATGAAGGCTTGAAACCTGTTTTAAGATATTTTTATGAATACGGCTAAATATTTATAGTTCTATCCTAAACTGGATTTATTGTAACATCTCTCAAAACGACGAAAACTATTATTTGATTTCGAAACTATGTTCTAAATATGTTCCAGGAATAACCAAATGTCTACAGATTCACTGATCAACATTTTTTGTTATTCATTTATGTAGCATATCAATTATAATTAATAACTTCAACAAAATTTTGCCTGTAGATTATGAATCTGAAAACTAAACTTTTCTATTACGCGAAGTTTTTGGGAAAAATATCTGAAAAAATAAAATAAAATCGTAGTTTGAACATATGTATGTATTTTGGAGATAAGAACAAAATAATGGAACGTCATAAGATCTTGTAACACGGCTCAAATTAAATCCTATTATCTATAGATAAATCCTCCTATTTTTCTCGAAAACGTGTCGTGTGGTAAATTTTTATATCGGAATCTGTAATCTACAGAAAAAGTCCTATAGTAGAAATAATGTGTATAAAAAAGATTATACAAAAGACGTAAAAAATATTACATTACACCGAGATCAGGATTAAATTAATAAGTTAACAATTTTTGATGCTTATTATTCTGAATAGTGCGAATTTCTTTCCGGGTTAAATTTAAACATTTCATTTAGTCATCTGCGTAAACAATATATTAAACATTTCTATAATACAAATTTAAAATTTGCAATTCCGAAAACCTCCAAGTATTCTGGAAACTACTCAGAAGATTGGTTTCACAATAAATATTGTGTCGTCATTGAGATTGTGATCTTTTAAGAAAGATATTATAATCTATTACAATCTCGAATTAAACATGCGTATGTAATCGAGATGAAAAGTAAGCGAATAGCAATAAATTTGAAAAAAGCAATTTGGTGTGCTTTTTATCTTAAATGTTTAATTGTAATAATCTTAGCGATAGCACGCACTAGTGTATAGTTATTGTTTAAATGTTTTTTAATGTTTGAAGATAAACAAACCTCATATACTAAATGTCGTCTCCATACGTAATCCTTCTGTCTTTCATATAATTACTAATCAAATTTCAATGCATCTATAACATACTTTTTTGGCAAAAAAAAAATCTTTTGCCGCATTTTGATTTGAAATGAATAGACGTTTTCGAGAAGCTTTACCTGCAAACTTCTGTTCTTATGCATATATTCGTTGCTTGATCTAGGTTACTTGTATGATTGTTTCAAAATGTTTTTCAAAATGCATTGCAGTTCTTTAGGGATTAGAAAGCAGCGATTTCTCAGCAACATGCCGCACAATATCACAACTACAGAGAAATCGCTACAACATGATCTCGTATTATGAAATAAATAATTTTTTAATATAACTTTACATAATAACGTCCAACATTTTAAAAAATGTTGTTTTGTTTGAAAGATCACTTTTGTTTCGTAAGAAGTAGGAAGAAAGGTCATTTTCAAACAAGATTTTCGGAAATTGAACCTTTAACCTATATATACATATGTACTTATAATAGAGAAAATGTTAAAACGACGGAATAATTCGAAGTGAACTGAATATTGGTACAGATTTTAAAAACGTCATTACACATGAAATTTCGAAAGACCCAATGAATCCCACTTCTGCTAAATATTATTTTCAAGGTCAAAGATTGAAAATGAAATTTTTTCGCATATATGTATGCAGGTATATAAATATTTCTTAAATGTTGTTATTTTAAACATTTTGACTAAAACACATTCTGAATGTTGACCTCGTTCATATTGTTTTTCAGGGATTCCCCTCATTTACCCCTTCATAACTCTTTCTTGAAACGGTTAAAAAGACGAGAATTGCGGGACACTTAAGGTGCTCGTTACCGTAAATGCAAAATCACTCCATGGTCACTACGAGCGGCTGTTTGTCCGCACTTAATGGAGGCGCTGTCTATCGGCCCTATTCCGGCAGATACGCGGCTCGAAAAGAAGCATTATTCATGTAAATTGTTGTCGGCACGCAATTGTAACTTGAATTCTGGAGTATGACATCACGGAGACTCCTCAGGAGGAGTACGCGTGATCCCGAATAAGTGAAACTCAGTCAATAGAGTGTATGACCGTAGATTTTGTTTTTTCGTTTTTCGTTAAACCACTTTCCGGATGAGTTTCCATCGGACTGTGATTAAAGAAAGTTGAGACCCGGCAAAGTGTTCTTCATATGGGGGATAGGGAGGCCTGGCCTGATACCGCCTCTTTTTATAAGAATCCATCGCCGGAAGGGGCCGCCTCACAAATGTCCGTGCACTCACTGATTATTCGCATAGGCATCCTAATCGGGGTAGTGGCGGGCGAATTCCCGGGTGCATTCAGTGAAAAGATGCATGATGACCACCCATTACAAAACCCCGTCAGCCCTCAACCTCGTTTTCCACGGAGTCCCAGGCCAGTCCGAGTCCCATTGAGGCTATTACGTTACGTGCGCCTGTTGCGAAAGTGTTTTGATCGAAGGACTGTTGTAGAAAAAACTACAATACAACAAAACAAAATTCTAGGGCACGCTATACCCAGCTACTATACGGGTAAAGGCTGGATATCCTGGTATCCGGTGTCTAGGGCTGGACTTGCTCAGGGTCTAGGAAAATCGTCGAGCCGACTTTCTAGTTAAGTTAGCCGCATTTCGTCAGCATTACAATCCGACTTATTGCGGAACGATGTGGACGAGGTGGGGGTGCAACGTTAACACTCGATTTTGAGACTGTTGGGCGTTTTTCTTTTTCTTCCATCATTGAACTTGTCGCTGTTGGTGCCGTTTTTCCGTGATTTCGTGAGCTAGAAAACGCAACAGCTCCAGTCCCCAACTGGTTCGTCGTCGGTTTTGTCGTCACATGGTGTAATCACTAGACACTGAAGTAGATAGCGTGTGTGACGTCACAAATGAAACGGAAAACGGTTGCGTTTTTAACGTACATTTCGTAAATGAAGCAAACTCATGCACGCGCGGCTCCAGATTATCGTGGCGACACACTAACAACAACACCAGCAAAAATAACAACAACGGGGCAGTGGCGGTGCGACGGCAACAACAAAATTGAGGTAAATCAGTCACCAGAACAGACCCAGCGGTGCCCGTGGGCTCGACAACCGACCGGCCAATGGCGGACGCGAGGGGTACCAGTGGGGCTCCTGCAGGAGGAGCACCGTGGAGCTGAGGACTCCAGTTGACTTGACTTGATTGCGTTGCGTTTTCGGGTGTGGGTCAGGGCATCGAGATGACATGCCATCCCCAAACTGACGCGGCTCTTTTTCGCCCCCGAAGGGAGCCCCGCTTTGTCCTCGGCTGCTAATGATAGTGCGGCGTGGGCTTTAGTGGATGGCTCAATACCAGGTTCAGTGCTCTGTTCCCGGGGAGCCGTAAGAGGATCTGATCACGAACGACTTGACCTTAGGGTAGGTTCTGCGATTGTGAAGTAATTAAACCAAATCATGTGCGATTGCATGCCCGGGCAATGCCTCTTCCTCTGTCCGAAGCGAAACGTCCCTGTCGGCACGAAACCCGGGAGCCGATTTTTTGATCGGAAACAGCTGGTGAGGTGCCCTTTGGTGGAATATGGCCCTTACACAGGACTCCCTTTTCCTCTTTGCGCCCTAGAGAAGTTATGGCACCTACCAACTTAGAAGTTTTGAGGCGGTATTAGCCTTTATTGAAAAACAAAATACGTTCAAGTGCGAGAAGGATTTCCGCGGTTAGGGTGTTATTAGAAGAAAATTTAGCCTTTCAAATAAACCTTCATATTTAGTCTTTCACTCACAATTAACCGATTTTTTTCTTTTAATTTTTGCTTAATCCTTTATGATCGATCGAGAACACTTTTGGATCAGCACGTTTTAGGTACATCGATTGAATTTATTTTCTAATATTTGCAGGACGCTCCCTACGAGTATATACATATGTATGTAGGTAACCAAATTAACCAATATTGAACACACTTTTAGATTGCGTAAAGAATAATCTTTCATATATGCAAATCAAAGGGGAAAATATCCACCCTATTTGTGAAAACCTACTTTAAAATTAATTTGCACATTAATTCATAGGAAAGTAAAGAAGTCCTGTAACTTGCTTTAAAAGTATTATAAGTATACATATATGAAAAGTTTAGTTAACAGTTCAATATTGATATTGTAAATGGTCAAAATATTATCCCTTTTATTGTTATAAAAGCAAAATATTTATAATTAATTATAAATCAAAATTTCTTTACGAAAAATACAGCAAATCAAGCAAAATAAAATTTTTAATGCTGTAAGTCTTCAAGTGGGTTCTGGTTCTAGGTTTAGGACAAAATTTTGCGAAAATAAAACTTAACTGCATACTTTATGTTGAAGCGGAAGTTTGAAAATTGTGATATACGTAAAGCGTTTTCAAATTCAAAGAAATAATGGCTTTTTAACCTGAATCAGATAGGAATATGAAAAAACATACATAGCTTAGTCTTAATGAAATCGTTCTTCTTTTTTATATTAAATAAAACAATTCTTACTTCCTTACATAAGAAAATATAACTTATTAAAATAGCTTTTTATAATTGATTTCAGAATAATTTTCCTGATTTTATTACTACTATAGTTTTTCACTCGACTTATATACGAGTATTTACATATATAATTCTTTATATAGAGAGAGATCGGATTTTCAAAGTTTAGACCACGTTAGATTATAAATCTTCTTCACTTGAATATAAAATTGTATTTACACAAACCAAAACTCCTGAATTTGAAATTGAAAACATAATACTTTAAATTTAACCACAATTGCAAGTAATTGCGTTTAAAATGTTGGAGTTTGGTTTTTGTAAAATCATATTTTTCACAAAATAAAGGTTAAGAATTTGTAGTCATTACGAACCTATTAATATTTATTAATTATTAAGCTGATATTAACTCTATTTAAGAATAAAAATTATAAGATGAGCTAGTTCCATTCACTTCCAAAATCCTGAAATAAATATTCTTTCTTCTGAAAAATATAGTGGAATTAGTAAAATTAACATTGCTATGTACATGCATCGAACCTATTGCGGTATATGTATGCGTAAACATTTTTATTCCTGGTCTAAGAAAATACAAATCATTTAATGAATATTGAATTAAGAAAAATAATAGAAAATGTGTAATAGATTGTATTAACGACTTTAGGAGCTTATAGATTTCGCAAAAATCCATGAAACTTCACTACACAATTGCAGGTCTGTTCATATGAGGCCCGTAAAATTTGAGGTCGGACGAACGGATATAACGAAATTATATACTACGGACCTCTGCTTAAATCGTTAACTACTACATTATAGGAATCTTAATTAGACACTTAACTATTCAAAATCGTTTCGAATTACATATGTAAATATGTTTCCTCTTTAGTTATCGTATTTAATATCTCGCAGCTGAATGCAAAACAAAGCGCAAATGACGACTATTCAGCTGTAAGCTATATACTGCTGAATAGCCGTCGTTTATGTTAATTTATTAAAAGAAATTTAATGAAGTTTTATTATGCGAATAAGCATTAATTTATCAAAGTTAATACGCAGACATATAAAAGCTGATAGATTATGCTAATACTCTCCATTAATTCTGAAAACTTTTAAAATCCTTTCATTACCTTTAAAAAGGCAACCTTCTACTCTATTTTGTGAGTGATTATTTTTCGACGTATTGCGACTGCATTGACCCAACAAAAAGTCCTCGTTTTCCGTCCACCCGGCGGGGGAGGAACCAGCCCTCGATATCTGAACATCAGCGAGGCTCTCATAAATATGTCAACTGCAGAAATTCGCGAGTGAACTGGCGCTGTCTCTCGCCTTTCACTTCCGAGCCGTGCACTGGGGCCCGGAGATAATTGCGGCTTCGAATAATTTCGCTGCTTTTCAATTTTATTAGTTGGCTACCATAAAAGTCACGAGCTACGGGCGACGTCAGCCAAGGTAAAATATGAAACGTCGAGCGTTTCAACTCCTGAGGAAGGAGTCCTTCCCGCCCCCGCCCCCAAAACTCGTAAGCCGCTTTCTTGGCGATGATGTTGTGGCTGTGGGGTATCGATTAAACATTCGCGATTTTATGATCAACCCCCGGGAAGGGAGCTGAGTGGGACAGGAGCCCTAATGGGGTTCAACTCCATAAACTAGAGGGCAACTGGGAGTATCTGGGGTAGATGGGAATGAATCACTGGAAGGGAACAGAAGCGGGATTGTGGCACCTGCTCTGCACGGTACGCACCCACCTTATGCAATTAATATGTCCGCGGTGCTCCCAGACAGCGGACTGGCAAAACTTGTCAGCTTTCTCGAAAATATTTTGACAGGGCGAACGTCCGTCGGGGACGGGAACGGGAACAGGAACAGGAGCAGCGAGACCCGCGACAGGAGAACTGAATTAACTTGAAAATTAAAAATTCACCAGCTCCGTCCCACAATCGCAATCTGGACTCGGGGACCTGAGCTCACTGAGTTTGCGGCGGCGCGGCCTTTTTTAAGTCGCGGCCACTGGACGATGACCGCTTCTCTGTCTCGTGTCTGCCGACGGACAATCCCGCGTTAATAAAATTGTCACCGGCGATGTCGCGGCCACTGTTCACGCAGTCGACAAATGTCCGATCTTAATGTTTTGCTCAATATGTCGCTTATCAGAGGAGTCGACGCTTAAAAGCAATTCAGGCTGTCGCGATCCTCGCGGGATCCGGGAGCAGCCAATTGATTAGCATAAAGTGATCGCAGGTGAAAATGGTTAATGGTCCACTGTGTGAAGACACCAGGCAAGGGGGACTTTTATGGAGATAAGTAGACCGATCTTAAAAAAATAAAACATACACACTCAAAATTGATCGGTTAATATTGGGGGTGTACAAGGCACGCAATATCCCTAAATGCATGCTCACGAAAAATACTACACGATGGAATTTAAATAGCAATGTATCAGGTAAAAAGAGTAATTTGAACAACGCAAAGAAGTTAAACAAACAACAGATTTGTGAAATTATCATATCCATTATAATTATCATTAGGAACTAGTGGTATGTCGTGCACGGTAAAATAAAACAATAAGGATTTATATTATATATGAGCCGTTCAGTGCACAAATCGATTAACTCCACTTTTTCAAAAATCTTAAATTTTACTGTCAAAGCACTTGGTAAAGTCATAACCTTTTAAATGTTTAACAACTTTCCTGAATAATAGAGATTAATATCAATAAAAGACAATTTTGTTTTGGCCATTGAATAATAAATAATTTATTTCAGTGGCCATTTTGATTAATTCCGCACTCTAGTGTAAATCGTTGCAATCATGCAACTCAAATGCACCAGCATGCGGCAAATGATAGCCGTAAATTAATTTGAATTTATATTATAAAGGGAATTTTTAAAAACAATGTAAATTATTTCATTGCATTTCTCAACTTTTTGTTTTATGGAGTTATGCACTGAGCGGCTCATATGTACAAAGGCTAACTTATATGTATATATGCTCATATATACATGCATTAACAACACACGTATAAGAAAACATGAGATTCATTTTTTTCAAATAGGACAATTACATATATTCATTTTTTTAAATAGGACAAAAATTAGACAACTTGAAGTGTAGTATCACAATTTTGCAAACACAGCTCTTCAATATGTTAAAATAAAAGAAATATAAAATATATAGAGAATTAATTTTTTAAGTAGACGAACCCGAAGGAGCAAGATCGAGGAAGTAGTATCTGATAAAAATCATTTCGTATTTTAGTATCCTATCTATAGGTAACTTTTCACATAAACTCCATATTTTATTCAATTATCATGTTACGAATTCAAAACAAATATTATATGTTAGAACTGCAAAAGCATTGTAATAAATATATGCACAGTATACTGTTAACATTTTTAGGACCACTTCAACCCTTAGTTTTCCGAATTATGCCTTTTTTAAGTTGGATAGAAGGAACAAAATCAATGGAAAAGGATACTTTGAGATTTAAATTTAGCCCTGAATTGATTTTCCTCCTTTGTTTCAATAAATTAAAAGTTCCCCAAGCATTGAAGTGGTCCTTAAAATGTTCACATTATTGTATAATATTATGGATGTCGTAATTCGTTTGTATTATGAAATCGTATAAAATATATACAGAACATTTAATTTAAAGACGTTTCTGCGAGAAGCAATCAATAAAAATCTTTTTAGAGTAATAAACTGCACCAAAGCTATTAATATTTTTTAAATAAAGATATAAGTATAGTTTTATATTAAAACCACAAAATATTCATCGGATATTCATATACAAGAATACTCTTCTTCGATTTTATTGGTTAATTTATTATTTATTTTGGTTATCTTTAAACCTTTTTATGACCCAAAAAGAAATTTTTAAACTATAGTATTAATTATTAAATGCTTTGTTAAAACGTTGATGTCGATGATTCAATTAGATAATTGTAAATTTATAAATTCGATTTGCAGATTTCAAATACAAGCGGAAGAAATTCGAAAATCTAATAAGTTTCCGAAAATTCCGTTTCCGTAGTGGGCTTGGATTATATCTACATTTTGAATCAGATAGCTGGAGCAGGTTTTAAGTAAATTTTAATATAGGTTTAAATTGCATAGGTGTGATTTAAACTTGCGTTTAGTTTAAACGAGGCTTTAGCAAGTAAGAAACTCGATTTCAATAAAATTGAAGTGTTCATGTCCGAATAGGATTCGATTTCGAAAAATTCTGTATATTGGTCTTGTTGAACCATCATATGCACCAAAAAGTTTGGAAACCTATATATAAGTATATTTGGATATTCCAAAAATAATAGACAATTAAAAATCGATTACTTACTATAAATATATACTATCTTAAAATGAGGCCTACTGGTTTAGAACCATTGAGGTTTTGTTTCAATTATTTTTCGCATTCAAGTCTTCCGTTCCGTTCAAGTGACCAACTTTCACACTTGGCTTGTTGCAAGTGACATATGGTCCTGGGACCGTGTGAGAAAACAGGAGACTTCGCTTCTGGACAACGCCTTCCCCATATGCCACGGCGAATGCTAATGAATTTTTGAAGTAATTCCCAGTTCGAGCTGCGAGATGACTATCTAAGCAGATAATGAAGGCTTCTGGGGGCTTTTGTGGGCAGCTGACGGTGCGTCAGGACCGCGTTTGCCCAGCCACATGGAAAATGCGGCAAACTTTTAGATATAAGCGCTCCGAAGCGAAATGAAGCTATCCATCATCTTTTGAGTTATTTATCTACGCAAAGAGTAATAAACGCAGAATAAGACAGAAGGCCTGTCAAAGGCTAATCAGTCCTTTTCATAAATTACCTCCTAAATTACCGGCATCAGTTCCAGAGGGAGTCCCTGATAATTACGGACAGGTAAGGTTCAGCGCAGCACCAGTCCAGCTCCTGTCTGTGCGGGCAATCGAAATGCTGCAATCAACATAAATTCAATTACAGCGACCCTTCGTCTCGACGAACTACCACAAGGAAAATCATAACCCTCGGTCTCACCGGGCCCAATCCAATCTAGGAAAAAGAAATTCGCCTACTGGCCGAGCCTGCCCCGCAGAAAATCGTCATTAGCATTAGTCAGAAGGCCGCAACCCCTGCGGATTCCTCTGCCGAATTATGAGATCAAGTGGGCATGGCTAATCGATTTCACCCCGAATGAGCAGCAAAGAAAAAGATCCCGGGGTACAATCGATCCACTAAAGAAATTAATGTACTTCGAATGACTTTCAGTTTCTCCCCCTGACGACCTCTGCCCAAATTGCAAACAAATTATTTAGCAATTGCTTCTCATGCACTAACACTTACCTTCAATTTTCCCATTGCAGCCTGAAACCACCTCCGAAGGATGGCGTTACAAAGAGCAATCCGTCGAAGCGGCACCGGGAGCGATTGAACGCCGAGCTGGACCTGCTGGCGTCGCTACTGCCATTCGAGCAAAACATCCTTAGCAAATTAGACCGACTGAGTATTCTTAGGCTATCTGTTAGTTATTTAAGGACGAAAAGCTATTTCCAAGGTAAGTGCATCATTTATTCATAGCCCCGACTCGACTGACCTCTGGCAGCTGGGTGAGGAAATATAGACGAGCCCGCCCCCACGAACCCACAGTTTTGTAATTTTCGTCAGTCCGCCACCTCTGGGCGCTTTAAATTTAGGGGAATTAAATCGAAACTCGTGAATTTTTGATATTACCGAATATGAACGACCGCAGCTGGTTCAATAAAAAATTAAAATCATTTTTATGTGCACGTGGAGTCTTTGCCTAGGGAACTCGAATGCTTATCGTTTTAAATTCCGATGTGAAAATATCGTTGAAATACAAAGAGAAAAACTAATATTCATAAAACAAAGTAACTTTATTAAATAAAAGTCACATTTACTTTATACTATTTAATTCCTTAATTTTTTTAAGTAACTTTTATACAATTAATTTAGAAATTACTTTAAACTTTGCCGCAATCACTAATCACTAAGATGTTGCAACTTAAAATTCAAACTGAAGTTGTAAAATCAGCACGGTGTATAGTCTTTTGGAAAAAACAAAAATTTCAAATGCATTAAAATTTGGTTTATAGTGGATATTTCAAATTTTCCTATATAAAAATGTCAAATATTAAAGTTGCCAGAAATTCTCTTATATAAAATTGCCATACTCTGTTCTAGATATCTTTGAAATAAATAATCTAAAATCAAAACAAACAAATTTGTAGTAATTTTATAACTTATTTTATTAGTTAATCCAAGAAATAAATGTAAGTTTAATTTTTAGAAAACGTCTTTCAGAAAATGTTGTTTTAAATGTTACGATAAAATTCGTATTTCTTGGTTTATAAAATACTCAATATTGATTAGAAAAAAATCAAACGGTTGAAAACATGGTTTTCGGTACAACACCTTGAAAGATTTAAAAAATAAAAACCTACTTCCAGTGTTCTGAGAGTTCTCTACAAATGTACTAACAGCATCAACTTGAAGCGATTTAAAATTAAGTTTTCAATTATCAGTCAGTCCTCAGTCAGTTCAATACCTAATGTGTAACTCATTGTAAGTTTTCCATATACTTATGTAGGTATCAAAAGTTCCCTCATGGCCTATAGTGAATATACGAGCCGTCTATTTTGAAAGTGGCCTATTTCCATTTTCCAAAAAAATTAAGTTAACTATTTAAATAATTACATTTTTATATTATCTCTATATTTTGCAGGAAATTCTACAAAATTTGTTTAAAATCATTAAGATTGTTGTGTAACAAATATTAGTTGATTAATAAAATTATAATTTATTTATTTTGAAAACGCAAATACTTAAATATTCAATTTTAACATAAATGGAATTATGCCACTTTCAAACTAAACGGTTCATATACATACATACATATATTTAATTATATGGTATATTTTTAAGAATTTCAGCGTTCTTTAATATAAAATAAAATACACTTCTATGTCTTATAAATAAAATTTATGCTTAACCATAAGTATGAGACTATTTTAACTTTAAAAAATGTTTTGTGGTAACATAATAATTATGAACTGATGAATGTATGTTTTGATGAAATTATATTTTTAGTTCAATCCATTCGTTATATAAAATACATATGCCCATAAGTTTAGCTTATATGTATAATCGTGAATTACTTTTGTAACAAAATTTAGTAAAACATTTTTAAGTGATGAATACTAAGATAACATGCGCAGTTCGGGTGTCTTTAGTAATTTTTTTACTGACGAAATTATTAAATGTATAAAAGATGCTAATAAGACCTCATCAAGAGATGTCCGCGGGCGTAGTAATTTTTTTTTTAAATTAGCGCTCACATTGAGTTTTCTTAATTACGAATAAATTATATAAAAAATAAGAGCAATAATTCATCGCAAATTGGAAAGTTTCCATCCACTTGGCTCTCATCGTGGAATGTGATGAAAACTGGTGTGCCGTGGATTCCTCCCGCGGACTACTCGCTTCAGCGATCCGCTATCACCGCCGCGGTCTTATCAGAGCCTACTAAGTGCATTTCAATTAGGCGGGGGGCTGAGGGGGAGGCGATGCAATTGTGTTGCATCCACCTGGTCCGCGAGGCGGTGGCATGGAGGTGCAACAGTTTTTAACCTTCAGCCGCACCACCGGCGACGTGGACGAAGAAGGAGCAGCAGTGGAACTGCATTCAGGGGCTCTTCCCATCACAGCATAATCTTTGCATGATTGGGGGCAATAAAAATTATTCAACTCGGAGACTCCGCTGCTCGGGGGCCCTCCCCCGCCCAGGTGATTGCACAGCAGCACTAACGAAGTTTTCATAATTTCATATTAAAATAGGGAACACGGCGGCCGGGCGGCGGGGGAAAGCAGCAGCGGACTTAATTGAATTTCCCACCTTCCTCCCGGCGGTCTCGTGAGCCAGCGGAACCAGGTAAAATTCGCTGAGGGGATCAGAGCTAGACCTCACAAGGGCTGCATCGAGCAAACAAATTACCCCTGCTCCCAGCCCCACGCGAGTTTTAAGACCCCTCAACATTTCCGCAGGAAGCAATAAAACCGAAAATGCCCCTAAACCGGCTGACAACGGCCGCCCGAGATAAGCCCGGGCCTTCCTGGGCGCACAATCACTGACCAGTGTCCACCTACAGATGTTTGCAGCAGCCCAACCAGTTCAAACAATTCGACGAAATGCGCGGCACGTGCCGCGGGGGAGTAAGTGCACGTCCGGCGCACGGGCCGGGTCGCCAGCACGCTGCAATTGAGTCCCTCCCAAATGACCAGCAGCATTAGTGGGATTTGTTTTCATTTGTTTACCACCGCAAGGACAACCTGCAGAAGAGTTAATGGGTCGGAACAGGAGATGAGGGCCTTCGGGACCGATTTAATTGGCATCGGCGGTTTCCCGGCTGGGATTAGAGTCCTGGATAGTGCATACAATCCCTGAATTCTGGAACATTGATAGTTTTCTAGTCCCGACAATCATGCGATTGAAAAGTATTAATCCTGCCCGAGTAAAAATATTAGATGGGAAATATACGGAAACGTGACGGAAAATATCTCCCTTTTTTTATTGTGGAAAACTGCTGGAAAACAGTCGGAAAGTAGTCTGAAACACCGAACAAGAGTCGCAAAATGAAAGGCGAAAAAAACAAAAAATTTAAACGGTCGGAAAAGGACGAATTTTTGTCAGAAAACAGACCTACAAATTTGGGAGGAATTATAATTATATTTAAAACAATTTTATTGATATTTCAATACATATACATATTAATATATAAAAGATTACAAACTTAAATTAAAATACAATAATAATCATTAATACTATAATAGAATTAAATTATTATCATCTTCATGTTGGAGGTTGTGGTAGACATGATGCAGGCAGCAGTGAGTACGTTGGAGGTTGTGGTAGGAACTTTGATCCTGGCGGTGAAATGTCCTCTAACCAGGACAAATCACCGATCCATCCTTTCTATATTAAATTAGGGCTAAGCACTTTACTTATGTTTTTGAGTAACACACAATTACTGTTCAAGTTCACTGACTAAAATCACAACACGCTTTTAGAAAGACAGGATGCTACTTATGCATTTTTATTCTAAAACGTAATTTTTCTTGTTATGAAATCCTTCTCAAAACTCTCTGCCTTCTTTTCGTTTATGCAATTTTGCTGCGGTGGATTTTCCTAATGAGGGTGCGCATCCGCATTTTTTTTCGTAGCTCGCGTATCTAAGATTTCGTTTTTAGGGAAACTCATTGTAGGAAGAATTTTGCCTGTATGCGCTGGGGACTATGCAGATATAGTGCTATCGAAAAAATTCTAAGTTCTGGATGCAATAACATTTCCGTCTAAATTCCATCAATGATTTTTGATTGACATATTCGTTCCGTCTATTATCAGTTAGTTTTCCGTCCCAAAAATTAATTCTGTCTGTTTTCTGATGAGATTCCGTCTCAAATTCAAATTTCCGTCACTTTTCCGTCGATTTTCTGACTAATTTTTTCTCTCGGGTGGTTTTTTCAAAATCGGATTAATTAGGATGCATAGAAAACAGGTCCAATAGCTTTATAATATATATATACTCTAAAAAATAATAATAACGTTAATCGTTGGCACAAAAATTGCCTACGTTTATCATTGCAAATTTACAACGCAGTGTAATAATGATGCAACCATGTGTAAAATTGCAACAACGGAATGTAAATATTCCTCAAACCATTTACATACACCAGTTGTAAAAATACCCTTTTGCCGTAGAGCCAAGATCTTAAATTTACTCATATCCATGGTAATATAGATCTATTGGTGTGCAAATTTACATATTAGCATTGTAATTGTTACTCCAATATAGGGTAAAATTGCTCTTTTACGTAACAAAATTACCCTTGTATAGAACAAAGTCACTCTTATATAGAGTACTATTACTGTTTGCTTAGGGTACATTTACAAAGAAATGTACACAAAAGTAGTAGCTTCAAAAATGTTGTACATATAGTGATTAAGTCAAATTTTTGTTATTTGAGCTACAGGTTTACAAGTGTAACTGAAAGTATTTTCATATTAGAGCACAAAACGAAAATATCTTAGTGATGAAGGAACCCTTCATCCTCTATATATGTATGTATATATTGTATATACATACAATGAACATGTATATTTTACAACAGGCGTCCAATCGACTCAAGAGGCACTTTTCGAATAATAAATAACAGGATAACGCAGTCAATCGTGCACTTTTACACTCATGCATTGGTAAAATTACAAATTGTTTAACCAATTTTCGTACGATGAATGTAGTAAAATTGCACACTTTCAATCGGACGATGAAATAAGGAATAAAATGACGTCGAAACTTTTCCTTTTCTTGGAACTGTGCGATGGAATACAACGGATATACTTTTTATGGAATATCCAGAATCAATATTTACTACGATTATATAATCAATTTTACCACTTTGACGTATTTTTCCGTAATTCTGATGAATATTAAAATATAAATCACGTAAATCTACCAATAGTATGTAAAATTACAACTTTGTGGATTTTTACTAACTTTTTTAGGCGAAGTATTTTTACTGACAAATTGTAATTTTGCTGTGTTCAAGTCGTAAAAAAATTGTGGAATATTACACAAATTTTTTAGAGTGACATATTTTAACAATTTCAATCGTACAGTACGACATAAAATGTTAAACGCGTTTATTTTTTAACAGTAGAACTACCAACACACAAACGTGTAATTACTCATTTGCTGCTAAATTAAAAATGGTTTTTGAATATGTCGTTATTATGAATCTCAGTAAATGTTGGCATAAATCTTAACCTGTAACTTTTATGCCCGGTTCCACAGTGAAAGCTTAAGCCTCGAAATTGAGTTAAGCTTCCGCTCAACTATTTTTGATGTTCCACAGTGGAAGTTTTTCTCTTAAACTGAGCTCAAATATCGCAGTAACTTAAGCTGCCAAATTTGAGCGCTTTACGCTAAGGCGTGAGGCTTATTGCCGAGAAATGTCAATTTTTGTGAGAAGTGATTGCTTTGGTTTTTGATTGTGTTCCGTCTTGCAAATAAAATATTGTTTATTCATTATATTATTATTCTTATCTAATTTTTGTTATTATTATTATCCTAACTATTTTTTAATAATATAGGCCATAATTTCATTTTTCGCATTTCTTATATGTATATTTACACACCTCAAATCGATGCTGTATAGAACTTAAAACGATTAATAATACGTTTTAAAAGAATCGGTTATTTTATTTGATTAATCGAATACTCATATGAAACTTTTTCTTTTGATTAATCGATCGAAGAAACAAAAGGCTTAAGAAAACATCTATCTATCCGCCACATATTCATCTCTAAAAGATTTGTAGATTATTAAGCGAGTAAATTAATCATAACATTTATTTATATGTTTTATATAAAAAGATAAACTTATTACGGCACAATTAACATGTTATTTAAATTATACACTATAATTATATAAGGTCTAAAAATCAAGTTCAAAACCATCGTTGAATATTTTTTTTAGTGCTTCAAAACAAAACGTATATTTGGTTTGAAATGTTTGAATTAACCAATAAAATCTGAACCTAAAGAACCTTTTAATATAATAGTAAATTTACAAGATTCTGGTTTTAACATCTTTTACAAAATATCATAACAAATACACAAATACGGTGAAACGTAACGTGGTTATGCACATGATTTAACGTTTTTTTATTTTGTGACAACCTCCACGGTTCACTAAGTCTTTGCAAAACTATCACCTTTCGTTCATTCATGCATTCCACATTTTAATATCTTAAATGTTGAGACTCACTTAACCTCTTCAGGGACGAATATTTTAAAGGTGGAAAAGATGTTTTCATATTTCTTCTGATTACATACTTGTTTACTTATTTTGTAACGACAGTCAGACGGTAAGCAAGACAAATTTGGAAAAACAATTACAGTATAAAACAGGAAACTGACATCACATATTTGACAGTAATGTGGTATTAGTAAAAAAATAGGAGACCTTACTTTACAAATTGTACTTTTAAAATAATGTAAACATTAAAACTGATCAAATTGTTTTATTTTTATAAGAGTATTTTAAGATTTTTGCAATAAATAAAAAAGAAACCTTGCGGTAATCCAAAGCAACTTTGAAATATTTTGAAAGCAAATCATTTCAAGTAAAATAAAATTATATCCATGCTACTTTACTAAACATTTTGTGAATTTATTCTTGAAATATAATCTTTTTGTATAGATTTTAATTATTTTATGAGTTAGAATATATTTAATGTCTATAAAACTAAACATGCGTGCAGTTAATATCCTTGAAAAGGCTAACAGTAAAAAAGGCTTAAAAAATATTTCATACTATTTAATAGACACATAATAAGGACATCAAATATTGCAAATATAAAAGACCTATACATTACGTACGTGCAGACACCTCAATTTTCAGATGATAATAAATGCAAAATTTAAATATTATTAATGTAAATTTTTGTTTTTACTTTTACGAAATCGTATATTTGCGAGACTAACTTATAAATATCATAGATGAATGAAGAATGTACTTCCAGCACTAAATTTAGTTAATTCTATTATAAATACATATATGAATATATACAAATGAATTCAAACTTATAATAACTGAATTGATTTTTTGTTATTGAAGCACGCCTTACTTGAGAAGAAATAATTGAACCTAGTTTATTCTTAACTAGCCCAGTAATAGTAATGAAACTGTATGAAATAAATAACTATAGTCTTATTTTATCAATTCCGTAAGTGTTTCTTTAATACGTACTGACAAAGCTCAATTAGTTATAGTAATCGTTGTAATGTTGTACAAATATAGGGATCGTTCATAATTTAAAAACTGTTTCCAAGGGAGGTCCGGGATTGTATTTCCTAGTCTATGTAGTCATTGGCCTCCAGATCATCCAGAGGAGCGATTCCTTAAGTGGGTTCCGGGTTCCGGGTTCCCTGCGAAGCACCGAATGATGCCCATCGGACTTAGCCAGAACGGAACCCCTTACCTCATTGAAAGGGCATTTCTACGCCTGTCAAGCCGCGCGTCTGGGAGTTGTTAATGACGCTAGCCATAAGGTGGGAGCCGCGGTACGTGAGATCAGCACCAGGTACAATACCCGCCGCCGGAATTGTCCAGGGGATGGGGTAACATATGGCGCCGGGAATAAGCCGTGCCGCACTGCAGGACCCTTCGGAGTCCCTCGCCTCGCTCGGGAACAAGACGAATGACTTTTTAATTTAGTAGATTGGCCGATTTACTCGCTGGGACTGAGTGACTGCTCCTCCGAGGGCCCTCATAATGAGGTTTCACTTTCTGATGAGCTCATCTGGACGCTCTAGCTTCGGCCAGAGACGTCCCAGTCCCTGTCCCTATCCCGGTCCCGGTCCCTTGAGTGGGCGCGTGAAATTCGATTTGAAATCGTTTAAATGCTCGATCGGAAGTGCTTCACAGAACGATTGCCGGCGCGTGGGTGAGTCCCTTAATTGATTTTTTGTCCTTTTAATAAGCGCCAGATGAAAGACATTAAACTCAGCGAAAAGCAGCATATAAGTCGGATATGTGGAAGAACTTTCGTTATGCTAATATGTATGGAAAATGAATAAAATTTAGCCTAATCAGTAAAGCACTTTACTTTAGCCATAATTGTCAATATAATCAAATTAAGTAAATTTTGGGAAACTGGACATAAAATATTGTTAATATTTTCATTTAGCAAAGGTATTTAAATCTTAGATAACTAATCGTTATCAGCAGAAAATCGAAAATGGGTATTTTATGGGTAGAGTTAATAGAATATCTTAACATGTCATATTTTTGTCTTATATTGCCAAACATTTTTTATGCTGCAAACTTCATTTTAAAAATTTTTATGTGACATACCAAAATAAGAAAACTTGGACCATTTATACACTATACTGTGAATATTTTTAGGATCATTCCAATTCTTCGCGAAGTTGGATAGAAGAGGGAAAATCAATGGAAAAGGAAACTTTGTGATTTAAATTTAGCCCTGAATTGATTTCCCTCCTCTGTTGAACCCAGACAAAGTATATTTCAGAAATAAAAGTTCCCGAAACATTGAAGTGGTCCTAAAAATTTTCACATTGTCCCTATTATTTCATATTAAAAGGACTCTTAAACTCTTGAACTGCAACCATTTTTCTCAAGGAACATCTTGAAATCATAAAATTCTTCTTTTTAGAGAAAGTAATGGGCATAAGTTGAGTTTATGGTCTCCTCACGAATTTTGATGAAATTTGTAGAAATGTTCATTTAGGATCGATCCAAAGTGACGGATATGAAATTAAATTCGTTAATTTCAAAGATTCTTGACAAATTTTTTCGAATGAAAAGGTCGAAATGTCTTTAATTAAAGGTATTTATACAATTCGTAACAAAACTTTGTGGGAATATGAAAAAAATTATGACGGTAAAATGTTTAATTTGCGAAATTTCAAAGTTAAATATTTTAAGAATTGTACAAGTGATCAACAAATTGTTTTTGTATATTTGTCATTTTTAACTCCCAATAAGCACATCTACAAAATGTTATAAGAATGTGTGAGAAGAACTCGACCTCAATCTGTTCCAAGTCATGGATTAACATTTAAAGCGTTTGTTGTAATAACAAAATTCCAGATTATTAAGGCCACTATAAATTTGCATGCACTCATAACCATGGAGAAGATTTGTAGCTCGTCCGCGAATAGTGGGTGCAGTAGATGTATTTTCCAAGAAATCGGCTAATTTGCGATGCTACCAGAAAAAGAACTTGCCATTTTTACAAAATATTTCTAAAGGAAATTTCCTTTTTTATCCGAATTATGAAATACTTATATACTTATATTGGTTGAGAAAAAATGTACAAGGTTACCAAGGTGAAGTACTTACTTTAACTACATTTTTTACCTTTAAGCTTAACATGATAAATACTTCCTAATTCTCTTATCTTTGTTCATAAACAATAATTTTTGTACAAAAGATTGAATACGTAATGGTCAAAATTTGGGACCACTTCCATTATTTGGAAATGGAAATTACAACATAATTAAAAGAAAGATCAATTTTCAGTGTAAATGAAAGTTACTGCAAGAAATTTTGAAAATTAGTAGATACATATCAATAAAACAAGAAATGCAGTGAATATGTATTACGTGGCGAAAGGAAGGACGCCTCGCGTCGTAAACAAACGACTACGTTTATGTTATAATTTATAAGGAGATGCGATTTGAAAATCAAATCGAGTGCAATTTTAATAAGCCGCGTGAAGGTCAGTCGGTTAGCAGGGCTGGTGGTCACGCCATTGCGTGACACCATCTTGATGGTGTTACGGCAAGCCGAGAGTGAGGCCGGGGGGCGGCGGCGTGTTTGCACGAGCAAGCCATAGCGACCATTTCTTACATACATGCGGCCGGAGAAGAAGTCGTTATCAGGGATTGAGTTTTATCAGCGACCAGTGTGCGGAAGGTGCCATAAATCGCATAAATCGAGCAATTTTCATAATTTAAGAGGGAAACCAACACGGAAAAGGCAATCTCACCACACCCTAGTGCCGTGGCCTCCGCCATTTTATTCGATTTTCCCTCAAGAAATTGAAAACGTTGTGCCTGAAATGCGGGCGAAGGGTGCGGATGTAATAATCCTTGTTAACCCCAGGTTAATAATTCATCATCGGAATGCTTTCGGGAGGAGGATACTGCGCCCTCACGCCCTGCTTCCAGTCCCACCGCCACTCCATGGGGTGAGGGTCGTCATTCTTCAGCCATTTTCTCTATCATGGCCGTCTCCATTTCGCCAACTCTGTTCCACGGCGGCCTCGGGGATAGCACTTAAAGTGCACAAACCTCGCACTGGAGGGAAACCTCCGAATCAACTCCAACACCCACTTTTCCAGGATTATCTGCCGCCGCCCGCGGCTGCGGGTGGGTTCTTGCGATTGGCTCCCGACCGGTGACGGCATTCAGTCGTCCTGGTCCCGGCTCCCTATAGATTTTTATCTAGCCCAGAGATGCCGGTCAACCTTCGACCCGAGGGGGTATGAAATCCCGAACGCGAAAGCCATGCGCGAAAATTTTAGGAGCTTTTCATGTACGTGTTGGTTTCGCGGCATTTTCTCGTATCTATGCCAAAAAGGGGTGGCAGCCCCGGTGTTATTATACTCCCGGGCAGAGAAGAGTCGTGGCCGATTACAGGGTGTATCACTTACTTTTTTAATGCTTTAATGCCACTTCGCTTTGTACAACAAAACTCATAGTTCTTTTTCTTAGAATTTTTACATCAAACTACAAGATATATTCTCGTCCTCGTATTAGCCATTTCAAATTTTTAGTGAAAATTCAATAGATAATAACTCAATCCAACATATAATGTATATACATGGATATGTAAATACATGTATATACATTATATAATAATTTAATCGTTATCCCCTTCTTAAAAGTTTAGATATTCCAGTACTGAAGAAGACCGGTTTTTTGGATTGTCAGTTTATTTCGAAATTTTTTGTTTGTTTTTCATGTATCAAAATAATGAACAAATGCCCACACATCCTTAAAGTTTGCTTTTGTAGTGTTGGTAGTAATAATACAAATTTAAAATTGGTAATTTGGCCATTTTGGAATCATCATTGAAAAATAAAGGATCAGCTTAACTTTTTAACTGGGCCTAAATCTTAATCTAAGAAAATCAAATGCAAAAGTCTAATTCATGGATCATTTGGAAATGTAAATGTTTTAAGGTTTTTTTTTTTTATAAAATAGTTTATATATAATAGCCATTATAAGCTCTTGCCTCAATCTTTTATTTTGTAATGGCTTTCACAAAGGGTCAAAATATTTTCTTTTGTATTACATGTTGTAACCTTTTTTCTCACAAGTATTGCCTTTAAAGCAACCCAATTAGTAAACAAAAATTGTTTATATCATGTATTACAAATAAATACTATACAATAAAACTTTATAATGATACAATTTATGAGCGAAAAGTCCATTTTAATAATATAAAATGAATAAAAGTAAATGGGAAATCCTTAAAAATGGCTACCATTTCTGCGGTTAAATTCATTTCTTCCGCTACCGTCGCCAACAAACCATCTCCACGAAAAGTCTCCCAACATTACGATTGTGTTCAAGCTTTGCATACTAATAGAATATAATAAGGAAAAAATAATACATAGGTACATGTGAAAATATTGTTTTATGTATTCTTGTGGTTTTTGGTTGTACTGTAAAATTTCACACCTAACTATTATTGTTTTATATCAGACAAACTCAACCATTTCTGATTGAATAACAAACGTTTCGTCGGATTTGATCAGATAAAACAATTGTAGTTGATATAAACTGCAATAGCATCACGAATATAATAGATATAGGTGCATATCGTGGGCAAAATATGTAACGATTTTATTTCAAAACTACAACTACTATTTTAAAAAAATTATAGATTTAATACTACAGGAGTAGCAAGGAAATTTCAAGGAAAAGTTTAAAACGAGGGATCGAAGGAATTCCTTTTTATATGTTTATTTTCAGAATTTTTGTTTTGGTATACTATGTACAATTCTTAAATTTAAGGATTTTTCGAAATTGCATTTACTTTTCAAAATTTTTAACTTAAGTATTTCATCCTTTTTAATTTAAAATAAATATTCTTACCCGTTTTTTCGAAATGTGAGATCTCGAATTCAATTTAAGACACATCGAGTTTTAATATGAAATATTGCAATGAATTATAAAAAACTGTTATACACATTTCGGAGACTATTCTATTGGATTCAAAGTGGTCATACTGAGTTAAGGTCGCGTTTTGTGCGTGAATAAATCCATTTAGAAGAGAAGTCGCGCCTTCTTTGCAATGTTATTGCTGCTGTTTAGAGCCCCAATCTAGGCGCACTTGAAGTTTGAATGGCCAAATAAAGTAAGGCTCCAAAAAAGGCGATTAATGCTAGCACGTAATGGAAACAGCTGACCATAAACTCATTTTTTGGATAATTGCCACTCTATGTGCAAGACACAGAGGGTCAGGCGGACGAGGTTTGAGGGTCGTAAACCGCAGCCACCTTCACCTCGCAGTGCGTTAATTAGGTGGGATCACCCATTGCGCCGAAAATTTCGAGGGGAAGACCATAAAGAACAGTCAAAAATATTCTCAGGATTACGATTTTATCGCAAATAATAAATTCTGGTTGAAATTTATTAACCAGAGCGCCGCGACCCAGTGCCACTCACCCTTTGTTATAGCATTTGGTTGGTCTGGTCCCATCGCCGCCACCGCGTCCGCGCCTTACTATTTTTCTTTTATGTTATCGGGGGTGGTTCCACCCTCCCCGAGGCCAGCCTGGTTCCAACGTCTACCTTCGCCCATTTATTAATGTCTTCCACTTTCATTGCGACAGTTTTGCCGGTCTCAGGGCTCCACCGCCGCCGCCACCGCGCCATCGTCATTGTCGTCGGCGTCAGGCGTCGGGCGACGAGTTCACCGATCCACCCAATGCGGCTCCTCTCTCCCGCCTATAAATTATGATTTTTATCAAAATATTGCGCACCCCTATAAAGTGCTCTTTGCTTTTTTACTATCTTAAATTTATTCCGCCTTGGAAGGGCCCTACACTCGCCGCAATGAGCGAGAGGTGGTGCGCGATCGCGTGGTGCTCGCCGTTCTGGCCAAGATGAGGTTCGCCTCGAATAAATCACCTTAATGTGGCAGTCAGTGATTTAATGTCACTTGGCTGCGGCGAGAGACCTGAATACTTTGTGGTTAAATAATTATTTAAACAATGGCACTATGCCCGAGCGATAAGCCGGGAAAAGAGTACCCGGTACCCAGTACCTCATGTACCTGCCGGAGCAGCGCCTTAATTTAATTACTGCCTGGTTTGACCCGCAAATATTTGTGGAGTTTGCCAAATGACCCACGAATAAATCATTTTTAATTATTCCACTCACCAGTCGTGGTCGAAGGAGTGGAGGGTGTAATAGAGGAAAAACTGCAATATCCTGAAAATTTCATAATTTTCTATAGAGTACATAAAATATGAATAGTATGCACACACGGTGCTCTTCCTTTAAGGTCTGAGATCAAATCTCTAATTTAGTCCAACCAAAATTTGACTCTTTTTCGATCCAAAATCAGAAATACTTATAGAGGAACTTCAAAAGTCAGAGAGTATTCGCCAAACTCATTTCATTATTTTTCCTCAAAAGCATATCAACTATGTACATATGTATGTATGTATGTACACACATTTACATAGTTATATTGAATAGAAACCATTTCAAAATTGTGAAAATAATCATATATTCTGTATAGTAATTTGTTATATAATCTATAAAACATATTATTTGAAAGTTAAAATAGAAATATTTCTTAATGTTTTCATCAGTAAAATAACACGAAATATAACTCCTTTGAATTGATACATAATTCTCCAGGAATTTTTTCCCAATTTAGACATTAAATGTAAAAGACGCTAAACTGGTTTTGATCAATTCTATAACAATAGAATTCTTCAAAACTGCAATTGTTTTAGCTTTAAAAGTCTTTGAAAACATCGAATGGGTACATAATTTTCTATAAACAAGGGTTTCATCTGTTTGAAAGACGATGATTTGAAAATTTTGTGCTTTTTGTGTATTTGGATGAAAATTTATTTTTTTTGACCATAATATAAAACAGAATTTTTTTAAAATGACAATTTTGTTATGTTCTGCTTCTTACATGTGTTTCTATTTCTGGGAGAAAAATTAAGAAATTACTTATTATAATTAAAAAAACATGAACTGGACAAGACTTAACAATATTTGGAACATTGTGCACAATTTTGAAAAAAAACGATCACAACTCCATTCATTACTTGTAGACCAATAAAATTTTATTCTTTGTGGAACGTAAAATATTTCGAAGTTTTTAGTAACATTTTAACAGTATATTTTATTAAAAATAAATAGCTATAAAATTTCAGAGTACAAAGAGATAAATCATTGTTTTGATCCCTTAAGAGAAAACTAAATGTTAAGATTGTCGTTTTAGATATACATACATATCAAATTTTTGTTGTTGTTTTTGGTATTTTGACCTGCCAATTTTACTACCAACGAAAATTAATCACCTACCAAAGAAATACAAAAGTTTTATTCTACTATGCACATGCAAATACATTTTGAAAAAAAATTGTTGTAGTCATTTCACAGTGCCCCACTTTGAATTTACTGAGAATACAATTAGCACTTGTAAGATAATTAATTTTACTCTCAGTTTTTGGTTTTTAAAAGCAAGACCAAATTGAAAGGGCACAAGCTAGCTCCATATGTTAATCGTTAAAAGGCAGAATTTCTACCAATTTACGAATAATGGTCAATTTATATAATAACTATACTATCAAGCGGAGGAAGGAGACCGCGCCTGAGCAGTCGAGAAATTCCAGGGAATTAATTACTCCCCGCAGCTAGATAAAATATTGACCCTCTGCAGCGTCCGACTGACCCTAATTAAACCTTGAAAGCAATGAAAAACAGCAACAAGGGGTGAAGAACGGCTGTCCTGTCCGCATTTCGGGAAGGGTGCGCAATAAACGTAGAAAAGGTGGAAAAACTTAAACCTTTAATTACACAAAGGTGCACAGGGCCATAGCGCACAGGGTGGCATATTTTTTTTGTTTTTCTGTTATTTTTTTGGAAAGTGATCGGGCAGATGAAGGACTAAGGGAGAAAAGGAAAGAAATCCAAAGGTGGTTGGCACCACCACCCAAGAAATTATTTATTTATTTTTTTTTTTTCGACTTACTAGCCTAAATGTGGTGGGGTTCCTATTTATCAGCGGCTCTGATGAATATTCCACTGCAATTTTTTTGCCCGTTGAAAGTTTTGCGCAGTTCAGCCCGGCAAGAAGGGCTGCACTACCCCTGCCCGGTAGGGCTGAGCCTCAGCAATTACAGGGAGTGTGGTGGGACATTATATCCCAAAAACCAGGTGGCTCCACTCTCATATATATTTTATGGATTTTTTTTTTTATTTATTTTTTTTCCAGCCCAGACTGTACGTAGGAAAGTTGGAACCTTTAGCAGGCAGCCGCAGTGGCAAAATACGTCTCTTCTGCCGAGTTTCGGCGCTCGCCGGGCGGCTGGATAGAAAATATACAACTAACTATCCAAGGAACTGGTAATTGGAAGGCGAAGGAAATGATAAAATTGTGGCCATAAACCTTTCAAGTGATAACACACCACTGTGGGATGGGTTGTATCCAGGCGCGGTATTCCTTTCTTTTCCCTTTTTTTTCAGTTGAAATACATGTGCATCCCCCGCCCTTCCGACTAGTCTGATTATAGGCCCTTTTGGGAGAAAAACATATTTTTCTTTTATGTAGTAGGTACCTCGAAATGAAGAATTTCCTTCAGCGAAGAAAGGTAATAAAAACCTTAATGTTTCCGCTGCAGAAAAAATCTAGGGCAGGAAAAAGTTCTTATATATATATATCTTTTATTTTCTGAAACAATTATAGCTCGTTTTATAGGCGCTTTTCTTGTATATTTTCGACATTTTTTACGGTTCTGACAAAAGACTGTTTCAGAATTGTAATTTGGGCGCTACCATTCATAATGTATACAAAATATTCGTACCATATAAAAGCTTGAAACCCTAAAACGCGTTATTGTTGCAAATACTTTTAGATTATTAAATAAATAGGCAACCACTCTGGCGTTTCTAACGACCTTTTAAGAGTGTTATAATAATATAATAACTAAGAAAATATGTCATACAACAAAAATGTTAGGAACTTTATATTTGTATAGCGTGAATTGTAGTGCCAATAAAGAAAAAACTTAACTTTATAAAACTAATATGAATTTGAAAAAAATTCTTCAGGTGCCCCAAAAAGTAACGTCCAAACGAAAATGGAATGGGATATTCACAACAGTCCCAAAAAACTAAATTTAAACAAAAATCTTCAAGTTTTGGAGATAAGTAATAAAAAGTTTGATATTTAATTTTATAAAAGCCTTTCTTACTGAGAGTGTCGTGTTGGCCTGTTAACCGTTCTTTTAGATATTGGCTTTTGAAGCACCCTGTATATTAGTACCGAGTATGTTTGGTTATGAATATTAGTTAGAACTTTTCATTCATTTTAAAAGGATTATGTCCTATTGAAGCAAAATGCCTCTTTAAGACTTGTTCAATAAATTTCTTAATTGAATCTTGAATGTAAATGAAATCCCAACTCTTAGCCCTTACTTAACATCTTCCAGACCATGTCCTCTTAATTCAAAGTACATATCTTTTATGGCCTTTTCTAAAAATAAAAATCCTTTACATTTTAGTTACATAGCTATAATTCTTTATATTTAAATAGCATTTTAAAATATATTAAGTTAACATTACATACAATTATTCAACCTAATTATTTAAAAAATCGTCGATAGACTTTCTGTAAAAGGAAAATATTATTAGGTGTTTTAAGTAGTATGTATAAATCTCCTTTTTATATGACTACAGTATTAAAGTTAATATGGTTGAGACATGGTATAAAAAATTCAATTATCCTTTCATAATAACAATTGAGGAAAAACAGAGTTCTTTTTCCTTTGATTTCAGTATATATATACTTACATATATCGGCGCTCCTTGAGGACATAAATATATGAATATTGCAAAAATGTCTTCTATGTCAATTTTGGACTATCCGGTAGCGGATTTTTAAAGTGTTCATTTTAGTTGAATGTTTTGAAACTTTCTTTTAAGTGATACATTTAAACGAATTAAATAATAATGAGTTAAAGCAGATTTCCAAAATAGACCCCAAGAAATGTTGTTAGGATTTGAGAATCCTCGAGACCTTCCTGATAGAAGTGGCCAGAAAAAGCTTTGGTTTAATTAAATTATATATCTCGTAGTGCAATCTTTCTGCATGAATGTCACGTCACGAGGCACTGTAATTTAATTAAGTTTTCTTGGCCATTTTTCATTTTATTAAAAGAGATTTTCCCGAGATATTCGTTACAAGCGCCACAATACACCGCAGCGTGAAAAGTGGCAGTGAAAATGTTGTGCTCGGACTTGGCACAAATTGGGGCCTTTCCTTGTTCCCTAGCAGTGGCGGCTTGTGATGAGGTGCCGCATTTAATTCATTAAGATTTCCCTTGATATCTTCATGAGGCTAATTAGCATGAAGCGACCGAACATTGCGCCGCAAAGCTCAAAATGATTCTTTCTGACCCTCTAGAGAAGATGCCTGGCTTGATAAGGCGAAATTCTAGGGCAAGTCAAGCTTGGGTTTCCCCGGGGTAGAAAACATTTTGAGGTTCTACAGCGCGAATTTGAAAAGTAAACGATTTCACCTAAGGAAATATTTTCACAGGGAAAGCCACCTCAGAGCGGACAGAAAATCGATTTCTTCACAAGAAATTTACTCAAAGTTCCAAGATGGCTTCCCCGAAAAACTGCACCGACTCTACCTGATGTCTTCTGCTCAATCTATTCCTGTTGGCTGGAGGAGGGGGGGGGGGGGGGGGGGGGGGGGGGGGGGCTTCCGTGCTTCCTGGTAAAACCCAAAAGTCTGAAGTTCTTTTTTCCTCCCTTCAGCTACTTTCCGATTACATCCAGCAACTGCTGGGAAAATGTTTGTGGGAAAAGTTTCGTCTTAAATTTTTCGTTGGATTTTATTTTCCGCAACTAACAGCGCGGTACTCTCCTCGTTCTAGAGTTAGGACCCAGCCCCTAGCTGCCGTATACAAAATGAAAATATACACCGCCATTTGGCCTCAAAAGATGTATTCGTTCGTTTTTGGCAAAGCACCATTCCTTTTCTGGGGATGGCCCACACATTTGTCTTCCCCAGCGTCGTATTAAAGTTTTACGAACGGAAATGGAGCAACGGAAATGAAGTCGATTACAAGTAACAAAGCAAAAGAGGGGGAAATAGGGAACAAAAAAAAAAAAAAATAACAAAAATGAGAAAAAAAAAATGTTTGGTTTTTGTATTATACATCTGCCCAGGGAACACATTGCACACAATCGCAGTGAAAATACTTTAAGAAAGCAACTCCCACCAGTCTAAGATAGGCTAAGACTAAGGCTAACCACACTAAGAAAACACCCTCAAAATCCTCGAGCGCTACCTCCCTGAATTTCTGCGAAGGGTATAAGACAAGAGAAATGGATCGGGAAAATACCCGAATGGGTGGCCGGGGTGGCCGGGCAACTTTACGAACGACTCAAGGAGAAAACAAATTAATGGAATTGGGTATGGGAAATTTAGTGCTTCACCTTATTTCTTCTTTCACGAAGTGAACAAACGAATTTCGTCTCGAGCGGGTTAATTGCTGGAAAAACTGAGGCGTCAGTAGCCCCTTGGGTCTCCGGTCAATATTTGCCACATCTTGAGCTGTCCAGAGTTTTGTTTTTATAACTTTAAGTTTAACTTTAGGAAATGCTTTTAAAATAACATTATCCTTATTTTTCAGTTGTCATGCACAAGGAGAAAGAGGAGAACGGTATGCTAACGCACATCCATCCTCATGACGGATATCGGACTCGCGAACTAGGTGCATTCGAGCACGGACTACTCGACGGTGATATGTTCCTGCAGGTGAGAACCAACAAATTTGAAAACGTTCAAAGAATAAATAATGAACAAATCGAAGACTCCAAGGTCCTTTCTACTAAAAAAACAAATAAAGACCAAGACCAGGACTAAAAGATTCAGGAGCGTAATCCAAAATTGTTCCGACCTTTTAATTTGTATAATATTGATAATAATTTCAGCTTTCACAAGATACTTTACAAATACCAAACTTAAGAAAACGTTGAAAAAATCGACTTTTATTTTATTAACTTAACAAACTTTATGTTCCTACGGGGATAGAATGCTGCAACCCGCATGTCGTAATTCAAATCCAAGCGCTTGGAATGACTTATAGTGAGTTTGAGCGTTTTTAAGCAATGATTTTTGAATGCTTTCAGAAATCTAAAGTCGATTTTCCACATATTTTGATTTCTGGTGTCGTCCTACTCTCTAAGCTTTTATGCAATCAAAATGCAATTTTAGTGACACTTTACCAATATACTAAATGTTCAAAGCTTTATTTGTTCAAAATAAATTTATCGTGCCAAATCTATATTAATAAAACTATTCTATTCGTCATCATTGGCTTTCCCTCACTTTTTTACTTTCTCTGACTAAGTCATAAGAATAATCATGATGAAATAAAATATGCTCTCTTAGTCGATAATTGATAATTATACCTAATGCAATTATCTCGAAACAGACTTTGACTCCAGCTTCAGGTTTGATCAAAATAATCGATTTTTTGACAAACTCTTCAAATATTTTCAATTTAATAAGAGGTTGTTTTAAAATACATATCTAAACAAAATAAAAAGTAAAATGTGGCTTCTACTTAGCGCTCTCCATCGAGGTACCATATAAATGACATCAATCCGATTTTTCATTACAAAATTACAGCCTTTTTTGGAAATTTCAAGAGGTGATTTGTGATGTTTATGTTGCATGTTTTGCATAACCCCCTAAGTGACATTTGCTATGTATCACAAAAGGAAAGTAGAGGAAGGAGTAGACTGAGGGGAAACCATAACACTGATATATTTATGGTGACTGTTGCAAAACTCGATTATCCGAGTAAAATCAAATTCTATGGGAAATATAAAAATGTCTATTCGTAATTTTCCTCAAAAATAAGGGAAATTGTTCGAAAGTAGTGATAAAACTTTCACTAAAAGTATAGCTTATCTTGATGTTTTATAATATACTATTTTGTTTAAAATACATTAATTTTTTATGTTATTTTTTTTCTGATTTGATTAAGACAAACGCACGGCAGGTGTAACACACAGCCGAGCGAAACGAGGGCAACGATTAGTCTAAAATATTTGTTTTACCTATTTCAAGAAGTACTAATGACATTTTTAATATTATTAGTTCTTTAAGTAGTTGAGTATGCTGCTAAAGTGCCCCCAAAATTTCATTTTGAACAGTTGAAAACTCAGAGACTACAGTTTTGCACACCAATTTATAGGAATTGCCAAACTTTGGTGAAATAAATTATTATTACCGAAAAATCAAAGTACTTTTCTAGGTACATGCTAGTAGCAAGATGTGATTTTTTCTTTCAAAACAGGAAAAATTAAAGTAATTCGCGTGTCAGTTACGATTTATTTTTTTCACAATTAAATATAATACACTTTTTAAACAAGTATTGCATATTATTACGTAAGTTTTATGATAACAAAAATTGTGGACTCTTGTCCTATAAGTTTTTCGCGAACGTATATAATTAAAAATTGTAGAAGCCACAACCATTATTAAGGTTATGGCTTGTTATCAAGATTTAATATGTCACGGACCATGGTTGTTAACAAAAAATTGGAATTTGTATATCTAAAAATCCTCTGGGGACATCTTGTTCAAGTAGTTTTCGCATCGTAATTGACTATGGAGCTCCAAAAACCAAAGAAAACCGATTAAATTAAAAGGCTCTCAGTAATTTGAATCAGCTACAAAAGTACTAGTTGAATTTTCTTTTAATGTAAAAAGTTTGTAAATTCAAAATAAAACAGGAGTGGTTGATTGATTTCTACAGATTCTTGTATAATTGCGAATAGTGGAAATGCTTTCTCAATTTACATGACAACTCGACAATCGAAGTAAGATTTAGCGTTCAGTATCAACACAAGTTAATTTTAAATAAATATAAACTTTTAAAACAAAAATTGTTGAGTCCTGCAATACCTAGAAATGTGTAAAAAATAAATAGAAGTCATTTCATGCTATTTGCCTCTAAAATAGCTACAAATGCATTTATTAAAAGGCTGTACTTTCACAGTAATTGTCTTTTTGATGTGAGCATAATAAAATGCTTTTATTGATTTACATCACATTAAAACTAAAAATACTCCTATTACAAAATTATTTTCAAATGAAAGCACCAATTTAATTGAAAGAAAACATGCAAATAAACATAGACTGTGCAAGGTTATTTAGCAACGCAAGTTTCGATAAGAAAATTGCAAGTACCAGACCTAAGTAATAGAATAAAATGTCCCATTATAGAAGATAGAATCATTCATTATAAGTAAATGAATAACCGTAGAAAAGCACTCATGAAATTTACAGCATAAAAATTAGAGAGCAGGCTCACAACAGTTTAATGAATGTCAATTAGGAGATGATTAATGGCACTTCGTCAAATGATTGTTTTCTATATATGCTTACCTACTGACAAGGGGGAGTCTCAAGATCACTTAATTAAGGTGAAAAATGCTATTGTATTTGCCGCAGACGAGCTAATGAGCGTCGCACCATTGAGAGTTTCTTCGGAAGAACTTCATTAGTGGTCCATGGCAGGTGAGAAAATGTAAGGATACAGGTAGGAAAATAACGAAATGGGGTGGCGGCCCACTTTCTCCCTCAGTCTCATCGATATCAGCAACTAGCTACCAAAAAAGTGAGCTGCATATCGAGCAATTAATAAATCTGGTGCAACTCGTGCGAGCTACCTTCGCTGAGTGCATCGAGTATGAGCATGCCCTTCTTTGTGGCGTGAAGTGCTATTTCGCTTAAAATTGCACTTTGGCACGACTGAAATTTTCAAAATTTACATTCAACGAAATGTGCCACCCTTTCGTAGGTCATGCGAGAGTTACTTTATAAAATGTATGCGCTTTCAGTTGGCCTGAATTTAGCCGACACCTACTCAACAGCTTCACCTCATCACTCCTGGTCTAGTCCTGGCTGATTTTTGGTCGTCAGGATTTCGATAGCAGACAATTTCTGGCGTTTCAATTAGAAATAAATCTAGGAGGAGGGCGAATTGTGAACAGCACGCTTCTAACCCCCGTGCCAGAACAAAACGCCTGGCGCATAGTTTCCTCCACCCCCACACCTCACTATGTTGTGTTGCTCGCGTCGAACGGGCTTTTATGCATTTATGCACAGGACTATGGGCTGTTGCATCGCTTTGTTGCATGCAGACGCAATTCCACCTTGTCACGACATAGTCTTATTCCGCCCTAAAGAGTGCTAGGAAAAAATATACCTACCCCCGATGGAGCGACAGCGACTACTTGTTGGTCGTCCGGGAACACCAGAGCACATTTCTGCAAATTAGCCAACTTCCCGATTCGGAGTTATTAAATCTTAGGAAATCGTCGTTACTTATGCGTTAAACGCGAATAATTACCTAACGATATTTACTCTGTGCAGGCTAATTTTAATGAAGTGCCAGAGATCGGCATCGTTACTACATTTAATATATATACCAGATATATAAAGTTACAAGATCTGCCTAATTTAATGTGGAATTAAAAATTTTGAAACACAACTTTTTTACCATTTCCAAAATACATAACTGATTAATCGATTATTATACTCTTCTCAGAGCGATATAATATTTATTCCACATGTACATATAGTTGCTTAATTTACAATTCTTCGAAAAACACCTAGTATCAAATATATTACACCATATTCATGAAATTTCCGAAGTTAGAATAAAGTGCTCGCCCATTAAAAAATATTTGATGCTTTCACAATCTTTATGGTTGTACATATTTCTTCCAAAATTTAAGAAAATAAATTTTGTATAATCAAAGGCTATTATTATTATTATACACTTACTTTTAAGGATATTTTTGAAACAAAATATTGAAAATTTTGATGCCGTTGAAATTTTAATTCCCAAATTTTTATACTACACCATGCAATAAATAAGTAGTATTTGTCTTATATGTAGATGATTTCCACAGACACAGTTCTTTTTAGCTATCCATTAGTTACTATACCAAATTAAGAGAGTTCGGATTTCTTCAGAACTATTCGTGGTTAGCGTAAGCATTCCTAAAAATTGGACACCTGGTTAAAAACTATGTCCAATTCAAGTAAAAAATTCATTTAGGTAAAATTTATAATTATTGGTTTGATGAGTAAACATTCAGGATTTTTCTTCAGGTAAACTCAGTAAGTTCATGACACAGGCGATTAAAACACATACGCTTTTTCAAGTTTCATTTATAAATAGAACTAATAGCTGAGTAGCTAAACAGCGTTTTTTCAGAAATAACTGAGAAGAAATAATAGAATGAACTGTGTTATACATATATATTTACGATAACTAATTTGTATAAAAACAAAACTGGCGATGTTCCCGCGAACACACTGAAATTAAAAAAAATGAATCACTTTGATAAAAATAGGGCTGTAGTTATGAATTTTGGAAAAAACTAAGATTTTCACATTAAATATTTACCTTAAAAATGTTATTAAAAATCAAATTTTTGAAATATTAAAAAAAATCCTATGTCAATCCTTAATGATTTCAATTGTGAACCTTTAAATAAAATCTACTCTTTTCACCTCTTGCGCACTGCCACTAATTCGACTGTTACTTAAAAACTATTCTGCATATGATCATAAAATTCTAGGACAATATTTTTGAACTGTTAATGTATTGATTTTTATAAAAATAATTAATTTTATTAAACCAAAAACGGATCCTCCCTTACTTTTCTAACTACAATCATTATACTTTCCTAAATCAAAATTGAAGACAGTAGTTTTATGAGTATATTAATATATTAATATTTTCTAATGTTATCAGTTGAGTTTTAGAAAACGTTTATCTGTTTTTCCTTTATTTAACATATGTATTTACGAAAAACATGTTCCACTAAGCCAAAGGTAGATACGCGCGATATTTTCTTATTTTACACCTTGTTAGCGAAAATTTTCGCAGGTCCGTGACCATTAATAATGTGCATCAGTGCAGGCCGGTAATCGTAATTGTAGTTTACCACTATGCCATTAGTAGCGATTAAATTAATTAGAACGCTGCAGCATAGCAGCGCGCGCGCGCGAAATTTGCAGATTTAATTATTAATTGCCCTTGTTCCTGCATCCAGCCACCGCGCGTTTCAGTCCGCGGGATTTCAGACTTAGCACAATTTCTCAAAAGTTGTATCCCCAGTCTGGCGCGTCTAATGGATTTCTAGAAAACCAATTTGGAATGCTCCAATAAGTCACGCTGCACTCTCTGCACTCGTTACGTTACAAAATCGCTCAATGATCCGCTAGGCCCCACTGGAGTTAGATTTCTCACCATCTTACCATCTTACCATCTTACCGTCTTACCGTCTTACCCACGAAAAGAAGATGCCTGCATCCAGCTCGAAGAAGACGCCGGTGAAAAAACCGAAAAGGTGCAGCATCTTGCATCCACCTGGAAGCGACCGGTGACCACAATTGGCACCACTCGCCGCGGCGCAATGAATGCACTTATTCACGGTGAGCGGGTGGAATATTAATTTTTCTAATATTAATTATCGTTGCATGATACTGGCGGTGAATTAATTGCAAATTGAGACCCCAATTACGGTGGATTTTCGAGTGGAGTGCTAATTTGAGTGCTCGGCAGCGCTAATTTGATGCATTTGAGCGAAGAAACGACGCTTTTCAGCAAGACTCGTAAATCAGCGCGGAATTGGCAATGGCCGGTGATTGGCTGCTCAATCAGCAAAAATCCAATTACATAAAGGTGCCTTGCCTAGCGAAGGCCTTCAATTAATCAAGAGACGCCCCGCCACTCGGCGATGTGCTCATCTCCACTGAAGCCTAGAAGCAGGGAAAAGTATCGATACTTTTTGGTACCGAGTATTTTATGGTCGATAGTAATAGCGTTTTACTCGGTATTTGTCTACCTGCATATGTATGTATGTACATACACTGCTGTGCAAAATAATAAACACAAACATACCTAAAAACCTTATTTTGCAAATTGTTCAAAAAACCAGGAGTTATGTCAAAGCACAATACCAGTAAGATACAATTAAGAAAAACAAACATAAATATACATAGAATTCAAGTAACAATTTTAAGAAGTAAAACAAAATCTTCAAACTCTCTACGATTTTAGCTTTCCAAAAGAAACAAAATGAGCACACTTAAAAAGGATTAAAAATTTAGAATCATAATTCAACATTTAAAAAAATTAACAATGATTATAAATAAGGATCATGAGTGTCATCAATATTTAGTAGTGCTGCCCTTATTTTCTAAAACACTTTCGACCAACTTTTGGCATAATGAAGTTGGTATTTCATACGAAATTTTTTGGATATTTTCCTATAGTGCGGCTTTATTTTGTGGCTAAGGTGTTTTCCTGAGTGTCCTTTTAACATGTCCCCAAAGATTATGTATGGGGTTCAGGTCTGGGGACTCTGCGGGCCATTCGAGAAGTTTAAGACGATTGTCTTGAAAAAATTTTTCGTTACTTTGGCAGTATGTTTAGGATGATTATCCTGTTGAAACTGCCAAAGCAAGGGTAGGTTATCCTGTGCATTTGGATGCATAACAGTTTGTGTATGTATGTATTTTTCTTTAGTTAGAACATCTTGTATAAAAATAAATGGGCCCAACGACATAATGCGAGACACATCCCAAGACCATTATGTTCCCACCCCCATGTTTAATCGTGTTAACTGTAAATCTAGAGTCGAATTCCTTCCCTGCCGGCTTACTAACGAACTTGTTTTTGGTATCTGGTCCAAATAAATTAATCTTTGACTAAAAACTTTCGTTATCCTTTAGAATGCAAAACATCAAGTGATTTCCTAGTGTGGTATGTGTGCTAATTATTTTGCAAGGAAAAATCACTTCTTTTTTAACTTTACTCAAAGTTTAATATTATTTGTCGACATACTTAAACTATTTTTTATATAAATAACTAGCATACTTGATCTACCATTTTCAATTTTTACACAATGGAATAAACAGTTTAAAATTCCATAAACAACATACAACCAAACATTGACTTTTATATACTCTTTTAACTTTAAAAAAGTCCATTTTCAATTCACAGAGGTCGAATTTCAATTCAATAAAGTGGTCTTCTGACTCTTTTGTTCTAGGTCTTAAGTCTTGCAGTATAGATTTGTTAATATAAATAACTGGAAAAATAAAGATTCTTTGAAATGAAAAATTGGACCTATTTTAGATAAATATATCAACTTGTTTGAAATGAAAATACACCTTTTGAATTTAAATGCGACTTTATTGAATTGAAAATTTAGATCTATTTTGACATGGTTTGACATGACCCCCAAATGTTTTCGATTGAGTTCAGGTGGGGACCTAATGAAGACCATTTCATAACAGCGATATTTTTTCCTTGAACCAGGACGAAACTGATCTAGCTGTGTGAATTGGTGCATTGTCTTGCTGGAAAATAATATCAGGATCATCAAATTCGTTCAAATAATTAACAAGCATGTTATATCCATTCAGTTTATTTGTTATCCACCAAATTAGGTTTTTATAACACAATACAGCGCAAACCATAAGATAGCCTCCGTTTAAGTTTACAACTATTTACTGTAACTGATACGAAGCTAAGCAATTGATGCAACAAAGTAGACATGGACAATAGTTAAAACAGTACACAGAAACAAAAACTGAATGCACGTTCAATATTTACCACAGCAAGTTAGAATGTAAGCAGAGTCGATATTTTTTATAGTGGCATTATGTTTACATATTTCCTTAGGTGAAAATACATAAACTACTAAAATTTTAAGAATATCAAATTTACACTACAAACTAAAATAAAACACTAAATATGTTATTCTTTTAAACAAATATGGTATAATTGTTCAAGTTTTTAAGACAATCCGGGAGAATTTAGCGACTTTAGCATAAATTTTACTTCAATTTTAAAGCAATACAATAATCTTTAAAATGACTAATCTTGACAATCTAAATTTAGTTCATATCTCAGAAACATATTTCTTTGTCAGATATATTAAATTGTGAATTTATTCAAAATACATATACATTGATGTTAAGCATGCTTTAGCTGGGTTGAGTTTGACGACTCCATATATCGCGGAGGTAGTAAATCTGTACTTATAAAACAAATAAAACTAATTAGAACAAATTGAAAAAAATCGATTAGTTCAACATTTTTTTTAAAGCGCATAGAGCTTGTGTTAATGCTTTCTCAATTTTTATTAACCGACGATTAATCAATTACTTCCATTCAGGGCCTCTTTCACGAACTCCAAGTAAAGTAGCAAGTAGGCTAACCGCCAGTTAAAGTCACCAGTAACTACGCCTATGAATTTCACAATCATCGAGTAACATTAGCCGATGAATAAAGTAGCCCGTAACTTACTTGCCAGTCCATCTGCCAAGTAGCGTATTTAACTGACGAGTAGCAGTTGTCATTTGTGTATTATTAAATATTTATCCATGAATATTTTTAATCACCGCAACACGAAAATTAATAATACGCGATTCAAATCTCTAAAACTGGACATAATACTGAACGAATTAACGCCTGGTTTCTTATGATATTTCACTTAACGAATAAGTCGTTACTTGAAACCATGATTTCGTTTGTGAAATTGATAGAAGTTACCCATGACTTTTACTTGCCAATTAGCGTTACTTGAAAAGTAACTAATCAACACTTTACTTGAAGTTCGTGAAAGAGGCCCTTAGTATTAATATATTCTATGATTAAGGGTGATCTAGTAGGATGTCTTAAATACGCTGCATAACAAATCTTGAAAAGGATCGATTTCTTAAAATATCGATACTGCATACATATGAATGCATACATGTATGTACCTAACTTTTGATACGATAACCGTCTTCCTACTGAAACTATGCTCTTGGATTAAAGAGATTATGCCGTCATTATGGTTATGATCTCGACTCATTCACTGAAATTTGACTTAATTCAATTTAATCGCTGGATCCATATCAACCGACATCACCGTCGCGGAACCCTTTCCTTTTTTCCGCCTCGCTCTCAGCCAGCGGATGACATTCTAATGCGATTTTAATAGTAAGTGATGCGCGGCACCGTCGCCGTAGAACCAACTTTGGACCGAATCAAGAAGGAGATGTGTATGTAAAAAAAATCAGAGGGATCTGGCCGGTAATCACCGAATCCAGCCGGGAGAAAAGATCATCGTAATGTCCCGCTGATGGGTTCTCCACCCCCTTCGTCGGATTGTTATTTCAACATTAGACACCTTCGCCGCTGGTTCTCAAAAGACGTCCGATGGTCCAATGTTCTCAAAATCTGCTTGCTCCGCTACAATATTCGGATAAGATCGTTGCGATAATTGAGGATCATTTCCTGGTCTGGTTGGTTTTTCTCAAGTTTAAATCGAGAGGTCGTTGGATCTCCGCGCGCCGTCCGGCGTAATTACGCACTGTACTTAGCTGGCCTACAGTAAATTAAATTAAAAGAAATGGTCAAAGGGCGAGAAAAACGTCCCTGGACATAATTTACTCAACTGCTGTCTTGTTGTATCTTTCCAGGCACTAAATGGATTTCTAATGATCCTAACATGTGAGGGTGAGGTGTTCTTCGCTACGCACAGCATCGAGAGCTATTTGGGATTTCATCAGGTGAGTTGTTGAATCGCTACGGGGCCCCGGGCTCTCCCTGGGATTTATGAATGGTCCAGGCGAACGCCCAATTTATCTAACTAAATGAGTACACCGTCATTTCGGGTTCAGTAGTGCGTTTTTGATTACTGGCGGGAACTTGATATATGCCAGAAAGTTGGATACTTTTGACAGAGAAATTGGGGGCCGTCATTTTTTCCAACTATTACCGCCATTTAACAGCTTCGGGCTTATGCTACTAGGGGCGGTTCGGATTAGACGAAATTATGCATAATTGGTAGTACAAATCGCTGGCCTGTTACAACGGTTTTTGTTCAACTGTAACTCCTCAAACAAATTTTTAACGGTTTGCGCTTACCTAATTCTGCTTCTTTGATTGGTTATTTGCTGACCGGGCCATTATATATTTTGTATAAAATAGCCTAGGGCAATCTTTCCGCTATTATGATTTTAGTAAATTGCACCTCGCGATATACTTTCTAAAAAAATTTAGTTTAATACATAAAAAAAAGAAATCATAGTCTTTATTTTTTAAATACAAACTCTTACAGTTGTCATGTGTTTAACACAATAACACTCTTTTTTATTTGATTAATATAAAATACAACTTACTTTAATGCGTTCACAGTCTAATTATTTTATAAAGCTTCTTGAGGAATACATTATTCATATGATATTATAAATATGTGACTCAAAAATTTATCAAAATTATGTTGTCTTCAATTTCTTCTAATATGGATTAAAAACATTGGTTTTCTCAATACATTTTGTAATGAAATTATACTTAAAAATGCAATTCGTATTCTGTTTTCATTTAAAATCAACTAAACCAAAAGTTTTCCAAGTCCTTTTTAAATGCATGGAACATGGTATAAGTAAAATCAAAGAAATTTTTGACTTTTCGTATTCCTTTACCTCAATAAAAAAATCGAAATTAAAAACATTGTTCATAAGATTAGCAAACAAATGTCTATAGTGAGAAAATAATTGAGTCTACTCTTCCCAAATACTTGGCATGTTTTCAGTCTACTATAGTTATAACAAACAAATTATTTTTTGTTTTTTAAATATAAACTCAAACAATGATAATTATTTAAATTATGTATATTAGCCTTCCGCTTAATATAACAAAGTATTAAACAAGTTGTTAGGAATTTTTAAACCAATTAACGATTTCGTTTAAGAAAAATTGGAGTACTTTTCAGCCAGTCTTCCCAAGTTTTGACCAAAAGAACTATTACTTCTATGATTCGATAAATGCAGTACTGTGAATATTTTTTAGACTACTCCAATTCGTCAGGAACCTTTAGTTTTTCGAATCATGGTTTTTTTAAGTTGGACAGAGGGGGAAAATCATTGGAGAAGGAAACCTTGAGATTTAAATTTAGACCTGAATTGATTTCCCTCCTCTGTTGAACTTAGGGAAAATTAAAAGTTTCCAAAATATTGAAATTGTCTTAAAAATGTTCACAGTACTGTATTTAATTATATATGTATAATCAAACCCACATTTTCGTCTATACGGGGAATCCTTCATAAGTCATAACTTCTTATTTAATTAAAAGTAAATTATGTCTTGCTTTTATAACTCTTCTGATGTGCATGCATATATGAATATTATATCATACTTAAATTACCACAATAAATAGTTTGAAATTGTATTCTAATCATCTTAATATTAAAAACGCTTAAATTTAAAGCAGTCTGACAGTTAAGATCACCCATTTAATATTCGTTATGGTTAGGTGTTCAACTACCTTTTTGGTAAAAAATGAAGAAAGTCAGGTTTTATTAAATATAATTTGTGTTTTAGTTTTTCTTAGGTTATTATCGAATAGCACGACTTCGAATACCCCGGTTTCTAATAGCATTCATATAATTAGGCGTGTTATTTAAAGGTTGTAACTTGACTTAACTTCCCTAATAATTAATTTTAGGTATAGTCTCTATATAATTACTTTTCAAATAGCTTTTTTGTTGAGATATACAATACATATAGGTGAAAAGTGGCATGAAGGAGCCAGGTTTTGAAAGAACCACTTGCATTATTTCCGTAGTTTATGAACGGATTTGGTTGGGGATTTCATTTTTAAGTGGCAAAACTGATTTCCCGTTACCCACAAAAATTTTACTGTTCGCCGAAACCAACGGACACCGGTACATTGATTTAACGTCTTTGGCACTAAAAAGCAAACATTTTGCTTCATTTAAGTTGTTTTTTGGTATTTTATTATAAACAAATATATATGTATATGTAGGTCCGTGGATTGTAGATTGAGTTTGTGCATATATTTGATCTTGAATCTGTGTAAAAACTGAGCCGCAAAAGTTTTGATATTGTTGTTATTTTGAAGGTTATATATTTTTTAAGAATAAGTTATGAACGAGCTAGTGAATGCGCCTTGAAAAATCTGTTTTTTTCATAACCCTGCATTTGGATTTTGTAAATAAATTATAATAATAACAAATATGCATTTTTTTCATATGTTATAAAATTATTTGCTTCAGACATTGCATTATGTGAACCTCAGAGGGGTTGACTTTGCCAGACACAGGCATAATACAGACTAACTCTTTCATAACTTTTAGTGGCTCTTTCAATACCGAAATTTTATGAAAGAGTCAAGTGACACATTCTTTAATAATGAATATTGTTTTTTGAATTGTGTTTAAGGTTTTTTCGTATGAAATTATCTACTTTTATAAATAAAATCATCATAATTTTCAGACTCTTTCATGCCACTTCTCCCCTACATCTTAATTAGGAGATGTTGCGTTTATAAATCGCATACAAACTTCCATTATAGGTTTTATAACAGAGGATAAAAAGATTCTAGATCTCATTAAATAAAAAAGGCGTTGCCGTCTGTAGTTGGGAAAAAATATGAGCAATTCCAGTTGGAAAAAAAGTGGAAAAACCTTGCACAATTCCCGGTCGACTGGACAGCAGAGCTCCTGAACCGTAGAAGTCTCACGTTCCCGGATTCAGGAACACCTCTCGTGCGAGCGGCTGTCCTTGCTCTTTATGCCCGACTAGACGATCGGATCAGATAGAACCGGACAGGACTTATCTGGTTAGCCAGGAACGAATCGATTTCGGAATCTGTCCCCTCTAATCCCGGTCACCTGGGAAGGAGCCATAGCCCAGAGTGTCCCTGATTGCATATTTACCGCGCTGATTGTCCGTCATCTCGAGCGCACGCCACCGCGGCGGCGGCTGCAATTACTGCATATATGAGTGAATTTCACAAAATTAAAACATCAACGTCGAACTGCTGCCCACAGTTTTGTGTATAGTAATAACAGCGTTTAGTATCGAAATGCAATCAGCTGCATTAAAATTTCAAATAAATCAACACACGATTAAAATATTGATTATTGGGCTCCGTTCGTTGGTCATTCCGTTCGACTCGCGGCCGTTCTACGGTCGCGCAAAGCCTCCCACTCCGACGCCTCCTCCGCGGCCGAAGCCGCGGCCGCTGGATCGCAACAATTACAGGAACAATTCCTGCGAGGTGGATCGCACGACCGAACAGCGGCTTTTGCAGATCTTTTTCCACCGATTTGGTTATTGCAGTTGTTTACTCAGGTTCTCTGATTACGGGAAGATACCTGCCGCGGAAGAGGGTTAACAGCGCGGCGGCCGCATCCGCGGATAACAAGGAAATGCAACAAAAGTGCAATCCAAGAAATTCTCCTCTTTTATCTGATTTATTCCGGCAATTGGTTGTTCAAACTGGCGAAATTTGCGAGTGGAAAGTTTTCCGCAGCCGAATACAACAAACTACAATAAAATCCCGCCAGAGGATAAAATCCGCCGGGGGATAGGTGGGGCACTAGAGGATTTCAATCGCAATTAGTCCAGCAGTAAATAACAAAAGTTGCTAATTACTATATAGAGCCCTGCAACTCGCGCCCGCAAAAACTGAGCCCCAACAAGGGTCTCAATCACTTGATTATTTCACTCGAGAGCTCCACCATACCCCCCCCCCCCTTTATTGCCCTTCAAATGGTCATTTCGTTTGTTTTTCGTAATTAATTAAGATGAAAAATGGGCGGTTTCGCGAAATTTATTTCGATTCTACAAACCACACTGAGTCGAGGGCATCGGCAAAATCGAGCAACGTGGTCCAACGCTCCGCGATCTCACTCATTCAGAATCGGCACATTGGAGGGCTGCGGTTTCGCGGATCGCGACGACAACGGGGCACTCGCGGGCCCCCTCCTCTACTCCGTCGCAATTTCTCAGCCGACTCTATCGAAATATTAAAAATTAATCCGAGAAGGAGTTATCGCCGAACGCTGCGAATCGACTGCATCAGCGGAATTTATGTCTCAATTTGCTGGGATGCACCTTTGATTAATTGCGCGATCGATACTCATCGGAATTTTGAGAAATTTATGTCCGAGTATGGGTCATCGCAGGCTCAAAAAGTCATCACAGTTGTAACTAAATTGAATCCGATCCTTTCTGGGGCCTAAATAAACATGAGGTGTGCTCCTCTCTACTCGATGGTTGAAAAAATAATTAAAAAATTCATCAAGTTCACGGGGTGCTAATTAAAAACATAGAATTTAATGTTGCACAAAAACAACATATATATAAATGCTATTCCGGGCTACTGTACTTTAGACAGTATTCTTAAATACATATTGGGGTTGTTTGTAAACAGTTACCCAAAAACTTTCTATTGGCCCGTGTAACTTTATAGTTACATATTAAACATAAATTTTTTTAAATAATGGCATATACATACATACATCTTATTATAAAACAATATCTCCTTATTTACCAGTAATATTTTTGATAATCGCTATTAGCGTCAACTGAAAAATCAGTGCAAATACTTTTGGAAGCTCCTCTAAAAGAAAAAATTATAATGAACCTTCTTGTGTTTATCTTTATTTTTATTCTTCTATCGTCGATGTTTGTAAAACCAGAAAAGGCATTATGGGTGATAAATATATAATAATACATATAATAGACAGGGTTTGTGACTCTCAAGTAACAATGGGCCACAATAAAATTAAAGTTTGGGGTATAATAAATGTAAAGTTTGGTGTATTTGTGATAGCGATTTCATTTCCTTTGCTTTTAGTTGTATATGTATTACAGGCCCAAAAAAGGGTACAAAACCATATATAAATAAAGATTGGAACAAAACTAACAAATTTGGTAATAATACTGTAATACCCTGATGCAAAATAGGTTGCCCACCCATTTTTAATGTATGTGTAAAAAAGAACAGTATACATACATATATTTCGCTTTTGGGTAATGAAGACACAAATATTATACCTACTCAATTTTAAGATTATTATGCATATTATATAAATAAATACAATATACAAAGGAAAACGTATTCAAACTATACAACAAAATTCCTTAAAAACCAAAAGTAAACCCAATAAGATTAAAAATTGCCAGCATATATCGTTCATCATTATACATATATTATAAAAGATAAAACCTATTTTATTGCTTGCATATATTCAAAAACCGATCATATTTCATTGCTTAACTATTTTTACAGGTTAACCTGTATCGATTCCATATTTTTTAAATTACATTCTAGAAAAATATTGATTCCATAGAGTGTTAAAGTGTTAAAGCCAACAAGCCTCCTGTTCACCAGTGTAATCGAAATAAAATTGAGAAATTTGAATATGAAGTATAAGTTAAAATAATCGTTCTAAAGATCCTAAAAGGATAATTAACATAGTTGCACATCAATATGGATTTTCTTAATTTGCTTAATAATGCGTATGCCCTACCAAATTTAATTGGCAAATTTAAAAGGGGATGTTTGTCTTCATTTTCGTTGTGTAGTGGTACTTACTAAAAATACTATAGTCAAATTTTAAAATGAAGCTTGAATAATACTTTTTGTATTTTAGGTTGTAGAGGACATTTATGCGCGCTTAGTTCTAATAATTTTCTTAAAAACTACAGCGATTATAATTGGTAAAACTAACAATACAACATAATCCCTCACTGTAAGAAATGAATTTAGAATTACACCGAGCAATTTAGCATTTTTTTGGAAAGACCTGTATGAAAATTAAGCTATTTTAGCTACTTATTAAAGTAAACACCTTTTAGGATTAATTTGATTTTCTACACAGATATTGTAAGAAAAGAGAAATAAAACAGTTTTTGTAATATTAATTTGTATGTTCTACAATTATGGGAAAAATTCAAAATTCTTCCTAAAAGATAGTAAAATGTCACAATTATATTTTAGGGTGTTTTTAAATAGAAAACTCTCAAGCAAATCGTTCTCATTCAAAAAATAACTTCCTACGTTTTTCTTTGTCCCCATTTTAAAGGCATTTCTCCTCTTAACTCTTTTCTTCACGGTGATGATCACCTTTCTTAAGCGCTATTTCTTCTTTTATTGATATTTAAAGCGCACTTTTTATAGCTTGATTATGTTTTATGTGGAAATACAACTAGTTGCTAAACCATTAAACTTAATTCTTGTGAAAAAAGCGATTTGGTAAACTTGGTAGGGTCTAATGAGCCCGGATGTAAAATTTTGAATAAATATACATATATTATTTATTTATGAAATACGTTATACTACAAAATATTTTTTGTTATAATGCTATATTTGTGTTTTAATTCTCCAATTATAAAATGTCTACAAAATCGTTTTAGGCTACAATTTAATCCTCTAAGCTGTTCATTTAATAAATTAAAAGGGGCTGTCTTACTTAGATATGTAATTTGCCATGGCTCGTATTACTCGTACTCACAATTTCAATTAATTTGCTTTAATATTCATGGCTGATAGTTGAGTGTAATTGGAAAAGTAAATTCTGTACGGAGATATGCATTAGTAGGTAAATAATTAAATATATGGAGCAGTTTTGCGCGTAAATTTTTAGTTTTTTTTAACAGGGATCCGCGATTAGCTCCCGGTTGACGGAGTTTTTAGAGGAAATACGTATGAAATTGGCTGGGGCCAAGAGGGAAGTTTTCTGTTGCCGCAGTGTAACAACTGCGAACCTGGCCAAAGTGCAGCGAGAGGTGTCTGTATTAAACACTGATTGGATGAAATTTATGGCCGTGTCCTCGGTGGGGTGCGTTCGGTTGTCGAAAAATCCAAATATACCCCCGGCTGAGTCTCCTCTGCGCCTATCATTCCCTCTCATATTTTGCGACGAGGAGCCCGATTCGGCTGGCCGCGGCTAGGGAGCCCCAGACCCCGGCCGTGGAGAGCGCTGCCCATTTGATAAATTACCCGCGATGCTATAAATTATTTGCACGATGTACTCATAGTTTATAATTTGCATAAAAAGTTAATTAAAATCCCGTAGCCGCTGGGACTCATTGTTCTTGTTTTTGCCGCAGTCCGACATCGTTCACCAGTCCGTGTATGAACTAGTCCACTCGGAAGACAGGGAGGAACTGCAACGACAACTCCTGTGGAATTCATTCCTGCCCGCCGACCTGTCCAGCATGCCGCTGGGCGAGGCACTAGCACCGGACAAAAGCACCTACCTGGAGCGTAGTTTCACCGTCCGCTTCCGATGTCTCCTGGACAACACTTCCGGTTTCCTAAGGCTAGATATACGTGGTCGCATCAAGATCCTCCATGGACAGAACAGAAAAACCGAAGAACCTCCTTTAGCCCTATTTGCTTACTGCACCCCGTTCGGACCACCATCTCTCCTGGAAATTCCACAGAAGGAAAATATGTTCAAATCCAAACACAAACTCGATCTGTCGCTGGTGTCGATGGACCAAAGGTAAGCGAACATTTATCCTAAATAAGGAAGATCTCTCAAATACAAAGATTTGAATCCTATACTATATCTCTCAAATACAAAGATTTGAATCCTATACTATATTTTGCACTTATCATCAACTCCTATGACTTATCCTGAACTTAAGCATAAAACATCGATCTCAGCAAAACATACAACAAAATTCTAGGCATCGAAATATCATATTGTGAATATTTTTTGGAACAATCCAATTCTTCCGAAATATTCAGTTTATTGAATCATGCGTTTTTTAACCCCTTAAGTGGAAATGACGAGCCTCGCCCGTAAAAATGTTCTAAACTAAATTCGAATTTGACGAGCGTCGAACTTACTATCTTTTAATTATTAAAATCCATATAGAGTTCTTTAGACTTGTAAAAACAAAAATATTTAAATTTTATTTTATTATCATTTCACGCATAGAATAGCTCTAAATTCAATTGTCTTCATGCGTATTTTCGAGATTTAATTGTAATGCAAGGGGTTAAGTTGGACAGAGGGGGAAAAATCAATAGGAAAGGAAACTTTAAGATTTAAATTTAGCCCTGAATTGATTTTCCTCCTCTGTCGAACTTAAAGAAAGTATGCTTCAGAAAATTAAATGTTCCCGAAACATTAAAGTGGTCCTAAAAATTTTCACAGTAGTGTAAAATCACCAAATATCAGATTCAATTAAGCATATCTTTTGTAAATATAACATATTTTTATTTTGATCTCCCATTTACCAATTATTAGGCCTTTGAATAGTTTACAAAATATCATAAACCCTTTTAATTTTTAAACTAGTTCTTAATATTGAGCAATTGGAAAAAATCACTTTGTTTTTAGTTCTTTCTTTGAAAACTACGACTAAATAAGAAAACCATGTTTTACATTATAATTTTAACTATGAAACTTCATAAATATATTTATTTTCTTAATTAAATAATACATTTGTCATTTTAGGATTAAATTTTTGTATAAGTATATATAAATCTAGATAATTTGAGTTTACTTTCGCAAAATAAAAACTATTTGATGTAGAAACTTATCCTAATTTCAATCCATTACAAGATTTTCTACTTAACCTGGATGTAGATACGATTATGAAAATTAACAAGCTAATATTTCTAATAGCCTAATTACTAATTTGACTAATATTTCCACTACTATTTATTTTTCAGGGGGAAGATGATTCTCGGTTACTCGGACGCAGAGCTCGTTAATATGGGCGGCTACGATCTTGTGCATTATGACGATTTAGCATATGTAGCCAGTGCGCATCAAGAGCGTAAGTTGTTTAATCTTATACCTACTAAAAAAATATATAAAAATTCCTCTTTTTTCTAGTACTAAAGACAGGCGCATCTGGGATGATTGCCTACAGGTACCAGAAAAAGGACGGAGAGTGGCAATGGCTTCAAACAAGGTAAAATATTAATTTTTTGTATTAGCTGCATCAACAAATCGTAATTGTCAATTTCCTCATTTAGTTCTAGGCTTGTTTACAAAAATTCCAAGCCAGACTTTGTCATATGCACCCACCGGCAACTTATGGAAGAAGAGGGCCGTGATTTGTTGGGCAAGCGTACTATGGATTTCAAGGTTAGCTACCTAGACACAGGTCTGGCGTCAACCTATTTTACAGAAACGGATCAACTTGTGGTGGCACCAACAGGGTCGCCTACTTCCTTACCCCCTCCAGTTACTCCGCAACGAACTAGTCGTCGCTATAAAACACAACTGCGGGACTTCCTATCGACATGCCGATCTAAACGTAAATTACAGCAACCTTCCCCTTTGGGTCAGGTACTTGATCATAACATATATAAATGTTTATTTGGATAGTATAAATGAATTATTTTATCTCAGGTAACACCCCCGGCACCAGTGGTAGAGTACATTCCAGATCCTGCAGCTGCTGTGGCAGCGGCGTACTCCAATTTAAATCCAATGTATACGACTTCCGCTTACGCTTCTGCCGCCGACAATCTCTATATGACACCCTCCGTTCACTCATCGAACTTCTACCCCGTCACTGAGAATCTCTTTCACCAATACCGACTTCAAGGTGTTAGCGGCTACTACCCGGAGTACCACCACACGACGGGGGCAACGTCCTACGTTACAAACGGGTTCCTATCTTACGACGGCTATGGCATAGCTACCAAAGAGGATAAATGGCAAGACTCCAGCAAGTATTACACCGGAACAGAAATCTCCGGTCGTGGGGTGTACACGGGATATGGCAGTCCTACTTCAACACCTCAGGTTTGTTCCACATTTTTGTGCATTTCCTAGAAAGAGTTGAGTGCAATACACTACACATTTAAAAATTCATTATCAATGTAATGTCACTATCATTAAATGTTCAAGCAATAGTTGGGTTACCCAGTTTCACCCGATGTTCAAAAATCTTGGTCACCGTATTGGAGCCACCATTTTGAATTTCCAACATTTTATAGTTAACTCAAAATTGGTGGCCTCAAAATATCCATAGTACTAATTTTCATTTAAATACGTTCAAATTCAGTTATTGTTGGACGCCATATTGGATCCGCCATTGTGCATTTCCAAATTTTAAATACACATTCGCAATAATGACATCCAAAAAACCCCAAATACCTATTTTCATGACAATCGCTTGATATTAACAATATTGGACCGTCATCTTGGGTCCACCGTTTTGAAACCAGGTAATGAAAAGTAGCCTATACCTTGGACCCAAAAAATGAAAATGGTCGGGTCCAGCCTTTAGGTGTAATTCAGCAACAAACAAACAAACTTTAGATTGGATAATACAAAATATCAGGATTTTGAAAGAATCCAAACCTATGAAATGTACTTGAATACAAATCTGTCTGCTTATAAACTTTAAACTAAAGAATATTGTGACCTTCTACTATTACTATTTGCTACTATGCATTTTCTTCCAATTTATACAGAATTAATCAGGAAACATACTTGTAACTAACTCTACTGACAAATTGAAACTGCAGAAAAATTAATGGCTAGTAAAATTATTACAAACATCTTGGTTGTAATTTTTTTACTACTTAGCGTTTAAAATACAAACTGAACAAGTCTCCCAATCGATAAACTTATACTTGTAATTTTTAATTCCGTGAAAATTAATATTTTTATAAGTTCACAAGTTTTTGAAGAATATAGGTATTTCCACACAAGACTTGTTAACCTCATTAAAACAGGACCCTGATGGCCCCCTTATATTTAGGTTTTAATTATTATATATCCTAATTTTGCCTCTAACTTTCTAAGTATTGTTTTAAATCAAAATTACCCAAGTTCCGTTCTCATTTTTAAAGAGGGTTGAAATTAGTGGTAAGAACTAGGAATCTCTTTAACTCTTTAACTTGAACTGTTAGTGTCTGTTTTAATTTTTCTAATCTTTAATGTTATTAGCAAAGTTCTACGTACCTTAAACCTTGCTTTGTTGGGGCTAAAGACATGATATTGAAATGTATTAGAATTAGAACAGGACTTTTTTTATTATCAGATATTATAAAATGAATTCTTACCCCAGTACTAACAATTTAGTTACAACAACGAAGTTAAAATGACAGTAATAAAACTATTTTTTGATAATGAAATTGTATTGCGCTCTTTCTAAAAATGTCTATTGATAATAAATTTAACTGTCGTTTAAATAGCGAAACGCCTATGAATGTTCCTATATACTATAATATAAAAGAATTTTCAGGTAATCCAAATACCTCTGAAAACTCCAAAGTCTTCACCCCAAATTATGGAGGTTGTCTCATGCTCTTCCGGTGGACCTTCCCCCGTCAACAGTACCTCGTCAATAACGATAAACACCACCCCAAACCACATAAACAATACACCGAACAGCTCCTCGGCGAGTAATGCGAACAATTCGAGCACAACCAATGGGAACAGCAACATAATCCCTGTGACGCCGAAAGTTGAACACTCCCCCCCGGAGCACTACGAGCGCCAGACAGTGCTCATGTGGGGCACCGCCTCGAGTGGCAACACGTCAACTCCAACTGCTGTGGTAAATTCGAACGCCCGATCACCGGTGCACACCCCCACCTCGAACGGGATCTACAGTGACAGTCAGCAAGTGAAGTTGGACGATCATACCCATCCTCAGCTGCAGCACGCCAACCAGCTGAAGTGGAATGGAACCTCTAAGGACCTCGGAGCGACCGTTTCGGACGTCCAGGTCTACCAGCTCCACCAGCAGCAGCATCCCAGCGAAAGTGTTGACTCTGCCACAATGTACGGCCACCACGTAGCCTCGCATCATTCAGGTGGCCACATCATAGGGGCGGAGCACTCGCACCACCAGTCGCCGCATACTCACGCAGACGTGATCATGCAGGCGTCAAACCATCAAAACAGCGTGATCGGCCACCACCATCAACACCAGCCACACCACATTCAACAGCAGCAGTCCCACCAAGCCGTCGCCAGCAGCAGTGGCTGCGAGGTATGGAGTCCTGCGTCCTACTCGCAATACCAGTATTTCACTTACCACCACGCTCCTCAGCACGCAAGCACTCAGTGAGTGTCGAACTTTTAGTTGACAACTTTTTGTTTACGTTTAGCTTGTCCCTAACCCTGCCCTGTATGCTTTGCCCTTTGTAGATATTCCCTAAAAATCCACCTGCGACTGGCTTAGAGATGGTAATGAAAAATCATAAAGTTCACATAATCGGTTCATCGTATAATTATGATCCTTTCGATCAATCGATTATGTTCATTCAATATCGATTATCTTTTAAACTAAAAATTAAGTAAAGCATTAACATAATCGATTAATCGTACAATCTTGATGCAATCGATTAATCGATTATATTCATTCAATACCGATTTACTTTTACTTTTAAACTAACGATTAATCAAAGAGTTAACATAATCGATTAATCGTATAGTCATAATCGTTTAGATTAATCGACTATTTTCATTCAATATCGATTTTCTTTTAAACTAAAGATTAAGCAAATCGTTGCCATAATCGATTAATCGATTATATTCATTCAATAACGATTTACTTTTACTTTTAAATTAACGATTAATCAAAGAGTTAACATAATCGATTAATCGTATAGTCATAATCGTTTAGATTAATCGACTATTTTCATTCAATATCGATTTTCTTTTAAACTAAAAATTAAGCAAAGCGTTAACATTATCGATTAATCGTACAATCTTGATCCTATCGATTAATCGATTACATTCATTCAATAACGGTTTACTTTTAAACTAACGATTAATCAAAGAGTTAACATAATCGATTAATCATATAATCATAATCCTTTAGATTAATCGATTTTTTTCATTCAATATCGATTTACTTTTAAACGACCTAACAATCGGAATTCTATTAATCATATAACAAGCTAATCGAGTATTTTGATAGAACTATTGTAGCTCGATTAATTGATTACTATGTTATTAAAGTTGATTACTTTTACCTAGTTGCAGGATATCTAAAACCTAACCGTATTCTACTTTGCACTAATTTTCCTCCTATTCGCCTTTAGCAAAAATTCTAGTCTAAAAGCTGGCGATGAAATTCATTAAGCTGGTATGGCAATATGTAAGTTATTTTGTATTAAGTTGATGACTGCAATTAACAATGTGTTAATAGCTCTGTTTTAAATTCCATATTGCCACGTCTGGTGTTGAAGGCCAGTAGAATAACTGACATATAGCTCAATATATTATAATAGTAGTTTCGAATTTAAAATTCGAATGCAATATTTATACGTACCTAGATATCCTACTCAGTACTAAATTTTGTAAAAAATGATTGTTTATAAATCAGCAAGTGGTTTCAAAAAGCAACTTCAATAATTTTTCGTTCAATAAAAGATAATTGTTCTTTTACAAAAAATATACATAATGTACGTCTATAATTTTCAATTAGAAAATTTTATCGCACTCATTCTCGATTTAATTTTATTAATAAGATGGTACATTTCAGATTTTGAAACAATGTCACATGTACTACATATAATTATGTAAGCGGATAGTCAAGATTTACAATAGAGTTAGCTCAGCTAGGCTCAGTAGCGATATCCATGGTTTTCAAAAGACTCCCGATGGGCCTCTCCTAGTGGGTTTTAAGGTCGCTAATTTCGAATATGGTTCCAAATATCAAAAGCAATTTTTTGAAATGCTTGTAGTATACCTAATGAATTCTATATTTGTCTTGACTTACATCACTTATTATTGTTATTATTATATGTATAATAAATAAATTAAACGAAGTCTAAAAATTTTGAAACGTTATTCGAAATCAGCTACCACGAAAACGATGGAAATATTTCAGTTTCATGAGCTCATTGCGTAGGCACTGAGAAGACTCGCGAGGTTATCAGGAGCGCTCACGAGGTGAGCCTTTCTGAAGATCAAGAGCAGGATTTTCTCAGATCCTTTTCTAATAGTATTCGCCAGCTGTTAGACTATTCGATTTAAAGTCTGGATACGGAAATAAGAATAATTTCGATTTGTGTCTGTCTCGTCCGCAGATCATCATTGGGAGTCGACAGCAGTCAATCGCACTATCTTTCTCGCAGCAACGGCTACATGGATGCCCATCTCCCAGCCCACCATCACCATCCGCATCATCCACATCATCCATCGCAATCGCACCAGCCCCATCATCATCCGGGCGGAACCATCTCTCCAATATCACCGCTCACACAGCTCTCGCATACGCATCCCACGCGTACACCGATCAGCCGGACGGGAGTCCTCTGCTGTCCTTCTCTGAGGTGACCAACACTCTTTTGAACCAATAGTGGAGACCGCGGAGACCGTGGAGACGATCGGGCCGAGGATGTTAAATTTTTAAAAAATCTCACCTTTACTACCTTTGCAATTACCGTCATCGTCGTCGTCGTCGTCGTCGTCGCCGTCGTCCGGCGAGGAGCCAGCAAAAGACGGTGGCTCAGCAGTAGGGGGACGAAAACAGAAACCAACAGTGCAATCTCTTCCCGCCGGCACAGCCCGAGCAACGACCGTGCGCACCTGGAAACTTCGTGCAATCAAAGGACACTCTCACTCCCCCTAGTTTTATTAAACTTTAAACATTTTTTACTATTCCATTGAACGGCTCTGAGCACTCAATCAAAATCAGTAGTTATATATATATATAGCATGGAGCGGACGGACCCGGGTCACGCCTGTATTTATTCCTAGTTAGCCCGGGCGTGTCCCGGCCGCCTTGTAAATAGCCAGAGGGCCCTCGCGTAGTCCCAGTAGTGTTAAGTCATAACTTAAAAGATTCCAACCCAGCATGAGTAAGCAAAACTGAAGTTTTTATAATTATTTTTCTGTGATAAGCGAGTAAGTGTGACCCCAGAGCAGACCTTGTCTCAAAAAAAAAAAAAATGAAATAAAATAAAATAAAATAAAATAAATAAATAAAGAAGTAAAAAAAATATGGCCCAAAACAGTGAACTAAGCACAAAACCGAGGACAACCAATCCGCAATTGCGAAACTCTTCAATGAACCCAAAGATTACTTTAGACGAGTTGAGTTAGTCTAGATGTAAGTAAGCGAATTATAATGGTTGTAAATTACCTAAACCAAATATTGATGAAGTGAATAACATAATGAACCTCTGTGCGTTTCATTTCCAGCACCTTCAACAACAACATAATTTTTATGAATTTTTGGAGACTTAAAAACAATTCATATTTTAGCAATGAAAATCAACTTTTATTTAGGATTTTATGTTGAAAAAAGGAACTTCAAACCTTGTAAGTATTTGCTATTACACATCATTTCTTTTTCATCGTATTTTTTCATAGTTTTATTTCCCATCCGTCGTCTATCAATCTATCTTCGTTGGTCCTCAAATTTGCTACCCTATCGCAGTACTTGTGCGTAATAAAATTAAAATACGTAAACAATTTTTTGCTTGACGAACTTTGATTTCAATTCGAAATAGTAACAATTAACCCGTAGATAAATTTTGCGAGATTTAACCCGACAGATCGAAAATTTCAGTGAAATGCAATACAAAGAAAATTTTGAGACTTCTTATCTACTACGTATTAAAATTTGAAAAAAATGGATTCCAAATTCAATAACATAAAATTGAAATTTTATACAATTCTAAAATATTATAACTATCACAATTGTATTTTCAGCTTTAACGCCACTTAAGTTTGTAAAATTTTAAAACAACCACAGTAGACAGATAAGTTGTAGGTTTTCTGGTGTTCTTTAAAATGTCCCTTCATCAAAAACGTACCGAATATAAAACCAAAAATATGTAACTAAAAAAATGTTGCAGTCATATATGTATTGCTGCGAATACCTTTCTATTTGACTAGGATTTGATTTAAAGACAAATCTAAAATTCAGACTAAATTTGCTTTAATTTAATAAGACCATTTCTAGAAAATAAAACTCAAAACGAAACTGAAACATTTAACAAACTTGAATGAGCATTATTTGAGTGCGGTTGAAACTTATAGAGTCAAAATGAAAGCAAAACTTCTTTATTAAATCAAAACAAAATATATTCCGTACTATAAGTAAAAAAACATTATGTTATAAAAAAGCAACAAATTTTATTTAGTCAGATCTTCTCCTCGGAAGAGATTTGATTTGCCATATTCCAAAGATCTGTAATGCTGATCGTGTGCGGGATTTCAGCGCTGTTCAGCTCCGAGCAGGTGGAGTTCCTCTTCATCAGCAATATTTGGGAGTTCCTCCTGAAGGTCGTCAGCGTGGGCACCCTTTCGATCCTGGGCTGGCTCCAGTTCCAGAACTGTCCATTTATGTAGCACATGAAGAGTCCGCTGCAAACAGCGAGGGCGGCGAAAACGGTGATGGGGATCAGCGGATGGACCAGCGCTGTTGCTATGATGAAAGGCGCGAGAAGGAGCCAAATCCTGCTCCATGTGACCACCGAGAGCATCAGCATCGTCCTTTTTGACGTCGAAACCAGCTCCCCTGTGCATGTGACCAGCACGGAAAGGGAGGCCGCGTTGGCGATCTTCAGGCCTATGCAGTACAGCATATCCAGCCCTACGCGCCTGCTCTCAGTCACTAAATTAATAACAATAACCAATTAGGTGACTGCAAGATATATGCACATACATATAAGATATGCATACGAAGGGTCTTTTCAAGGTTTTTCTTTACGAAATGCACTATGTGCAATATTAATCTAAAACCCTAACACTATCTTTGCTTCTAATTATACAGCACTAGGTTCTGCCCGCGATTTGATATTGCATGCGTGGTAATATAGAAAAATAGCTGCAATTTTGCGACATACATATATTAAAACTACTACTAAAACAACAATTCGAAATCGCAAAGCAAACAATAAATTCCAATTAACGAAGCATAAGGCCACAATTCGATAATAGGTTTGAATTTTGTGGCCTCAATACCCTTAATACTAATTTTCACTTAAATTCTGTGAAGTTCGAAAATTATTGGATACCATATTGTATTCGATATATTTAATTTTAAAATTTCGAACATAGATTCGCAATAAACCCATTCAAAAACAACCAAATGCCAATCTTCTGGTGTACAATTTTTAGCCGCCATTTTTGGTACGCCATTTTAAAACTCGAAAATAAAAAGTAGCCTATATAATAGACCATGATATGAAGAACTTTGAGCTAAAAAATGAAAATGTTCGGATCTAGCGTTTAGGCGTGGTCGAGCCACAAGCATCCAAACATGCAAACTTTCGCATTTATAATATTGGTGTTGTGCAAAACCTAAGCAACTTTTTATTGTGTGTATTTTGAATGATATTTTATTTAATATTTTTGTTTATATTCATATTCGTAAAGCTTTTTAGTATTTACTAATAAATATAATTTGATTTTTCTTGAATACAGTGACAATAAAAGTGCACAACTTTGAATTAGTATGAATATTGCAAAAGTTGCTTCGGTTTTGCACAACACATTATTCCTAATAAAAGCATAGGAAGATCATTAAACATTTCTGACGACTTTGAATAATTATTAATTATTATTATCTGAACTAAAGACGCTATTTCCACATTTGATTGTTCACTGTATTTTTAATAAAAATACTAAAATACAATGTTGACAAAAAAAACATTTACGGAAATCAATAGTAACCACTGTAAAAATGTACATTTTTTAATTATTTTAAAGTTTACGTTAATATGGAAATAGTCCTTTTTGAACAGGCACTTATTATGTAATACTTTAAAAAGCATATGCCATATCAGATTTCCACGTGCAATGTTACGTTCCATGTACTATGCTACATATTATGTTGTGTGCCATGTGAAAGAAAAGCATAGATTCATCGTTAAGATGTGTCATACCCATTAAGAGCAAAATAATAGTTTTTTAAAATTATTTTATCACAACCGAAATGTGTTTTAAAAATAATGCAAACTATAAAGTGCGGTTTTGGTTTAAAAAATCATTAGTAAATATAACTTCTATTCTATACGTAACTTTTTAAGTTTTAATTACAGAGTTAACAAATGAAACTATTTTTTATTCGCGTTATTAATATACATGAATACGAAGTTATTTTACCAAAACTCATATTTGTTAGTCAAAGTTAAGGTATCTTTTTTTTAAAAAAATTAATATAATTTAACTTACTTGAATTAGGAACAGTCCAAATAAAGAATGTTAGAAAACCTGCCACAATCATTAGATAACCCGCCCAGAGCCAACGCCTACGAGTGTATAGAATGAAGTATAGTCCAATGAAAACTCCTATCATTTCCGCAAATCCTGGAAAGAACCCTTTATTCACAATCGGCCGTCTATTCGAAGGCTTTACCTATTACTGCCGTGTTCACGTGGATATGAGCGACTCCGAATGCTCTTATGTTGAGGATCATAGCATTGTACAACATAACCGACCACACCCAAGCCCAGTGGATAGCCACAATGTGGGTCCGTTTGGTAGCCCCATCCCAGATGGACCAGTAGGGCTCATCTCTCCTTTGACAGACATCTTCCGCGTAGATCTTGAGACGTTCCTCAAGGTCAAGTGGGATCTCTCTATTGTTAAACGCCGCCGATTCGAGTAGAATCTTCAGCGCCTGATCGATTTTCCTCCTCTTCAAAAGCCACCGGGGGGAGTCTGCTATCCAACTGCGGGAGAAGGTGAAAAAGAAATTTTACGTTTAATCATTATGACATCAACTTGATTTGCCTTAAACTAGACCGTCTAAATGAAAATACAAATCCAAAACCATCCGAAAATAGCCGCAGCACGCTTATTAGCGTCCAATTAGCGCGATCGAGTGAATACATTTTCATCCAGCATCAAGCCAGGTTCATCGAGGTTCAACCTACCGATGCAGAAAAACCAACAGGATGGTAGGGGATGATATTGCAACGTAGAGGTACGTCCAACTGTCCACGAAGATTGAAATCCCTGGAAGCAGGATTAGACCAATCGACCAGAAAAGTTCAAACAGAGTCGTCACGATCGTCTTTGCCTTTCCGCTTGTTATATCCGCGACTGAAATGGAAGTTGAATTATTTTACTCGATTTTGGAATTTGCAGAATGCTATCAAGCCACAATCAGTTGAAAAGAGATAGGGTCCAACCAATTTTCCTGGACTTTTAAACCAAAATATTTTAAACATCAATAACCGTTTTTACAGAGTAAGAGTAAGAAACTCACATTTTCCATTATTTAATTGTGTAAAACTTTCAACAAAAATTAGAATCAAAATTGAGATATAACGCACATTTTGACCGTTAAAAAATGTCTATAAATGAAAATGAAATTCAAATGAAAATTTGCACTCTAAGCTATATCTATAAAACTTTATTTATAAGATATATAAAATTTACATGCAAATTTCTATCAGAAGATGCAATAATAATTACTTATAAATGAATATGAGTTGTCAAGAGTTGTCACTTGTATTTTCCATTATTAATGTTTAATTTAACTATTTTAAAAGAGCACTTGAGCACTTGGTTTCTTTAAGTAATCCTACTTTATGAGAAGACAAGATTTCAAATTTTTTTCATTTTGGTGGAAAAGAGAACTAATCGAGAATATTCAGTTAAAAATTTGACTTAAATGTCTAAATTCTACATATACGAAAAACAGCTTTTATTTCTAACATTTTAAGGGGTCAAATCAGTCGAAATTTTAAAGGAAATAGATTTGTTTTTTTTTTTTTTGTTATCCAACTATATTATTACGAACATTTTCTACAATCGAAAAACTTATTCTTGAACGAATGCTTTGTTGTAAATCTTTGTTTTTCTTTGATATGATTCAAATCAGAATAGGAGTTATCGCAGTGAAATATCTTTTTGGAAAAACGGTTTGGGATAACGTTCAAACAATTTTTACATCTTAATATTGGTCTTCTTAGTGAACATGCCCCATTAAACGATTTGTTTTTTCGTTACTCCGATTTGCACTTTGTTTGTCATCGTTAAGAAATCGAAAAAGAAAGTTATCTGTCTTTCGTTAATTTAAGGGATTCTTACAGCATTTTTTAGAATACAAAAATGAAAACATCAAAATATATTATATATTATACATATGATATCAGAAATAGAGATTTGAATTTTTATATTTATTATACATAGATGTACCCCTAAATATCTCTGAAAAATACAGTCATAACATTTTTAGGTTCACTTAAATGTTTCTCGAACTTTTCATTTTCTGAAGCATATTTTCTCTGGGTTTGACAGAGAAAGGAAATCAACTCAGGACTAAATTTGAATCCCAAAGTTTCCTTTTTGATTGAGTACCCCCTTTGTCCGACTTAGAAAAGGCATGATTCGAAAAACTAAAGGTTCCCGAAGAATTGGAGAAGATCTAAAAATATTCGTAGTACTGTATAAGGGACCGACAAAATTTGATTTTATTCATCATTTTGGTAGCGAACTTGAAAATAGGGGGATTAGTAAACTTTATTATCAAACCAAATTTTACTTTATTATTTTTTGTTTAAATATACGCGCTTATAAAACAATATGGTAAAGTTTTGAATCGAATGTCCAGAAAAATTGGTGGACATTTTAAATGATTCCGAAAGTCTTTGCGGACCTGAAGCAGGATAATCCACTTACAGATCATTTGTCCAGACGTGTACATGAAGGCGCAACAAACTGAGGTAAGACACCTAAAAAATATATGCAGATGGAATGTGGTGACCAGTCCAGTTAAATTGCCGCAGAATATTTGAGAAATCATTCCGATGAGCATAACTCGCCGTGGACTAATGCTGCAAACGAAAAATCCAAACACCTTTTTTAGTTGTCACCAAGATTTTTAACTGGGGACTAGAAACTCAACTGCATCAAGAGACCCGTGGCGAAAATCCCTCCGATTAGGGTCCCGAGGGCGTGAAAGGCCTGGGTCACGCTGATCAGTAGTTTCCGGGAGCAGACCAAGTCGAACTGGGTCACCAGGGAAATGTAGTCAGAGTTGTGCTCGAAGTGGCTACAGGGGATGATGCTGGAGGTGTTTTTAGGCTCCTTAAAAGGATTCGTGTAGTTCGAGTATTTCGCTGCAAAGTTGTCGTCCAAAACACCCTCGTAGACATTGCAGAAGTCGACCCGAAACTCGCGGTCTGTGTGCCGCTCTGCGTAAGACGGGTGGGTGATCTTGATCCAATTCCTGGTCTCGTTCAGCTCCAGTTGCATCGGGGGCTTGCAGTAATAGTCCCCCTTTTTGGGGGTGGGTGCCGTGTAGATCACGCATGCCGTCAGCCACGAGGTTGGAATTTTGCACAGAAATATGAAGAGAATAGTTCGCAGCTGCCACCTCCCGAAATCGCCATTTATTTGGTGGACAACATCACTTTCTTCAACTATCTTCGAATTGCCCGACATGGTGGCCGACACCACTTCCGTAAGCCGCAAAGTAACTAACTGCGGAGTCGCGGTTAATTTTTGATGCGACTCCGCGAGGCGATCGTGTTTGCTAAATCTATAACACCGGGGCTTTGCTGGAGCATAACGAGGGTGCGAATTGACTCAATTAAGGAATGTTTTCTCAGTCACCAAAAGTTGTGACATCGCCGATTTTTCCGTATCCTCTGGCGTCTGATCAGATTAATTTGTGACCAGAAGATAGCACTTCCCAGGTGTAAGGTTTTTATTTAAGGTATTTCAACCTTGTTTTTGTCATTGGGTCTTTCAAGAAGAAATTACATTCAGACCTTTTCCTCCAAACTCTAAATTCGTTACTATATTTTGCACTGGGATATTACATCATATTCGAATAATTGCACTAATTAAACTAATTCCTGCAACCACTAGTTTACAAATTGCGGCTTTTCGAAGATATATCTTCAAAACCTTAAACGTAGTTCTTTTTGACCTAGAATCTTGAAATGTTGAAGGATGATCTCACAGCAAAAAATAAACAAAAATTTGCGAAAATCATTAATTTCTCCTTCTTATAAGCAACTGTTGGTTACAGAAAACTTAACCGAAGTTATAAATATGCTTATTTTTGAAAAATTACCAAATCTACGAGTATATTAAGTATAAAACCCTGAGCGCAAGAATTCTACTCGCAAATCACCGGTTTTTATATATACGACAATTACCCCATATGAAAACGATCTTTTGTAAGTCATAGGTGATAATTAACCCGTTCGTATGTTGATGCTATATAGATCTTAAAATTCAAACTTTCATTTATTACCTTTGGAATGTTATTGCAATAATCGCATGGTGCAGATGTACATACTTCTAAGGTTTTTCTTTTTGATCGACCAGCAATTTAGAAATCTTGCCCAAACTACCCCAAAAGTAATTGTTGAAAGTTTTGTCTAACAACAGAGTTGGGCATTATTTCAGTCTTTCATTGCAATTTTTAATGATATTATATCCAACTCAGCAATAATTTTTAACAAAAAGTATACGTAAACATTAAAAAGTTAAACAGTTCTTTGTGTTAGACACAGTACTTAAAATAATTTCTGTCTTCCTAAAAACAAACTTTAAAAAATATTTATTACTAACTTGTTTATAACTTTTGTTTTATTTATTTATCTCTCTAAAAATCTTGTTTATGCCGTTGTTATTAGAATTATTGTGCAAATTATTATTCTAATTATTATTCAAATAATTATTCGAATAACAAATAAATAATTTTATAATTAATTGTTATTTCTTATTTTAATAATTTTTCCGAATAAGATAAACGAGAATCATGGATAATATAAATTCGCCAATCGAATAAAATTTGCCAAAGTCTGTAATCAATATTTTATATTTACAAACAGAAAAAAGGATAAACCGGAATTAGAATTAAAATTGTTTCGAAAATTTATCAAAAAAGAGTTAAAGAACTGAATTCTTATTTTATTTTAACTTTTAACGAATTCCATCTTTACGATAAACTCATTAACTTGCTGGTTCTCGTCAACAATAAACGACCGCAGCGCCAATTCTACAAAGTGAACAAATTGTGGAAAATATCGTACAAAATTGAAATAAAGCTTTCAGATTTTAAGCGAGCTTTTTAAAGAATCCCAACTAGGGTTCAGGGTTGGTACATTTGAGGTAAATTTTATACGTTTTTCGGACTTACATATAGATAACTTACAACTAATATAACAAAATGTTTTCCAAAAAAAAAAACATCAATGGTATAGTCACAGATAAATAAAATGCTAAAATGTTCTGTCACTCGATTTATATTAACACACAAGTTTTAACTAAATTTAGTTGATGTTCTCATCATATTAACCTTTGGTATTAAAAGACATCCAGTTAATGGAAAGTAAATTTTTTTATTACGAAAATAACTATTCCTGAAGAAAACCTTCGTAGCTCGGTGGGTTATCCATCGGTTTATTACAAATGAGACCTCGATTCGGTTCTAATGTGACTTGTACCTTTTTGTTCACAATTATATTAGTTATTTTAGTTTATTTTTAATTAAGAAGCGAATAAAATATTTAGTTTATGATAACATAATTAAAAGCCTCTCCGCATCCAATTCTACATTCGACGAAAATCTCGTTATGACGTTACCAAACTAGTTGAACTAGTATTGAAAGTAAGGCGAAGGCAACGATAACCTGTTTTAGTTCGTATCCTTAACTCGATATTTGATACTTTAAATTAAACAAAATTTTTTCATGGTGATTAGGCATAATAATTCAGTCAAATAAGCCAAAAAAAGGAGTCAACCTCCGAATGAGAGGTAATAAGCTGAAAATTTGTTCGGACCTCTATTTTGGCATTCTAAATTGCGTGTCAAAAGTCTCTTATAATCTCATGTCCGCGTCTTGAGATATTCGACGTTAAAGGTCGCAAATATCTCGCTTTCTATGCGTTCCATGGTATTTATATCTATTATAAAAGTTGTAAAGCATAAAATTCTCTACAATTTTTGTTTCAATCACTTTTTTATACGACTAATCGTTTTCAAGATAGAGCGCGGAGAGCGTGCAGTGCTCAGTCATACTATATAGTGTAATGCAAGGTCAACCACGAATCCCAGTCAATAGTACGTTGTATAAAGTTTATTATTCTTCAAAACAAATTATAATTGCCTAATCTCACAACATAGAGTTAAATTCTAATATAACTTAGGTCTATGTGTCCGTAACAAGACAAAGCCTTGGATTCGAACAGGCCCTAAGTTTATGAAATATGTACCCCAAAAAACTAGAATTAAAGAGCAAGGCATGAATATTTCAATCCTCGGAAGGAGAAGTGTGCCAGAAGAACCAGGAAATGGTAAGTTCAATGAAAAGTCTACACAGTAAATTATACCTTCGACAGACAGCAATCCTTCTTTATTATCATTAGATAATTAAGTGACAAATGATCATTAAGCGATTGTGTGTCAACTCACCGTTAAGCTTAATACTGAAAACATTGACCATTATTATCGGTAATGGTATTCTCAAATTGATCACTAGTATCTATTATGTATTCGCATGTAAAAAATTACTAAATTATATGATATTTTGTAAAAATTTTGACAGCTATCAATAGGAAGACTGTCATCTTGCAAACGTTTTTTGTAAAAAAATGTTGAGGTAACGGGAAAAAGAGTTTAGTATCCAACCGAGCTACTGAAAATTTGGATAATGCCACAATTAACAAAAAATAAAAATAAAATTATATTATATGGTAAAATTTCCCTCTCCAATGTTGTCACCTCCGTGACACTTTACCTCTCCCACATCACGCATATAAAATTTAAAATTACCGCGCTTACAGATACAACTTTAAAAGCTATAAGCTGAAACTTCTACTTTAACATAATTTTACAGCCCGGACAAAATCCTTTTTGCTTATGTATATATGTATAGTCAATATGATTGAGCTTTCTTGCGTCTTCTTTAATGCTACCCATATTACATAACTTACGTTCGTAATCGCTGGACATCTGTATCTTATTGTCTGTTGTATAACATAGTAAAATTAGATTATTAATTTTTAAACATGCCGACCAAGGTGAATTTCTTGTGTAAACCTTTATTTTGGTGCAAAGCCATAGCAATAATATATAAATACATATACGTTTTCGAAATTGTTATTGAAATTACTTAAGCAAATAATATACAATCAGATAAAAATGAATCGAATTCTCCTTATTCATTTCCCGAAATAAAGTTAAAAATAACGAAAATGTGACGCTAACTAATTCTTTTGGTTTTGAGCATAATTTTCCTCCTCCCAAATATATTTCTGGCTTCGCCATTATTTTAATATTAATGTTTTAATGACAACTTTAATTTGATCAGTGGGATTTTGATTAGTAGCTGGAGGGAAGTAATTTCCAATGCTCTACCATTACCTCGAAAACTATAAATTTTAGAAAAGTTAAAGAGATCATAAAATTCTCTAAAAAGGGTGTTTTTGAATAAAACTTCCAGAAAAATTGTACCTATAACTTGTAAAAAGTACCTACTTTTTTCTACCACTACAATAGTAATATGATTCAAAGCTTTCATATTTTTACCTTAGATTAGAATCTACTATTTTATATTTTTATAAATAATGAATTAATCGTGGATCTTCATTTGTTATTAGAACTATCAATAAAAAGAATATGTTTCTCTGGAGATATACATTACTTGAGTTGCATAATTATCGTCGTACACGAATGAAAATTACGATGTTTCCTCAAATTACACGCTATTTTAGTTGCACGGTTTCATATTAATTTTCATAAAAAGGAGAAAATAAAAAGGATTTATCATACTTACATGTATTCGTCAATGCCTGCAATATGCATTATCTTTAGTATCCTTTCGTTTCCTGTTTTTGAAAAGTGGAAATATATAGGTAACATATCTGAGCTTCTATTTTCATACATTGGTTTTGAGTTACACGAATTCATAATCGGGTAACTTGAGGAAGACATGCACACGTATACCTTTTGTATTTTGTTCATACAAGACTTCGGCATGAAAAAATAATAAAACAATATTTTTGTTAAAAACGTTTACTAAATTCAAAATCACAGCTCAACTATAAGCTAACTACAAGTATAGTACTTTAGAATGTACTCATCTGTAATTAAAATTTCGTCTTTTCCACTAGACTGTCGGGAATTGTCCAGACCGATGGAGCCCCATTATTCTCCTGCCTATTATCCTCGACTGGTTCAGCAGCAGAGTCCTTTTTTTCAGAACGAAGACAACAGGTCGCAATGCCGCCCACTAAACTCAAAAGGCTAAAGGCAGAAAGGGACATCGCCACGTCGATGTTCTTCAAGACGTTGATAAACGGCGCCGAAAGCAACCAAATCCTTGCCCAAACTATGCACGAGAAGACGAAGATTTGTTTTTTCTCCGGAGGCATCAGCTCCGCCGAACAGGCCAGCAGCATCGACTGGGAGATGGAGACGCCCGCCTTCGCGATGGAGGATATCAGCATCCACAGGGATACCCGCGCCAATTCTGGGACTGGTTAGGTAATTGAAAGGAGAAAAACATTATCGATGTAGTAGGCATTTTTTTTCATTCTCATCTTACGGGAGTCAGGGAAGACCCATCCGAGGCACCCAATTATCCCGGCGATGATGTTATAAATTCCAGCGCAGAGCCACTTGTTTTTCGTCTTCAGAGTGAAATGAAGGGCCAGAAAACAGCCTACAATTTCACTGAAACCTGCAAAAAGGATGCGTCAGTGTTGTCTAATCTAGCAATGTTTCATATACAACAGAAGCTACGTCCGTCCCGACTCCGTTCGTTAAAATTGCCCATAGTCCTTATCCGCAGTCCTACCACCGTTCAAGAGTGGCTCTTTCACTTTTCAAATTATTAATATCATTATGAGTAATAATACAGGCGAGCAATATTTTATTATTTTCCTCTTTAGCGGCAGGGCAAGTGATGTAAGAGCTCATTTCTATAGAATTTTTTTTCTTTTTGGAACATGAATCCTCAAACGAAAGACTGTTTTTTAGTCATTTTTAAAAAATTATCAAACATTTATCACAAAACCTTAGAATATGGCTTATATTGCATGCGTATACTCGTAGATGGTTCTAGCCAAATTGGCAAACAAATTTTACTTGGGGAGATGTTTTGATTTTTATTCACCTTTTAGGGTAAGAAATAATTGGTTTATGTAAAAGAATGAATTTCATGGAATATTGTGCACAATTTTAAAGACTTATTGATTTTTATATAACATTCAAAGTTCTGTTTAAATAAAATTCTCGGTACCATATTTTTTAGACATTTCCTCTTGAAATTCCAATTCTTATCGTACGAGTCGCATACCGACTTATGTTGGAACGAATGTTTTGTTATATAACAATGGTACAATTCTTACGATTGCTTTGAATAACTGAGAGCCATTAAACACAAATAATACGAACATTATCCTGTAAGGAGCAAGTAAGCGGTGTTCGTTTGTTAACAAAAGCATAAAGCATAAGAATTCAGACAAACATTAAAGATTATTATGATAATTTAAACAGCATTGAAATTAAATTGTACTTTTTTTCTGTATTTTCTTGCAGGACTAAAGCATTAAATGTAAAATCAACGTTAAAATAAATAAAATAAATACCAAAATATCATAATCTGCAAGTAATATATACAGAGAAAAATAAAATTATAGTCATTTTTATATTAATCTAAAAAATACTAATGAAGTATGTATGATCCTTTTTTTTCGTAGGACTACAATTGTACACCTTTTCCGACGGTATAATATGCAAAATTACAAAATTAAGGACAACAATACAATGAAATTTAAAGGTTCAATTTCAAGGAAATTGAACTGAAGAAGTTTAAGTTTGATCTTTAAGTTGTTTACAATTTGATTTGATATGGTTGTTTGTGCAAGTGTTATTGTTCAGATAAATTTATGAAATGAAGCATGAAACAATCACTAATTTACGTCGTTAATTGGATATTATCAAAAAATTTCTCAGAAATAATTTAACCACCATGAGAGGTCAATCGTGCGTCGCTGAGTACACTAATTACTTTTTTTAAACTTAAAAGATCGTTTATTTTTCATCATTTCTAAGAAGAATCTCCTCAAAAGTAAATAGACATTCTTTTTCAACTTTAATGAGGTTTATGCAAATGGATGGAATGGAGGGCTCACCTGTAATAACCGTGTTAACCACAAGGTAGTCCCGCCCGAAGGAGCGGATGTTGAGGAGCATCCCATTGAAATTCGTGATGTAGACAGCGAACGCGATGTGGGCTGCAATTACATTTATTATGGACCGGCGACCCGCCCAAATCCTCCACCAATTGGCGGGGGGTTGCTCCGATTTCAGAGTCTCCGCCAGCACCTGGAGCTCCTGTGTCAAATTCCTGGGGACAGCGAACAGCCTCTCATTGATCTCCGCCGATTCGAGCAGGATTTTCTCGACTTCGGGGGTGCGACCCCGTCTGAGGAGCCATCTCGGTGCATCGGGGATCCACCGGTATAAGTAGATCAGGATTACCGTCGGGAACGTGATGGCCAAATAAATGTGGGACCAGCTCACGAAGAAGCTCGATAGTCCCGGCAGCAGAATCACGCCGATGGACCAAAATTGATCGAAGAGCGTCGCGACGGCGGTCCGATATCGACCACCAGTTATCTCTGAAACTAAAGACTGCTATCATTTATGAAGGTGAAAATTTAGACCCGTACAAATGACGCCACCCGCTGTGAACATTAGGGCGCAGCAAATAGCCGAGGTTGTCCGGAACAGGCAGTGAAGACTAAAATTATCAACGAGACCGGTGAGGCACCCACTTACGATTTGGCTGAGCATTCCGATTAGCATGACCCGGCGTGGACTTATGCTGCAGCAAAAACATATTCTTAGCATTATTAATTTAATAACACATTTTCATGCAAAAGGCATGTAAAAGTTGCTATATAATCATCTCTTTATCGTGGCCGAGCATAAAAGCGAAGAGCAGGCACTTTTCAGCAATTATATTATTTATAGCGAATAAACAACTGCCAAATTTTAAGACTTCCGCTCATAATTCCTGGCATAAAATTTAAAATTCCTGATTCATAGGTGAAAGTTCATTACTCCGACGGCAATTTACAAGCGTCTTTATCTTTCGTACAAAATATGGTAGGAGTAAAACAATTTTAAAATATTTTCTTATTTCATGTATGTATGCCCTGAATTCAGTTTATCCTCAGATTTTAGCTTCCACTTTACGATTTTCATGGATTATATATGTATGTAGGTACATAAAAAACATATTTTGACCGATTTTAAAAATTTATAGAAATATAACATATTGCGAAAAGGGCTCGTAGGTAATATAACTAGCCAAATTCCCATATGATTTTTGTTAGGCATAACGTTCTAAACATATCGCTGATGTACGCACATATTTCCGATAGCGTAGAAATGAACGTAAAATATAAACTAATTGAAAATTACACCTTCTTCTTCTGAAGGGTTCAGAGAGATCACCAAATTTTTTTCATTTTCATCGTGTCGGATATCAAATCAAAGCTTATTAAGTGAGCAGTTCAAATCATTCATTAATGAACCAAAACCTATCTTGAGAATACACAAAAAATTGTTGCTCTATAACTCTATAGCTCTACAACTTTTGACGATGATGCTAAAAACTCAATCTATAAACTTAAAGCGCTATCTCTGAGTAAAATCAAAAATTATAATAGATATGTTCTGCAATTTTCAAAATACAATAAGTAGGAAACAATATAAAAGTTTTATTCACCTTCAAACATGAACCACTTGTTTTAAAAGTAAAAATATAACTTGCGATTTAGAAAATAAATATTTTCCATAATTTAAAGCATTTTTTATACGAGTAGATCTCAAATCGAAATCGATGAAGCATCCCGGAACCATTCTTTATAAATTTACGAATTGTGCTTTTTCTATTCTCTTCATAAATAAAAATCTGCATCACTTGAAAGAAATTATTATTCCGCAGGAATAAAGATATTTTATTTTTTATTATTTGATTTATTAAGGCTTAACCTCTGGGTTTGAATTTGATTGCCATTTAAACCTTATAGACTACTAAAATCGGCGTTTAATCTTCGTTTCCAACATAAATCTTTATCGTTTTATGATTTATTATAGCGATTGCCACTTGGTTTATTTTTGCATTTCATTCCAGTGCAAATCAATAATCTTTCGATTTGCCAGACTCAAGAAAGTGCCCTTGATTGGGGGAAAATATCGTTGGCAGTGAAACGTCGTATTTTATATGACATTTTCATTTTTTATCACACATAAATATATGTGCCTAATTTCCAAATTCTTTTTAAACTGAAATTACAGCATAATACTTATAGGAAGCATACAATACTCATCTCTGGGACAAACACACTTTAGGGACTTTAATCAGCCTCAAGTCAAATTGGCTTAAATTAGATTTAAACCAGTTTCCAGTTAAGTCTGAAATAACTTAAGCAAGGCTTCCGCTAAACTTTTACTATGGTTCCAGCTAAAATGGGCTAAGCAGGGTTAGGTCATGCGGGTTTTAGCTAGTAACAGAAACTCCTACCTAAAATTTGGAATAGAGTGACGTTTAATTCCTTTGTACCAAAAATGTTTAAGATCTCTGGCCTATTTGTGTTGTGTAAAGATTTTCTAATTTTAGATTTTAGTAACTTTTGCAAAATACACACTACATTTTGACTACAATAAATACAATACTGTGAAAATTATTAGGACCCCTTCAATATTCCGTGAACTTTTAATTTTCTGAAGCATACTGTCTTTAGATTCAATGAAGGAGGGAAATCAATTCAGGACTAAATATAAATCTCAAAATATCCTTTTCCATTGATTTTCTCCCCTCGGTCGAACTTTAAAAAAGCAAGGTTCGCGAAGAATTGGAATGGTCTTAAGTATGTTCACAGTACTGTAGAAGAAAAAGGATATGGGTCCACTTACTAATTCATCATTTTTGTTGCAATTATGCCACCGAGGAGTACTCCGAACAGGTGCCAAAATTGAGTCCACGCAACGAAGATCTCCCTAGAGCAAACCAAATTGAATTGCATCACGAGCGAGTAGAAGCTAGCTGTGTGCTCGAAGTCCTTGCACTCGACGAGCGTCCTGCCGGTTCCTTCGGGCTCATTAGCAGGATAATTCAGGACATCTGCAGGGTGCGTGCTGCGGTTTCCAAAGGCGTCCTCGAAGACATGGCAGTGATCGATTCCAGCTCCATTCGGGAGTTGTGGGTGGACGGCGTTCACCCACCTTGGGACGTCCTCGATTTTTGTACCTGGCGGCTTGCAGTAGAACTCATCGGCGTATGGCGCCGGGGCGGTGAAAATAACGCACGCCATGAACCACGAGGACGGAATTTTGCAAAGGTAAATTATGAGAACTGCCCGCAGCTGCCAGATGCCAAAGTTTCCTGTGATTTTATTCACAATGTCCGACATGTTGGGATGGGAGCTAGTGTTTGTGGCCAGCTGAAAGTCTGGATGGGTCTGGAGTAGCCGCGATTCTGCTTGAGCACCACTTCGAGGATGAGGAGGGCACTTCCAGCTGGAATCGGGAGAATGAAGTGCTTGATTGGCAGTGTCACAGAGATCCAACTAAAAATATCCGCCGCGGGGAGGAAGGGAATATGCAAACAACAGAAGCATTTCTCTCTATTCACTGAATCGCTTCCGAAGCTCGTAAAGCCTTCTTCAAGGCTACGTCGCGTGGACGCGCATTAAGAAAGATCTAATTATAGGACGAATCTGGGACTGTAATTTTATACAGTATGAGTATATCAAATCGACTATCGCAGATCTCCCGTACTCAAGACACTTAACTGATATTATTCGAAATGAATATGTTTTATTAGGGCTAATAAATCGTATCTAATCGTGCCAGACAGCGGTGTTCAACGACTTAGGAAATCGTTTAAAAATTTCCGTTTTCATCCACTATACCTGCAAAACTGCACTATCTCTTAACCCACTATAACTTGACCTTGAATTGGCTCTTACTAATATCAAGCTTAATTAATTAATATCACACATTTCAAAAAGTCCACCGTTTGTACCTGCCGTTTGGTAGAATAGTTTATTCGAACAAACTGTTTTCACGATAGAAGCTCGCTTTTATATCTTGGCATCTTAAGAAAAACGTCTTTATCTGTAGCTGATATATCGTTTTATTACAACTCAAAGCGGCTGCCGCATTCTTGTTTTGATAGCGATTAGCAGTGTCTGCTAGAAGAAGTGGCTAATTACAATCCTCACGAAATTTTGTCGATTAATCAAGCTACCGTGAGGGAGCAGATGAAAATTTCAAGATGATCTATCTATTCATAGATCTATTTTAAGAGCAAAAAATAATATAAAAGCGATTTCACATTGCATTTACTATTTTATCGTTCACAAATACTCTCTAATTTCGTTCCAATTCCATCAATAATAATATTTTAAAAGCAACAAACTTTTACAAAAAATAGAAAAAGAGCAATGGAATTTGAAAATATACCTACTTAATTTTCAAGGAAAATGCCATTTGTTTTTATCACACGATAAAGATTTGATAAAGATAAAGAAATTGATAGTGAAAAGCTTTATATCAACCACTGCATTAGTGGCTAATAGCTTTATAATTAGAAGTAGCTGCATTTTAAGTCGATGCACAACAAAACTTCCTTATTGCTAACAATTTTATTGACTTCAAAAATAACTACATACATATGTATATCCATAGGGAGGGAATCCCTTAAATCTGAAGTCCGTAAATTTATTTATCAGTTGTGATTAAAATTGTAAAAGTAATTTTCTTGTATTACGTTCACCTTGATTCTGAAATCTAAATATCATAATCAAATCAAGAAAACCTTAAATAAGGTCCCATTTTTCGAAATCAGTAGCTTTTATGTTTTTACATTTTTCAAAAATTCATTTTACCTACTGTCTATCTTGTATTCATTTTTCATTCCACGAAGTTAAAACTTGACGCAGGAAATTTTGTTTTATTAAAAAAACTTAAATATTCCTAAAATATACAAATTAAATAATATCTACTAATTAAGATATTAAAAGGTACATGAAAACAAAAGTCCTAATATGTATACGAATTTTCGTAGGAACAAATTTGTTATGCAATTTTAAATTATATAGCTCTAAACGACAAATGCGAAAGACTCAACACAGAGTTACAAATGACTCCGGGTAGGAAAATTTAAATCGTTTATTTGCATGTAATTTCAATTTTGGTGCGGAAACAAGCGAATTTTAGATACATATAAAATGTTTAAATAAACTATGTATATAATAATTACAAATAACATTCTCTATTTTTGCGGGACTGTTTGGAAATTTTCCGCTCTTTTGTAAAAGTTCAGTTTTGTAAAAATCTGTTTTTTTAAAAATAAAATTCCAACGTTGGGATCTCATTCTACATATTCAAATAATTCATTTTAAATTTCAGCTTCTTTGTCCTTGGCAGCTTTAAATAAATTAATCTTGCTATATTGCTTTCCATATGTACTGGATCCCTACAAAAAAATTTCAAAACTACCAAATACTCGTAAGACTTTCAGTTCTAACTTTTAAATTCATTTTTGCTGGAATACTTGAGTACAACTTTAAAATACTTTAAAGAGTACGAACCCTTATCGCACTGCAAAAGTTCCTTCCTTCCTCCCCTTGTAGGAAATTCTCACTTTACACTTGCATGCAGACGATCCGGAAGAAAGGAGTCCAGGAAGAATTTGCATTTCTTAAAGAAATCAATATCACATGAAACCTTCACTCAATTCTATACCTTCAATTAGCCTTGAAAGATGAACATGAAACTAGGAGTTTTGAATGCACCACATTTTTACACGTTCATCATGTTGATTATCCTGTTTTTTGTCGAAATTTATAAAGGATTACGTAACATCTACTATAATTGACGAGCAATAATTCGACACGCGAGTTCCCGTCCGACGTACTTTTCACGCGAATATTCTAAAAAGCCACATTCAATAGCAGCGAGGTAAATTGGACACAAAACCGTCTGTCGTCAGTCGTCACCCAAGAGAAAACTCAAAGTCTTTGCGAACGAAGTCTGCTTTACAATTGAGATGAATTCTTTTATTGTATCTAATTGTTTCAGGTTTAATTGAAATGAATGTCGCCAAGATATTACGCGTCTTTCGTTGGGGGAATCAATGACGTCCAATGATTTCAGATTAAATATTTTTACATCATGAATTTAACTCGGGAGCAAAGAGCAATTTAGAAATGTCTTTTTATAATCTATTAAGTGCTAGGTTTTCTTAGAAGCTGTTTTTTTAAGGATCAAATGATAATTTCCGTTATGCTGTTTCTTTTTTGTGATGAGTATTGCTTTTATATTTGCATTAGATCTACTTTATATTAAGCCAAGGAAAACAATAATAAAAAACAGTCAGTGCCGCATTAGGGATTTTAGAGATCACAAGTACACCCTTACTCACACAGAAAGTAAATAGAAGAACATTAAAACTATTATTCTCAATAATTACAAAAAATATAAGTGGTATGTATAATAAATAAAGAAGGACGTATTCTAAAAGGTTTTTTGGCAATATAAAATGAACATTTACATATTTTGTTTTCTTTTTAAGCAATAAGCGCTTCTACATTTTGTACTATTATAGACAATTTTTATAATCAATTTCCACGAGGCAACCAGAATAAAGTTAACCACCAGAAGGATTTTATAAACAATTCGTGGTGAATTGAAAATTATTTAAACAAAATCTTCTAAAAGTTTCAAATATCTTAAAAGTACTTAAATTACATATGTGTATACCAAATTTCAACGAATTTGATTCTATCGAAAGTCCTGATTTTCAATTCTATGAAAACACATTATGATAAGTGTATTTGTAGTAGGCCAATGGTGTAAGGAAATTTTTCAAAAATTTGGAAAGCAACCATTTTAAATTTCCGAAGAAAATAGAGATTTTTGTTTTTATGTTTTAAAACTTATTTTTGGGTCATCAGTTCTGCAGTAGATTCTATTTTCTTAACCTTTCACAATTTGTTTTAATTTAGGTAAAACTGTTTACATTTTAGTTATTCCACAGTAAATATTTGAATGATTTATTATGTAAAAATTTATTAATATAGATTTAACTCTAAATTGCAATCATAAACAAAATTATACTTACATGTAAATTGCAAAAAAAATTTCGATTGGGGGTTGAACCTCTTTCTGCACATTTACATATATCATTAATCTAAAAATTCTCTTAAATAATATGTTATTTCAATTTTCGTTTCAACTATTATAATTATTTCATTTTTTTAGGATGTGTTACTTATACCTTGGACTTTAACAGAGAAGCCCTAATTTAAGGAAGTATTTTTCCCCTCTATAAACAAGGGTTTTTTGTACTTATCTAACAAAATTAAATTCCCTTTAAAGTATGAAGTTACTATTTGATTTATTTATTCGCAGAGTAACTTGCCCCTGAACCAATTCGATCTGCAAACAACTCATCATGAAAAGGCCCTTTTATCCATAACAAATGTTAATTTAAAAAGAAATGAGGTTATGCAAGGTTTTGCCCGCTCAGCTCGTTTTCTGAGCAAGCTGGAGCAATAAGACCCTTTCAATGGACCAAATATGCTCAAAAATATCTCAATCTCGGGTGCCAACGCGATTCTATCGATTCCTCGATTAGCACTTTCGATTATGCGCGCGTCATCTTGTAATTTGGTAGCCACGCATAGTCAACATTTTTTATGATTTTTTCTTTTCGGCACTTATTAGCAAGTGGATGGTAACGTAGAGTCAAGAGGGATGAGGTCGATCTTGTTTAGGCATTTAATTAATACTATTGCCGTCAAATCCAGGCATCACTGTGACGTCAAAAGGAGTTGTTCGTCCTCACAACGTACATAGTTAAATTTGCATAATATTGGTAAATTGAAAAGTTGATATTGAAAAATTGATACCGTCAAACCGATAATATCTCAATTATACTTCACTCGAAAAAAAACTGTATCGCCCCCACAAATTCAATGGTTGAAAGTACATTTCACAAGAATTTTTTGGCATCGCATCGTCGACTTAGCACGTGCGAATTCAAAACAACAATAATTATGTTAACGTTCTGTTTTTCTTTTTTATGGAATTACCTTGAACAAAAGCATGTTTTAGAATTTTTCTCATTTTGCTTTCAAAGTAAACACCTGCCGGCTGGGGGAATATTTTTCATGCAAGAATATTTGTTGAGGGTTGGAGGTTTGTGCTCATTACAGCGGAGTATTAAAAAGCCTTCGGTGGTGGATCCTTTTATGCGGAGGCACTCGTAAGCGGTGAAAAATCACGTATAAAATAAATGTTTAACCTCCAAGTGGAGGACGGTTCGACATATATTGACAATGGAATATGAACACAGTGATTTACAGTGAAATTGTGACAACAATTTAAAATCGTGATAAAAATTTAATATCATCTCAACGGATTTGTTTGTGATCGTTTCGTTTAAAAAAAGTCATATTAAGTAATATGTAATATAAACATATTCAGACGATTGATATCTCTGTTTGTAAATAAATTTGTAAAGGGATACAACAAGGAAAATTCGCACCACATGTTAATTTTTCAATATTTTACTATCCCCGCTTAATATAGGTATGTATGTTGAAAATTCAAAAACTAAATAATTATCAGTTTTGATGAAGCGAAACATCCATAGGTACATACTAAAATTGTAAATAGTGTTTTTCTTTAAAACGATTTTATTCTTTTAAAACTTTAAATTTTAGTAAAAATGAACATTTTCCTGATGTTGCACGTAATATATGTAAATAATGCACAGCATTTTTTCACCTTCGACCTCCCTTCTTCACGCCCATGAAAATTTCATTGCTTCATTATCCAAGTCCACATTGTGCCAGCATTTAACTTTTCCTTGTCCTTGGCCATGAGCCCCACTCACGAGACGAAATTCACTGAGGCCCTCGTTCTATTTTTACGAAGCGACCAAAGAGCAATCCACTTGTGGACGTCAACCATATTTTCCAATAAGCGGACTATGTGTAACCCGAGAAAATTGATGCTATTCCCGGGCACTATCCTAAGACGCGATATTTTTGTGGTTTAATGGCATCAGGGCAAATGGGAATTTGGGTCAGGAATTAAAGGAAACCGAAACCCCAGTTCGGTTCGGTTAGCTTCATTTATGAAGAAGTTTTACCTAATTTTTCACATTTTTATTGTTACTCCTTGAAAGGATTTCAGAATGGAATATACTTTTTCGAGACTAGTAAGCATCTTAATTCCCCAAAATTATATATTTTCTACTTTACGCGTTTACCAATATTTAATTCAACTGTGTAAAAATTCACCTGTCTACACAACATTGGTCATTGAAAAAATATACTTTACAGACAGAGGAACAGACGCCGCCGCACCGTGCTGATTCTATAAATGTTACTGTTTCTTTAATACGGAACACTAAAATGGAGTTTCGTTAACATAAGAATTTTTTTGATATATAATGTAGCCTACACTAAAACAGTTTTCACGCGTATTTATTGAATTATAACGTAAATGCGTGCTTGTCAGCAATTCTATATACATACGTCACTAAATAACAATTCATCACAAAAGATTGAATACTGCGTGACAAGCACGATTTTGTACTTTAAATTAATAAATTCATTAAAACTCAATTTTACAACCGATCTTCTTTAAGACGCTATGCAAATTGTTATAGAATTTTAAAATTGTTTGGATAGTGATTAAAATGAAAAATATGTACTATATATAGTCTGAATTTTGTTTTTCAAAAAATTAAACAATAAAAATAAATATAATGATACACATGATTGAACCAGAAGAGTACCTTCATTTAAATGAAAAATACATGCAGTTTTCTGGTTTCCCAAGTAATTATCAACCATTATAAATCTTCTAAGAAGGGTATTTTTTATTGCGATTCACTTAATTCATTTTATAATACCATCGTCAAACAAGAAGCAACAACTTGTCACACGAAAGCAATCACCTCCACAACACCTTTGTGTTCTTATTTATCCCATAATTAACACAATTTTCGGCATTTTCGGATTGATGCTAATGTAAGCGGACGGATTGGCCGGTCCGAATTTTTGATGAGGCGCTATCAATGCCCGTGGTATCTTGTCGTTAAGTGGATCCGATTTCTTGGATAAATATTTCCCCCTAATTGCGCGGAAAGCAACAGGAAGATCGACATTTTCTCCACTGAATGATGCCAATCAATCAGAAGATTCACCCGGAGGAAATTGGTTCCGTGGACGGTTGGCACTTATTCAGTGATGGAGTAAGATTCGGACTTTTCAGTCCCCTTGGGCTGCAATTTGATTTTCCCCTACGAACAATTTTCAATTAAAGTGATTGTTGCAGTAAAATTAAACAGAAATAGGTATGTGATAAGTGTACAATTTTAAAAACAAAAGTGTTATTAGGTGGTTTATATTATATACATACGAAAACTGTGTATCACATAATTTTAGTGTAAAAAACGAGGTATATCTTACAGTTTATGTGCATACTATCTACTTACTAAAAATATAAAATAGAAACAAACGAAAATTGCTTATTTTGCAATTTTTCACGTAAAAAGAGCCTTCCGAAAAGTAATTCGTAAGTAGGTGCAATTAACTAATTCGCTAATTCTGAAACTTACCTAAACATGTTCGAAATAATTGTAATTTAACGGATTCACTACATTATTCGTAACTCCTTTCAGCTTTGCAAGCACTAATTTACAAATTTTAGGAGAGGGGATACAATAAAAATTATTTTGACATTTAATAACTGAAAAATATCGCTTAAAATCAAAAATTTTTATTCGAACTTTAATTTTACTTTGGAATGGCTTCTTTTCAGTTTTTATAATTACTTGAATTATAAACAATTATTTCATTATTTTTGTATTATTTTGCCGTATTTCGCTATACCTATGAATTCAGACACTTATGTAAATCGTCAACTTACAAGATACGCATGACCAGAATTCTAAAACTATAGATAGAGATAGCAAAAACCAAATATTAATAATCAATTAATTAGAACAAAATAATTGATTAATCATTCCTGTCGCTTCCCTGAATCAACTGAAAATCTGTTTATAACAAAATTGATGTGTAACGGGAGGAAATCGTATTTGTTGACAGTTTTTCATTTATTCAACCACTTTTAATTGTTGTAACGTGCATATGATGTTAAGTAGAAATAATTGATCGATTATTTTAAACTCATTAATCTCAAATAGCATATACAAAACAGAAAAAGTTTTAGGGGCTCTTTGTATTAATCTGCATGCCTTTAGTTAAATGTGCTTAATTATTGTATTTGTATTTTGAAGAACTATCTATTAGACATCTCAACATCACTTTCAATTTGAAAGTTATCATTAATAAACGTTCCCGATTCGGCTCAACAATTATTACTTTTTTTAAAGTACCCACCTCTTTATGAACTCATCATTGTTTTGTTTCAACAATTTCTTCAGAACTTTATCCGATTTATGTACAAATCACACTAATACGATTTATTTTCTATCTTACACCATAAATATTTAAAGAGAATTGGACTTAATAATTAATGATGAGTACTTTGAGGAGATTTCTTTGAACAGAGATCTAAACTGAAATAAATATTGATTTTTTCCCTTCCCAGCAAAACACTAGCGATAGACTTTTAAAAAGCAAAGAAAAGTTTTCCACCACTCGTATAAATAGCCACCAACCCTCGAGAAGAGACATTTTATTCAGGTGAGCAAACAGCAGTGCTGAGTTCGAAATTCCCAAATGTTATCCCTCGATTAAAAGGGACAATCACTACCCAATACTGGGGCTTCCCTACGTGTCGAAAGATAATAGAAAATCCGTAACTTACGCTCCGCGTATCAAACGCCATGGGGGCAAATGGCAAAGGTTACTAAAATACTCAGCGCCAAAGTTCAAATAGGCTCTTATTCGATAATCAGTCCCTTCTTAAGCCCCAGGCCGTTCACACTCCTGTTAAAAATCTTGGAATTGTTTGTGAGTGTGTTGATACAGCTGTGAAGCTTACAAAACCTGCTAATCTCTGATAAAAGCGAAGTGAAGGAGCTTCACTGAATTTCCGAGGAGTTACTTATCAAGGTTTCCGCCCGCACTTTGAAAATTAATTGGGCTTGACTTCTTCCCCAAAATGTGTTGGAAGCCTTACATTTAATAATTATAAGAAATGAAATACTCGAAAGAGTTTCTTGAGCAAGAAGAGTTTCTTAAGCATAGTAATATTAAGGGTCTTCCGGGTACTCCAAAGGATAATGAAAACCTTATTTTCTACTCCAATTTAATAAAAAAATATGTAAAGAGCAATCTCTATAGTACAGGCGCACAACCGGCAAATTATGCAAAACAAAATATATTTATTATAGCCACGGCAGGATGATTTAAATTTTAAACTCAAACTTGATGGTGGGAAAGATCGATTTCTTTTCTTCAGAGTACCGAGCATCGCTTCAATGACTATTTGTGTTTTGAGCGTAATGTGGCCAACCGAACGAATTTGGCCACTTGAATCGAATTCATGTTTGGCCAAATTAAAATTTGTATTTTTAAATATAAAATCAATTAAGCTGTAGATAGCTGGGCAGGTACATTTTATATATTGTGTAATCAGCAGAACCAAAGCAGCTGCATTAATTCAATTTTGAACTTTAGCATGTTACTCAGTCGAGAAAAGTTCCCCAAGAATGTAAGATTATCTTGCGTTTACTTAAAGTTAGTTAAATTCAAATAGAAACCACGGAAACGTGTTATTCAAAACGCCGAAGTGAACATATACATAAATACTGCTCAACGATTTTCAGTTCGTGAAATTCTTAAATTAATTAAATCAGAAATATTGAATTAATTTGGTATTTGTTTCTTGTGCTTTAATTACAAAGTGGGGCTATTCAGTACTTTTACTTCAAGCAGTGGATAATTTTAATTATATAATGCTATTATCCATTACGCCTAAAATAAATAATGTGAGAATTTTTATAAATTTAATTATTACTTCGGTACTTTCCCTTTGTGTTCAATTTGCAAAATATCTGTTTATATTTCTTAACTCATGTCCTACTTTTTTCCATAAAGCAAATTTCCTGCAAGCAATTTAGGTGACAGTATTTCATCACAGCATTTCGCACATCTTTCGCTTATTCACGTTCCTAATCTAATTTTCTTAAAAAGGATATGTTTATTGATTCGACTGTCAAAGACAATCAGAAAGATAGATTTTATAGCTTTTGGAGGATTTATTTCTTGAATTTGTCATACAGCTATAGATTTATGTTTTCTTGGTAAAGTAATAAAGTGAGTTGGTTAATTAGATAAGATGAAATGAGGTTCATTTGGCGTGAGTGACGATAATCATTCTTCAAAGAAGGATTGAACAATTATTATTTGTATTATATTATTTATATGTGACTTTAGAGGAGCGCGATACTTTTAACACCATTGAAATATAGATTGGTAAATAAAACTAGCGTTTAATCATAAATTTAGTTCCTCTGTTAAGAAAATCGTTGTTAAAAAATAATATTCTCATTATTATGTATTTCCTTTTTATACATAGTCAGAATCACGAAACCTTTTGTATAAATTAAATCCAATTTTATTTTATGTCAATCAGGTATTTAAATTTTTTAAACTTATGCTTCGTTTAAAATGCTTAAATTCTTGTTGCAGGTTCACAAATCACGATGATAGTTAAAGCTACACTTAACCACCCAATTTTGGTCAGTTAATTTAAGAATTCAAATAAACACATTAATGTCCTTAGACTATCTTACTTTATTTAAAAAGGAAGTAGGAAACTGGGTTGTTTTACTCTATTCACAGGCACTGCAAACGAAACTGATGAATGTTGAGTAATTGAGCCACGGTTGAAACAATATTGAACATTACAAGGTGCGCTTTATAACGCCGCCACACCTCTAGCTTAGATAATTAATTTGCAATTATATTCAGCATATAGTACATATATTCAATTTTTACGCCAGCCATAAATAAGGAGGAAAGTTGTGAAAACGTTTAACAAATTCACGTAACACTTGGTACGGTAGTGAATTACACCTAAACCACATTTAAAAAATATTCCCATACCAGAATTTGCCCTAGAAACTCATTAAAAATATGCAAAAATCAGCATATAATCAAGACTCTCTTTTCAGTTTATGGAGATGAGGAACCCTTCATAGCTTTGTGAACTGAGGTGAATTAAGTGCACTTAATGTAATTTAGCATGAATAAGGAAGCAAGATTGCCTCAATATTACCGTCGTTAACATTACTTCATTTTAATACTACGCCAGATTACAAGCATCTGGATTCGTGGAAGACAAAAATAAACTTTTCGATAAAATCAAGCAAAACTGAATTAAAGCAATGAAATAAGGTCAATTTATTTTTCTTTTATTTTGTTTTGCCTGATGATTTTGTTGAACTGAAATATATAAATTGATTGGCTTTTAGGTGAGGATTGAATTTTACTCTCTTCGGTGACAGTAAAATTTCTATTCATTAGGTACGTACTTGTTTCAAGCAATTCCTTTCCTTAGTTTAAAAACTATTACCAATAAAATTAATTTTGTAGCTGCAGGACTTATGAACAATTTAAAGAAAACGAAAATGAAAACCATTTAATATGAGGATGGTGCATATTCTTCATAGATTTTTAAATTCAAATCCTTATATGTACGCCCTTCAACTAAAACCTTTTTAATCGTCCTTTTGTCAAATGGTTGCAATTGATTTCTGGACTAGGTATTATGCGTTTAAAAATCTTCGTATTACACGTTTGTTTTACTCCTGTTATTATTTTATACTTATATGTATTAGAGTGTGATAGATGCCCCACTACATTATTATGATTAAAAACAAAGAAAAGCGATCACAATCGTATTCAACAATGCCTGATTATCTTTTAAAAATCAAATGAACATACATACATATGTATGTGCATATATATCCTTAATGAAAAATATACACTTTCGAAATAGGAATCAAAACAGTTTTCAATTCGGTTCAAATTTCTATCCGGATACAAAAGATTATAAACGAGATAATATTAAGAAAATGAAAGTTTATAACTACGTGGAAACTGAACCAAAAATGGAAATGAAAATGTTTTGTACAATACAGGAATGAACCTTTTAATTGAATTTTAAACTACATTTCTCTACGCAGTTCCTTTATTTTTGCTATTACTAAGGAAGTAAGTTTTACTTCTAAGATTAACGATTAATAACATTGTAATATTATTTTTTATTTAATTAGTACAAATATACATATAATTTTAACAGCCATTTTTCAGTCCTTTTGAATTGGTTATTACGAAATTCTTCTTTAGTACAAAAAATATTCATACGCATTAAGTTTCCTAACGTATATTATTAATGAAAGAATATTTATTTAATTAATTTTTAATAAATATAAATTTTTATACACATATATTAAATAAGTTAACGCCTTCCTCAGACTGATTTGACTAAAGTCCAGCTTTCTTGTTAACATGGTCCCTCTTTTAATTTAAAGGAAAGAAAGGATATTTTCTCCTTTTTAATGACTTTATGAAAGCCAAGTAATCATTACAAAAACGCCTTCTAGATATTCCTGCTATTCGCGTTTAATCCGGACATAAAAGCTGCTATTCGAAGTCCGTAAAAAAGCCCCCAGCATGCAATAGGGCGACGAATTTTCTAGATTGAATAGTATCAGGTTTGCTTCAAGACTTTTCACGGAACATCGCATGTCTCAATTGCATATTTCCACACTTGACGTCACAGGCACTCCATGTGCAGAGCAATTGAGGATGTCCCAAAACACACACTGGTTACCGTTCCCTCATTCCCTTATCTTTCCCGGTTAACAGCAGGGAACCCATTGACCGAGGCGTTAATCTGATTGATTTTTACCAGATTGCATCTGGAGTCAATAGTTTCTCTTATGAGTCCCGATGCGCCCATCGACCACTATATCGTCTGTAGCAGTGCGAATTAACCTTCGAAATTTACATTTTAAATTGAAAACCCTAAAAAAGTTTTGTGGTATTAATGGAGCTTTTCTACCCTAGTTCAACATAGTTTCCACACAAATTCTCTACTATTATGAAAGAGGCGATATCCTTACGGCAGACTGACTCTGATGGTATCTAAAGTTAACTTGTTGAGTAGGTCCTAGAAATGCACTGCAAGAAGCTCCCGCGGTTGGTAAAGCTTTGTACAAACTATTCAAAATCCCACTTGTTGGTTACCCTTTGGCGCGGACGGAGTTTTATTGGGACGACTTAGAGTGAGCTATTGCGGATACATCAGAAATTCATATAAGGATGTCTACGGCAGTGTCCCCAAAGATGAGTCACGAGGACGACGAGGATATCGGGCTCACGGTAATAGTCAGAGATAGATAACATTTGTATACTGGACCTATGCTTCTGCGCTGATAACCTTGAGTGCGTTTAAATTCATCGTTAAAATGTTGTGTCAGCCTTTTTTACTAATTCAATAACCCTTAACCAAAGCAGGAGTCTGTACGTTTACTAAGTTTACTAAAATAGAGATTTTAACCATATTAGTCTCTATTATTATTATATAGTATCGCAACAAGTAAACGAATAGATAACTAGAAATGGAATTTTGTAAAATAAGTGAAAGTGGGCTTTGAGCCAAAAATTTTAACGAACGTGTGTGTCCCTATTTAATTGAACTTAAAAGTGGGTCAAATGTTGATTATTGGAATTTTATTATGTCTCCAGTTCAGTGACATCGGACTGGGGCATCATCATAGGTAAGTAGAATATAATTTCGGTTCCCAGAGGTGGAGTGACCGGAGGAACATCAAACTGCAATGGCAAAACATGGATATACCTACATGGTGTGGCTTTTGTAATATATTATTTATATAATTTACAAATATAGATTGTTATAGTTCAGATTAATATTAAGCATAAGAATAAATCTAGAGAATTAAATAACATAAATTTAATACAAAGTTAAATCATATTTTCGGTAAAATGTACTTTTCGTTAATTTACATGAAAACTCATTAGAAGAGAAGCGCAAATTGCGCCTTTAATATCTCAATTTTGAGCCAAGGTTGGTTGGAACACCCTACCCGACAAATGAATCAAACATTCATGACTGAATACATTACTTGATATGCGCTCATTCAATTTTCATACGAAATATGTTTAGGTTGAATGAATATTTTGTGAAATTACCGAGATTATGGGATTTGACGGAAATTGGCACCTGTTATACATAACACCCATGAAATTTCATTTTTATTTTTTTATAAGCTCCGTTTTAGCACGAGATGGGTCCGATACAGGGATCCTAAGAAAATTGGATTAGTTCCTCATCCATGAAAACCAGAACAACGACCAATTTAAAATTCCCACTCGTCGAATATATAATCCAAATAAAGGCCGCCTTGTGCGGGGGTGGTTATTGCATTTCATTAATGTGATATATTTACCACAGAGAATTGCAGTCTCCACCATGCACTCTGGCTGCAGCGGAATTGAATTTCCCGAGAAGCCGGGGATTTGATTCTGGGATGATTTTCAATATGCGGCACTCAGAGAGAAAACAAAATCCCTTAAGATTTTCCACGTACCCATTTCATAAAACAGCTGGGATTTTTAAAATCATCCACCGAACCGTTTTAATATTAATCATTTTGCACATTAAATATCAGAATTAATAGGATTATTCTGAGAAGATTACCCTTCTTTGTAATTTTGTTCCTGATGTCTTGTTAACAATTTATAACACGATTAAACTATAAGGTACATACATATCTACATAAAATAACAAAAACACTTTTTTGAGCCATTGCAATACTCTAACCAATTAAGTACCTATATATTATAAAATATAAATGCCATTCGTGTTCGATGTGCCCATAAATTATACATGCTTTAAAATTCTAATTTTATTCCACATAAAGGCGTAATTCTTTAAAGGTGACTGACTTACAAAATAAGTTAACTAATAATAATATATGTATCATTCAACTTTTCACTTATGCTATAGTCTATCGTGTTAATATCCTTCGAATCTGAAAATTTCTGAGATGTTTCCCGTGAATGTTAATTTCAATATTTATTTCTCTTATTGTAAAGCGCCATGTTAGCTTTTTCAAGATTTTTAAAAAGTTCAATAACATCTCACGAATACTTTGAATATTTTAAGGCCCACTCGAATTCTTCAGGCACCTTTAGTTTTCCGAATCATGCATTTTTTAACTTAAACAGAGGGAAGAAAATGAATGGAAAAGGAAACTTGAGATTTAAATTTAGACCTGAATTGATTTCCCTCCTCTGTGGAGCCTGAGAAAGTATGCTTTAGAAAATTAAAAGTCTCCCAAACACTGAAGTGGTCCTAAAAATGTTCACAGTATACTGTATATTATATTCCGTGAAAGTTTTAATCAAAATATGAATAGTACGCAATAATGTTTAACTTGTTTTAAATACTTAAATACTTACTCTGAAAATAATCCAACAACTGAAAACTAATACGTTCCTTGTACAATTTAATGAATTTTCACTATAATTATTTAATTGCAACTCAATTGAGTAGTTCAAATTATATCAACATATTCTGCTGAATTTAGAACATTTTGTGGAATTCACTAGCATGATTTTATCGATATTTAAAATTCCAGCAAATTGTTCTATTAACCCTATTACGGACGATAATTAAAATCGACTGTTTATGTTATATGGAGTATGCTCGGCATACGAGCGGAAAGGATTAAATTGAATATCAGGACGTTAAAGTATTTATTATTAAAATTTCGCATAAAAGAACAGGCTAATTAATGGAATCAAATAATTAATTATTAACTAATAAACCCATTTAATAAACCAATATGTTTATATAGGCATCCAATTTTGGTGCGCCTAACTACATTACTCTTATTTATAATGTACGTATTAATTACCATAATTATTCATTTCGAGAATTCCTACTTGAAGATATAAAAGTTTCCCAGCAAAATTATTCGCAGCCTGACGTCATCTTTCTGAACTCTTACAGAGGAAATAATAATATGTCAAGTTCGACATAAGGACCACAACTTGCAAAAGTTATTCGTTAAGCGAATAGTATCGTAAATTTTATAAAACTGAAAATGCTGTTCAAGTATCGTGTGACATACCAGCAGTTCTTAGATGGCTTTGATAAGAAAGGGAGTTTCGAAAGCACTACCGCTCCGTAGAGGAATGGGATAGGATGGAACTTAATTCCAAACGTCATGGGAAGGTAATTTATTGCTTAACAAAAGCCATCCCTTGAAATAATTTGTCAGATGCACTATACAATACCGAATTAACTCTATACGTAGAAGCATCTGAGCCCCCAGACTATCTATATAATGGCAAATGTCTCAGCCTTGAATTAAATTATCCTAGGAGAAATTTACTGCGACATATTGATTTCCTACGCAAAGTAATAGCACGACGGGAGAAATACATTCAATGGTGGATTTTTCAATGTGCTTAAGTACAGATAAATAACTATACAGAGGTCATATTAAAAAAAACATTCAAAGGGGTAACATTTCAAATAGCCAAGTAAGTAAATTAACCTCACAGCTATTATTGCACCCGTACTCATGCCTATGTATGTTGCTCAGGAAATCGCAACTAATTAGGTTACTAAATATTTATTATTGCAGCTTATATTTGAAAAAACGAACGAAAGAGAAATAAACATACTTATACAAATGTTAGAGCATTACAGAAGACTCCTTGGTTTTTAGTTTTTCCAAAAACTTAAATAAAAATGCCAAAATTCTTTTCACACGACCATGAACCATATACATACATATGTATGTATGTACAACCAAACGCTTTCCTTTTTTCAAGTCCGTAACAGGTATGGTTGTCGAACAATAACATCTGAATCGTGCTTGGAATAAGTACTAATTACATTACATTACAAATATCAATGATTAAAGCTAAAACGAAAGTCAAAAGTCGTAACACTTAAGACTCAAGGGTTGCCAAAGTCGCCAATAGCACGATCAAACAGTATTTTTTCTCTGCATAAGAAATTTGTCTGACCTTATTTTTGGGAAGAATTATCCTAGGCCTATTCCCATTTCCTTTCTTTCTTAAGCTTCAATTTATGCATGCATATTGATATAAAATGAGTGCAACATACAAGTATCGGAGCATCAAAGTATTACGACATTGAAATTCCCTCACACCTCATACACTGACTCGTGTTCTGACAATGGATCAAAAAGCCAAATGCAACGGCTCTTGCAAAGATTTATATTGATAAAACATTTTCAATCGAATTTGTTTATAACACCAGCAATAGAAAAGCGTTTTTGTTTTCCTATGCCGAAGCGACATCTGTATATTTATTTATCTTTGGCTTAAGTAAGATGCAGCTTTGAGGATCTAATTTTGGAACATTTTCAAAACGTACGGAATATTCACGATTTGATACGTTTGCTGTATCATATCATTATACCGAGTATAAACTTTTATATTTTCATATTTATTTTTTTATAATCGTTTTTCTTTACAGCATTTTACTTCTTTACCTTTTATGGCTTCTGAATGAAAAATAAGTGTCCCAAAAAAGCCTTACCACTCTCAAAGAGAAATTTGGAACCAGCGATCCCATAAACACCACGTGGCAATTTTATATTCTATAGTAGTCACAAAACATTTATCACTTTAATTGTAATCGCCTATCCCGCTCGATTTCTAAAAACAATGCTGCTCAATTGGACAAAAAATTTGAATAGAACTTAATTAATTTAAATGAACAAGTTCTTGGGAGTAAAAAGTGCTGTCTTTAAAACGCTTTTATAAGTGCTAAACTGTACTATAACGATTTTTTTACAAGTTATCTTCATATATACTAAAACCCTGTATTTTGTGAACAGCTTCTATGGCACTTTTCTCAACCAACACTTGTAAAAAATACGCACCGCTAAAGGAGAGTAAAATCTAGAATATTAGAATGTACTGACCTTCGCAGATATACGTAATGGTAATACATGATAAATATCAATTTAAATTATAAATTTTACGAACTCAAAGGAAAAGTTGCACTTACGAAACTGGGAGTTCTTAAAGTTACATATTTTTTAGAGAAAATTCGAAAATTTTTTAGCACCAGTGAGCTAATCAAAAGTAATTAAACACAAGTATACATCATTTCACATGTTTTTGGGAAATATAAATGGGGTTAATTGAAAATTATTTAACGCAAGCGTGTTGCTTAATCCATTTTTATTGACACATTTTATCGAGACATTGAGGGTGTAAGCGTAATGAAGAAGATGAAGTTAATAGAAATTTTCTAAACTCCATAAGGCCAATTTTTACAAATGCTTGTTCTGATCAAGAGATTGTACTACTTTTATGAAAGTGAAGTATAACAATACTGCTTCAATTAACTAGTAGCAATAGTCAAATCTAAAAATGTTAATTAAAGTTTTCAAAAGGTTTAATATGTATAACAAAGGAATATAAATGTTTATAAATATATTCTTTGGTATAACTTTGTCTCTATGTTAAGATAATATGACCAGAATATTTTCCTGACTCATTTTTATGTCTTAATTGCATTAAAAAACTCTTCGCTGAGTTACATTAAGAGTGTAAAATTTTAGTAAAAACGTAGTTCGCAATTATCATGAATACCGTCGGAATCGTATCCAAAGGAGTGTAGAGAGGGCCTTTTTAGATAACAATTTCTTAAAAACCTTTCTGAATTTTTAATAAATTCATTTCAGTTACCTTAGGCGTCAATAAGTTTCTTCGTTTAAAGTTGTTTAAATAGAAAAATTCAATCGAATATTTTCAACGTTATATGCGGAAAAACCAATTGAAGTCAAAGGTTACTGAAAAGAATTCATGAAGATTTTAACAGCTTTATTATGGAATTTTTATCCAAAATGGGCTCCTTGGGACTCGATTCCAGCGAAATTCAAGGGGTGCAGGATGCAGGCCAAATAAGTAATTTATTAAATTAACTTTACAATTACATTAAGCAATTATGTATGAAACCATACAATACTTAGGCATAAAAAAAACGACATTCAATTCATACGCACAATGTTCATGAGTGAGTCCTGCGAAACGCCCATGTATAACCCAAATAACCGCGTGTACGTATTTCGCCGTATTCTTCCAGGGCTCTGATAGTATCGATGAATTCTCAATGCCCCAACATCGGGATCGGATATCCCGATTCAAAGGAGGGAATTCTTAAGTGGTATACCTCAGAAACTGTGGAGTGCGGTTCCCCTTTTCCTCCCCAATCTCGAATTGTACGCAATCGAAAATCCTGGGAGGACCGCATAGTTTTGAAAGCATCCTGACCCAGACTCAATCGGAGTCAATGGAGCACCTGTTTTTCGAGAGTGTAAGTTAACAGCGGGAAAATCGATAGCCATGAACTGAGGACAATGAAGGGATGCTGGATACTGGTTTCGTATACGGCATGTCTACACCATGTCCTATTTCAGCCAAACGAAAAGCCCGGACGCAGCTTTCACGGGAAAACATTGAGTTAGCTTCGGTAGCTGGACATTTTCCAAACCAGGCAGTTAGTAGTCCACGGGAATACGGGATGTTATGACGTCAGTAGCGAGCTGCTCCAGGCGCGTACTATATAGTGAATGGGCAAAAGATTTCCTCAAGCGAAAATATAGTGCGCTTTATTTCAGTAGAGTTTAATCGTATATAATTCTATTTGCATGCAGTATAATATATATTATAATACAGAAGGTGTTTTGAATTGTGGAAGAAATTTATTTAACGACCTATATCAAGGACTATAAATTTGCGCCCAAAATTGATTCATGCGTTTCGTGTCCTTCCGAGTGATTCTAAACTAAAGTGGTTGAAATGAGCTGGATGCACGCGAGCTGTTCCTCCCGGGAAAACCGGCTGTGGGCGTGGGGTCGTGGTGACTGCTCAACTGCCGTCTCCCAGGGAAAATGACTTGCCTCCGATCGGCAAAAAGGAGAGCATGGTAAGGAAGAAAGCGCAGAAAAAAAAATACTTTTCCTTGCTACATGACCTTCCCAGTTAAGGCGTCTTTGTGTGTCCTGTCGCAAATATTTACTTGAGGGACTGGGCCAATGTCTTTCGCCTATGAGCCCTAGGCACGGAGACGCTTAAGAAATTATGGAAAAATATAAATATATATATGTATAATATGATGAAAGTGACCCTTTGGTCCTCGTAGTTGTTCTCCGAAATATTAATCTATTTTTCATAACAAAGGACAATAGATAGCCTTGTAAGAAGGGCAATCGGTTTTTAAGAACAAGGAATGGCTTTCTGTTCGTGCCTCTGATATTCAGTTGCCGTTGAAAACGCTTCATGAAAGTTAAAAATTAAATAAATAGTCCCAAAAGGGTACAACTAAGGGTCAAAGCAATCACTTTTACCCATGGCAAAATTTGCTTTTTCGCAGAAAAGATACGATACCCTGGGTTGAGGTAGAAATCAGGGAAATTTTGATGACTTGACTGTATTTTATGCTTACATTAAATAGCCAGAAAACTTTGCCTTCAAATGGCCAAGAAGTCGTCTTAACCGAGAGAGGGAATGCTGCTTTGTGACCACAAATTTGTATTCCGTAGCTTCCCTTCAGCGTAAAACAAATGTTTTCATAATTTTACAGGAGTTTATGGAAATTAAATGTCCTTGAAATGGGATGAAAGGATGTTATTTAAAGCGATTAATGGAAACAGTTGATAGTAATTATTTTGCATACATTTATATATTTATATTATTAATAAGGTTACTTATGTTGTAATATTTCATATAACGTTCATTTAAGTAAACATTGACTCTCCTAATCTACATAGTATCAAGGGATGTCATTAAAAGTTATATTGAACATCATGAAGCTATTGAATTAGGAAATAAAACACATAAAGTTTATCTCAATAATATGTACGACGCCAAAATATCTGAAATTTGTACCTCTCACAAAATCAAGTAATCCCAAGATGATTGTGCTTTTACTTGAGATTTCGACGAAAAGTAAGCTGCAAGACTTTAAGTGCTTTTCAGAGAAATCTCACCTTAGTTGAGAGCTGCTTTACGATAAGCACTGTTCTGATACAAATTGTTAGCCCTCAAATACACCACCCGATTATGTTACACAAAGCCTTCGGAAAACCATGTGGTATTTTGCTACAAATTTTCATACTTTTGAACTGAACTTAATACAATGCATGAATCAGATACCTCTGAGTGAAGACGAGACCGATTCACTCTAAAGTCCAAAGAGTTTAATATAGTTAAGGCTGTGAAATTCGCAAATTTAGACTTTTTTATATATTGATTGGATAAATCCTGCTTTTGGAGATAAATTTATTATTTGTGTAAAACTAAGTATAATTATAATAATATATTATTATACCTCTCCCTTCAAATAATTTTTATAAAAACTATGCAAGGACTTATTCAAGCAACCCATACACCAGATTAACGTAGGTCTTTGAAATCAATTGTTTTTTTCCCCAAATTAATAATTTCATACAACTTTACAAACTTAAAAGGGAAAGCGGTGGACACTTTTGTTTTAAACTGCCAATGATTTGTTACAATGGTTCCAGAACGAATTAAGATGAAAGAAATCATACATATTTATAGGCTTTTTATCATCACTTGGAGAAAACGATTTTTGAACGTTTTTGAAAGAAAATACTTGGTTCTTTTCAACAAAATTTATTTATTATTTTGTCTAAGCATTTCGGCTTATAAAGCCATCATCAGGACTACGTCTTGATCTCCAGGACTAAACCTGATAAGCTGAGACACGTAGACTTCAAGTAACATTAAATTACTAAGTTGTGCTGAATCTCTAAAGAGTGATCACTGAATTTACGAATTTATCGAATGATAAAAATATATTGAATTAGTATAGGTTCTACAAAAACATCATTGAGTAGATTTCAGAATATTCCTTGGAAAATGGCAATGAATTTAAAGGCGGTGCTTTATCAGCAAGAAAACGGATATATATTAGTATAATTATATAAATTTTATATATTTAAATACATTAAAATATAATGAATATAATGAAATAGAAATATATGCATATATAAATATATCAGGTTTGGATTAAAAATAGTACATGAAATGGATAGCATTGAATTAATAAGAATTAAAACAGCGATGAAAACCGCTTCAGATGGCCATATATAATAATACATATACATATATATAAAACTAGGTGACTCCTAGCCTGTTGCCCGGTCACTACCCCTATAATGAAGCTAAACTTTAATAAAAATATGATGTTGCCGATTAAGCACAAAATGCCCCTAGAATTTCTTTCGGACCTTCTTCCGAATTTTCACTAAACTTGGGAGGTGTTAGAGGTCGTTAGCATACTTACGAGCCATCATCTCCATCAACGATTACATGTGTATGTATTTAAAAATTATATGAAATCTTAAAACCCTTAAAGACAGTCAGTCAACCTGCAATATTTTAGTTCTGTTCATGGCAAGAAATGGCATCCCCCGACGGATTTTCTTTGGTTACTTATCTCTCTTTAGTCGGGGGTTTTTAAATGTTATTAATCCTTTTTCTATTACGACGTTTACATCCGTCATGGGTTTTTCCTAAATTTTATTTTTGTTTTTATTTGAAAAATTTTAAAGATTTCTTACAAAAAGGAAAACCACGTATCTAAGAACAATCGCCAATAAATCACAAACCTTCTACAAAAAAAAGTATCTAAATCGGTCAAACCGTTTTGGAGATACTTGGCAACATTCGAGTGCACAAACAAACGAACACCTCTCACCCTAAACCCATATACCTTCTTCGTTCCGTCGTGGGTAATAAACAATTATACAGTTTACAACAAAAACTTTATATTTTAATAAGAAAATAATTTAACATAAATATGCATTGTTTCAATTTAATTCTTTCATAAAATTTATATTTTGAATTACTTACCTTCTGTTTGTCCTGAATACTGTGAGGGATTTATAAAAATACATAATTTCCGATGCTTACAGACGTTGATTAATATTTAGAAATATCCGTTTAGCAATTACTTATCTCTGTAAGTAGTACACACTTTTATGTTCCCAACAAATACTGACAAGTCAAAGTTATTCACATGCATTTACAGAGTGCTTTTACTTTCAGCAAGTGCTTTTACTTAAAGTATTTAAACGCTTGATTTTTATTTCTTTGGGCGTTTAGTTACTTTGGAAAATTCTATCACGAAGGATAAAAGCGAATGCATTACGAGACATGTCCCATTTTTCTATTTTTTAAACAAACAAACAAAACTTTAATAATTCCTTTACAAATTTTAATTTTCTTAATTAAATGAGAAGTGAGAAATTAAGAGTGATGTCCCACCGTTTGCACTATCTCACTTTCCCTACATTAAATATATGTATGTATATGCAATAGGTACCTACCGTTCATAATTTCAGGACCACTCTAATTCTTCGGGGATCTTTAGTTTTCAGAACCATGCCTTTTTTAAGTTGAACAAAGGAAGGAAATCATATTGAAAAGGATACTTTGAAATTTAGACTTAGCCCTGTATGGATTTCCCTCCTCTGTTGAACCTAGCGAATGCATGCTTCAGAAAATTAAAAGCTCCCAAAACATTCAAGTGGTCCTAAAAATGTTCTCAGTACTGTATTTTATCAACACCCAACCCAAACTAACTATGAAATTTAAACAGTGGCGGCTTTTCACGACTAAGACAGACTCTAAGGAAGGACTTTTTAAAACAAATTCAATCCCTAGACGTAAAATGGGGTGTACAAATTTGTATAGGAAACACCGACTTTTGATTGCATCTATTGCAATGATTTGCCACCAATTCAAAAAAGGTGCAAGAGAGTAGTATTAAAAAGGTCTGGTTCGTACAAAAAGAGAAATCTTAATTGATACATCAATTCCCAGTTCAAACCAATAAATAAAATATCCTTATATCCTGATCTTCCTAAATTTAACCTCTAAAAAAAAGTAAATGAACGGAGGGAGGTAGATGTTTTTGACGTATAGATATTTGTGGCTGTACGTACTTCTCGTATATACGCATATAAAATATCAAACTGGTGTATGGTCTTTGTAATTTGAAGAACCACTGAACCGATTTTATTAGATCAACTACGCTAAGTTTTATGAAACTTTTCACATGGGTTCTTCTAGGAAATTAATTAAATAATGACTATCTCTATCGTCCTCCTCATTGGAGAATCTTATAATTGAACTAAGTGATTTCCAGAAATAGCATACTTGAGTACTTTTTCACATGATTGCTAATTATTATTTAACCTGTACGTGCAGAAAAGATGGAGTAATGGAAATTTTAAGACAGCATGTTCACTTGAGAATCCTCCGTCGATATAAAAACTAAAACTAAAGAAAACTAAACTGACTGTCGAAGTTTTTCCTATCTGGTGGCAGTCCATTTTCCCATCTTTGTTTTAATTAATTATTATTTATTCCAATTCAACGTTGCAGTTACATACAATACAACCGAAATCATACAGTTTAGAATGGAATCTAAAATTCATTCAACTATATTATTGCTAGGTTTGCATAAGCCAATAAATATCAAATGAGAGTACTTAAAAGGCCCCAGAGAATATACAAAGGTGACAGTCGGTTAGCTCCGGACAGCGGGTAACAACGGACATTTGTATTTCTAAAAAACAAAACGCTTTGCGTAAATAAAGCGTTTCTGTAAATGCGCACCCTTAGAGTAAAAACAAATGTAGTTGCGGTGTAGGTGCCGAGTAAGTTAGAAAACAAAAAACATTCAAATTTTTTCTCAAGAATATCAAGAAAACTAGACCAAATGCATCAGATGTGGAAACAAATTTGAAAAAGACTGGTTTCAGTGCAAAGAATGCCAAAACTGGGACCATGAAGATTGCGTTTATATACATAGATGCATCAGAGTTTAATTATAATTGTGATGTGTGTAAGGCCAAAAAGCGGTTGGAGCACTATTGATTACTATATCCTGGACTACCTACCGTTTTTTGTGACGCCAAAAAAATAAGGCCAAATTATTCTAAGTATATTTCATCAAATAATGTAATTATTAATATAATTAAAGAAGTTCTAATTTTATTTTAAGAGTAGAATAAAGTCAGATGTTTCGTTAATTTGTTTTTTATTTGCAATTCATTTAAGTGTCTGGGGTTCCCCTATGTATATAGGTAGCTCTATCCAGACATACATATGTATAACATGGAATCGTTGTAATATGAACACATTTAGTAGACGTGGTTAGTGGTATCTACCAGATTTAAATATTTTCCCATTTTCCTTATCATCTGGCTGCTTTTGGATTCTCTGTTCTAATATAAAAATTAGTTCTATGGATGCCTGCAACAAACAGCAGTATACCTACTGCAAAACAAAATCCTACAATTCCCTAACATTTTCAACAGAATTTCGAAATTTACTAAATTGTTGCGTTATATATATATGTTTTTTTCCAGGCGGAGTCTCCACTCATACCATCCCAAGAGGAACTTGGTCCAGCTCAACCAGCAAACCAGTGCCAAAATAAAGCAACAATCCACCAAATTAATGCGGTCGTCGCAAATAAAATAGAATCGTTCATAGTCGAAGAAAAGAAGAGTACAAGGATGGATCTAAAGATCGACGCTGTAGGGAAAGTGACTGGAGAATGGGGCAAATGGCAGCTTCGAACAGTTTTATTAATATTTCTGTGTAAAATACCATCTTCATGGTTTATGGCCTGCATTATTTTCACTGCCCCCTCTCCCCGTCATGGCGAATTTTATTGTAAACCACCAGAAACGGTGTCGACAGCGAACCACACTAAATGGATTAAAATTTCACATCCTGAAAAAGAAGAGGCAGACGACCATGAGTTCAACATTGATTTCTGCAACGTCTATCAGGACGCTGAGGATCATGTCCATCAATATTTCCACTACGAGTCGGGCAAGGAAGAGCCAAAGCCATGGGAGGAGCCCACCAGGAACAGCAGCGTTGTGCCTTGCAATACGTTTGAGCATCATGCCGAATTCAAGTCAATTATAACCCAGTTTGACCTGGTTTGCTCCCGGGATATCCTCGTAGCTGTGACCCAGTTTTTCCATCTGTTCGGGGTCCTCACAGGAGGCATTCTAGCCACCCACCTTCTAAAATAGTGAGTGAAAATATTTGTTTCAGCGGCGGAGGAGCTTTTCGAATACCTTTTTTTTAACAGGATGCTTTAGGGAAAGCTTCTTTCAAAATGTTAACATTAACTTGAGAAAATACATTCGCTTTTAATTTAACCAAACCTTTCTTCTTTTAACAGTTTTAGCCCCAGAAACGTGATGATGTTCGGCATGTTAACACAGATATTCTGCGGCAATATGACTGGCCATGTGATATCCTACGAGTTGCATGTCTTCTTTCGTTGTCTATCTGCTGTATGCTGCGCTCAGATGTACACTGCTGGAGCGATGATATGTAAGAGCCTCAAAATCAAGCTATAAATACTCAAGATATTGAGGTATCAAAACTCAAATAGGAAGTTTTTGGTACCAACGAAATATACCAGAGACTGCGTATCAACAACCAAGCAAAAAAACAAACCATTTTTCATTGCTGCAAAATTAAATATTGTACATCAACAAATCAGTAAACCTTGCTTTTCTATTTCATAAATTCAAAAATTCAATATATGTATGTAAATTGAACGAGCCAGTTTCACAATACGAAGTTAAGGTCTAACATTGACTTGACATTGAAATATGATATAATAATTTGAATAGCTTAATCTGAGATGACTGTAAAACTCAAATTTTCAGGGTCCATTAACAGAAAAATTTGATTGTAACTTAACGTGCATTGAATTTTGTATTGTAAAACCAACCCTAAGTTAACAAAAAAATGTACAACGTGATCTTTGAGTCTTGGTACCTGATTCTCTGAATAAAATTTGGCCAACTTATCTTAATATTGCTTAAAGTTTAAACACTGAATCTTGCCACTTTAGTCACAGATATAACTGGTGGAAGGTACCGAACCGTCGTATGCACCCTATTTGAGCAGTTTTGGTCAATTGGTGTCATCCTACTTCCTGGAGTCGCCAGCTTCTTCACCAGCTGGACCCATCTCTACATGGCGATATCATTTCCTACATTCATTCTCGTCTATCTCTGGAGGTATGTGCAATGTTAAATTTTTTCTTTCAGTATTTCAGTATACTATGTAGTGTCGCTTGTGGTAGAAATTTGACCTTCCCAACCTGGGGAGGCAAAGGGTTTTAAGTTCACCTCATTTTACCTTCCTTGTCGGCAACACACACATGTGATTTTTTTTTAGTACCTCCACCATGAATTATAAATTGGAAAATACCTTTCAATGCTTCAGTTTCAATCTGTGCCTCACTACTAATCATTGCAACAGAGTCATATAATCGAATAAAATGAAAATAATGTTTCGGTCTATTTTTAATTACAAAATCATTTGATTTAAAACTATCATGAAGACTTAACATCATCTAATAAATTATTAACAACATCATCGACGCCGTTATTTCCAATCGATTGGTTAAACTGAATGTTTCTATTTCGACTTGGTCTTACTTCGGTCGTCGTCTCGTTTTCTTCGATGGAAAGCGCGTGCACAATGTATTAGTGCGGATGTGAATCTTACTTGCTTTCACACCTTTGGCTATGCACGTGCTTGAATAAAACATAAATATATTCTGCGCATCCTTAAAAAAATACCTTTCTGCTTGATATATTCTTGTTTCATTACGATACGTGCACGGGAAATAAGTTAAAAAAGGATCACAACTTTTGGCTTTTCCTATTAATATAAAAGATTTTTCAATAGAAATCACAATTTTGAATGAAAATGTTTTAAATAATCATCACGCCCAATATATTTTTTCATAAAAACTTTATAAATAATCTCAAATTTATTTATGTTATTATTTCATATTTTCTTCAACAACAATTATATTTTATTTCTAAAAAAATACAATTCACATGCTATATGTGTACTTGTAATTAAAATGGTTGAACGAACTCAGTTGCAAATTATTATACTGATCATTGATACCATGATTTTGATAATTTGAATAATATATTCTATTTTAAATTATCTCCACGTTTAGTATTCCGGAAAAATGTTATTTGTTTAGCTTCTGGAGTAATTTGGATTCCAAATGGCAGTCGATTTAATCAGTTAATTACAGAATTTACTAGTCTCAGTATCTGATCTCTTGAAAAAATGATTTGAGCAAAGTCAGTAACCCCCATTTCTAGTGTTTCCCTTGTAAATATGTATATGCATATAATAAAATCCATAAAGTTTAAAATTAGATTTTCGTAAAAATTGAAATTTATCTCAAAAGGTTAGAAAGTTTCTTCACTTTTTTAGAGGTATGGTCAATGATATACAGTATTATACAAATTTTTAAGATTACTTCAATTCTTCGAGCATTTTTAATTTGGATGGATTTAATGTAGGATAGAGGAGAGGAAAATAATGAAAAAGGACACCTTGAGGATTATAAATATTAGCCCTGAGTCGATTTTCCTCTTCTGTCTATGCTTAAGAAATTAAAAACTGTTGAAACATTGAAATGGCTCGAAACATTGTCATATTAGTAGTTCCTAAATCGCTGTAATATCATAACTTTTATATTACAAGCCCTCATGAACTGATATTTCCTAACTGCTATTTATCACATTGATAACACAAAGTTCTAAAGTCGTGCTATAAAATAATGGTGAACGGGGTCAAGGGGTGAGGGAGGACCCACATCAGTTTCGTTAATTGATTTTATTACTGCGATAGCTACCGCATTTCTAAAAATATTTTGATCCAACTTTTGCGTATGCATTTATTTGCTCGATATCTAGGTCAAATTGACTTTCAACTCATTATATATGTTTTAATTGATTTTGTTTAAAGTTTTCTAACATATTCTTAATGACAAAATGTTCGTTATGTTCACAAATAGGATAACTCGGTCAAGGAGATGGGGAATTCAGAATTGCACCCTGTTATGCAAACATGTTTACATTAGGGCAGATACATATACATGTATGTATATATGTATACATATGTACACTTTGTTTCAAACTTATAAGTGAATTTGAAATGTTTCATTTTCTCAACAAATTTAACCGGTGAAAAACGGTTTGCAGAAAATGGAGGGGTGCCCCAGACTATTCTAGTACACTTGGTAATTTTTCTGATCGTAACCGTATTTGAGCTCAGTATATGAAACGGCTGAAATGGCTAAAAGCATTGTTTCATAATATAAAGGAATATGAATTTATTTCCTAAAACATTAACCAAAGTCCGCTTACGATTAATTTAGTACTTTATGGGTCTGCCATTATTTCGTAACACCTCGCTTAACCTTTTGGATATTGATTCTTAATATGACTTTAGAATATCAGGTGTAAAAAGTTCCCAGAACTCTTTTATGGTATTTTTTAGCTCGTTAGTTGTATTGAATTGCCTGTTATCGACATATTGCGAACTAACCATCCCCAAATGGTCTCTATCGGGTTTAAGTCAAGAAGAACAAGCGGGCTAGTCCTGATGGATGACAACGCGAGTTCTAAGATACTGCGCTTATTGAACGCGCCCCATACCATCAATGATCATCCGTCGAAAATTGTATCTACTTAAAACGTCTTACACTCCCAAACCTAGTAAAACACTGCACTCCCCAGCCTAGTTTATAATAATGCAGCAACGATTTTTGCTAATTTCGTGAAATTTCATTTACTGAGCTCCAATACTGCTGTGACCAGACACGTTTCTCAATATGTTAGACTAGTCTTGACTCTAACTCTATAATTATAAAAACCATTTCTCACAATTTGTATTCGTTCTCACGAAAAAGGAATATTTCAAGTTCATTTATAGCTTTGAAACAGAGTGTATATTTTTGTATTAATATATTGTAGTACTGTTTAACCTTTCATTGTGCATACTCAAGTATATTTTTGAAAGCATAAAGATTGAAAATTTCTTTTAAAAGAATTATATTTTCGCAAGCATTTCAGCAGAATATTGCCTTACTTTGATCACCAAAGTTCATTCAGCCAGGTATTCAGGTATTTTGGGGGATAGGCCAATCACAAAACCATTACCGTGTAATAGAGTCGTAACTGTAAGTTTTGGTCAACTAGACCTGTAATAAACCTATTCAAAAACACTTCTGCCTATTCTAAGTATTTATTGGAACTGATCTCTCCAATAGTCATAAGCTTACCGGTTGTTGCAGAGACCAAATAACTTTATATACTACAAGACCATATGACATGTTGTACGAATCTCTTCATTTTTTTTTTACGCCAGGTACCTTCATTATTTCTTTCAAATCAAATTACAAAACTATGCAATAGCCAAATATGAATTAATCACAAAAGTTACATCAACAATTAAAAATCAATTTAAAAACACACAGATTATAAATCAGCTAGTTATTTTAAATCCTAATTCTAATATTTCGGAGGAGATCCATGAGTCCGGCGCTGAGTCCGCAAGCGTTCCATTAACATTGCTCACGGGGGTCAAAGCCTTTGTTGATCTTAACCCTAAAGACAAAGTCTCGATTTTGAGGGGGTACTAAGGAGCTGGACAAATTCGTCGCCGGAAATAGAGTGGATTTTAAGGGAGTTTTGAAACTGGGTGCTAAGCTGGACTTTGTATTTACTTCTAGCGAGTAAAGATTTTGAATTAAAAGACAAAGTCGAGTTTAATGCGGAAGAGGGTGACAAAAGGGATTTTTTACTAGCACCGTATGCAAAATTTTTAGTTTTCAGTGGATTTATCGGCGTAAGTGGTGATTTAGCATCTCTATATGCACATATGTAGGCATCCATTTTGCTCATATGTCTCTAGTAATGTATTGTGTTTTTTAACGCCCACGAAGATTGTTTTCCAATGTTGAGATGCACTTTGTAAACCTCGTAATTAATTTTTAAATATCCTGGTGAGCTGCACAACACAACGAACAAAAACATTCTCTTATTACAATCTCTCAACATTTTATTGTCGTTATTGTTGTTGAGTTCAGTGCAGCTAACCAATTTAGACAGTCTAATTACCCGTGTAGTTTCAGGAAAATTAAATTCGTTTCATTTTAGGTGGATCCCAGACTCACCCAGATGGATGATCCAGCGAGGTCGAGTCGACGAAGCCAAGACCATTTTGATGCAGTGCATAGAGATCAACAACACCAAGCATGGACTTCCCAGCGACATTGACCAGCAGCTGAAGTTGCAAGCGATCACATGCATGGAAGCACCCCCGCCAGCAGGGTGGTGGACCATTTGGAAGGGTCACCGCGCCATCAGACACATGATCTGTGTCCACCTCTGCTGGTCCATTTACATAGTCGTGTATTATGGGATGCTGTTGAACATTAGATCGTTCAGCCGAGATCACTTGGAAGTCAACACAGCGATTGCTGGATGCAGCGAAATCATCGGGACATTCATCGGCCTGGGGCTGATTCTGTACACAACCGAGAAATGGTTGTGGTCGGGACTATTCAATATTGCAGCAGGACTAATAGCATATCTGGCGTGGATCATTCCTCCTGAAAGTAAGTGTCTGCAAAACCACAGATCGACTATACAAGTAACCCCCGAAGAACACGATTAATTCGTTCCGTGCTCTTTAAACCCGTGTTGTTCGAGACTACAGAAAACAGGATTCCATTCCAAATGTTCAAACTTCCATATAATGAAAATTTAAATAAGTCCATTAAATTTATGTAATAACTTATGATCGACGGGTACTTCCTTTATTTTCACAAAATAATCAAGTAAAAAATATAAGACACAATTTCAAAGAAATATATCAACGCAATTTGAAATGCATATTTACAAATATATTTGTAATTAAATGGAATTTAGAATTCATATACGTAATTTTTCAAATTTCGTGGTAAAACTTATAATTCCCTTATAATTCTGAATAATTTTGCATTTGATCATAACTCTTTATTTTCTCAAACGAATAACATATTATATTTGCAAATAACTTTATATCAAATAATATACATATGTATTTTATTTTTTATCAAAATAATTATTCGAAAACCGTGTAGTATAAAACTGTATAACATGTACAAGGGAAGGTATCCGTGTTCTTCGAAACTCGTAATTTCAGGGGTTACCTGTACAAATAGCAATACATATTATACTAATTTATTTTGCAGTTAAAGGTAACAACCGAGTTGCACTCCTCATGCTCAGTGCGATGGTCTCAAAGGCTGCGATATCATGCACCTTAGCGCTCCTCACCACCTGTACCACAGAATTGGTAACTGATGAGAAAAAGAAAGTTTGTGCATTTTCGACAATAGTTTGGGCCAGAATATGGCTTCTCACCGCCCCATTTGTGGGTGCTACTGTGATTTTTGGGCAACTCGTGCCCCAGACGGCGTTCGCTTCGTTGTCAATTTTCGGTGGTATTTTAACAGCCCTTATAAGTAGTCCGCGGACAATTCCCAAACAAAAGACAGCAACCAATCTACCTCCAGAGCTAATACCTGGTATTTGGACTACGAAAACGCACGATGAGAAGTGCCAAATATGACGTAAAGCTGTCGAGGGCACACACCCCTAGGTTTATGGTAGGTATCAAAGTAAAATATTAATGCAATTAGAAAAGAGATCATGTAGATTTGTCCCTAATCGAGCTGGTTACCTCCACTCGCACAGGATGGCTAGGATTATTCTTGTTATGTAATTCTAAGAGTTCTACCGAGAGCTGTTGGAAGTCTAAAAATACTTTCTACAACTTGTTGAATAAAGCAATATTTTTGGTAATAGATTTTTTCTTTAACCTTATTATTTCCAATAAGAGAAATACATCAAAAAACCCATTTGAAGGCTGTTTTGACCAATTAAGTGTAAATAAATTTCGAATTCCGCAGCATTCCGTACGAATGTGACCAACAAATGAAATATTCATTAAATTGTAGAAAACCACTCGTAATTGACCGATCTTTTTAACTAAAAGAATTATTTATTTATTTATTTATTTATTATAAAGCAAAAATACAATAAATTGTACCCTACTTAGAAACAAAGCGCAAGCTCGGGATTGCAGCCCATATGGCGCATCAAACAACATAAGTATAATTTATGACGATTTTACCAAATAATAATTTACATTATTCTGCCAAGAAGTTTTGATTTTTTCGTTGAGAATTTTTACTCGAGTTCGGTACAGGAATGATGCAAAGAGAATTTCTTCTGTTGGAGATTGTGTTGGAAAACTTAACTTCGCGTATTGGTCCGCCCATTCATTGCCTAAGATTCCAAAATGGCCGGGGACCCAGGCCAAGGAGATATTCTTTCCTTTAACATTTAGCAAGCCTCGTAGGTATTTAATAAATGGTTCCTCGCTTCGTCTATTTTTAATAGCCTGTAGTGTAGGTATTAAAGATATGAATTTCTTATTTGTTCAACTAAAAGAATATTTGTTCACCAGGCGCGAATCCAAGGAGGGGGTCACGGGGGTCATGACCCCCCCCAAAACAGCCCGAATTTCAAAAAATAGAGCTGAAACAATATTTTGCAAACCGAAAAACAAAAATAACGAACGAACAAAACCTAGTTTTTGCAAACTTAAAAACCTAAAACTAACCAAACGACCAAAATTAACTTACTTTTTTGCACTCTGAAAAAATTGGAATCAAAAAATGACTAAATCAACAAAATTGACTAATTTTCTTAAACAAGACCGACTTTTATCATTTTTTCTATATTTGGATTGTAGCTATACTTCATATACTATCATCTGTTTACAATCTGTTTACAAGTTCCAACTAAAAGCATATATTATGAAAATGAATTTACCTTGAAGCATCCGTCAAATGAATCCTTGTTTTATCTTCCTACTTTTGTTGTTTATTTTCTGGTTTTTGTTTTGTTACCTTCTTTTTTTATTGCGAAATGCAGTAAAAACTATCCTGGTTTCAACGACACTGAAATCAACAATGGACTGTTGTGCTTTCAATGTTTTGATTGCAAACTGTGAAGTTAGCCACGCTGCCATAAAAGGCTCCATTTGAAAACACACGAGGAAACGTTTCAGAAGAAATTTCGAAATAAAAACATTCATCGGCTTAGTTATAAAAGTACATTTTTTATATAAAAAGTTTATAATTTTATATAAACAATAAATTTATATATGAATGTAATGAATTTTCAAGTAAAACAAATTGGACGAGTTTTTGCATAAGGTTATTCTGGCTTTGTTTTTTATTCATTGAAGAAATTTGGCTTACATTGTTTATTTGGTTATTCTTGTTATTTTTGTTATTTTTGATTTTTTTCTACCCCGTGACCCCCCCCCCCCCCCCCCCCCCCCCCGGAAAAAAATTCTAGATCCGCGCCTGCCTGCAGGATCAGCCGGGCTGATGGGGCCTCCACTTTCGAGATAGACACCGGCAAGGAAACTTACTACTTGACTGCAGATTCGAATGCCACGATGGACGACTGGATCAGAGTCCTGCAAAACGTGCAGCGGCGAAATGCGACAAAGCTGCTTCTTAGTAGAGAAGATCAAAAGCCAACAGTCCAGGGTTGGGTGACTAAAGTTAAAAACGGGCATGCTAAAAAATGCTGGTGCGTCCTGTTGGGGAAGATGTTCTTATATTTCAAAGTTCCAGGGGAGACGAATCCCTTGGGTCAAATTAACATGAGGGATGCTCGCGTTGAGGAGGTAGAGCATGTATCTGATTCTGATTCAGAGGAACGCGAGGATCCCGTTCAAAGTCAGGCCAGACTCACGGTTGCGATTTATCCTGCTCACCAAGGTCCAACGTATTTAATTCTTCCCGGGAAGCAGGAGAGGGACAATTTGTTGTTGTACCATTTAACTGTGGTTTCTGGAGGAGCTCCCAACGCTGGTACTCAGTACGAGCAGCTTATCCAAAAATTAATGGAAACTGATGGCGATCCAAATTGCGTTCTTTGGCGGCATCCTATACTTCTTCATAATTGTTTGTAGACACTTTCATCATTTATAATTCCCATAATAACCTTTAACAATCTTTAACAATAAAAGGGAATATTTTCACGCGGAACTGGTTTTGCAACCTATCTTTAGATGAATTTTTGTTATATTTCCTTTACTACTTATACATCATAGATTAATTTTTAGCAATTAACTTGATCAATTACTTCTTTTATTCTTCGACTTCGGAAAATTAATTATGGCCAAGTAAAGTACGCCTTCTCATTACAAAAGAATATGTAAATGATTGTAACATGTTTAAAAAATTTTTGAAACCAGAGTGAAATTTTTTCAAATTTACCGTTTTTTACATATACCTATGTATTAAGATTTAAACATTTAAATCGTATAGAAGGCTTTACCAATTTATTAGAACAAATAAAAAAAAGTATTAGTCAAAATCGAATTCAATATTCAATTAAATTTGATGAAGATTCTAAATTGCAACCTTATTGAATAGCATGAATAATTTTAATTGAATCCATAAACCTAAAATGCTTTCCCATTTTGTAAATCCACAACTGAAAAATTCGAAAATATGTAGCTCATTGTATGTAGATTAATATTGAAGGCCTGTCCGAATCCAAGTCTTCGTCTACTTCTTGTTATGACAGTTTGTGACGTCACACCGAGCTAAGCTCTCTCCGAATTCATAACTATGGTTGTGAGCTTGGCTACGAAGTATAACAGTTTAGCAAATTGCTTAGGTTGCTTACGTGAAATAGTGAAGTGGACGTCAAATTTCAAGCTAAGCAAATTAATCCGCAAACACGGCTTAAAAAATAAAAATGATAAATTAAACTTCAATGCCAAATAAAACCATAAATATCTTGTTACATATAAATATGTATTCATTACAATATCCACATTAAGGAAGCATCACTCTCATAATATGTTTAAAATTGTGACTTTTAATAATTTTATTAGCTGCAATGAGAACACTAATGAAAATGAAAATTAAATTACTTGAAAACTAATTTATTTGATTTTATCTGCAAGTTCTAAATGAGCTGCTTCGCGAGAAAGCAGTTGAATATTCGGAGCTTTTCGGAACAATTTTGTCTACACTGTACCAATAAATTGCACAGTACTTCATTCGACCAGCTGTTTACGTTTGTAAGTTGTCACACCTGGATACTTCAAACCGATTTGAGATCGGGTAGTGTAGTGTAACTGTTTCGAGGGTTTTATTGCACGTGAATCCTCTGTGCAGTAAATTGACGATTGCAATTAAGTGATTAATTAAACAAGGAAACATTCAGCGATCGTTGGAAGTGCGAAATAAATAGTTTGTGTTGAAGAAGCTCAGTAAAATTTTACGACAAAATGAGCGAGGTTTTCCCGGAGGCGTCGGCGGGAAGCCGTTCTGCTCTTAAGGAGATAACTGATAATACCATGGTATGTTTATGAATTTTTCAATTTACATTTTCTCCTTAAGTTAGATCTGTGCTATTTGAAATAAAAAGCAGTTGAAAAGCGTTGCGGGTGACTTGCGCTCTCGGTTTCATGAAAATGCTTTGCCGGGGGGTGGTTCATACGGTAAAGTATTTTGCTTAAGTTGGCACATCAAGATGGACAGACAGAGAAATTAGTCGCGAAAATTGTTCGGTTTCGGTTGTGATTTCGACCGTATATTGCTATTTGTCTAAAAATAAAATAGCAATAATTCGGGCAAGGACATTATCAAAAGGGTATCGCCAAACGAATTAAATTGGGTAGGTTTGTTTTGTTTGCGAACGACGCATTCCAGTTAACAATGATTTTCTTTGGCCCGATTAGTGGAGATTTTGTGCGAATAATCAATAAATAGCCTTTTTATCTGTTTTGTCTGCATTAAGAGTACTTATGAGTAATCGACGCATCCCCGCAGATAATTGTGTTTTTACTTCGGCTGGTACCAGTCCAGTCTGCACCCCGTACCCTCGTCTTCGTGCAGGTCGATTCTGCGGCAGACGCAATAAAAATACCTCTTCAGTACATCTATAAAATATTTGGAATACCGTAGGTTAAAAACAACGAAGAAATGCAGTGTTTTTTTAATGAATAACTGCCCTCTAAAATTATCGCTCGCCTGCTGTAGTCGGGTAAAAAGAAAGTTAGTTGTGTGTCGTGTCTGTGCCGAGCGTTAATTTCGAAGCTATTGAACTTGACCTAGACGGAAAAGCGGTAGGTAATTGGCATTTCGTGGGTCAGAGTTGTTAGTTACTTGTGCAATAAAAGCGTCCCCTTCGAGACCCGCCTAGCCCCAGCATGCTTTCAAAGGCAAAACTAGTTCGTGTTTGGCGGTATCGGCACTGAAGAATATTGCGTTTCAAAGCCTGTTAAGAATGCAGCAAATGCGACTATAGATGGGTAAATGGAGCAATGAGGCTCTGTCGCCTAAACGGCTTTCATTAAAAATAATCGCCGCTATCTGACTTAGTTCTCTTGAAATTTAATATATTTTTAATAAATATTTGCAACAATAGTAGCAAGAAGTGATGAATGTGTAAAACAATATTTGTCGGACGAAATAAGGTTATAAGACAATTTTGTAGCTTTGTAAAATTAAGTACCCATCACGATTTTGGGCATATTCTCTAAAAATTTCATTAGAAATTGAGTAAAAGCCATTCATTAATATTGTCACTTTTTTATATTTTTGAAAAACAAAATCAATGAAATTAAAGAAAAACATTTTCTGAATGAAACCGGAAAATATTCAGCAGGTCGTAAGAAAATATATAAAATGTCAGCAATAAAAGGATGGAAAATTAATTCAATTCAAGGATTATTACCAAACACCTTTGGGTATCTTCACCAAATAAAATAAATTGATGTAGGCAATTTTCACTTTTCAAAAATTTTAAAGGTAAATAATTTAACAACGTTCTGCAAGAAAAATTGCGAGGATTCTATTATTTCCGAGGTTTTTGAATTTAAGAACAGTTGGAGAGAATGGAAAAATAATAAAACAAATACATGCCAAAAATACCACCATGTTACATTTAAATCCATAAGTAAAGCCTTAAACTCAATTTAAGCCAATTTTAAATATGTGCGTATCTCTAAACACATTTAATAAATTGTCGCAAAGATTGAAAATTATTATTGTGAAGCTAACCTATTCTGATAACCATTATAATACCATAATTTGTTTGACATTTCTTTTTTGCAGGACTGTCTACTGAAAGAATTTTCCTATTCGCATTCAAGATAGTTGCAGCTTTTAATTTTTAAAACTGGTAATTTACATGGCAAGCAAATCAGAGCGTATTATATTAACTTAAAAATTATATACTTCGTTATTCAAATTGTAATGAACTCATTTGTCTTACTTTATTAACCCCTCGACGATTTAGATAGCTACAATTTGAGTAACTTTTGATGAATATAGTGCAAGGGGTTAAAAATTGAATTTCGCCAAAAATATAATAATATATATTTCACTCTGCACCTCATAATTTGTATATGCTTTCGCCAACGTCCTATTTTTAATACCTGTAACACAACCCCGTAACTTACTGGCGCATATTTAAGATTTTTGACACTGCTTTGCTCATTAGCATTCAAAATGAGTTTCGATGAATCTTTCAGCCAAATCGCGACCAGTTCGCAAAGAAAAAGAAGCAGTACATAATTCCAAAATAATAATTACGGTGTGCGCTTAAAAATTGTAAGGATAAAAATGGAAGCGATCGAAACCCAACGGAATCAGTAAAAATTCTGGGCGATCGCTAAATACTTTGAAGTAATAGCGATACTATTTACATTTCACGAACGGCCGCGCACAGTAAACTCTTTACTCGTTCGATTTAAGCAACCAGTGCGATTAGTTGCAAATTTGGATGACAAGCGAACATCTCGAATTTTCTAAGTGCTCCGTAAATTATTATTTTTTTTTATGTATAAATAAGTGCCGAAGTGCACTTTTACAATTGTTTAAAATAGTGTACCTAATTTTATCTGGACTACGTGTCCCGTTAAACTTTAAATTTCAAAACATCACATAGGGGTTGTTAATTACTGGACAGAAAAAAATCAGGGATGGGAAACTTCCCTGGAATCAAAAGAGAGGTGTGTATTCATTGATTGGCCTTCTCATAATTGACGAATCTTAAAAAGATAAAAGTATTAATTATTTAAATGTTGAAAATATTATACTATATATAGGCACCTGTTAAAAAACATATGGTTTCCGGCTGAGAATGCAGCAGTATTTCAGTTTAACTGGTCCACAGACATAAAATCTTATGAATCTCAATTGTATAGTATGTTCACAGTTCTGAAATGCTGGGCGGAAGATTTTGACGACCCTTGTATATGTTTCTATGAACGTGCGCCCAACTCGTGAATGGGAGGTCAAAAAACTGATTATCGCACAGATGCTCCCTGAAAATTCGAATGCCATCATTCAAAAGCCACTCCTGAAACGCACGCCCAGGAACGATCCTCCTGTTTGTGCGCACTAGAGCTAAATAATTTCGGTCTCCTCTAAACCGAACTATGAAACATCATATATTTTACTTATATACACAAAGGCATTTATTTTTAGCCACCCCCTTCGTTCTCCCGAGGAACCTCTGCTCTCATCCCCCAGTTATCGTTTTATTTCATGAGTTCTGAATCACGTGGCCACTGGGGCAACAATTTTCGGCTCAATCTTGGACCAATTGTTCGGCTAGGGTAAACAAAATTAATCGTCTGTTCAGTGATCGTCGCATTATTCACCAAAATTACCAGTGGATCATAATTGTGATGGATTTTTTGTCAAAATTGATAAATCGACCTAAAAGTGTAGTACTATCGGTAGCTGATCAAATGGATTCCCCCGTAACAAATGGTGCCGAAATAAAGAGCAAAGAGGTGAAGTTCACGATCTTTCTACAAAAATCCCTTTGAATTCTTGGCCCGTCGTATTTAACCCACATTTCGAGAAGACCTTTTTCTTTCTTTGGTGAATTTTTGGCAGCGTATTTCGGTTTTAATTTGCAGAGCATAACCTTGAGTGAGTGTAGGAACTGTTTTATTTTTGCAGACTGTGAAGTAGTGCGAGACAATGCTGCAGACACGTTTTAAATTGATTGGATATCCCAAAACATGCAAATCACTCGGTTGTAATGATATTTAGCAAAAAAAAACATAAATCCAGAATATTATAAATCTTATGATACCATGAATAAACCCAAACCAATAATTAATCGTAGATCATCAATGAATTTGGTACCGAATAATTGACAATTTATATCTAGATTTTTTCTATAGATTATTAATTTGTAAATAAAACTTCTCAATCAGATCTCATTATCGAGAAAAAAAGATTTTAAAAACACAAAAAGCCGTATATTAATACATGTATTTCAAAAACTTTTCAGCATATTTCACAAAATTAATTTATTTTCGAAAACCTATTATTTCGTACAATAGATGCTGAATAGCAGAAGGACTCTCACGAAATACTTGTTCGTCAAATGGGTAAATAGAGTTATAATCTTAGTGGTATTCCAAATACCCCGATTATGATTTCAGACGGTCTTTTGTGCTTTTTAATTCCATTTTTCTCAAAAATCACGGCTGATTGAGCATTATTATTTACAAATTCGTAATCTGCAGAAAAAATACTCTGGAAAGAAACAGCCACTTATTCGACACCAACAAAATATATTAAAGTAGCGTTGCTCAAATGTTACTTTGCCTACAATAGAAAAATACACGACTATAGTTCGCATAGTACTTTTTTCAGCATTTAGAAGCTCTTTAGTTCTTTGCACAAATAGTAATTGTTTTAATTCCGTAACTTTCGATATATTACTTTCTCTACGATATTAATTTTGAGGGAATAAATTTCATAGAATTGTGTCTTGAGAAATCTTGATAATTTACATATATTTTAAAATATGCTTACAAATCTTTTGGATTGTGGCTGATTACTTATACTCAATAAGCGAATATGTTTGTTATAATTTATGTAACCTTGGTGAGCAGACTGAAGCACTCTCTTCATCGGCTTCAAAGAATGTCATAACAGGAGATCGAGCAAAAGATACTCCAAAACAAATTGAGGACGTACAGGCCGAAGGCATTGAAAATCAAATTAATGAGGAATTTGGATGTCTTACAACTACTATTTTAAATAAGGGAGACGAAGCAGTTACTGAAGCTAAGGGTCATCTAAACAAACCCGAAATATTTGGACAGAAATCAATCAGTCCATTAATTGTCCTGCCGGATAGTATTAGCGTCCAGTCAGTCGTAGGTACATGGTTCTTTTATTGCTTGCTACTTTATCCTCAGAAATATTCAATTTAATTTTTTCATTTAAAGAAGACGCCGAAGGAAGTCATTTATTAACATCGGCCGATAAAACTTTCAATCTACAAACCGAATCAAAAGGTAAGTAATTGGCTGTCGATTTTTCGAGGGTTGCAAATGGAAGTAAGAATTGATTTGCGGTATCGCATTGGATATAGTCGATAATTTTTTTTATTTTGTTATTTTATTTTTCTTTTAGTTTAGTTTTTCCATTTTGTTTGTTTTAATTTTATTTAGGTAATTCTGCGTTAAACGTCCCAAACAAAGCGGTCGATGCAATATCCTCTGACGAAGAATTTTACGCAGAATGTCAATCATTTAACGCCTTGCAGATGCCAGAAGATGGGTTTAATCGTAGTGTTCGCTGGGATGCAGTGCTTTCTAATATGACCTCTTCAAATATAGAAAACCTTGAAAATATTAAGCACATTACAGAACAAGCTGTTGCTGATGATTCTGTATATCTTGATTTGCACCAAACTCTAGAGTCGGAACACAACAATAGTGTTCAAAATTCGGCTAGTCCGAATTCTGATATTAAAAAAGAATCAAGACATACTAAAAATGTTAGTGCAAATTCCCCAGATTCGACATTAAAAAATAATACACTAGAAGAGGTAAAACCTGTTGGTTTAAATACAATTTCAGAGCTTAAAACTGCTTGCCATGAAGTAACTCCTCTTCGATGTCATCAGCCGTCTGTAGATGCGAAAATTCCTTCAAGTGGTCCACTAATTTCCCCTAATGGAGAAAATTTAAACAAAACTTCCGAAGTGAAGAAATGCATTGTCAGGCAAAATAGTTCACCTAAAGTAACTTCGACGATAGAAACAGATTTTGAAGAGGAGGGTCGAGAGGCTTCTGCTGTGCCAGCTACTTCAGACAAAATAATCAACATAGATGAGACTTCTAGTGATTATAAATTAAGTAGTCATTTACATCTACGAAATGAACCTTTGGAAGTAGAGCACACTGGAGATGATGTCTGTTCTCCAAAAGTCCCCGATTTTCAATCAAATATTGAACTGGACGAGTCGAATAAGTCTGAAACTAATAACGATGCAACAAGAATAATGGATCAGACAATGGATGTTGACCACGAAACGCAAACGCTCGAGGAATCTCAAAATGTTTTTGTGGAAGAACTAATGAATCGAATGGACGTAACATTCAACCCAGCATCCTCGATGCCCCTAAGGAAACGCAGATCTAATGACTTTCCCTCTGAGAAAGACTTCCAGGGAGACGGTCGTAAGTAATTTTGTTTTAATTTTTTTACGTATAATTTCGTAATTTATGTTTGTTAATTTTGGTTTGACGGAATTGAAACATTCAATTGTTTAAAAGCTTTGGTTTGTGGAATTTGATTATATACAAGGTTATTCTAATTTTGATCAGAATCCAAGTCAATTATTCAACTAAATAAAGTTGAAATCAACGTCGTAGTCTTAACTTTTCGGAACTCTAAAAATACCGCGCCGAAAATGTATAGCAATAATTCAATAATATCAATGGGTTATCTTATACAAAGTGGATGCTTTCTTCAAAGAAATTTTCTAGAACCCATGTAATCTAAATAACAAATTAATATGATTAATTCAAATCGACAAATCGATAACATTCACGACGGAGATCGAAATGACTTCAAATTCAGAGTATCATGTAATTTATTTCGACTTAAGTTGAAACGAATTTAAATGCTTAAAATCATTTAATTAACGCTATCTTTGTAAGGATAAATTTAGAGTACAATCTCACCGGAATTTCTTATAATATACTCATATGTATATTACTTCAACAAAAAGCCGATAGAATTTAATATAGCCTTCGAATTCCATGATTTTTATTGATATAAATTTAATAATAAATTCATTTACTTCGTTTTGGGATCCTTTGTAAAATTATATATTACAAAGCGCAGACTTTCTTTAATTATTTCTTACTTTTACTAATAAGATAGACTTATCTGTGCTCCTAGCTTTTCTTTTATTCGGCCCAATATTAATTTGCTTCAGTACAAATTGAAGATTTCATTTTCCCATTCGCTGCGTGGTCGTATCATTAATTGAACTAATTTTTTAATGCTCAAATGTTTTGACTTCAAATTCGGAGCTGTGTATTTAGGGCTACAAAATGTTCAAAGCTCGATGGGGGAATTTTCTTCCATTGCCGAGCTGAGCTGGAAAAAGGGTTCTAATCGAACTATCCAATTAATTCAAGAGATTGAGGAATTAAAGTAGTGTTTACGTGTGCTGTGGTGATTCATAAATCCTCACATATTTTATGCAAACGCTGGCACCAGCATCTAGCGTAGTCTGGAATCTGGAGCTTAACATTTTCCGGAATAAACCCACCCATGTTCATCTGGCAGTGTCGCGACGTGAAAGTAAATGGAACGGGTTTCTTCTAGGTCACACCTACAGCTAATTACAAATGCGCGGCTTGTGCTGCTATGTGCACACGTGTAACGCAACTAAAATGTGTGTGTATGCCAGCTACCAATGTGGTTGTTTGTATACAGGGCAAGAGTCATCTCGTCTGTCATTTTTACGTCAATCTTTTCGCCTCTGTTTTTGCCTCGAATTTTGGGAAAATTTCGATTAATTGCAGTGTAGTTTTAGATTTTATCATCTTAAAAATATTCGCATGATACACTTCTATCGTAAAATTCTGTGATCCGCTATTCCGTCGGTGGATTGGTGAGTAATTGACAAAAACATGAAAATAAAATCAGAGATTCGTCATAGCTCTTAGTCGTTCGAATGGGAGTACAGAATTTTTTGCGAAATTTTTTTTCTTGCAGAAAGTAACAATTCCATCTTAATTTTTCTTGCAGTTATATATAATCCATCTGATTTCGATTTCCTCCTATCGAAAGGCTGCAATTCGGCTCCAGCTGATGATAGAGATAGAGATTCACTGCTACTACGATTTGATCCGCTCGTCGGACGTCCTTCACCTGTAATTCAATCTCAGGTATACAATCCGAACTTAACTATAAAAGAGGAGGAAGACCTGAATAGTAAAAATCAGGGTAGTATTCAGTCATCAGAAATAACTGATACACAAGGAAAATTACATGATTCAGATATAGTACATACTGAAAAACTCCTACAGAACGTGCCTGTACAAAATATTAAAAAGGAAACAGAATCTCCGCCCCCCAGCGAACCGCTTGTCGCCCAAAAACTTAATACTACAAGAGAATTGAAACAAGTATGTGCTATTTTACAATTAATGAGAAAAATCTAGAGCTAATATTTTTCTTTTAGAGCAATGACAAAATGAGTGTCGATGTGATTCAAGGATTGGATATCGGAAATGATTCAAAATCTGAAGAAAACCTAAGGTAAATCATGTAAAATGTTTCAGCTCTAAATAATTTTTTTTGTTTTTAGGCAAAAGACAGAAAACAGCCAAGAATACAAAGTGGACGCTATGGAAAAGAAAATTAAAAATGAGGTGTAAGTACTTCATTGAAATTGTTCATTTCAGAATTACAATATTTTTAGGCTAGCCCAATTCTTCGGGATAGTTTAGTTTTCTGAACTATGCGTTTTTACGTTGGACAGAAGAGGGAAAGTCAATGGAAAAGGATATTTTGAGATTTAAATTTGGTCCTGAATTGAATTCTCTCGTCTGCCAAGCCTGAAGTATGCTTCAGAAAATTAAAAGTTCCCTACATATTGAAGTGGTCCTATCAATTTTCACAGTACTACATATAGATTAGGCAATAATTCAATAGTTTGGGCTGACAATTCAAATGCTACAATATAAAATAGAGAAAAACAACTTTCATTAGAATTCATATATAACAATGTAATTCAGTCTCCTCTTCCTGTCATCTAAACTAGTAGTGTCTTAAAAACAACATTTAATTAAATCACCTTCCGTTTCCCAATTACACTATAATGAGTACATTCAACATTACGCAATGAGTACATTAAACATTACGCGTTTAGATTTAGAGCGAGTGTATTTTTATAACAATTGGAAATGTCATTATAGCTTAAAAACGGAGGATATAGAAAAGAAACTAAAAGATGCTGAACAGCGAGAAGAAGCTCTTCTCAAGCGTATCACAGAAAAGGACAAGATTATAGGAAAAATGAGGTAGAAGCATTTATATTATCTTTTAAAAATGTTTCCATTTTAAATATTTTGCTAGTGGTGTAATCGAGGCTTATGAAAAGGCAATTGCGGAGTTGATAGCTGAGAAGGAACTGATTATACAAAGCCACGAAAAGCAAATGTCGGAAATAAAATCGGAGAGGGATCTCAATTATAAGCACCTTACCTCGCTTGAATCGACATTCACAGATCTTCACTCGTAAGTATACATTTTTTTTTATTTTATGCTTCTGCAGAATAAATGATTATTTGTCCAATAACAGAAAATATGAAAGAAGTAAGCAGTTAACTACAAAACTGAAAGCTAGCGAAGACGAGCTTAAACAAGAAAAAAAACAAAATCTTGAATATCTAAGATTACAAGAACAGCGCTACGACAAAATGAAAAGTCATGCTATGCAACAATTAGAAATGTGAGCAATTCAATATCTCATACAAATGCCAAATTTAACTTTCTTGCTTTTTTAGGGCCAACAGCAAGCTCGATTCTATGCAAAAGATTCATACAATGGAGGTTACTCGACTAAAAGCGCTTCTAAAGAAAGAGGAGATCGCACGATTATCCGTAAGCGAACAGCTTCAGCAGAAAACTCGCGAAAATGAAGAACTAATGAAGATATGTGATGAGCTTATTAGTGGCCAGGGTGCTACCAGTTAAGAATAAAATCCTAGAAATCCACAGTCGCAGCCCTCCCCATATTGCTTAACTGTATTTAACAGCGAGAATCCCACGTCACTCACTGTAATTCTTAACTCGTCGTCCCTGGGAGCTCTGATTAAAAAGTATAAATACTGTTAACTTTTGAAATTTTGTAATTATAATTTTAGCGCGTTTATTTATGCATTTGTTTAGTTCTTAAATTTTAAATAGTGTAGGGAGAGCCCGCCTCGGGCCGCTTGAAGGAGATCGTTCCAAAGATGAGGAAGTGAAAAGTGCGGGGATATCTATAGGTTGTTTGTTGAAGCCCTACAGATCTTTAATTGCTTGTTGATCAATGTCTAATTTGTTATTGGATCGGTGCCTCCATAGTCGTACTACATGAGTTTGCGCTAATTTTATTTTAAATTACTCAATAGCCAAAAATTCAGTTGTTTCTTTTTTCAGCACTTTTCGGTTGCTCCTAAACATTTCTTTAGAATTGCTAGTGGCAAAAACATTTCTTTGACCAAGACACAATACGTAAAATAAGCTCAAATAATGCCATAACTAATCCTTTACCGCTAATTTATTAACAAAATGATATGATTATCAAACTTCCAACTGAAAGAAATAGTGTGTATGTTTAAGGATAGTTGCCTAGTGTAGATAATTTTGTTACACGGAACCACAACATTTTACTAATATAAGCAGCCACAGCATTTTTTATGTAAACCAATCTATAAAGGCCAACATATAGCACACCAAGTACTAACAGTCTGGAACTTGGCAGTAGGGATAGGGCACACTTTCTACATAAGGATGCACAGCCCATGGGTGAGGATGGTTCGCCTTTAACAAAACTGTAGATATATTCTGCCTTATTTCCTCCGTTTCCCTAAAATAACCTTCAAGCAGTAACTCTGTAATAATTGTTTTTTGCGACTACTATAGTATTATATAAGCCACGTTACTAAGTACCGTCTTTATTTACGAGATGTACTTGCGACAACTGAGTGAGTGGCTGGCTTTACCTGGCTGGTTTCGCGTTTCACCCCGGCGCTGCATAGACCGAGATAAATTTCCTCTCTTGTATAAATATTTTTTTAATGAAGGTGTAAAGGAATAATCCGAGTTGACAATTGTAATCGAAAACTCGGGGGGAAAAAATAATTATTTGAAATAAAATCTACGAAAGTAATGGAAGCTGCTATTTTGTTTACTTGAACTAGCCAGGAACCCTGCGGTAATCAAATAAAAACAGAGGTCTATACACGATGTTCAGAAGCGTTAAATTATTTTTACTGAAGTCTGAAAGAATACCTAAATTATATACATAGTATTTTGTATATTTAGGACCCTGTTCTAATTTTCGTACCAAACAAGTCGAAAAGTCTTTTCTTATATAAAAATTTCCTAGCAAAGATCCTAAAATCTTATAAACTAATTTTAGTTGCCTTTGCTTTGCAATTGAAATTAATTTTTTAAAATTAAGGAATAATATGGATTTTTTTTTTTTTTTATACAAATGGACTTTATGAAATCTTTTTAGTTTTCTATTTGTTTCGCATAAAAGTTAGAATAGAGAACTGGAAATCGTTTCAACTTGACTTGAAAAACATTCTGTTAAAAGGACCTAAGTAATTTGTTTCGAATTAACTCAAAGCTACTAAAAACTGAATTTTGTGTATAGAACTTTGTTTTAATCATCGTCAAAATAGTAAAATATTCAACATTTGTAGTATCGCCAGGAAACTTTTAGCTTTCCCGAACAACATGTAAGTAAATCCAATTTATTTAAATTCACATCTGCTAATAGTATTATGAAATTAACATAACTGCCATTAATCAGTAAGAGAACAGCACAGTTGTTAGAAAATGAGTTTTTATTTCACATTTCTTAAGAAATTAAACTATTAAAAACAGGGGTTCGGTAAGTACTCATCGATGCGACTAGAATAGAATATTAATATAACCCATTATCAGCAAAATAGTATAAGGATATTTTGATTCAGATTAATCATTAATAATTAAAGATTTTCAATGTACCTATTCTAAATTTTATTCACTATTAAGTTGACCATACTACTGATTTTGGTAGCATGGATATGAATGCGAATTTGATGCAAAGTTATTAAAAGAAAATCTACCTTAGTTGTTTTAATTTCTAGTTCCAAAAAAAATGTGTTGGAAGTTGAAAGAACAGCGAAGAATTTAAGTTTGGTACATTATTTAAATGGTTGCATACACATATTAAAATTTATCAAGAAAATAAAAGATATATGATCTTGTGCAAATGCAAAACGCATTGTGAATCTATTTGAAGACAAACATAAACAGGGAACATTTTTACGTTGCAAATAAAAGAAAGTCGTTCAAGAAAAATTGTCGGGGGGAGGAGGGGTGCAAAAAAAATTGAAGATTGTTCAATCTTTGAATAAAGTTATTTTAAATACAAAAAACTTATAATGGAAATGCACTTTATTAATTATTATATTTCAATTACAGCTATATATTATTTGTATACCGCCTTACAAAATGTGTTTTTTTCTCGCCTCCACTGCTTGACTAACACAAAATTTGTCTTCACTAACACAAATCAGATTTTACTACGTTCCGAGAATGATATCGCGTTTGCTTAGGCTTTATCTTCAAAGGTGAATCTGGCAATTTTAAGAGAAAAATAATCATTCCGGTTAGAGATATTAAAGAAACAAATCCAATTTAATTCCTTTACCAGAACGGCGTTAATTTGTAAAATCCGAAATTCGTGATAAATCTGAAAATAACTTAAAATTGTTTTCGTTGATAAATAATTTCATAAAACTTTCTGGTTGATATGGTAGTAGGGTTGTGGGTAACCCATTTAAAAATTGTAATTTCTTTTTACTATAAAAAAACCGGCTCAATATTTTTCAATGGTTGAACATTTATTTGAAAAGTTGTTTTATGAATTTTATTCATGAAAAACAATTTCGGTCAAGTGATCACCACGACTGACTTGGAAGTAGCACATTCGGTCCACCAAATTTTTGAGTACATTTTCGATTGTTTCGGGCCTTATGTGAGCAATAGCAGTTTGAATCTCGTACTTGAGATCTTGAATTGTTTCTGGTTTGTTGGCGTAACATTTATCTTTCACCGCTCCCCAAAGGCAATAGTCCAATGGCGTCAAATCGCAGCTTTTTGCCAGCCAAATCACATCGCCATTTTTGCTAATTATGCGATTTCCGCAGATAGGGCGATTGTGGCGTTCGCTGCATGGCACGTAGCGTCGTCCTGTTGAAACCAAATATCATCCAAGTCTTCAGCTTCAATTTCCCCGAAAAACCAATCGACCAACATTGCGCAGTAGCGGTCGCCATTGACGGTTACAGCGGCTCCGTCTTCATTTTCGAATAAAAATGGGCCGATGATGCCGCCGGACAAAAATCCGCACCAAACAGTCACTCGTTTCCAATTCCACGATGACGTGCGGGTTTTTTGTGCTCCATATGCGACAGTTTTGCTTACCAACATAACCACCGATGAGGCTCGTCCGAAAAAATGATTTTTCGGTAAAATTCGCCATCTTCGGCCAAATGAACTTCCGCCCAATTTGGGGACCGTAGACGGTTCGGATAGTCAACGTTTTCGATTGAGTGTACCGGACGAGTGCGTACACAGGTTGGCTTATCCACCAGAACTCTAGTTTCACGAGCTCGCTTCACCAATTGATCCACATATTGGGTTTTTGAAAGTTTTGTTTTTGTCAAATTTTGTTTTCAAATCTCTCACAATTTGAGTAGTATTACCCAAGTTTCTTCAAGCGAATAACGTCCCATTTCGAAAATTTCAAACCATTAACTAAATTTTTATCAAGTCGAAAATTAGATAATCAACTAAACTTGAAATTACCGGTAGTTCCAATTCCAAACGCTAAATGGACCACCCTATACAGAATTTAAATCCGTGCCTCATTTGGATAAATGCACCAATTGCGCCTAGCTTCAGCTAAAAGCACTTGACATTTCGGTAAGTAGTGTAGTGACAATTCTCGACTAGAATGTAAATATTAATGTTCGGAAAATTTATTCATTTAATTTGTTAAACTCTTAATCAATAAACAATGGAATCGTGTAGAGTTTGCCTCAAAAAAGGTATTTTAACGTCTATTTATGAAAAGGACTTGAATAATATCACATTATGTGACAAAATCATGGAATGTGGCGGCGTTCTGGTAAATGACTGCGAAAAATAATTTGATGTATCTACTCATCAACAAATTTTTATTAGATAAGGCCCAGTATGGATTTGCCAGAGTTTATTTGCGCTAAATGTCTCAACAATTTAGATATTGCTTATAATTTTCGCTTAAGCTGCAAAAAATCTGACAGTATACTTCAGTTATACCTAAAAGCAAACAACAGAAATAGCATATTTCTCACCTTAAGCAGTGGAAAAACTTACAAACTGCCAGAGGATTTAAAATTAAAAATTGTTAAAGTTAAAAAAGATACTGAAGGGGAGCCGAGCTCCGTGGATAATAGTGCAGAATCTGTTGTAATTGAAAGCCAGGAAGAATTGTTCGAAAGTCATATCGTCGAATCCCTACCTTATAGTGAGGACGTAACCGACGAAAATAATTTAGAAACAGAACAAATTGATGTAAATAATGAAGAAAAGAGTTTTTCTGATGAAGCTGACGATCATTGTGACGATGACCCATCATATGACCCCGAAAATGTAACGTCAATTCAAACGAACAATAAAAATTAGTTGATCATTATTTTACAATGTTTTCCAGGACAATAGTAATTCTGATAACAGCGAGACCCAAGAACCAGAACCACAATACACAAGCGAAAAACAGAAATCTCCAACAAGATTAGCCCGTCTCCCTCAGAAATGGAAAAAAGGACACATCCCTTTGAAGAAGATAATAAAACAAATTAGAAGTAATTCGCCACCAAAGTATATTCGTTACACTTCTGATTCTGAAGATGAACAACAAGAAAAAGTTGTACCCATTCCGAGGGAAAAACCGCCAAGAAAGCCCGATGATAAACCAAGTTTTATTTGTGAAATCTGCGGAAACGTGTACAAGCAGAATAGCCTGCTGCAAACCCATATGCGCCGGCACAATAATGAAAGACCATTTTCTTGCGAGTGAGCCAGCCACTTGTTATTTAGTGCAAGAAACGTAACATTTGCTTGCCTTGATTTCAGGATTTGCGGAAAAGCGTTTGTAACCTCCTCACTGATGGCACGGCACATAAAAATTCACACGGGACATAAACCTTACAAGTGCCAGTTCTGTAACCGCAGATTCTATGAGAGAGGCACTTGTCGCGCACACGAGAAGTATGTTTTCATTTTGATAATCTAGTAAAATTAAGAACATGTTAATCTTGCTAAAAATTGAACAATTTTGCTTGAATTATCTTATTTTGATGGACTATTGCTCTATCAAAATTACTTATTTATATGGATATTACAGGGTACACTCAGGGGAGCGCCCTTACGATTGTAAGGAATGCGGAAAGAGGTTTATTTATTCACAAAGTCTTACAAAGCATAAATTAATTCATACTGGTGAAAAACTTTACAGGTAAGAATTAGTCAGTTTTAAGATTTAAATGTTAATTCAATTATTTCTAGTTGTGATCTGTGTAGCAAGGAATTTCGACTTTTTCACCATTTAAAGGCACACTTACAAACGAATGTGCATAAAAAAGAAACGGCGCTGTCATGAAGTATGATGTTAGAAAATAAACATTTAAGAGTTCAAACATTTTTTATTTATTAGCAAAAAATAATTACGGTTTATGTGTTGGTTCTGGATAAATTAAGATTTATATTGCCAAGTAATTATGTCGCATATCGTGGTCGATGCTGTTTCGATAAAACCCGAATCCCTTTCGGGTAATTTGAGTATTCCGACGGATTGCTTCTTGAATCTCTTGGGGTGTTATTGGTTTTATTCCGTCTTGGCCCCGACCCTGTGAAACTTCTGGACAGACATGGAGCATGTTAAAAGAGGTCCCTGATGGGGTCACTCGACTGTATGGCTCGGTGGTTCGATTACCAGAATTCAGTCTTGTTAGAATAGCATAATCGACAATTGTTGCAATCGTCTCGTGGGCGAGATAAGCCAAAATTGTCATGCAACGATCGGATAACTGAAGCTCAGGCGTCACACCAAGGAACCCCCTGAATTTTTCCCTAATTTTCTCAGAGTGTCGACAGTAGAAGCAAGTTCGTCTGGCTTCATTGAATTCGTAATACTGCGGACCAGACAAAATTTGTGAAATCCGATCCGCTCGAATCATGCGACGGGTTTTCACCTCGTCGTATCTTTCAACCAATTCAGTCTCTGTTTCCTCGTCAGAATCTTGGGAGCTTTCCTTCTTCTCTATCTTGCCGCCCACGATCATATTTTGTTGAATACTCCTGAGCAGTTTCTGGTGCTTTCTCAAGCGGCTAATCTTCGTCGGATTTTTACGCATTAAATATTCAAAATCAGATGTGTTTGGCGCAAGCACCCCTCTGCGTCTCATTGCAACGTCTACTGCATCGTTTAAGATGCCCCGCATTTGCTGCTGTAAAATTTTCTCAACTAGAAGCACGCTTTCTTTTAAAGGATAATTGCAATCACCAAAACCCCGCATTATATCCGATATTTCGTCGTAAAGCGAAGGTATTGTCTCCTCCTGCTCCACTGTAACTGCTCCATGCTGCTGAGTAACAGTAGAATTTGATAAACTCGCTATTCCTGATGAGGAATTTTGTCGAGAGGTTTTCTTCGATTGCGGGTGACCTTCCCTTGCAGCCATTCTTCAAAACACTGAATATGGAGACCGTGACACATCCAAAGCGTGCGTTGACAGCGCATCCAACGCATCCTGGTCAGTTACGAGATTGGTTCGTTGGTTTGTGTACATTTTGACTATTGGAAATTTTTCTTTATAGTTGACATTGCCGAGACCAAATAAGCTCTTCAATTAAATTTTCTTCGAAATCCATTTTTTCGCACTATATCTATAACACTGACTGACTGGGTTGGATGCGAACCCGTTGTAACTCGAAACACACAGCACGGAACTCACGCAACGCGCACAAAGTTTGGTTGTATTACAATCTTAAAGTCATTGTTCACTTTTTCCTTTTTAAATAAATTAAATACATTCCTTCAAAAATTGAGACATGCTCCAAGTTCACTGAACTTCTACGAATAAGTGGAATAAAAAACAACAACTGTGAAATTGGGCTGAAACAAGCGGACATGGAACAGTGTTTTTGACAAACGTCATTTTCTCTTCGTAAACAAACAGCTTTCGTTGCATATTTTTTACTTACGATTTAATTTATATTCGCTCACCGTTGACAAAATTAAGGAATTGACCAGTTTTTTTAATAGAATCCAAAGTTTATATGGTAGTGTGTTCTCGTCGTATAGAGGCCCAAACGATTTTTCACTGCGGAGTCCCGGCGTGCTGCACGTGCAATACTCTTTAAGTTCCCAGTAGAAAATGTAATCATTACCGAAATAATTGAGTAATGTCAATTTGTAATATCACTATCGTACATTACACATTAGGACACCAATATTATGTATTAAAGCATAAACAGTCGTACGCTCCAATACAAAACAATGAGCAGCTTAGTAGCTGCAAGTCGTTTCTTTAGGTTTTGTACTTTTCTACTAAGATGTAAAATACTAAATTTATATTAAATTAGGTTTGGCTAAAACATATCCTTCTGATTACTTTGCTAGCTAATAATTAACACTTTCACAGACATGAATGCTATAGCATTCGTTTTCATTGTGATGCAGAATGACGTTAATGCTATATACCAAGTTTTAAATCAATTATTATTTCTTTGTCTTATATAACTTTAAATGTTTGTAATTACTATGCATTTCAGAATAATGACCAACTGATTCATTCATTATTTTATTTTTTCTCTGTGTATTTACAGATTTTTGCAGCTCACTGAAATGTTGACTATCCGCGAATTTGTTAGACTAACAATGATAGATCGCGTTTTTCACTTTAAGCTTTTTTATTAAATTAGTAGTTCATGTATGGTACTATAACTTTTTTTAAATTTTATTATTAGTATGTGATGCATTACATATATATTATAAATTTATCTATTGACGTGTAGTTTCCAAAAATTGTAATGAATTTTATATACTAAAAAACAATTTCCGATAAACTTTCTATTCCTATTATAAACAAGAACCAGAATAATACTCATCGTAGTAGTATGAAAAGCAAACATTTTATCTACAAATAAGTAAATGAATTGTTGCAAGAACAAAGAAGCACACGAGTCCCCAAAATAACAAATGCAAGGAAACCATAAGATTCTGGTAGCAAAATCACTGATCGAACAAATGTACGAAAACAATTCACGATTTAATATATTTGAATCGGCAAAATGATAACATTAACGTGGAATGTGTGCAGAATATGCCTGTGGGAAAGTGATGAATTACAGTCGATTTTTGAGAAGGACGAAGAAAATATACCATTTTCTGAAAAGATAAAAACCTGCGGTGGAATCACTGTAAGTTGGATTTATCAAACTTCATACCTTTATTTTAATATTTTTATCAGATTGATAGAAACACAAACCTTCCGGAACAAATATGTCGGAAGTGCATTGTCTTCCTCAACGTTGCATACAAGTTTTACCTCAATTGCCAAAATTCGGATCGAATTTTAAAGACTTTTATTAGCGATATAAAACTTGATGAAGCTTTAAAATTGCCAAGGAATTTTATGGAGTTTACCACAATGAATTCACCTCAGGTGGTGGAAAGAAGGCGCAATGAATCCAATGAAAATGAAGAATGTATTATAACCCAGGTTTTGGAAATTCGAAACAAGACTACGGCAGACTGCGTGCAGGTAAAAGAACCATTAAGATTTTTAGACCGACTTGAAGAATTTATATCTATAGGAAAACAAACACGATGAAGACTTAGACTGTAAAAAAGTAGCAATAAAGAGTCCTTCAGAAAGGGAAATAAATCAGGTGGAATCGGAGGATGAAGGAGGCGATAGTTGGTTCTCTCCCGAGCAATTAAGCGGCGATACAGACGTTCAAGAATCAAAGCCAATTAAGAAACTGCAAAAGAGGAGACAGATTACAAAGCGAAAACTAAAAATCACCCAAACCGTAATATCGGATGATTCACCATTATTAACTTCTCCTCTAGAAAAAAAACCCTTGCATATTTGTGAGGTTTGTGGGAATAAATATACAAAAAAATGTACCCTGGACAATCACATGAAATGGCATCGAGATGAAAAGCCCCTTTGTTGCGAGTAAATCTACTTATTTTCATAATTTTTCAAAATTTTACTAATTCCTATCGTCTACAGGATTTGCGGAAAGAAGTTTTCAATAAATTTTCAGCTTACGCGACACATGAGATCTCATACAGGCCAGAAACCGTACCAGTGTAAATTCTGCGGAAGAAAATTTTCAGATTTGAGCACATGCATAAAACACGAAAGAACGCATACAGATGAGCGGCCTTTCAAGTGCGAAACATGCGGAAAAGCATTTAATTATTCTCACGTCCTTAAAGTTCACATGGCTGTTCATACCGGAGAAAAACCCTACCGGTATGTAAATTATTTTTAATCGTAATGCACTCACATAATTGCGCTTTTTAGGTGTGATCTTTGCGGGAAGTCGTTCTCTCAACTTCATCATTTAAAGGCCCATTTGAGTACTTTAATACATCAAAATAATTCGTCTCGAGAAAAAGTCAATGACACCACTAATTAGATAAGCAAGAACAATCTGGAACCGATTATTAAAAAAGGTCTGTTCGTTTCGAAAATCGTTAAAAAATAACGAGCGCTACGTAGCTCTCCAGAGCGCTCTGGGTTTTGGAATCTCCTTGAACAATTTCAGAGTGAAAAGGAACTGTAAAATGTCGGTTAGATTTGTGATTTTGCACGAATGGTTAAACAACTTAAGCGATTAATGAATTAAAAGTTCGTTTTGAAGTGAATAATACTTTATATTCAAAAATTTTTCAAGAAAACCAATAAAATCTTTAATCAATACAAATTAAATGTTTCCTTAAAATGAAAAAATCCTGGAATTCAATTTGAATCCCCTTTCAAATTCATTTGGCCGTTACACAGTTATTTTTCGCGCCAGCCTAAAACCCGGAGTTAGTCGGAGTGCTAAAAAAACAGCGAATTCAAAACATAACGCTCTGGAGTTGAAGTTTTTCATCGAACAGACCTACAGCTGGATAACGACACCGATATTGAATTTGTCTCATACCCTTCCTGAATATATGAAATCAGCCAAATCAGGAGATTGCAGTAAATGAAAGAAATATTTTGCTTATTAACATTTATAATTCCCTCAAAAATACAAATCTGAAATCGTTAAAAATGTAAACTCGGGCGCAACGGCTGGAATGCGATGGTAATAGCCAATAAATAAAATGTTACACTTTACCTTCAAGCTTACTCACTAGGTCCTGAGTTTTCTCAATTACGCTATAGATGAAGGGTCGCTCCATGGGGTTAAGGCGGAGCATAAAGAGAATCAAATCGCACAGATCTCGAGTGTAAATACAGTCTTCAGGAAATATTATATTTCCGCTTAGTACAGCCAAAGCTACACTATCCCCCTTTTCGTAAACGGAATCGAAGGGGCATTTAAAAAAGCATATTGCGTACAGAACACAACCTAGGCTCTGAAAAAGAAAAATAATAATAGTAGTAAATAAATTGAATTAGTCAATTGTAAATGTTTTAATAGGCTCACCCATATATCGGTTCTTTCATCAATCATGCAATAACTCTGAACCGAAAATAATTCTGGAGCACGGTATACAATCGAACACCGTTCCTCTGCCAGCTCCTGGAGCCTCTGGGCGTCCTGTGAGCCGCAAATTTGTAAGCGGGCTTCTGTAGCAGAGCCCATATCAACGATGACCGGCTCAAAAGAGTCCGACAGGCAAATGTTAGCTGTTTTTAAGTCTCTGTGGGCCAAGGGTTCCGGGATTGCCTCGTGCATGGCCCTCACACCGTCGCAAATCCCGAGGAACACTTGCAAAACTTGCGCTTCCGGCATATAATCCCCGACTTTGGCCCTTGCATTTAGGTGGTCCTGCAGGGATCCGTTCTTGTAGTACGGGAGCACTATGTACAATTGACTAGTTGTGTTCACTACGATGTCCGCGGAACCCTTCAGCATATAGTCTATCACCTTAATTACGTTCTCGTGATCGATTTGTTTACATATTTCAATCTCCCTCAAGGCGATGTTCTGATCGTCTATGCTGTGGCAAGTTATTCTTTTTAAGGCATACTTCTTCTTCGTTATGTTGTTCTCCACCAGGTCTATCAAACTAAAGCCGCTGAAACGGGAGATATTTTTGTTGCCAGTCAGTAATAGAGCTAGTTACCATCGTCTAGAACTAGTAAGTAATTACCCTTGAGCGATGTGCTCCCGCACAACGTATTTAGTGCCGTTTATGTTGATACTTTCTCTTGTGCATAGACAACCCATTTTAAATAAGATTGCCCACCCCAAAGTGTTCATGACGGCCTAAAAAATCCGATTTCTACTTGGACTAATCGCAGAATCGACCCTATGTCACGTCATTCTTGGACGTGCTACGCTACAACATGACATTTTTCAGCTGATCGATACTAATGTGAATTTTCTACACTCGCGTATTGTGAATGTTGTAGACTAAATTTTCTCATCCCGTAAATACTTACGATTAACAAAACCTTTTCAGGTACTTCGACGATAAAGCCTAAAACGTTAAACGCACCGAAATGGTCATTGCGTTACGTGTGTATCATACCATAATTCATAAAATGAGCATAAGTTCTTTTGCAAAGCAGATTTTTCAGCCACTATCATTTTTTGCAGTTTCGTTTAATATTTGTTACTTGGAAAATTATACCAATAAATAGTGTTGGGTAGCAAATTTATATTTTAAAAATGAATCATTCAAAAAGTTGTAAAGAGCCCGTGAAGAGAGGGACACCATTCGAAATAACAAAAGTGCGGATTTGTGAATCACAACCAAAGAATATGGAACCTACATTACCAGTATTTATTTCAGCATAATTATTTTAGATATATATTTACAAAAATACTTAAAAAAAACAATTGGTCCAAATTTGCAGCAAACCAGTTCAATTGGAGCGCCTGGTAATAGGTGAACTTTTGTTTCATTGTGTTTACAGGCATTTCCAACTTTTGCCGTCCTTATCTCTTATTAGACAATTTAAAATAAATAAGCACTATTTTTTACTAATGGGTAATTTTTTGTTTTATATTTCTAAAAAGTGGCAATGGTGAGGATAACAGCGTCGCAGAGTGACTATTCCATTTCTTTGAAACTTTTTGTTTATAAGTCCATAATATCAAATTTGTGTGATATTTCAGGTAGTCAAATGAAATAATATACTATTATTTATTTATTATTATGCTTAAAAACATTTATTTATGATTATAATATACTTTTTAATTCTGTTTTTTATGATCGGGCAAAAAATTTCCGATTTTGGTGTTTTTCTTTCTTTCTTTTTTGTATAGATCGGAGTATTCCTTAATAATAATAAAATATATATAAAAAATATCGGAGTATTCGTTAAAAAAGAAAACCACCAAACTTGGTATTATAATACAGGTATTACATTATTATTATATGTATGTAATAAAAACATTACACAAAAAAATCTGGATTTGGAAAGGTTTCCTAAAAACATTAGTTTCTCTAAATATTTAGGTGACAACTTATTCCTATTTTGGGTCATGGTTGCATCAGCTTTGGAAAATAAAGATTAACTAGGCGCAGATGTGGCTACGACTGTAAGGTATTGTTGAGCATATTTTTATAGAGAAGGAAAAATTACTTCCATATGTATGTTCCCATTAATCATGAACCATAGTTTTTAGTCTTTGCAGGGCTCATTGAACTATAACGAACCATACCTTTTCCTGAGTTCTTTTAAGAGGGTATTCTGGTCTAGAAATTTTAAAAAATCGATTGTTTTTATATATTTTCTTATAGTGTATACTGTTAAGAATATGCTGTCCGAAGGACATTTTAAAATTCCAATAATTGGCGATGTTACAGCTACTTTAGTGACGCGCCAACTAGACCGGTCCTACCGGAACTACTATACACTGAAATGTTTAAAGGCGTTTATCTCGAAACCACTTTTCCAAGCTTATTGACACGATATCTCAAGTTCTAATGAACCGATCGACTTGAAATTCGGTACACACCTTCTTGATAGAACTCGTTATGGTCCGTACCATGATCGTTAAAAAAAAAAATTAATAACCGGAAAAAATAATGAAAAAACGCAAAGTTTTTTTCAAACGGTTGCCATTTTGCGAAAAAATTTTTTTTTTCGTAGAGGCATACACGTTAAAGACACTTTTACTAATTAAGAATCCATTTTAGTTTTTTTTTTCGATCATTAGGAGACTCTAAATCGTGTCAAACAGGACGCACGGTTTCTTTTCAACGCCTCACTTCACCACCCTGTAATTTTCTAAATTGGCGACATTTTTGTTTTATTTTTTTATTTTCATTCGTTATCATATAAATAAATATTGGGGAAAAATCCGATACTAAAAATATGTTTCGTTGCTTTTTAAATTCAATTCCCAAAAACCTTCAAATTAGGCTTTGTGGACCAGAATACCCCCTTAATAAAACATGCTTGCATTCCTTGACAATTGGAGAGGCTGGAGTGATATTATTAAGTGGTCTGGACAACAATTAATCAGGGATAACTTTCGATTGTGACACACTTTTGTCCAGATGCTTCCTTTGAGACATATTCAAAAGGTTTTAATAAAGTTGTAAGTTGATTTAGTATTTCTATCTCTGTAGCAGTTAGCATCGGGTGCTGCAGCGCTTGGATCGGCTTTCCTTTCGACACCGAGTAGGTAGTGTTCGGTAACGGTGTGCGTACGCTATTGAGGCATTTTTTAAGTGTGGCGACAATTTTGTTCTTGTTACAATATACGGCATTTGAACGAAGGACCTACTCTAACTTGGATTCGTTCGGACCTATTGTTACTTTGATTTCGCGAGACATCTTCAGCACCGAATATCCCTGAGCCCAGACCTAGCAGGACAACAAAGGCCACCGAAGACGTTCAAGAGATGCAACGAAGCAGTCCTGCGGACTTGTTTGCGTGGTGCGAAACACGGTATCCCTGTTCGAACAGTGCGTGCGTGTAAACGGACGAATGGACGGATTAACTTTTAAGGACATACCTTGTATTACCAAGTATCACTGATTTATTGAGAAATAATTGAAGGTATTATTTTTTGGTTTATACACTAAAATATTTATAGTTTCATTTAAATCCCGTAACAGATCGATAAGAAAAAAATTAGAATTTTGAAGACTGCATAAACTTTGTGACGTGTGGCTTGAATGTATTGGAGTTCTCCGGAGGGCTAATCTTGAAAATTCTTTCCAAATATTTCGTACAATTTTTGTTGGTAAAATAGGCATTAAATACGAAAAATTTGAAATATGAAGTACTAGAAGACTAATTAGCATAATTTAAAAGCGAAATTTCTGGCGAAAACATAGAAATTATCTGAAATTTATTCTAAAAAAAAATTTATCCAACGATTAAAAAATTCGCTTTAAGTGGAATAATATCATGTTTCTTTTTCTGTCAAGGTGCTAGAAGTACAAGATGGATTATTTAATAATTTTCGGTGTAATTACTTTGATGAGTTTATGTAATTAAAACTGAGAAATATTCCAAAATTGCATTTGACAATAATTCAAGCCCACAGCTGACTGCTTAAACTCCGTTAATGGTATGAGCAAGAGGAAACGAAGAGTGCACCATTTTCCATTTTGTTACAGGGTCGAGTAGTCCGTTTCTTAAATGTCAGTCAATAAATCGGGTATAAAAATGAATTGCCAAAGTATGCTTGGCAATATTCTTCATTTAACAGCTTTTGGATAAACTTTGGATTAGTCTTTAAATTTTTGTGGAACACCATCTACTAGGGATATGTCACAGTCACGCGATGATTCGGATAGTTCGGACGACTGGAATTCGTTGAAGAAATTCGCGTTCCAGGTGCTTCAACCAGATTTATTTAATGCAATAGAAAACTGGTCAATTGAGGATATTGCGGAGGCAGTTTATGAGCAGTATTATGGTGCCAAGTACCCCCAAATACAAAAAATCAAATCTGAGGTCAACATCGACTTGTCTGAGGATAGTCAGATGATTACAACCAGAATCGAGGCTCCATCAGATATTTGGGTTTTCGGTTATGGTTCCCTAATTTGGAAAGTAGATTTTCCTTACATAAGCCGTAAAGCGGGCTACATCGAGGGGTACGAGAGGAAGTTCTATCAAAACAGCATCGATCACCGAGGAGTCCCAGAAAAACCAGGACGTGTAGTCACCCTGATGCCCTCCAATGAGCCGAACTCAAAAGTTTGGGGTATTGGATACCGAATATCATGCCACGTGAAAAATTCTGTCGTCCACGACTTGGACTTAAGAGAGAAAAACGGATACAACCGATATCCTGTTATGTTCTACGAGTATCCGCCCCCGGAAGAAGATTGCAAACCAATCGAAATGGTGGCTTATGTTGCTTCAAAAGAGAACTCCTCTTTTGCTGGCGACATCAGCGACTTGGATCTTATTACGGAGCAGATTTTCACAGCCTCGGGACCAAGTGGTACTAACAGGGAATATGTTTATAAGCTTGCTAATGCAATGAGAATGCTATTTCCCGACCAACAAGACGATCACCTTTTCGAGCTTGAAGCGAAACTTCGCTCGAAAGAAACCAAATATCTTGAACTTGTTAACCAAGTCAAGCAAAATATCAAGCAAGTGCTACGAACCGGCATTTTGGTTGGTAGACCTGTGGGGGATATACGATTGGAATTAAAAAACTTGGATCCCAATAACTAATACCATTTTCAAAACCGAACCGAATTGTTGTGATATTGATTGCGATATATACCCATGTAAACAAAATTTCATGTTGAAGTAAACTTTATTAAAGAAACTCTAAAATTTTATTGCATCCTTACTTATGATGTAAAAGGAGGTGATTTATGTTTAGTCATATGTTCCTAATTCAACCAAGCTATAGTTATTGATATAAAGTAAAACATTGCGTCAACATTTGTAAGCTGTTTGCAGGCAGCGATAACGATGTTAAAAGTTGCAGCATAAAATGTCCATGATTTTTATCCTTCAGCCATCCGGCACGAATCAACTTCTTGTTACATTTTATTTTATCTGTTTTAATGTATTAGACTAACCTTTTATATGAAATTTAGATTTTCATTTTATAGTTTGATTACTCCGATCTTCAATGTTTTTAAGGTTCTTTCTCTCTTAGGGTACTTTTAAATGTAATCCTCTTCTATGCTTTTATAGTATAAATTATTCTTGTTTATCTTACAATTTGTTACAATATACAGAGCATATCAATCGATTATTAGAAATATTACTATCACTTTTTGTGAGAGGATTAAACAAGATTAAGTAAAAAAATCAATAAGATTAAGCAGACAATTTTAATCAATTAATGTCATATTCTGCACACAATATATTTAATTTAACACTTACCACATCACCTTATTCATGTTCTAAATGCTTGTAGCGCTAATTCAACTTGTAACTGGACGAGTTCTTTATTTTCTTCAAAAATTTCTTTTGCCAACATTGTTCGCTTATGTTCCAAGAGAGTATTTTCTTTAATATAATGTTCTATTATCTTTTCATAATCTCCATCTTCTGCTCCTTGTGTTGGTGGCTTATTGCCTTTACCTTGCTGCTGTTGGGATTCAGCCAGTGCTAAAAGTTTCTTTAATCTTAATATTTCAGCTCTTTCAGCATTAATCCTACTTTGAAGCTGAGACTTCCACTGCAATAGTTCTTGGTTTTCCAATTGAATTTTGACGAGATTAAAATATTCTGGATGATTTTCTGGTAGCATTAGAAGTCCTGATTCATGCAAACACATTGTATCGGGATTCTTAGCTGCCTCAGATGATGTACTTCTCTCTTGTTCTCCTGGTTTTTCTTCGAGGATTACTGTCGGTATATCTGGAGTCTCCTGCGGGGTACTCTTCGTTTCAGTATTTGTTGCAGATTCGTTTGAAGCAGCGGTGGCTATTTTGAGAGACTCATCATCCGAACAAGATAATTTCGGCTTACCATGTGAGACAGTTGAAGACTCAGCTACCACTTCTCCGTCAACAGTATCATCCATGCTTCTAGCAACTGAATCTTGCTTTTTCTCAAAACTTCGCAATTTTCGTTTTAATTGAGTGATAATTCTTTGGACTTCCCAAAGTTGCTCTTCACGCTTTTTGGATACAAAGCCTGCATTCATCTCAGCATGAATCTGTGCTAGCAGACTTTCCTGCTTTCGCAATTCTGTCTGGATACCACTACTTGTCTCTGGTAGCTTAGGACTCGATGATGTTATAGGTGGCACATATCTGCAAGTACATTGGAAATTACTCTAATATGTTGTTATTTTCAATATACAATATTTGAAAAGTACAAGGAATTTGTGAAAAGGTATGAACGAATCTTCATTGTTTTATTCTTAATTCTTTAAAATTATTTTCTCAATATTTCCTCTTGTAAATTTTTACATGATAATTTCTCTGGGAAAGTTAAAACTAAAAAAAGACTACAGTACCGCAATGAAATTAATTGAATAGAATACCCCTTAATTCTCGGGGCTCTTCTTTTTGTCCTTTGCATTAATGATATGGGCATTGCTATTAAGCATTCTAAACTGGCTTTATTTGCGGATGACACCTTGATCAAGATTGCAGGAAGGGATATAAATGAAATCAGATTTAAACTTTAAGAGGATCTTAATAGCATAAAAATCTGACTAAAAGCGAATAAATTGAAGCTTAATACTCAAAAAACTAAATCGATGTTCGTAAACAGTAATGAGCAATCAATATTACCGGCAAACCGGGAAGTGATCGAAACGCTACCGTAAAAGAAAATTGTATAATAACAACGAATATCCTAATAAGTTGATATTATTATTAATGTTAAAATGATATCTCAATAGTAAATTTTAAAATATAAATAAATAAAAGCAATATTGGCAAACTTACTTGATAAGTTTCACATTTGTACACAAATTGGGGCAATGACACAGAAAAGTAACCAGTAAACGATGGGACATCTGCAGCGTGGGGCTGAGTAGCATAGCCAAGCTCTGAGCATTCATCTTGTTCGATTTTTCGTTTTTGATAATACTATCGAAATGGAGGAGTACCCACGAAAGTAATGTTTTATTACAACCAGGCAATTGTTCAAGCAGGACATGCAAATTTTGCTCCTGTTGAGTAACATTTGGCTGTGAAGCAGCTTCTTCAAAGCGAGCAATTAGGTCGGTGGTTAAAACAGGTTCCGGAAGTTCCCTAAAATTAGTTAGTTACTTGCAAAATATTTAATTTTTAACAAAATTACTTTGACTTACTTTAAGAATTGTTTGAGTAGTCCGCATGCTGTCGGTATGTCTAATTCATTTGTGCCTTGAGATTCTCGGTTGTTGTATTGCCTCTTGAGGTGCTGTATGCGCGATTTAAGTGGCTCAACTTTGTAAATTTGTTCGCTTTGCAGACCATATTCCTGAAGGTAGTCAATACAATCGCGTACTACTAGTGGCAAATCAACTCCATCATGGCATCGACTCCTTTCTGTAGCTAGACTAACTGAAACTCCAAAAACTGGCTGAACATCTCCAAGCTCCAAAACCTCCTCACAAATGCTAGCTTGTTTTGATTTTTTATCTTTCTTGTCCTTATCTTTATCTTTTTCCTTTTTTTCCTTCTTATCCTTATCCTTCTTTTCTTTTTCTTTCTTTTTATCTTTAGTTTCGATAGTCTCCTTATCCTTCTCCTTAATTTCCTTTTCATTTTTATCCTTTTCTCTGGACTTTTCTCGTTTTTCCTTGCTTTTAGATGAAAATTTAAAAGCTTTTGACTTTTTTGTTGCTTTTGATGGACTCCTAGAAAAAAACGTTCCTAATTTTATTAGTTCTTTTATTAATTACAATGAAAATTACTTCGTTTCGATGTCCTCCTCTGGAGAGCTTTCCCCTTCTAATGTCGCATAGCCGCGGTCTTTTTTATCCTTCTTATCCTTCCTGCGGCCGATTAAGAGTTCCTTTTTGCTAACTTTTTCATGGTCACCTTCAGAGACTTAAATAAGAAATTAATTATGGATAGGACATGAAAAAGTATTATCTATTATCTTCAACGTGGAACAATAGATGGTGAAAAGTATAAAAATAAAATTCATTTTCCATATTATAAATGCTTACAATCACTCTCTTCTTTCTTCTTATTAAGTCCCGATTCAGATGCATAAAGTCCCGGGAAGTCCTTCTCCACATCAGGACTATCAAAATCCATACTTAAAACGAAGAAAACGAGAAAACAGTGCACTCAAAACTTTTGGCTTATCCCTAATCTACAGAAAAATATACGATCTGTCATACAAAGAATGACATTTTATTCGTAGAAGTTTCGTAAATTAAACGGAAAAAGCCGAATGTAAGCATGGTTCCGGTCTTATTCTGGTTCATATCAATTGACTGTGCTGATTTCTCTTATCTCAACCCAAGTGGAATGGAACAATTCGAAAAATCAAACAGCGGTTATTTTTTAAAAAACCTGCTTATTTTTCTGATATCGTAAAAGAAATCTTTCTGGTAACAAGGGAAAATATAATAGCATTTAGAAAAAATTAATCAAGCCGCTTTTCTGAACCATAATAGTGCATGAGTACTTCTAAACGGCTTATCAGAAAGCAAAGCCCAAGTTGATTTTATTTTGTTATCAGCTTAATCAAGGGTTTGAGCAAAGGATTTTTTTTCCATCGAGTTTTATATATATAAACCCTTAAGACAAAGCAAAATAATAGTTTCGATATCTTTAATTTCAACGGATCCCAGTTCCTTCACGCAATGTCCATTCTTCTAATGCCAATTAAGAAATGTCTGTCATATGACCGCAAAGTACCAATATCTGTTAAATTTAAAGTAAACTATATTGTTTTGTCTCTGTGAATTGGAAAATTTTAAGGACCACATATTTCAATTCCACAGCTGACTATATAAAATCTGTTGAAATTGTGATCAAGATGCACAATAAGTTACAAATCGTTTTCCAGAAACAATTTGTAGATTTAAAGCCAAAGTGTTAACATACTATTAAATATGTTAATATACGTATGAATTTTATGAGACCGAGATCACTATGATGAAAAAGCTCTGGCATTAATTTTGTTAAGCTTAAAGGAAAATCAACTATCGTGTGTGAGGAAAGCCGTAACATCTAATGAAGCTTGAAAAAATCTATTTGCCATAGAACTGCAAAGAAGATTATGTTGTACAAGCAATTTTTTTAATGAAGAAAGGTGATGACCAGTCTATGACAGAGCATCTAAAAATGTTCCACAATAACGTAGATCGCATGGAAGAAATAGGAGTACTCTTATCGATCATGCCGCTCAATACCCTTCCCAATTGATATGAGAACTTTCTTATTGCGATAGAAACCAGAGGTAGTCTATCAGATTTGTCAACTTTAAAGGTAAAATTACTTGAGGAGGAAATTCGTAGGAATTACATAAGTGGTGAGAAAGAGGATAAAAACTCAGAAAGGGCCTTTTTGTCTAATGACAAAATGAGTATGAAACGGTACAAGATGAGAGAACCGCAATACTCCAAAAATCATTACATAAATATTATTATTAAACTAATTGTATATTTTTATTCTCAATTTATTATCACACTTAGGCGACTAGATCAGCTCTTAGATCACGACAGAACGAGAGATCGTCCGGCACAGAGTTAGAAAGTGCTTGACTCCCTGTAACTCCGTCTAGTTGCTCTGTACCTACTTAATATAATAAAGACTTAGAAGAATCGTGTGGTCTTTCAGTTACTCGAAAATATAATATTTACAAGTAGCACGAGGATTGGCGCAAGAAAGTGGAATTGACTTTGACGAGGTACATGCACCAGTGGCTAGATATGAGAACCTTGTTTATTTTTTATGCGGAACATGAGATGCGGCTTCACCAAATGGACGTAATAACAGCTTATGTTCAAAATGAGTTTGAGGAAATATTTAATTTATATAGAACAGCCACTGCAACTTGATAGAAGTAAAGTATGTAAACTTCTGAAACATCTTTTTGGTCTAAAACAATCAGGCATTCAGCGGTACAAAAAGCTAAATGCATACCTTCAAGATATGGGAATAATCCAAAGTACCGATCCTTATGCTTCAGACACACCAATAGGTATATTATAATTTTAGTCTACGTCGACGACTTCTTTTGAATGAAGCCAAAAGGAATTTATCTCATAATTTCGATATGAAGGAGGAAAGAAGTTCTTGGCATAACAGTTCAGAGAGATGGAAAAATTTAAGATGTTGAGATAGATCAGAAACAACATATTGAAAAATTGCTAGAGAAGTTCAAAATGCAAGATACTAACAAACACAGATACTACACTGACATTTAGAAGAAGAAAAACATGAAATTGAGAATAAACCATAATGTAAACTCATCGGCGCATTAACTTATCTTTCGAATACAAAACGACCAGGCATAACATTTTCCGTTAACTTCTTAGCAAGATTCTGTATCGAACCACGACTTCTACACTGGAATGCAGTAACAAGGATACACAAGTACTTAAAACGAACCTAAAGTTACAATATCAAATACCAAAAGTTAAAGAAAAATTCAATATTATTATGTTGATGCAGATTGGACCGGTTATGTGCAAAATCGCAAATTAAGTTCCGGATACGTAATGATGCTAGTAGATGGTCCCATAAGTTGGAGAGCACAGAAGCAGCAGTCAATAGCACTGTCTACAATGGAAGCAGAATATATAGCATTGTCGGAGATCACCAAGGACGTTGTATATCAATGAAAGCTATTAGCAAAATTGGGATTCCAGCATTATTGCGATAAAGCATCTGTTGTTTACTGTGATAATAAAAGTGCAGTCAAATTCTCGAAGGGAAACAGCATTCAGATATCTTCACCAAGGCCCTACTGAAAGTAAAACACGAGAACTGCATAAAGATACTGAATAATTAATCTAAATATTTACTTTATACAATTATTATACAATATGTAAAATGCATTGATAGGGGGAGTGTTAATATGCATATGAATTTTATGAGTTCGTGTAAATACATTGTAAATTTTATATTGAATTAATCTATATACAAATTTAACTCACATTACACACATTTCAATTTAATTGTAACAGTTAACTTTTCGCTTTGTTAAATCAGTTTGAATTTGATCGTTGAACTAACCACATCCATTATATTACTCGTGCTAAATAAATTTATAACAATATAGAACATATTATTCGATTTTAACATTGAAAATCATATTGACAAATTCAATTTGAAAGTTTAAGACTTAATAAATTTATTTATAAATAATAATAATAATAATTTGCAAATCTGATGTGTTACAGTACACTAATATAGCACTTTTCTTAAGATAAGGAGATAAACAATTTTTTTTCCACGTAATTTATTACACTGATCACTTTATCTACACGGGTTTACAAACTCAGTGGCTTAGGGCTGTTTCTTTATTGTACTTTTTATAGAGATGGCAATGATTTATAAAAAGGCTAATGAGTCGATTAATTTTATTTTATTAATCGAAAAGTCGCCCTTTAATTATTAAGAGTGATGTGTTTTATGTAAATTTTTTTCCTTGTTGAGCATTATTCGTCAAATTAAAAAATTAATTAATGTTATCTTTCGACTCTCCACCAGTTTGGGAAGTTAACAGTTAGTTTAAAACACTTGCAAATTGCAGACAATTTCAAGAATAAAGTAATATACTGTACATATCGGTGACACAAAATCAAATGTTTAATTAACTAGATATTATTTAAAAACTAATTTACAAAATTTATTATATGTAATTGTGTAATTTATCCAACCATTTATAGAGATGAGTTTTTAATTTTGATCTCCTTACTTTTAGAACACTTACATATTATAAGATTTATGGAATAACCTGAAAAAAACAAAACTTTTAGTAAACTAAATTTTTAAGAATTCAGTTTTTGCGATTCTTTCCGGATATCGATTTAACATTGAATCACTGCGAATTTTAATATTTGATGTTTAATAATAACTAGAAATAAAACAATGTGTGAAAAACAGTACGTGATTTTTAAATGTCGGTTTTCCAGCTTTAGGAAGGTGTAGAAGATAAAAGCACGAACATGACCCATAAATGCAAAAGGGCAACGTAGATGAACACCATGATTCTAACGAGCGGGTAGCGGCGCAGGAAAACTCCCATTCGAATTCCTGCTGAGTCTAAGCTGGAATAGGCGCGTTTCATGCGCCTGGCTACATTCGTATCGAAGGGGGTTTCCCTCATCAAGCTCGGCACTTGAGCCTTTGCTGTAATTATATAAGGAAATTATAAAATAATTCTCTGAAGCTCTTTTTCCACTACCGTCATCCGTGTCGTTCACATAAATTACTTCACTGTGGCGCTGTCTGTTTTGATCCATCAAGTAGTGTAATTGCTCCTGCAAAACGAAGGCTGCATTTAAGACATTTATAAATAATATCAGAGTGATACCTGGGTTTTCTCCAACTGAAGTTTCAACGCATTCTGCTCTGCAGTCAGTGTTTCAATTGCCGTTTGCTTTTTAACCAATGCTTGAGTCAGAGATTCAATTCTTCCTTCCATTTGGTTGGGATCAGAAAATTTCGAAATTTCTCCTGCTTGCCTACGAAGTTTTTTTAACTCCTTCTCCTTCTCAGAAAGTTGAGTTGAAAAGGAATCCCTTTCGCGAGTAATCTCTTCCCTTAATGCTGCTATTTCTTGGCTAAGGAACTTTGCATCCGTTTCCAATTTTGTGGAATGTTCGAGCTCGGATGTGCGGGCATTTTGAAAAGAGTCCTTCATCTTCGCAGCATTAGCTTGAGTTTCACAGAGTCGTTCTTCGAGTTTTTGAACTACCAACTTTGTATCTTCCAACTGTTGCACCATGCTGCCCAATTCGTCATTCAAATTCGAATTCTCCTGGCGCAAACTTTCGAGCTCCAACATGAGGACCCTTTCATTGCTCTTTTCAGATAAATCTGTACCTAAATTACCCTTGGTTTTTAACTCCGTGATGACCTTATCTTTCATTTTGAGTGTTGACTTCGCCTTGTGCCGATACTCCTGCAGCTCAGCGGTGACCTGCTCAGTTTCCTTCATTTGCCAATTTAGCTTTTCTGTGAGCTCAACAATATTTTGCCGAAATTGTGCTATGCTCGTATCCGTTTCACCTATCGTTTTTAGGTAACTGCTACAGTTTTCCTTAAGTTTAGCAAGTTCAGAATTGGCTTCATCCCTCTCGGTTGCAAGCTTTTTAACAAGTCCTTCTAATTCGTTGATCTCTCGCCTTGCTTGGTCTAAATCGCCTTGCAGGGCAGTTTCTCCTTCTTTGAGCTCATCCCTCTGGCTTTTGATGTCTGCCAGCGCAATCCTCAAGGCGGATAATTCCTTTTCTGGGCTCAAATCGGGTTTCCTCCCCGAAAGGCTTAATTTTTGGCTTGTTGGTGCTTCTGTGCCATCCTCATCAGTGAGTTCAGAACTCCTCCTGGAGGACAAGTTTGATTCACTCAACTTGGCCTCCGAATTATTTGATGATAAATTATTCTTAAAGAGTTTCTTGGGCGTCAGGGATTTTGTCAGCGACAATGAGCTGGACGATAAATTTTTCATTAGTCCACCGATGACCACTTCTGGTTCGGCTTTCTCTTTGCTGTTTTCCTCGTTTTCTGCATTTCTAACTTCTGAACGAGCCGGTTGCTGTAGCACGTTAGCTGCATTTTGGTCTATTTTGTTTAAAATATCCTCCGCCTTTCCAGCTAAACCGCTTATCCAGGACATTTCACAAAACGATTAAATTCGACAGAAATCAGAAAAATAAAAATAAACAGCTGGCAGCATTGACATACGTGGGCTATTTAACGTTTGACATGTAGGAACGGACCATTCAAAAATTGGCCAAAGTACATTCAAGTTAAAAAACGAGCGCAGCCACTTTGAAAAGTACCTTGAAAAATTGTACAATTCTTAGTAGCTCTAAAATCGGTTTTTTTTTTTTCAAAATCGATTTAGCAGTCTAGTTGTCTGGTGCCAATCATTGTTCATTTATTTTGAAAGTGCAAATTCCGCACTAATTTATTCAATCTAAATTACAAAGGTCGGAAACGGTAACAAATCTCAAAGAAAATGGAAAAGAGTCGCACAAACCAACCTAGTTTCTTAAGAAATGATAATGCTAGACCGTCAATGGCTTTCAATTTTCACAGCAATATGAGTGCCTCAGGAATCGAAACTGATGAGTCTGAATATATGAAGAGGCCTGGATTTATCTCTCCTGAGCCCATAAGCGAGCCTGACACTAGAAGCGAGCCTGAATATATAGAAAACCCCGGATTAATCACGCCTGAGCCTATAAGCGAGCCTGAGACTGTAAGTGAGCCTGAATATATAGAAAACCCCGGATTAATCACGCCTGAGCCTATAAGCGAGCCTGAGACTGTAAGTGAGCCTGAGTCATTGTTGGAGCCTGAGCCAATGTATGAGCATGAGCATGAGCCTGAGTCAGGGTGCATAATGAAGAAAGTTTTTTCCTGTTCGAATGTTCCAGTCACTAGGAGCTATGAAACGAAGCCAATTCGTAAACGTGCCGCAATCAAGGATAGTGAAACAGTATCACAGGAGTGCGCCAGCCAAACTAGCTTCGTGAGAGAACTCCCAAGAATACCAGAGTACTTCCACAGGTGCCGGTGCAATAAAACTGCGACGAAAATGGGGTTCGGTGAGCAAGCATAATGTTTTCATTAAGTTAGAATTTTTGTCCGGCGTTGCCTCAGTATTTGTAAAACTTTAAATGGAAATTTTCTATGACCCTATATTTCTCCAATCAGAGAATGTAGGATAAGAACAAATTTAGTGGAAACAAAACCTTCTATGCATATATGAGCCATATCTGAACTGGCCTCTTGCATGTGTGCGTAAGTTGTCTGAGGACGAGAATTTTAAATGCAGTCCTATATCTTCGAAAACAAAAAGCTTAAGGAAGCGCGATATCACTCCCGAACTTAGTAAAATTTTATTAAAGTTATTCTTTTAATAATAATTAAAATATTGGAGGTAGGCTAAAACTTTATTAAAGTTATTCTTTCATTAATATTAAAATGTTGGAGGTAGGCGACTCCTCGAGCGCTCAGACCACGGTCCATTGCACTCGTCCTCTAACCTAACCGAATTGTTTAGATATCTTGATGAATCTGAGGACATTAGATAGAGATTGAGAACTGAAGTTCTCCATTCTAATTATATCAGCGCCAAACGCCGTCATGTGTGCACGGGATAAGGCCGGGCAGTTACAGAGGAAGTGCTCCGTAATACCCTCGTCCTCCCCGCATGCAGGACACGTTGAGTCGCTAATGATCCCTAAGGTGTTCAAATGCTTGCCACATGTGTTATGTCCCGTGACCGTTCCTACTAACGTTGTGCAATCCTTTCTATCTAACCTAAGTAAGAGTTTTGCAGTGTTACTGTCTAGATGACTACTGAACCATTTGGTGGATTTGCAGATTGATATACTGGACAATCCCGATTGAATAAAAGTTCCTTAATAAACTTCCCAAAATTCTTACTCATTCAATTTGGTTACCTTTGATTTCAGTAAGCTCAACCTTTCCTTGAAGGAAACTTTGACTAGAAAAGTTTATAAAAATGCTGTATCATGTAAAAGTCGTTTTCGTGAGCGTAGTAAAAACGAGGGTTACTATAGAAAGAGAAATATTTACATATCAATAAACGAGAGGGAAGCTCTCGTTGACTTCGCACGGTTAAGGGTTCACTTTTTACAGGCGTTAAAAAAACTTTTTGAAGATTCGAATATAAGAAAATTTGTTTTATTTCTGCCTCCACTGTTGACTGATACAAAAATTGTCTGCACTAACACTCTAGATTAAAGTAAATTAACCTGGTGATTTGGACGCTAACGACGTAAAATTTTTAACAAATTAACACCACAGATGTTGCAAGGCTCTTATAGAAATCTGCTTGAAGGTTTATTGGAGTTTCTTACCGTGAAGCGTGAGGGAATTTGATTTTTCTAGGAATACTCTTAGTTGCATGCTTCGCTCAACTCAAGAATGAAATGTTCAAAGGAAAAATAAAAGCACAAATATAACTAAGAACACTATAATGCATTTTTCTAATTAGTTAAAAAAAATTAGTTGGTTAAATTTATTGCAATAATTCGGAAATCACAACAAAATCTCCGCTTGTCATGAAAGTTTCAATTTTCGAACTATCCCTTTCCCTTTTATTTGGAAAAAAATCCCTCCATCGAGCGCTGAAGAGAAGAAATTATTTAACTCACGTACACGGATTTTACACAAAATGTCCTATCCTGTACGCTTTGATCTAAAGTATGTATATCTAATTCTTTTTTCAGATCCCGATGACTCTATTTGGGTGGAACGCATTTTGATACTCCATGAGGCAATTAAGTACGTTGAAGAAAATGCATCCTCAGAACTTCTTCCTGAAAAATATCACCAGAGGAAAGCGTTCGAGAAACATATACTTCATTCCTTGGGGGCAGAGTGGAACATATCGACTTGGAAAAAAGAATCTATAAAGGCTTATATTGATGATATGGAGGAATTAAATCCCCAAAATCCAATACTCATACATTCGTATTTATGTAACTTATATAAGCATATTTTCATTGACAAGAATTATAAGAAAAAAATGCGCGAGCTTGTCCACCACATGGAGTTAGCAGAATACAAGGATGCGCTCTATGAATCAGAGATTTGTTACCAATCCGTTTTCGACATCGATGAGAAAACTATTAGACGAGTGAAAACTAAACTAAAAAATCAGAATGTGATTTTTGGAATTTTCGTAGCAGTAATTTTAGTTATACTTTTTATGTTTATGAATGTTTTTTTTTAGGAATACAATATATATTTTGTTAGAAATATTCATAACCCATAAATAAAACAATGTTGTAAATTTCGAGTATTTTTGTATACTTATATGTATTAATATATGGAATCAACGCTAAAAAACTAAAATTATAAATGTTTGGAACATTACTCGGCGAGATTGCAGTGGTGCACCGAAGTGCATTTTTCGCCGGCAATCTCTTACCGCTAGAGTTAGCTACCGGCCACCCGATACCTTGGAACTCTGATTCGATTTTCTCAAAAAGTATAAAACGTACAACTATCAAAGTTATACCTACAGAAAGTGCGTTTCATGTTCATTAAAATGACTATAAATTTATTCTAAAGAACCTTCATCTCACATTGTAACCAAGAAACAAACGCAATGATAACCATTTTCTCTGTTTTGACTAGACATCTCGACTATTGTTCTTTTTTTCTACAATAAGGGTAGTCGGATATTTCGCATAATTTCTTTAGGTTTTGTCCATCGTTTGCTCGGATGCGTGTATTTTCACTACTTTTTTTAAATCAATGTTGGATGACACCTCAAGAAGCAGCTCAAGCTGTAGCACTACTTCAAGCAGGTATTGCGCAACGTGAGGTCGCTCGAAGACTTCAAATCAGCAGATCTTCGGTGCAATGAGTTTACAGCCGGTACCTAGAGACTGCAGCATTCGATCGCCATCTAGGTACGGGCAGACCTAGGGCTACATCAGCAGCAGATGATCGTTATATCCAACTTACTGTTCTGCGAAATCGCGGCCTTAACGCAGTTCAAGTCCAACAAAGTCTGAGTGACGAACCCCAAGTGGTTATAAGTTCAGATACCGTCAGAAGGATATTTGCTGAACGTAACCTGACTCCAAAAACAGCTGCAACAGGCCTAGCATTAACGGTAGCCCACCTTCGAGCACGGCTTCAATTTGTTGGAGAGCATAAAGATTGGACGTTGGAGCAGTGAGGTAATGTACTCTTCATAGATGAGACCAGGGTAAGTCTACATGGAAGTGATCGATGTCAGAGAGTATATCGTCGCCCTGGAGAACGTTATTCTAAAGGTTGCATCGAGGAAACTGTTTCTTATGAACGAGGTTCTGTAATTGTCTGGGCGCCATCTTGTTAACCGCACATACAGCGTTAGTTTTCATCGAACCGACGTTCCGTACACGTGGATTGACTTCTCATGGCTACATTACTGAAATCCTCGAAAACCATATGGTACCTTGCGCAGGATATATCGGGGAGGATATGCAGATGATGCATGATAATGCATGGCCTCATGTTGCTGATGTGGTGATCCAGTACAGTATCTACACGACATCGGCATTTGTACAATGGAGTGGCCAGCTCGAAGCCCGGACTTGAATCCGATAGAACACTTATGGGATGAGATGAAACTTCGGTTTCGAGCCCGGGAACCTACTCCAACAAGGCTTCCAGAGCTGCGAATTGCAATCGAAGAGGAGTGGAATGGAACTCCTCAAGATTTCATCGTCAGGCTCGTGAGCTCGATGAATACGAGGATGCTAGCAGTTATCCAAGCAAAGGGAGGGAATATCAAATACTGACCAACAACTTTTTTTAAAATTTTTTCTTTGTTTCTGGCTTTAATTTATTTTTTTCATTTTTGTCTGCTAACGATTAACACGACTGGAAAACGACTCTTCTTTGTAAAATCCTTACTAAACCCTTAATAAATTGCGTAATCCCAATGAGTTTCCATTTATTTTAATCATCATGAAACGCACTTTCTGTAGGTATAACTTTGATGGTTGTAAGTTTTATACTTTTTGAGAAAATCGAATCAGAGTTCCAAGGTATCGGGTGGCCCGGTTTATTTGCTGTCCAGTGTATAATCCCACGATAAAACTTTAAAGATGACCTACCGGGGTCCTTATGTTCTGGATAACAAATCTCGCAATTATTCGCCGTTGACTCAAAATTTCAATTTATCTAACCCTTTTGTCTTGATGAACAGTCTTTTCACTTTCAGCATCATTTTCCGATATTTACGCACACTTTTACTCGACTCGCGAGTAATTCGACATTAAACAGTTCGGGCTTGTTATCCGACTTCTGACACCAAAAGTCCTGTGGGATTAAAACTCACAGGATATAGTTTTGCTAATTTTATTTTTAGTTCCGTATTCAAGTACAGATATAATGATAAGAATTAGTATAATAGGTTACCGTAAGTTCAAACATTTATTATACTTGCTCTTTTAGATTTCGGGATTTCAAAAGGGACTTAAGGGGGTATTCTGGTCTAGAGAGCCAAATTTGACGGTTTTTTGGAATTGAGTTTAAAAAAAAAACAGATAATATTTTTAGAATCGGTTTTTTGGCCAATATTTAAATATAACATAACGAATAAAAATAAAAAAATTTTAAACAAAAATGTCGTCAATTTAGAAAATTACAGGGTGGTGAAGTGAGGCCTTGAAACGAAACCATGCGTCCTGGTTGACATGTAGGAACGGACCATTTAAGTTAAAAAACGAGCGCAACCACTTTGAAAAGTACCTTGAGAAATTGCACAATTCTTAGTAGCTTCAAAATCGTTTTCTTTTTCAAAATCGATTAAGCAGTCCAGTTGTTTGGTGCAATCATTGTTCGTTTATTTTGGAAGTGCATAGCTCACATTAGCTTATTCAATCCAAATTAAAGAGGTCCAAAGTATAATAGAACTCAAATAAAATGGAAAAAAGTCGTACAAATCAACCCCGTTTCATAAGAGATAATGGTATTAGACCGTCAATGGCTTACAATTTCCAAAGTGATAGAACTGCCACAGGAACGGAATTTGATGAGCCTGAATATATAAAGAACCCCGAAATAACGTTCTCTGAAGATGAAGTATTAACGGAAACTGAAGTACTGGTGGACCCTGTAGCAAGCTATACTGATACGATACAGGATTTTCACAAAAATATGGAGTTCGAGAAATTAATGGAGTACAAGCATGAGCAGGAGCGTCAGCGTCAGCTTCAGCGTCAGCGTCAGCGTCAGCGTCAACGTAAGCCATTACAGCAGGAGCGCTCCAGTCAAACAGACTTCTCGAAACAATTTCCGCGATTACCAGAGGACTTTTACGGGAGCCGGTACAATATCAGTACGATGGAAATGGGGTTCGGTGAGCAAAAATAATTATTTCATTAAGTTAGAATTTTGCGTTGTCTCAGTATTTGTAAAACTTCATATGGAAGATTTCAAATTTTATATGAGCCTATATTTCTCTAATCAGAGAGTGCAGGATAAGAATAAATTTAGTGGAAACAAAACCTATGCATATATGAGCCATATCTGAACTGGCCTCTTGCATGTGTGCGTAAGTTGTCTGAGGACGAGAATTTTAAATGCAGTCCTATATTTTCGAAAATAAAAAGTCTAAGGTAGCGCGATATCGCTCCCGAACTTGGTAAAATTTGACTAAAGTTAGTGAAGATATTTCTGGGTTAGTTAAGCAGTGCAGGCGACAAAAATCACATTCTCTATAGGGGACAACAAAAGAAATTGAACAGAATCTATCATTACAAAATTGAACTTACAGCCCTATAATGAATCTGGAATGAAAATAGAGAGGAGCTTATAAAAGTTCCTTAATAAACTTCCCAAAATCCTTACTCATTCAATTTGGTTACCTTTGATTTCAGTAAGCTCAACTTTTCCTTGAAGGAAACTTTGACTAGAAAAGTTTATAAAAATGCTGTATCATGTAAAAGTCGTTTTCGTGAGCGTAGTAAAAACGAGGGTTACTATAGAAAGAGAAATATTTACATATCAATAAACGAGAGGGAAAGAGCAAAGTAGCATCAGCTCTCGTTGACTTCGCACGGTTAAGGGTTCACTTTTTACAGGTGTTAAAAAAACTTTTTGAAGATTCGAATGTAAGAAAATTTGTTTTATTTCTGCCTCCACTGTTGACTGATACAAAAATTGTCTGCACTAACACTCTAGATTAAAGTAAATTAATCTGGTGATTTGGACGCTAACGACGTAGAATTTTTAACAAATTAAAACCACAGATGTTGCAAGGCTCTTATAGAAATCTGCTTGAAGGTTTATTGGAGTTTCTTACCGTGAAACGTGAGGGAATTTGATTTTTCTAGGAATGCTCTGAGTTGTGTGCTTCGCTCAATTCAAGTATGAAATGTTCAAAGGAAAAATAAAAGCACAAATATAACTAAGAACACTATAATGCATTTTTCTAATTAGTCAAAAAAAAAATAGTTAAATTTGGTGAAAATCGGAAGAATCGAATCGGAAATCTCGCTGGTCATGAAAGATTCAATTTTCGAGCTATCCCTTTCCCTTTTATTTTGACAAAAATTCCCTCCTTCGACTCACCTACACGGATTTTTCACGAAATGTGCTATCGTGTACGCTTGGATCTAAAGTATGTATATCTAATTCTTTTTTCAGATCCCGATGATCCTATTTGGGTGGAACGTGTTTTGAGGCTCTATGAGACCATGAAATACATTGAAGAAAGCTTACCCATAAGTCTTCTTCCTGAGGAATGTCACCGAGCGGAAGCATTTGAAAGAGACATATTGGAAGTCCTCGGCCCGGAATGGAACCTTCCCGACAGAAAGAAAGATTCTGTGAAGGCCTATATTAATGAGATGAGGGAATTTGATCCTATGAATCCGGTTATAATACATGCGCATTCGTGTAATTTGTATAGACATATATTCACCAGCAGTGAATTTATTAAGCATATGCGCGAGCTTGTGCGACAAATGAATCGTCGAGAATATAAGGAAGCTTTTTATGAATCAGATATTTGTTTCCGAAAGATTTTCGAATTCGATAAGCAAATTAAAAGAAGAGTGAAGGAATTGCGTCCAAACTACTATCACTATATAGTATTGGGGATGTGGGCACTAGTACTTCTATGCGTTATTATGTTTTATATATTATGTAAATATAATACTATATTTAGCTAGCATTATTATTATATTGTTTTATGTAAAATACTAGTTGGGTTACCTAGTCTCGTCCGGTGCACAAAAATGTTGGTCGCCGTATTTGGTCGGCCATTTTGAGCTTCCAAATTTTGATAGTAGATTCGAAATTACTGACAAAAAAAAAACAATGGTAAAAATGTTCACTTAAATTTGTTGAAATACAAAAATTGTTTCACGCCATATTGGATGCGCCATCTTTAATTTCCAAATTTCTAGCGTAAATTCGTAATAAGGACATCCAAAAACTCCACAATACCAATTTTCATGGCAATCCCTTAATATTTACAATTTTTGCTGCCATTTGGAAACCCGTGAATAAAAACTAGCCAGCATACCATATGTAGTGCCTTTACCCAAGAAATGAAAATGATCGGATGCAGCGTTTAGACATGATTGAGCACAAACAAACAAACCTCGGATGTTACATTATTATGTTATTTACATATGTATATCACGATATACAAAGATTCTATTGGAATAAAAATTAAATTAATAGATTCACTTACGTTTATGGCTGAATTATGTACGTTTGAAAGTGAAATGATTTTTCTTTCAAAGTTCAGTTTTAAGATTCGTAGATTTGTTTCGCCTTCCAATGAAAGATTCAAGATTTTTCATAGTGCACGATTGTGAATTGGTACCCTCAAAGTTCAAAGTAGAACTTATTTTTCAGCAATTATAAATAATTTTATTTCTCTTCGGAATTTCTATAATGAATTTTAACACTACAACTGCAAGCAATTAAACGTGTAATTTCACTCATTTTCTGCGCCTTTAATGTAATGTACCTTCAAATTCGCATTAATAATCATTAATTTAAAACGATTTCTGGATATGTCGTAATTGTTAATAAATGTTTGCATAAATCTTAACCAATAACTTTAATTCACTCAAGGACGAAAATGAGTATGCGTCAATTTGACGCGTGCTGGTGGTTCTAGTGTTATAAAACTCGATTATTTTCTTTCAAGAAATCATGCTGAGGTTTTGCTCAGTTCATAAATGAAATTTTCTTGTACTCTTCGCCTTTTCTGAAAATGTCCTCTTAATACTATTTAGTGGTAAAGCAGGAAGTTACATCCTACATGTACACATGCATATATTTTTTTCAACTTGTATATTGCACATACATACATATATCATTTATAATCTGTTAATTCTGTTTCTTTAAGTACACATTTTAACTTCTAAATGGAAAAACATCACAAATTTTCTGGTTGTTCTGAACATTTACTTTATACATTTAGATTGTTCCAAATATGAATGTCGGTTCCCATAGATGTTTTGCTAATCGTTCACTCAATAAAGTTATAATAAATAAAAATATTTCGCGTAGAGATGTCAAAGTGTAATTATAGTATTCAATGTTCTTTACAAAATGTTAAGTCAAATGAATCGGATACGGAGAAATCTCTGGAAATCAAAAATCGTTCAGTAATCAAAAAATCTAGTTTAGTCTAGAGGTATACAAAGAGTCTTAAAAATATCTGAAGTAGAAAATTTATATTTCAAGTTAAATTTCTTAATCACTTTAACTGATGTTTGTCCTTATTAATTTAAAACAATAGGTATATCAAAATATTAGAACGACCTATGATATGAGTCGGTTCCAAACTTTTAATATGGATTTTATAAAATATTATCAAATTTATTATACCAATTTGATTGTAATTGCAAAACCGATGCTTACGATAAAATTTACTATCTTGCTTGCGATGAATATCGTAAACGCTGCTATTAAAAAAATTGTTAACTGCTTTTGCTTTGAAAAAATTGAAGACTGGTTAACTTTAAATTTAAGTAGTCAGCGCTAACGATATATGTATTTGAATTTAGGAATCGATTTATGGAGTACTATTTTTATAGGACTAAGTGGTTTTAGAAGGAGTACAATTTTGTGTTTTCGATTGCTGTTTTATTTAGCTGTCGATTTGTTTAATACTATTCAAATTTAACTTAATGTCACGGAATATGAAAAGAAAAATGGTTTTAAGACTTAATTAAACTATGAATTTGAATTGTGTACGTACATATTAAATAGAAAAATAATTACCTCTTTCAGCGGCTCCTTATGTCGCTTTCTTTTTTATAGACGCCAACGGAGGGTTCTTATTAAAGAAGAAAAGATTTATTTAGGTGAGATAATGTTAGTCCTTTGTATTAAACACTGAAAACATGTTGGCGCTGCAAGAGAAAGTTATTCCCACGAGCTCTGGTAATTTCTTTGCAACGCATGTGGTGTGCCTCTGGAGATTCCTTGCATCAATCTTTTCTATCAAAACAGTTTTCCACCAAGGCCATCAATCTATGAAATTTATTCAATATAGAATCGGAGGCAGAAGAGGCAATCCTTCCTTCCAGATATGGGATCCAGTGGCTGTGGTTAGAAAAACCACACCATTAACGAGGAAATTCGCTTTGGTGCTGTAATTAGATGATGGCGATCAGTATTGTCCAAGGTGTCCAAAGAAAGATCCGCCACTGGGTTGTCAGTGGGTAACTAGGTCGTGCTAACTACGCGTACCCAGGGCATGCAGGTAGTCATTTAATAGTCATGCAGTGAATACTTTTAAAAATTCCTTGATGTGGAGATGCACTTGCATGCATTCCAAATGCCAGATGTTTCTTGCTTCACTGCAATAAGTTCATCTCTTCAAGTTGATCTGGCGAAAAATGGAGCTGTAGAAGCATGTCTCTTGCCAGAAAAAAAATCAAGTTATCATCTCCTTATTTAGATAGTAATACCCATAGTTGTATTGTCCATCATATAGTTCGGCGGAGAGAGGTTTTCAGCGGTACTTAAGTTTAAATATATATATTTTTTTTATAATTTATAAATAAGTACATTAATTTCACGGTAAGCATCGCTCTCACCGTCTTATAAGACCATATTGGCGAAGTGGTTGTTCTATAAAAGGAACCGCAGCGTCAACTTCATCTCACGTTGACGACTTAATATGAATAAGCCTTGATTGATGTCCAACCCCTGCCAGTTTTGTTCCACTTGGAAAAAGAAGTCATGTGAATCAGAGCTAAATTGCAGCTTTATTTTTAAGTCGAGCAAAGATCACAGTTAAATTTCTTAATTTTTCATAAGATTTTGTGCAAATTTTTAGTATTATGTAATATCTCATTGAAAATGTGTTAACAACATCTTAAATATGGCTTGTTTTAAGAGATATTAAATATTTATTAGAGAGATCGGTAATTTGTTGAAGTATACCGGGCTCACGGCCATTAAGCCTCTCTTCCGTGGAGAAAACATTTACGGAAAAATTACTAAGCAGAAAGACAACGGTCAAGTTGCATGCCTAACTAAATTCTGCATTTAGTTAATTAATATCTACAACTGATGATGTACATAGTCGTTCAACGGAAGAAACCCCTTTTCACATTTCCAATGAATTATTTTTATTATTCCTTAATCATATAGGCTACGACCGTCTGTTTGTTGAATAAATCACTTAGAATTAGAGCAGCATTCAGTACCAAACGACTCCGCTCGTTGGATAACATTGCCGCTCTTACATACATTAGTTTTGCTAAGATTTATGAGGATTAATGCCTCAGATACATACTTTTCTTGATTTATAGTTTCTATCCCACAGAACGCATTCAAAAGTTAATATCACCAATTTAACTAGGAAATTTTAAAGCATTTTCTTATTTCACATATTTGTTAAGAACCAGCTAGTACCTTTTATCAGAGTTATTCTAAAGGTTCTTAAAAAAATGTTTCCATTTAGTTAGTGCTTCAATATAGTTTAGGTCATTTAAATTTTCAAAGGTTCATTCAAGAACTTCGCCGGTTTATGTCGGAAAATTTTGTTAAAAATACTCATGTATGTACATATAATGAACAATTGTATAAAATTCCATATTTGTGGTTCGATAACGTAACATTTGTCAATAATTTATAACATAGTTTTAGGAGGTTAAAAAATGGCATTTTTTTATTTGTGAAGTGAAAAACAGCGAATGATCGGAATTTTTTTAATAGAAGGAATTGCGTTTTCTTTCATTGACGTTTTTCTTACATGATTTTACAATCAATTCAATATTTACTGAAAAACGAAAAAATTTCAATAATTTGTTGTTCTTTTCTTAATTTATTAGGTATACAAAATAATACATATGTACAAGTTATCAACAAATTTTAAGTTTTATATTTCCGGCTGTAAAAAATTAAACCTTATTTATTTAATTTTGCTCACTTAGCTCTAGAGTTTTATGTATATATGTATGTACATCATTCTGAAAAAATATTATAAAGTTTAGTCTAGAAGTTATTTTGTTCTAAATAACGTGAAAATGAAACTGTCATTTTCTTTGAAATCACTATAAGACCGTTTTGTTTATAGATTAATGATATTTGTAAAACCTTTGTTAAAGAAATTCAAATATATATATACAAACATAGTCTAAAATACCGTTTTTTTCATTTAGGAGATCGTAAAAACAGAATATTAATAAGTAATATAAAAAAATTGAAAAATTACGAACTTGTTTTCTTTTTTTACATTATATATATGCTGTGTATCATATATGGAGATTTTTATTTGTTTATTATTTTGATAATTAAATTTCAGACTTAAATGTTAAATTATATTTAATTTTCTTTGTTTCAACAGAATATTTGTTCAATTTTTGCGCTTGATTGTATCGCTAAAGTCATACAATTATTCATATGTTAATTGAAAGGGTAACTTACCTCTTTGAGCTGTAATGGGGAAATTTCTCGCTAAAGTTGAGTCACGAAATCCGTGCTGACTGACTGATATTGATTGAAAAGTATCACTTTTCAACCTGAATGGATTATATTTCTGCTTCATATTCGTAAGAGTTTAGATAAAAATCAGCATTTATGCTTTGTTGTTATTATTCATCTCTAAACCAAACGACCACAATTTATACCACTCAATCGCGATAAAATGCAAATGATGGACGAAATATCCTGTAGTAAAGTGATGCGTCCCATTTATTAAAATTCGTAGCTACCTTCCGTCACACTTTCAATTAATAAAAAACGTTATGAATCATGTTGTGTTATCGTCATATTGCACAATGTAATTTCACATAAAGAGTTAAATGTTACTGTGATACGCATGACAAAGGTTGAAGGCACCACCTATGATGTGTATCTACTTGGGTGGAAAAATTCGGCGATAAACTCTCGCCTTAACAATTTTTATTGTTAAACAAATTGGACAATTGTGAAGAAGAGTTTTCACCCGGACTTAGAGGAGTTTATTTTGCAAATTCCGGAAGATGTTGGAGCTTTTGTGATTCACTTTGAGTGAGTTCCATTGAATTTCAAGAAATTATCCAAGTTGTGACAAGTTAATGGGCCAATTATTTTGATGGTTTCCGCGTCTATTGTGCAATAGTCATATCATTTGAGTTACATAACGATGAAAAGGCGCACTCATGTTTGTTAAAAAAGACTTGCATTTTCCATCGTCATTTCGAGTAAATTCGCAATTTACTAAAGAAATCTCTTTACATAGAGTACAATCAAAATTTGCCTACGTAATTATAGTTGTAGCCAATTATCTTAGTCCTTGCTTTAGCAATTGATGAATAAACTTATTTACAACTCAACTCGGCGAAATAGTATTATACAAGAACGGAAATTACCACGGTCATCGTTCATCAATCGCTTACCGTCTTCCCAGATAAACCGTCTCATATTCCTTTATTTGTTGAAATCCATTCAAGCATAATTGACTGCAATTATAAATATAATAGATTACAAAAGTATGGAATTTTTAATAACTTATATTACGAGGGCAGTTCAAAAAGTAACGTTCCGTATTTAACTTAAAAAATGTTGGAGTATCTATTCATTCTACTGTATGTGGCAACTTATTCTGCAATGCATTACAATATTTTTTTAGTAACACATACTTACATATGAAGTCATTTATACTCGTATTAACTTTTAAATTGGAATGCTAGCAGTTGTACTTAATAACTTAATAAAGACACATCAAAAAACACAATTAGTTATATTAAAAAAAATCTTTTTTTTTTGGATTCCTCAACTCAAAGACTATTTTTCTACATAATCACTATATTTTTTCTACGCATTATTGAAGCCATGGCATTAACTTTTTTTAGTCTAGTCTAGCCTACCGTCTGCCGCCGTCGCCACCTCCATCAAAATTCGAAACGTGTTTTTTGAACAACCATCGTATATAATAATTGTTTTGTTTGATCTAGCGAGAATGGTCCAGAACTTGCAAAATTCCAATTATGGTAATTTGTAAAAAATGTTTTAAGTATCCTATAGGAAAGTAGGATAAAATTATAATTATTGATTTGATAGACTGGCCACTTTCTGATTGGGAATGGAAATCTGTTCTCAGAAAACTTGTGGAATACCAAGGCATTTTCATTGAAATTATCGGAAATTGTTTCGGTTATAAATAGTATTCAAATAATTTTCGCGAATTTCTTTTTTGATAGAAAGAAATGATGATAAATCTTACCTTCATTTTTTGAAAGTCCTCAATATGAATATGTAGTATATGTATTTTTGATATACATACATATGCAGTACATATAATTTAAATATTTTACAATCAGCAAAAGGAATCCGGAAAAACAGTCTCGAAGACTACGAAAATATTTGTAATATATTTGATTGTTGGTTATTCAAATAACGAGCAAAGAATTTCCTTTAAAGCCGTGGTATGATCTTATTTTTGTAAAATTCTTAAGTAGTTGAAAGTGCTAGTAAATTGTTTTGAAGAGCACCTCAATCCAACAGCGGAAATAAACCACTGCTGAGGAAGTTTTAATTAATTATTACAGAATACTCCATAATTTGTGCATATTCTCATTCTATCTTCTTTCTCAATGTTAATATTTTCAGCTGTTGAAGTCAAACCGAAAGGAATGAAGGCAACGGTGCGGTTTAACCTCCTCACCCCGATGACCTTGAAATTCAAATACTATGTATATATTGTAAATGTGGTTACTCTGATTCATATAATGTTTATATGTTGGGCACGGAAAGCATAAATTCACATAGTTATATGTACAACATTGAAAATTCGTAAAAACGCGTGCATTGGATTATCTTATTGTTGCCTTTTCTGATAAAAATAATGTTGGTGCGTATGAAATTTGGATAATGTTGCAATTTAACCCCAATACCCCGATGACCTTGTAGTTTAAATATGTTGTACAATTCAAAATTAAATTTAAAACAAAAATATATAAGAAAAACATTTGTAAAAAAACTCTAAAAAAAATCGTAAAAGGAAAACATTACCTTAATTCATTCCAATAACTTTCATTTTAAACGTATTTTTTTGGATACAAGCTTTTTGAGATTGCACAGCTGATAAAAACTACTTCACTTACTATGCTCTAATTTTAAAACTTTATTCTGTAGACTATTGGCCATCGTCTCTGATATAAAATTGTACTAATAGGCATATATTTTGAAAATTGTGCTGCCAAGATATAAAAGCAATATTTTTCTATTTATTACACTTAGTAATGTTATTGGTGTTTATTTAAAAATAGAAGTGGCAAAAGTCGACTACTTAAGGCCTTACATACGTTTAGAATTTTTTTTCACATATTGTTGTTGTCTATAGTTTTAGGTTTATTTCTGTGAAAATCGATTGCAAAAATGCTCCATGGATTCAAAGGATCGGTAGAAAAAGTGACTGCCCGACGAGAGTTTGGTGCGCGCAGGTAGCTGTCCTTAAAAGTTTAAACACGTTTTTCTCGAAACTTTCCGAACTTTTCCGAAACGTTCGGCATGATAACTCATACAGTTTTTAATATTTTTGATGCGATTTGTTTTTTAAATATTCGAAATCGATTTCTCTATAGTATGTCGAATCGGATTTTTGATATTTTAATTTTAACATTTTATAAAAATAATTAAAGTGTAAAATTTATGGCTTAAAATGCATATTTTTTTTAAACTGCCATAAATTACTAAAGTTTTTGGAATTCAAAATTCCGGCTCGATAGACTATAACTATAACTTTATTTTACAAGAATTTTTTTACATTTTGCAAATCGATCAACATTTTCTGCAAATATGATGCCGACCTCACGGTCAAGCAAAGCCTTAAAAATGTATTTCGCTAAACCTTGATGAATCACGGCAGCGAAAAAAGTACGAACATAAGAAAAAATAACGTATAGGAAAAATGTTAAAACTACAAGAGAATTAACGTGCAATTTTATGTGGCCGAAATAAATGCAGCCTCTATCCATCTGAATTCCTGTGCAGCCGCCATAAACGCGCAAAAGTGGAGTTGAGCCGGCAGCACTTGCGCAACGCATTCTTTTCAGGTGGAAGCGTCCGAATGCGGTATGATGATGCGCTTTCTGGGTTCCGTTACATCCTTCGCTGGGAACATCTGATTATCCCAATCGAAATTGAAATGAACATTCCGCGGGCTTTTTACCTGGTCGTATGATGTAATTAAAATGTGGCGCCTTGCGGATTGGAAGATCAAGAAAATGTTCATCATTCCCGCGAAGTTGACTGCCATGTTACGATTAAATTTGGCCGGTAGCCAGCAGATGAATTGAAATATGATAGTATCTTGACATTTATCATTAATTAATCTTTCTTTGTCTCGCTGTCTAACGAGTAATCCGGTCATGCACCTTCGTGTCATGTTCACCGGCTTGCTCAGGTGAGCCTACACAAAAGCCAGTTATTACCGCTATGCATCTGCGAAAGTTGGGTCAACCTGGGAAAAATATGCGAGATCACACCTCAGTGTGATGCTGCACAATTGTAATTGTAAGAAATGCGCGCAGTAGGTACTAACGAGGTCTCCTTGTGCGTACACGGGAAACCCGCAAATTAAGATTTATGCTGTCCAGCTGGAAGCACCTACCACTAACTTTGACAATGTAACTCTGTCAACTGAGCATTGATCCGATCTCAAATTTTCAACAATTTGAACCTTAAAATGTCTCTACAGCTTGTTCTGTGGTTTTAAGAATTCCCAATAGTTGATTTTTATATTTCAGCGGTTTATTTTGAAAGTGGACTAATTCTATTTATGTTAAAATCGAGATATTTAAGGGTTTGCGTGTTCAAAACAAACAATTTGTCATTTTATTAATCAACTAATATTTGTTATAAAAAAATCGTAATTATTTTAAACAAATTTTGTACAATTTGCTGCAAAATGTAAAGACAACGTAAAAATATAATTATTTAAATAGCTAGCTTAATTTTTGTGGAAAATGGAATTAGGCCACTTTCAAAATAAACGGGTCATAATGGCAATAATGGATTTCTTTAATTTTTATATTATAAGTTGCTTGTTCCAAATTTAATCTTATTTTTTGAATCTGTGAATGAGTGGAAAAGTAAAATATTTATTATTTATTTATTTATTTATTGTTTCATAGTGTACAAGGCTTAACCTATGTACCTACGCTTCAGTAACGCTAGCTCGGGTACCTTGCCCATTTGGCGCTTATACTAGATACATGAAATTTAACTACAGTTCTATGCTACACTTAAATGTTAATTAGGCATTACTTAACTAGTTCTACTTACATATACATAATTAGCAAATAAGAAATTAAAAAGTTGTGAAAGTAAAACATAAAGGTTTCTTTCTCAAACCTTCATCTCAAAAATCGTAATTTAAATAAACAAAAGTGCTTTTAGTCTTAAAATATGTGTTATAGACCCCAACTGTTCCCCGAATATAAACAAATTCTATGAGGAGTTTTATAACAGAATATTGTGTTCAAGTTCATATAGAATGTACGGAGTGGATATACATATATAGATACTATATTGCAGCAACAAAGTTTAAAAGATGTAAATTAAATAACATAAATTCGTATAATAGTTCAATTCAAGAACTAGGGATTTGATATTTTTACTTTAAATATTATGATTATGATATTAACTATGATATTTTACGATCTTAAAAGTTAGCAAAACAAAGCAAAATTTTTGTGTGGAAAGATGTGCTTTTGAAGAAAAAGGCACGCACGTTTAAAATATGCTATTAAATATTAACCAAAGAAAAGATGTGCTAATTTTTTTTCTAAATATTTAAAGAACCTGATAGTTGATAGTTTTGTTATAATTTTTGGAAGATAAACTACCACATAAAACATTGTTTCTCTCAATATCTTACCCTCATATTTTTTTAAGCCTATTTGACGATGTCTTACATAATGGAATTCATACAAATAAAAAAACTCACGCCCAATGTAGGGGAGGTATAAAAAGAAAAATGTGTTTAAACGATTTTAATTCATAACTCTTTGGGGATTATAAATATTTACTAAAATTATGCCAAATTTCAGCTTAGCCACGTAAGAAAAGAGCGAAGGATGGATATGGCAAAACTACAAGGATTCCTAGATTGGGTGCGGAAACCAAAAAATGCCGTTTTTTCTGCTCTTAAATGCAACAATTTAAACAAATTTAAGGTTACATCCAGTAGATATTTTTAAACTAAATATAGATACATAAGCTTATAACATTGAATGTACATATAATCGGATAGACATATTTAATTGACTGCTTTGAATTATTCCCAATTAGGACATTCCTATTTTATTTTTAATCAGAAACTTTTATAGTGAATTGAACTGTTTATTTTGAAAGTGACCTAATTCCATTTCCCACAAAAATTAAGCTAGCTATTTAAATAATTACATTTTTGCGTTATCTTTATATTTTGCAGCAAATTGTACAAAATTTGTTTAAAATCATTAAGTTTTTTTTTATAACAAATATTAGTTGATTAATAAAATGACAAATTATTTGTTTTGAAAACGCAAACCCTTAAATATCTCGATTTTCACATAAATGGAATTAGGCCACTTTCAAAATAAACGGCTTAATTAGAATTTTTTTTAAATTTGAAAAATAATAAGCAAGGGTAACTTTTGTTGTAGACATGATGGGGTAAATTTTTACTGTCGAACTTTATCTAAAAGTTTATCAATATAGTTTCGGAATGTTATTCAAATAAAAGTAAAGCAGAGAACAAAATAAGAGTCAGTTAAATTTATAAAAACGACAAAACGACAATGATAAGTTAAAAAAGTTTCTTAAAGAAACTCAATTTACCAGACTTACGCCCAACAAAGGTGGCCGACCACTTGATCAGCTCGCGCTCACAATTTTGCCCGGTAGTTTTTGAGTCTCGTCTTCAAACGGTTCTTTCGATCTTCTAGACCTCGATATGGTTGAATAGTTCTAATGCCATTGATCATGGCATGATCGTCCAATAACATTTTTTTGTGGTACTCTGTGACAAAAGACAAACATTGGCCTAGATTATCTTTAAAGACGTGATGCGTTGGCATGGAGACTGTTTGAACAATAACTCATCAGTTCTAGCGCTGAAGCAGAGCCCACAACCGAGGGCAATTTTGAGCGCGACGGAAGTCCAAGCGTCTGAACAATAGGCGATAAGTGGAGAAGAATTTCGTCAAATTGCGTCTAAGCCGACCCGACCTTGTGACCATTGTCTTGTGATGACCATGACTGCTCGGCTTAACGAAAAGAAAAGTTTAAACTATGTCAAGAGGTTTTTCCTCAGGTGAGGTAATTTGCGTCCCTAACTGCTCGAACATTACCTGAAATGATTGCAGCGATTTTGTAAATTTCAGGAAAAATTCATTTGCGCCCCGGGTTGTTTTCTTTAGGTGCAAATTGCTATCTACATAACACTTCGTTTCGTTGAAGATTTTCTTTAAAACAAATATTAACTGATTGCAACGCGCCGACATGAAAGGGTCTTTAGGGTTCCGCAGTGATCGCAGCTCGTGCGTATGGGTCTTAAGCCAACAAAATAGAATTAATCATGAAAGACACCTTTCCTGAGCCGATTGACAATATGACATGTTGGTTAATTGAAATTGACTGAAGTCGCTAAATATGTACGTACACCAAAATTTCTCTTATTTGATGCGATCAATGGAAAGCGACTGATTGATTATGAAACGAGCCTCTTTTGAAAAACCCTAGACAAGAAGACATGCTTGCAATTAAAACCAAATAAGTAATGACCCTGTTGAGCTGCTACCTGCACTCACCTCGTTGTAATTACAATGCTCGGAGAAATCCAAACTTTTGTGGTTTAAGACACGAATAATTACCAGCGCACTTAAGCCCACTTGAGGTTCGTTGGCCCCCAATTGATGGATGTTTGGATGCCATCGCTGGGACCATTTTCACTTCTTCGTGCAGATGGGTTTCTGTGCACCGCGCGCATAAATTAGACAAACTCCGGACCCGCAAACATATTCAGCATATTTCATGTTCGGTCCAAACCCATTGTTCTGCAGAGCCCTAGACCCCTTTCCGATTAATTTTTTTAATCATCTCTAATAGGACTATCAAAGCAATTATTAACAAACATATTCTAGTTTCTCATTTTCCCTTTTCTGTGCCCCTCGCATGTGACGAACGGATTGATGTTCTGATTTTCACGATGATAACGAACTTGTTTGGGTCAGTGCACAAAAATCCTACGGTGGGCGTTTCATATAAGATTAAGAAAAAAAAAGTTGTTCCGAAAAATGAAACTTTTTTACAATAAGTGTGAACACCCAACGGTATAATGGCGGCCTGACGGAGATGAGGATGACCTCGAGACTCGCGCACGTTCAGCATTTGAATTGTTTATTTGCTAGACGTAATCTTTAATGTTTTTGCTTTCCCCGTCACTTATATTTTTTTAAAAAGAAAGTGAATATGAGCAAACGAATGTCTATAAAAGTATCATTTTGAATACGAAAACTGATGTATAAAGTGAATGAAACTAATTAACAAATGGAACAAAACCTACTTCTAATAATTATATTAAATCCTGCTAATAATTCTTTTATAAATATCCTATTTAAAATTAGTTCATCCATTTCGTTTAAAATAACGCTCATAAGAAATAGTGCTGCATTCATCAATTAGTTTTAAGTTCGAAGGCGTTATAGAATGCCAATTCTTAATTTGTTTTTTTTTTGTACAAATAAAGAGGAATACAATATCGAATTTATTACTTTCAAAAATTCGGCTGTTTTGTAGATGCGCTATTGATTATTAAGGCACTCAGTTTAAACAAAAATAAATACTTATAGCGCATTCAATATATACATTATTTTTTTAAAGGATTTCAGAGGAAATTTCCTGGCGATATTTTGAATAAAACATAAAACACTTGTTTCGGAGATTATAAGATACTGCGTTACTAGATTAGTGACAATAATAATAATAAGGATAATCATTTTTTACACACTCACTGACTGATGCATAAAAGCAGCTTTAGAAATTTACTCCGTTGATTACAAATTAAATAATTTTGATCTATCGAAATAAGGTGATAATTGAAGCCTACTTTTACCGCGGTAAAATAGTCGGAGAAATAAAGTTTTTCCGATCGGTTGAAATTTTTTGGAGATCCTTAATTTTAACTGGGGTTTGTTTAGGGTGAAAGAAGGTTAAGTCTAGGTTTTTGTAAATATCTCAAAAATTACAAATTTTTCGAGACGAGTAGTAGTTTATAAAATTCTACATGCGGTAATTAGATACATATGTGTTACTTAAAGGTAAGCTCAAACGATTAATAGTAATGTTTTGTGCAGGATCTTACTAAATCAAATATCATCTATGTATAGTGAACATCAGGAAAACTTGTCACATATCACTTAATTAAATTTTATAAGTTTATCTATGCACTTACATATATGGTAAATTGTTCTAGTAAAATTTCAATAGTGATCCTCGTTTCTGGTGGACGAGTAAAGTGTGCGTTGGGTTTATAATCCAAAAAATCGAAGTTCGGTTCTTTTGTACATACATACTAAATATGTATAAGGTCTGTTTAATGAACCCGAGATCAGAGTAGGGCAAAGCAGCTCAGATCAACTGAGAGTAGTTGAGAGTTGCTGTCAAGAGTTAAGCTAGATTAAGTTAGAATACAAAGTTCATGAAACGATTCCCAGGTATGTTAGCTCCGTAAAATTATCTGTCTTTCATGGTCCATTAATTAGTAGGTATGTAAGGTTTAAAATTGTACAATTAACTTAATAATTTAGAGATTTATAGCTAAATAACCTAAAGTAATAGTAATTGTCCCAATTGGTATGAGTATACAAGAGGTTCTGACCGCTACTCCAAAAATAGATCGATGGTTTTGGTTATGATGTAAATATGTAAATGTAGATAAAGTAGTTAAAAAATCGCGGTTAAACTACCGTTACGATTCAGTATCATTAAAATTAAAAAATAAATAGGCTAAAAATATGTACTTCATGCCCATCCCACAAGTTTGGATTCTGAACGATATTATCTTCGTGGCTCCTTTAAAATTTTTGCAAATGTCAAGCGATTCACGATTCCCAAAGTCCGGGCAGACGGACCATTAACCATATAATCAAGTTCATTAAGGTGTCGAACTGAAGGTAGATGCTGTGCAGCCTTCTTTATATGTAATCTTTTCCCATCCTTCTCTCCCTTGTTCGATGAAACACGAGAAAAGACGGTTCGTTTGCGACCAAAAGAATTTTGACCTCATCGCAACTTATCTTCGCGATCACGAAGCACTTCACTGGCAAAAGCATTTATATGCAGATGAAATTAATTGTTGGGAGTAATACACCTTATTCAGTGGTGAGACGGTTTCGGTCCTCGTGATTTTGGGCAAGAAAAGCAAAAGGCAGTTGATACGCAAAGGACGGAGATGAAACAGCATTCTTATCCGATTTGCTTGGGAATCTGGACTTGAAACGGGTAAAAGCGGTGCGTTGCTTGGCGACTGTAGAGGATACGCGGTACTCGCCTATATACGCAGCCCATTTCAATGTGAAATTTGTGTAATCAGATGCTATCGACGCATATACATTCATGCAAGTTTAATGGCTTTTCAGCTCACATTTTTGGGCATCTGACAAGGGCTTAATGCTTGTCTGTATGGCTAATTTAATTTATGTCTCGAAAGGTAATTTCATGCCGACTGGAAAGAACGTTGCGGAATTGGCATTACGTTGTATTTATGAGGGGTATTACACCCGCGGTCTGATAAACGATAAAAAGAGAAATTGGCTTTGTAACGCGTAAAGCAGAATTTCTTGTAAGTTTAAAATTTATTTGACAACGAATGGTTAGGCCCACATTTAATGAATGCAAAATGTTATGCCCAAAAGATTGGTGCGAAACGCGTTGGGGCGTTTCCTTTTAAACCCATTAAAATACTCGAACTACTTTCACGTATCCTTACTAACAACAAAACAATATGTACTTATAGCTGTTTTATGTACGTTTATTGCTTTTGATGAATTCTTTGTACACATGCATGTATAACGGACTGCCAATAAAAGGGTAGGCTAGGCTAAGTAAAGCTGAATACAGCTTAAAACAAGAAGTTAGTCCGGCTTCAGGTATACTTAAGCTAAGCTTGAATTGGTTGTTATATTCCACAAAAATATCTAAGTTCTTCAATCCATTTTAAAGAAAGTTTTATATATAAGGCACTAAGGGTCCCAGGATAGACTATAGATAAATATATTATGTCTGTTTATTAGGCTTGAATTAAACTTACCCTACGCTAAACTTAATTAAAATTAAGCCAGGCTAAGACCAAGATTGGATTACTTATGCATATAAGAACTACTGTCGGCTTATAAATGCAAGTTAGTTTGATAAGAATGTTTTGGTGATGAAGTCGTAAGAGCTTCTCAAAGGCTGATACATACCATAGTAGACTCATCGAGTTTGAGTTCGTCTAAATTTGTTTTTATGAGCCTTATTATTACCCACAATGGAAAAATACTTTTAATTTGCTCGATTCAGTATTTAATGATGTTTCCATACCTAATTACTTAAATTTTTGGAGTGATAATTAAAAAATATAGACTTTACTACAAAAACAGTAAACTTAATACAAGTCTGCATGTTTGTTCGAAAGATTTTAACTCCAAATATGTAAAACCAAAATTAAAAAAATTAATAGTTATCCACCAGTTAAAATATTTACCCATAGTTTGGAACTATTTCGATTTTAAGTGGGTATTTTTGTCAGAATTCTATCATTAAGGATTTTTAATGAGAAACATGAACTAAATGTCGTTTTGTGTATTGCATTTTTTTTCTATGGTCTGTGAACAAAGTCGATGACTTCATTTTAAAGTAAGAAGTACTTAGTTACTATGGTAAATTCAAAATTGAATAAAGAACGCTGTAATAAAAAGCGATCCATGTTTAGTACTTTTAAATATGCACAATAAAGAAATATGATAAATAATTTCATACTATGAAATTGTTAGCTAATTTAACACAGACAGGTGGTTAATTTTTGCGTAGCTGATTTTTTTAGAAATGAGAAATTTTATTCAAATTTGTAATAGTTAAAAACATGAAGCTGAATATGTGTTTACAAATAAAAATATAACAATATGCGATATTTTAACATTGAAGCTCGCAAAGTGGAAATGGTTTAACTATTAGTGATGGTCTTAAAATTTTACGCACAACTGTAACCTATTACAAAAAGCTTTTCGTCGATGTTGAAGCATAAGTTGAGTTTAAAATTGCCGTGTCGTTGCAGTTTATGCTTCTGGATGCATTTTGCCCTCATACATTACAGTTGTACTTGCAATGGTTAAGTTTACGGTAAAATTGCAAAATTAGTTTTATTTGCCGTTAACACAAATCTTTTTTTTCCGATAAATGGATTATTTTGGCGAAATAAAGTGCGCTATGAATTAGCACGGTCACGCCAATTAGTTCAAACATAACACCTCATTTCATTACTTCTTTTGACTGCTCAATCCGTTTCTCAACGGAACTCTATTGCAACTGCTTTATCTATGCGAAGATTCTGTTGAATCACAGTTATTATTACTTCTTAGCCTGCATTTATCTATCTACCCACAGAATAGTAGATGAAAATTTAATAAAAGAAAAAGGAAGGAATCAAAAGAAAAGAACAAACAAACAGACAAAAACTGAAAAGCAGACATTTTTGGTACATACAAGTGAGCCATCATCACAGTTGGATACCTGCATAAAAAGTTGAGAATTTTTACGGCACACTGCACATATTACTTTAAGTCTTCTCGTGATACGCCTGCTTCGAAATTTTTAACTGATACGCGTCTAATTGGATTAATTAGTTGGGTTGGTAAAAGCGCGCACGCTCCGCGGATTCCACTAATTTACTTTTGTTTGTATTTATAGGAAAAAAAACAACTTTTAATTATTAATGGAAATTGGCTAGCTATAAATTTAGGAAACCTGCTCCTGCCAGTAGTCTAGGCTGTATTTAATTTTAATCATAAAGTTGAGTCATGTACTATAATTTACATATTTTATTATATTTAATGCTTAACAATTGCCTGGTAAGACTGTAACCTGTAAATTTTAATAAGAATCCATCAAACCGTAGATTCCATTTTACCTTAACTAGTTCATTTACTTTAACTCACTTTATTTAACAAAACATTTCATCATTACATCATTACGACAGCTCTGACCTTCAACTGATTCATGATCAAGAAAGCACCGATCTCACATAATGGGTTCAGTGTGCTTTTGCATCTCGTTCGAATCGAAGTTAAGCTCTAAATCGATGGGCATTCAGCCTCTTTAACGGTATCAGTTAATAGTTAAAAAATCAAAGCTTTTGCCGCGATGATGGACAGCGACAAGATCTTGATCATGAAAACGGCCAGCTGGTCGGTCAGCGATGAGATTTTGCAATCGATTGAGTAACATTCGATTTAGATTAAATGCAAGTCTGAATATTTCCTCAGAGATGTGAGATAATTTTTATTTGCTCTTAATATGATCTAAAGTAATGTAGAATTAGTATTTTAAACGATCGGTTATAGAAAAAATGTTTTCTTTTCACTAAATTTGCTTTTCAACAGAAACCTTAAAGATATTTGCCTGATGAAAAGTGCGTTTCACAAAATACCTTTTTCTAGTTGGTAAGAAACTGGGACCGGTAGGCTTGACGTTTCAATAAGTAAATAAGATTCCCACAGAGCCAGCTTAACAGGTTTCTTCGACGATTAAAGTACAAGAAGATATCTGCTCGATACTTTGTTTACTTTCTAGGTGCATATCGTTTGGTAGATTCTAAAACTCTACATATATAGTACATTATAGTTTAATAGAAAATGTAGCTTTTGTGAGATTCTAACATAAGATTCATGCGTAACACATTCCGATCGCCAACGGTCAGATAGATACAATGTCAAGGTTAATCTACCAGTTCCATGCAGAGAGCATATTAATTAAATATGGTAAAGGCAAACATTTGCAAGAGTTCAAAGAGGCGCGTAAATCATTTCCGCGGTATGCTCCGAGATGGATGCACCTTTACCGTTCAGTCTTTGGAATCAATTTTCTGTCGGACTTGTGGCATCAGTTCTCATTTTGCTAACCTTTACTTGCAGTAAAAGAATGGATCCGTGAACTGATAGTCGGCTAGAACCGCACGAAAAGTAAATAAATCAGTTGCCCATGCGCACCACTTGCTCTCTTCTTTCTAGCTAATCTGTGAAGAGTGCGTATCGCCGTGCCGGATACACAATTGCAACCTGTTGCACTAGACTAAACATAAATCCGTTATTGCACGTATGTTGACTCTGTCCGGTGTATACCATACTTTTCAGCGGTGGTTCATGCCACCATCGGCAAAGTGGCCGCCAATTCCTGGCAACATGCCCCACGTCGTGTACCCGAGCTATCTGGATTCATCTACCAGGGTATGAGACAAACGTAGTACCATGTGCGGATAAACTCGCCTAGGTAAGCAACATATATGATTTCTGGTTTTCTCGGGTAACTGGTCAAGTAGCAGATGAACTTTTACTTTGTTTTAGTATACCTTCGACTCTCCTCCTTGGTCATGGTCATGCACAATTCGCAACAATAAGAAAATTCAATCCAGAGCCGCATGGCCGGTGCCCCTAGACCGGGTTTGCGTCAATTTCCGGTTTATTGGTGTACCAATGGCAGATTAAGCATATTTCCTTGCCTATCAACGATGGAATTGAATATTACCCGTTTGTTCCTTATAGACAGCTTGCATAACATCACGGTTATTATTATATAATATAATGACGTTAACCAGGAATTGTGCAATTGTAAGAGGCACACATGTGTGGAATTTGCATCCAGTGGGCCCGGCTTGACGGGTAGATGGTCGCACCAGCAGCTATCCACATAATTCTCATCACTATTTCTGGAATTACTTGTTTACTGAATTAAAAACTTGTATAGGGCCTATCCTAACGGCAGGGTATTACGATATATCTCCTATAACACCTCATACGCCAATTAATCGTAATAAAATTCGATCGGGTTTTCCTTCTAAAGAAAATTCTATCTTACTAATAATATCTGTACAAACTTAGTACTTAACAAAGATTATATCTTCCTTATTTTAAAATTAGGTTAATTCCTTTACTTATTTCAATTTCCGTTTGATTAACTCAAGACGATCAAGGTTTAGTGAACGACAAACTTAACGATAAACAAAACTAAAAAAATAAATAAGAAGCGATTACTTAATTTTAACAGCCTTTCGAAGAAAAAAAATATATGTATCTTCGAGCCTCCTCTAATCTGTGGCGAAAAGGCAAAATCAAAACATAAAACAGCGGAGCTGGCGGTAATAATTTGTGTAATATATAGCTGGCACCAGCAGCGGCAAGGTGCTGTCACAGGCAAATTCTTGGTCTTGATCGCGGCGGCTTGTTGGGATGCGCTAAAGTACGTCGCTTATAGCATAAATTTAAGAGGAATGCTGCTGAGAGGTAGCACACGCAATTAGTTTTATTGATACTTTTAAATCCAGGTTCACATATTTCAGAGCTAAATTGCTTTTACTCGTAAAGTATAGATGTTATTTAAAAGTTTTACGCTTATTTTATTAAGGAAGCCCCCTTCCAATTTTAGAGCAAGAGTTACGAACAAAGTTTACAATTTTATTTCAAGTAGGACCATTTATAATCTTATATAATACATTCATTCTGGGGTTACCCTTCTTGTACCAAAATTTAATATCAAACACTTCAAGGCAATGAAATTGATCACACCATGTAAAAACCACACCGCAGCCAATGACTAATAATTTCTCGATTTTTTCTTTAATCATACGTTCATCATGGAATTTTGAATGACTCCTCAGCTAAGAAAGTCGGTTTACTCACAATCACAATCAGTGCGAAAGGTAAAAGGAATCAGCAAAAAGAAGACAAAAAATTATCTATACTGATAACAATTAACTAAGTTTTAAACGGACGTTTTATGTATTTTGCAAAAATAAGAAACGAAGCCTTTTTTTACGTGGATTTGCTCACGCGATTTATTTACCTTTACCTGTCTTTTATAGAAGTTTCATAAACTTTTACGCAAATTTTCTACGCACTGGTATAGGTTTTTAAATTCCTTATTTAGCACAGTTGCCAATATAAATAATATATACTAAATATATGAAATATATACTTATAATTTCAAATGAAATATTTTCACAAAAATTATTTATTTAAAACAAAATTTCTATTTTATGTACAAGAATATGTAGTCAAACCTTAGAATGTAAATTGCTGCTAGCACTGGGTATTTCGAAACTAAATCTGTCAAATTTTCATTTTGATTTCAATCTTGTATTATTTTAATAGAAACAATAAATAAGGGTCGAGAAAACTATTCTACTGTTTTTGAAGTTTTTCTCTTACCCGAAAGATGTAGGTGACATTTTTGGAAAATATGTCTGAACCTATCATTTCTGAAAAAAATGCTTTAAATATTCCCTCTTATGGTGTGGAGCAGCTATTTTGAAATATAATGATATGTGCTAATATTATTTCTATGAAAACAACTTCAAATAATTTATTTTTCATGATTATTTTATCAAAAAATTCGAAAAATTAAAAAAAATTAGAACCAGATACTGATAAATTTTTGGCTATCGGACAAATTTTGGATTCCAAAACGGTAAGAATCAAAACTATTGCTTCTTCTTATTGTCGGAAGTACGATCGCTCCCTAGAAGTCATAGAAAAGGGCTTATTGTAGACCTTTATTTACTTTCTCCTTCTAATAGTACCAGGTTTATACTTTTTTGGGTTTTTAAAAATTTGAGGTTCATTGTTATAATTCCTAACAGATCTTACATTTATCCAAATTTATAAAATCAAACAATGCTTATATGAAAATTAACACTCATTTCAAGAGTTGGGAAGATTGCATATTTATTTTTTACGAACTTAAATCAAATTCCCTGTTCATGGAATAAATTCATATTGCAAGGTGTAGTTTATTTTAATCATGTATATTTGTCATTGTCTTCTAAAATTTTCACTTGCAAATATCAAATATAGAATGGACAGTCAAGACAACATGTAAAAATATGAGTTTTCTTCAGAGATTTTCTCTTTGAAATTTTCCCCAGATTATGAAGGTTTCATGCCGACTGCCCATTAAGATTTTTTCTGCTCTTAGTTACAGGCACTAATTACGGTGAAAAAAAATTAATTGTTAATCCATTTGTGAAGATTTCCCTAACATGAACTCTCTATCATTACTCGAACGTGGATCAGTGAGTGCACTGTGATATCTTTTATGAAACGTGTGCTTAGACGGGAGATACTTTCGCTGAATATATCACCGGAACGTTGTGAAAGTTGCCTATTTCTTTGCTTTTGCTCTCTTCTATTATGTCTAGTCAGGTCTTGAATCAGATTTGAAAAAGGACTTGTCAAGTTCGGGGTGCGATGCTAACAATTACATCAAGATCATCGCTGTATCTTCAACAAGACACTTGCATATAAGACGGATACAAAAATATATCTACAGATTTCATTGCTAAGTTACTAAAAATGTATACATATCCAAACTATTGTAACCTTATCGTTAGCTAAAAAGTTATAAATATTTATTTATCTTATTTTGTTTCACGGACCTGCACCATTAAAGCTGTGAAATAATAAGTTATCATGATAGAAACAACTACCTGAATGCAATTGTTATAGAATCGACACGATAATTTACACATAATATATATCGTAGCATAACATTCTGGCATTCATGTTCAATAGAGTGAAGACATTGTACAAGAGTGATAATTTGTACTATACTTTTATGTATATCCATTAGAATTTCAATTGAATTTAAATCTGGTAGTATTATTACTTTATAGAGTTTTATACTAAAAAAAGATAAAAATAAAACCCCTTAAAGCAACTATAGATATTTCGTTTTTTCCTTTATTAGGTCAAGTGAAAGTGCTGAGTATAAGTAATATAGAAGACATGCAACAATTATAAAAAAATAAAGCTATGATACTCATATTTATTTGTTGTTTCGAAGATGAAATAAATGGAAATTCTCTTTGCCTCGAACATTTCGTTTGTTATTGTATTATATGTATTATAGTAAATAAATAAAGTATATCGTAGGAAATTAAAATTAGAAGTTTTTAGATACGATCAAAAATTGGAGAGTAGTCTGATATGAATTAACTAACATTTTTAATTTTTAACATCTACCACCCTAAATTCAAACGCGAAAGTAGATGCACCAGCTCTGTCAGGAGACTCAGTATCCGCGGTTCGACAAAATCGTGCAAAACGGTTGAGTGGCGACCCATGGACGAGTTAAACTTGAGAAAATGCGCTTAATCTTTTATTTATACAAACATCTTTGTTTATTTTCACTTGTTATTACCTGAGACGATAACGCTTTTCTGTTGTTATATTTAATAATATCGTTAAAATATGAGGAAGTTAATTATAAAATATCTTAAGATGGTTTCTTAACCGAAAAATGAATTTTTTTAATTGTTTTTCGTATACTATGGGATTATTATCCGACCTTGCAGGTACTCGGGGAGCATAAGGGAACTAAAACCCCACGGAAAGATTTAAAGTCAAAGTCATACTGTAATCAAAACAGTTTTGAATAGAAAGAAAGATTCAATTGTTTTAAGACTGCTTTGAATAGTACATTCGCTGTTTAGACTAAAGAATCTTTTGATTTATTACGTTAAACAATAAACGATATTATGCAGTTTTGTTAAAAAAAATCATTTTTTCACCCAGCATTTTGCAAAACAAATTCCTACTACAATGCACAATAAACATTAATTAATTGTACACTGGCATACTTACATTTATCATCAGTATGTAGTGAGTTTCTTATTTTGAAAATAAAATATCTTTTAAGGATAGAATCTATTGGACGGTGTTATAAGACCAAATTTTGAAGTCCTATAGGAATATCAATTAAAAACTAAAAAAATTATACATTAATGTTCTAAAATTAGAGTTCATATATAAATAGAATATTGACTCATTGAAAAACTTACGGGCGTTATTTTTTAAAAATTATAAGTAAGTAAATACTGATAAAATTAAAATCTTCTTTGTAGTTAATGAAATATTAGTTTCTGTTGGGAAAAATCGAACGTCATTAACGTAGAAAAAATTAATGGAAAAAAAAATTGTTTAAAAAATATGTACCTATGGAGGTAAGATTAGTTAAATTTATTCAGCAATGCAGAGGAATATTTAACGAGCAAATAGTCGTAGAATTGTGCATGATTGAAGATTAAATCAGCAGAAATATTGAGCTAGATTTGTACCAAGTTTGAGATGAACTTAAAGAAGGATGCATGAGCATACTGAATTATAGGTAATATAATTTTTTTTAAATCCAGCGATAGATCCAACCGAAATTGAGTATTTCTAGTATGTATTCTCAATTTCAGAAATATTTCATATTATGTACCTTCAAATTTCTTGAAGAGATTAGAAAAATAAGTATGATGTATGTTAAGTTTAAGTTCAGTTTCAAAGCAATACTATGATATTTTGAAATTGAATACGCTCTAAATTCTAAATTTCAGTTGGTGTTACGCTGGTATAACTCAACTTTGTAAAACGATACTAGATTTTTTAGGATCGAACAGTGTTCAGTTAACGATGAATTATATGAGTAAAAACAGTTGGGATTGTTAATTTATACCATAATAATGTAAGGTGTGTTAATTAACAATTATTATTTTTGAATTTTTCAGTAAACATTAATATTGAGGAGCTAATTTGGAAAAAACAGTTAAGCTAATCCGCCCTCCTTGAAAGAGCAGTGATTTCTCCTGTGCGGTTGCAAATTATTGCAGTCTTCTTAATTGCCATACCTAACTGGCCAAGTACCAGTTACCTGGGCAAGTGATCATTTTATGCAACTGTGAGTCCGAGAGGCCGCAAAAAACACCGACCGAGTCAATCAGACGTTCATATGTGGTCATATGTGGCGAGCAACAGCTAGCACCTCTCACCAGAGACACTTCCGCAATTTCAGCCGCAGAACAACAGACTCTCGAGAGATTCTTGAGAAAAGTCATTTGCTAAAGATACGACAGCGACGGGCAATGAAAATCTGAGGTGGCTAGCAGATTTTTTATTTTTTATTTTTTATTTTATTTATTTACTTATTTTTATTTGTTATTTTATTTTTTTTGTTTTTGTTGTTGTTGTTGTTGTTGCAATTTTTAACCAATTCACTTTACCTGCAGTTTGGTCCGGTTGGGATGAGAGACGGCACCGGAGGTGTGCACCAACGAGAGTTGGCACGGTACACCACCACCGCCAGGTGGAAAGCGATCGACTCGACGGACAAGATTTGCGCTGTCTGTCTGCAAAAGAGGAAGATTTCCGATGGATGGGACCGGACTCCGGAGGAGCCCTTCTCCGCTTGTGTGATCTGAACTGAACCCAAAACTGAAAGCCGTGCGCCGCATGAGGCGCGCTCCTCTCGCGAACCTGGGGGCTGAGCCAGAGCGCGACTCGGTGGCTCGACGGCTCGGCGGCTCGGCGGCGGCGGCTCTTCTTCGTCGGGCAGAAAACTTTTGCTTGCTGCTCCATCTAGCTGTTAGCCGCTTTTGTTTTGTTATTTTTTTTATTTTCCTTTACGTTCTTTATTTTTTTTTTTTTTTACCTTTGTTAAAAGGTCTTATCTTACTTACCTTGCGCCCGTAACTAACAGTAACAGTACCATCGCAGCCAATCAAGCCACTAGTCTCACGACGACCGCGCTCACAAATAGTCGCGTGCGATGCTCCCAAACCACTTGTTCAGCCACTAGCTTCTTTGGCCCGAGCAGGTTCGATCGACTGATCCGCGTGCGTTCCGTGTAATCTCTGTGAGTTTTGCAAAACTGTGGCCTCGAACGTTTTAAGGATTATTTCGATGCGGGTGGCTATTTGAACGACGTTGGGTGCTCGTTTCTTAACTCACTTGCGCTGTGAAATTGGATTAAAAATAAATAAATGAAATAAAATAATATAAAATAAAATAAATTAAAACTCTCCATACGGTGCACTTTCTCCACCGATCGCTTAAATCTTTCAACGGAAAAATAGAAGAGGCAAAAATAAAATATTGATGCGATCGATGTGATTTCGATTATTCCGCGAAGTGATTAATTGCCACCTTTAACGGATGGTGGGATTTTGTTTTTAAAAGACAAATAAATATTAAAGAGGTTTAAATAACATTTAGCTGATGTGAAGAAAGTCCATTCAGTTAATCTTGCCTACTATTGATATATTTAGAATCAGCACCGCTGGTCAGGACTTAATTACGAAATTAATGGCTAAATTCACCTGTATAAAATACGTTAGGTGCACTTATACTCTCTCTGTGGTTTGTCCAGTTCTTTGATACCGCATTTATTTATTCGATAATTTCCTCACTTATTGCAAAGCGGATTTCCACTATAAATACCTTAAGCTCTATAGATTCTGGAAATGATTTTATAAAACAACAAAAAGGGCCGATAAAACCGATTTAAACGCGACGAAGTGCTGTAAATTTTTGTGGAACATTAAAACAATTTAAGACGGTATACGAGTGCGGTTAAATTGCATTAACTAAATCTTTATATCCAGCAGCCGGCTTAAAAAGACCTTGCCGAAGACGTTCTGTGAATTAACTCCTTCGGGCTGTTGATCGACTTCGACTACTGTTGGACTACTGCAAATTGAAGTTCGGACGTGGAACAAACTTGTATTATTCTATCTCTCTAAAATTGCTCAAAATCTCCGAAAAGGAAGTAAAACCCTAACGAAACTTTGCCCTAAGGCTCAGGGAAAAGAATTTAAAAAAACTTAACGTACTATCAAATAGTGAAAATTTTATTTCGAACAGAGAAGAATACATAAAATTCAAATACACTGAGTTGCGTGTAAGGAAGTGAATTTGTTTATTGCCAAGAAGAACATTGTTATTACATTTTTATTACTGTGCCTTGGCGCAGGAAAACGTGAAGAATTGAATAGAGAGAAACTTCCTTCACATAGAGGAACTTATTTTATTAAGTTCTTTACGTTTTTACTCATCCAAATTGGATTAATGGAAAATTCTTGGATTTCATTTTAAAAATTTCCTCGTTTCGAAAAAATTTATAGGGGTAAGTATTTTTTTGATATTAATTTTTTTTTATTGTTTATACTTTAAATTCATTATCTGTGAGTCGGATGTTAATTACATATAATGCATATTTACAATCTGCGTAAGAAATTGAAAAAAAAATAAATAATAATTAATTTATTTCCGAAGAGATGAACTCTGTATTTCAAAAGGGGTCATTCATTTATTGACTCAAGGATTACAAAGTACCCTAAAAGAGGTCACAGTGAAAGGTGAGCTCAGTGGGCGTCAACGAAGTCATTAATATCATGCTCTCGATCTCGTCTCTTGAGGGGGAATAATTGCGCCCTTGTTTCCTAAAAGAACTCATCAAAAATATCATGTTATGAATTTGGCAGCAAAAAGCCTCCTCATCGCCGTAGTTTTAACTGAAATTAGGCTAACTAGTGAACCGGGGGCAAAAACTACACTGGCTCATGAAAAAGAAAGAATTTGGCTGGGTGCACAGACACAGCTCAGTTGACACAGGTGAGCCAACTCATTCAACCGACCTGTGTCCAATTATCGGCAAAATTATATAGGTCAGTATTACTCCACCGCGAGATATTGGGCTGATGCTGTCGAACAGGAAGAACGAGAATTTTTGACAGCTCAATCATTTAAGGTCAAATTGAGACGTTCTAAAAAGCGGTTTCAGACAGCCGGCTATCGATACCGCTAATCATCTTACGTTGTTTTCGCACCTCACAGTGTCGAAGTTCTATTCGAAAAGAATTTCACGCAGCCGAGGTTGAGTTGGACCTAGCCGCGGAATATCCGCGGTATATCCGCGGAATATCCGCGGGATCGATAGCAAAACCAGTGCCGTGATCACTTCAGAATTGGATCGTGAACAGTTTTGTTGACTCGCCTTCCATCGGGTCGGGCACCACCTGTTGATAGATCGTGATGATGCGCAGTTACAGGTATTGTTTCGAGAGGAAGAGGATCGATCGATCGATTGATGCCGGAGGAGATTTTTCAAGACTTCTTTTTTTTATATGACTTTTTGTGGAAAAACAGAAAGAAATTGTTCTTTTTCATCTTTCCATTTCTATTTCTGGCCCAGCCAGAGCTAATTGATTATTGAGCCGAGAATCGATCTAGGCAAATCATGCACCATACTGAGAACAGTTCGCGTGGTTTAGTTGTGAAAGCGATCTCCCAACTTATGGACGGAAAAACCTGAGAAAACGAGCAGAATTCGCGAATTGGCAGTGGATTCACCTGCGGCGCCTGATTAATTGCCGCGGACGAAGCCAGAAAGCGTGTAATCAATCGCACTGGGTTAAGTAAAAGTCGTAACTAAGTCCACTAAGTACGAACGCGCCGACAAATGTGAGCTGGGGGGCGCATTTCACTCGCATTGGACGTGCTGAGTGGAGACACAGTAAGAGTACCTAATTGCATATCTGTGAAATATATGCTGTAGTAATTTACATCGATTTAATTATTTGAAAGTGTTTTTTGTTTTACGTGTAAATCTCTCAACAATTTTTATTCAAGCATATCCTTAACCTCCTCACGCCCTTGGCCACATTATGCGTGTCTTTGGTGTTTTAGAAATTAAAATTATTTTAACTTGATAAATAAATTAAAATCTCTTAAATAACTACTCACTAGATTATATTTCAACAATAAAACCAAAAACTTTGTAGAATGGTAGCATATACATATAGCATTCTATTTTACCTGAAATAAACGAATTTTAAAAATACCTCAAAGCTTACTAGAAAAATACCGTAAATCTTCGATAAGTAAATTATCAAATATATGCAATTTGTTCAGTATTAATAACTGCTTTATTGTAAAAATATAATTTTTGAAAAAAGTTTTATTTGTTCTACTAATACCCGATTCCAAAGTGAAAGCTCAAACTCTGGCTTAGTTAAGCGATAACTCAGCTTAGTTTAAGAGAAGAACTTCCACTGGAACACCAAAAATAGTTAAGGGGAAGCTTTACTCAATTTCGAGGTTTAAGCTTTCACTGTCCCGATTCCAATCGGGTATAATAGTATTTTACTGCCAAAATGTGAGTTCAGTTTCCTTTTTAATACTAATTCCTTTTTCCAAATTTTTCTTACTTACTGAGTAGTTGTCGGTAAGAAATACATAAGTAAAGAAGTAATAAAATTAAACATTTAACCACTTTTTCCACCTTTAAAAAATTCGTCCCTGAAGAGGTTAAACTTATGAATAATCCGTCTCTGGGAAAATATTTATGTATTATATGATTGATGTCAAACCTATGCTGCACGTGCCATAACCTGACACGTACAAAAATAAATTCTGTTGTACGTGATCGATTTACAAAAGATATTATTATTCTACACTATCAGTTCAATGTTTTCATTTTACAATGTATAAAAGCAAAATGTAATTTGGTTTCTTGTTAATTGTCACATTTTAAGAACTTAAATATCTATCATAGCTTAAGCAAGACACGCTGGTATATGGTTCACGAGTATGAGTCATGAATCTAGCAGCAGAAAAGTTAAAATTTTTAATGTTCAAAATAACATAAAAACGATGTTAATATGATCTTAATTAACTAACTAGTTGTAAATTTCATCCAATTTAGTTTAATATATTCATGAATTGTTCTTATATTGTTCAAGACAAATACCGCTAATTTATTCTTAAGAGTAACGCTAATACTGCTCATGGAAACACGTTATGAAATTGATTTATGTCTTATTTTATTGAGCCACAGAATTATTTATTGGTTTTAAAGAACTCATCAATTTGAAGCACTTTCCTAGAGTATTGAATCCAAATAACTGTTGGGTCGATTTTTGCATTATAAAAAAGTTAAAAAACCGCGTACTTAATTCTCACATTTATTAGATTTCGTAATTTCAAGCAGGGTATATTAAAAAGTTCTTGAATAAAATTTCTATGTTTCTCTCAAAAATACCAATATCAGTTTATTTCAATAGTGATTAATCATGATTATTTAACCTTATAAGGATTAGAGAATGTTTTAAAAGTTAACAAATACATTAATGAAATCCGCATATATTAGTTATTAAAAGTAAAATTAGAAATTTAGATAATTTAGTTATTTACTCATACATATAAAGTACTTGATCTCGTAAATATTGAAGTTAATTAGTTAATCGAAATTAATTAAATCAATGTTTTGGTAATTATTAATTATCATATATGCATAAATGTCAGATAGCTTTCTTTTTATGAATTTATAATCGAAATTGGATATGCACAACAAAATGATTTATTATGTGTTTGATGTGACTTTTCTTTGAGTTTGTCATGGAAGAAAGTATTTCACTGACAGAATTTGTAAATTGATGCTTATGTTAATGTATCGCAGTGATAAAAAACAAGAATTAATGAGTAACGGTGAAGATAACAGATTATTAGAGCAGAAAACATATATGTTTATGGATTTTACATTTTACAGAGGCCATAAATAATTTTGGTATTTCCCCAAAATAGGGAAAGTGTTTTCACTAGCCGTCTTATTTTGACAGTTCTTAATAACAATAAATTTTATTTCTGTCATTTATTCTGACCTTGTTGACAGAATTTTAAGTTTTAGTACTAGGTCGTTACAAAATACATATATGAGAAAATTTCCAATGGACTCATAAATAAATTTTGCATCGTTCCAAAGAACAAAAAGAGATACTTTGAAACGCTATATATTTTTAATATGTTTTAGGCAACGCTGTGTTTACCGAAAGATGTTTAAAGAAAGTTTACTTCCAAAATAAATTAAAACCAGCCAGTTTTAATTTCTGCTAAAAATAAGAGCTTCTCTTAAATTTCACTTAAAGAATTTGAGCCTTGCCCACATAAATAAAAATCTAATCAGGAAAAATAATAATATTAATAAACTACGCTGAATAATATCGTTAATATTTATTAAATTTTGTGATTCAAATTCCTGAATGATTTTCAATAATATAATCCGGTTTTTCTTTAATGTAAAATTCATCTTATGTGAAGACATTTCTAAGCCAAGACGTAAATGTTGATTTCAGATCTCGCGTTTATGCTGTACCTTTAATCCCAATTTAAATATGTCCCGCTTATTTTGAAAGCGATCTAAGTCCACAATGTCATAAGATCAATTGACCCTGAAAGATCTTAGATCACTTTCTAAATAAGCGCCACATATGCAAGTATACTTTTTTAAAAAGTGTATTGAAATTGAATATTTCCTTAAAATTGCAACAAACCAATTTATTGAAATTATATACACAGCATTAGAAATATCTTACAGCATACAGTAAAGAACATGAAAGTTACACTTATCACATTTAATAAAACCGAATAGCTATCTTGTTGTCCTATACATATTAATATTTTTGAGGATGGTACCTAATTAATTTTTTGAAATAGTAAGTAAATTTTAACAAATAAGAAATCGAAGTGTTTTATCTTGATTTTCGTTAAAATTACTCTCTAATTTAAGTCTATTCCTACAATATACAATTAATAGTTCCTATCTTATACACTGTGTAGGAACGTGATATCAAATTAAACATATCGATACTGTACTCGTGAATATTATCGAATAAATACTACCACTATACAAAAGAGTTCGTCGACTTCCAAAATTGAACACGTTTTTTATAACCCACAATGTTTCCTCTATGTATATGTACTTATAGAATTTTGTTTTATTTATTTATTTTTGTTCAAAATCGAAAAATCATCAATCATGAACATGAACATATTGATAAATATTTGTCTGTTACAAAAAAAAAAAAATTTACATACATATTCTATGTTATTACGAAATTTTGTTAATTTTTGTGAGTGGCCAACTAAGGGGCATTTTGATGGTAAAATGTATCGGTATAAAAACGGATGAAAAGTTGAATAATTCTCAAGATTTGAGCTAAACTATTTTTCATTTTGGCAAGGAAACTTTGAGCTACATACATACATATATGGCGTGAATAAAAGTATCGATATTCGAAAACAAAATAGTAATAAAAATAATTCAGTTCTAATGTATACCATTCGTGTTCTTCCTTGGGTACTAAAAGTCTTATTAATCAACACATATTTTTTACAATGGATTGATTACACATGGCGAAATGAAGAGGTCAAAAGTCGAATTGACATAACTTGCACTGGGTTCGGCTGGCTCTGATTAAAGATATATATTAATGTCCATCCATTTAGCAAGACACTCATTAAATAAACTTTTATATACAATTAAGAAATGTTCGATAAGGCCTATTTCAAATGTCTACTGGGAATGGCAGATAAATGTCGGCGATTAAAACAAATAAATCCACTGATGCGAAACTTGATTGGATCTTCTTGAATGGCGATAATATTGAATCACCGTAACTCTGGCAACTACCGGTGGTTCCAATTCACTTGAAGATGCGTCTCGTTTGCGAGAAGATCGCTATGACACAACGGGGCAACCAAAGAACAGTAAAGTAGTTAAGTAGTGCGATCTTCTCCGTCTTGGTACCACTCAATAGAGGTTAGACTCCTCAAGTCGCAGACTGATAAACGGGGGAATTTTAAACTTGCATATAGGCTCGATTATTCGCCAGTAGACAGTAACTACTCTTCCACTCTTCCAGGCAGGCTCCTCGACAGCGGCGAGGCGCAAAGAGCCCGAAGCAAATTACTTGGCAGCTGTCTTTTACAAAATTCCTGTTATTAGGAGATATAAATTTATTTATGCACATGTTGCTTATATGTATGCCATATATAATACACCGAGGCCTGAGAATGATATGTTGGCGTAGCGTGCAACCCACTTGTCACAGCTTTTCAACAATTCGATCTGCTAATGAAGTGATAATTTCACTTTTTAAGTCTAAAAACATTTTATTAGGAGTTATGTTCCAAGGTCAGGCGGACTACGACTCCAGGATCCGTCAAAACGTCTGTAAAAATTAAACTCAAGTTCTACCCAGACCCCACTGGCGACAAGTTCTTCTCGGTGTCAGGGTTGTAAGGGGTTCACTAGCATCATGCAATATCCTGCATATAGCCTCAAAGAATCACCCGTTTGTCCAGCCATTCTATTCGGCTGACTGGACATTTACAGTGAAACCACATTGTAAGAACAACCTCAGGAATTTATGACCAGCATCGACTGGCAAAAAAATATATATATATGTATATATATTCCATGTATCCTTTATAAGCCTTCGAGGAAGTCAAGCTTCGGTTAGCTCGAAGACATGGTGAAACAGTCTAATCACATTTTTATCGCCGTCACTTTGCTTCATTTAAAGGTTGTTCACCTTGATACCAGTGGCCTCTGAGCTCACATTTCATATGCGGCTCAAATTAGCCCTGGGTTCAGGATTGACAAGTCGGATAGCATAGTTCTGGTTAGGATCGCGATTCTAATGTGTAAGCTGCTTCTGGGGACGCTGCTAACAACACTATAATTGATCTAGGAACTTAGAAATCTCACCCAAGATATGTCGTCATTAGGGAAAGTACAGTGCGGCAAGGACCCTTTTACATCTCGGTTATTGCCCCGTGGTCTGTAATTTTGGACCGAGATGATCAAATTAGAGTGCGATCCATCCAGGGCATGCAACCTGAACTAATGATTAGCTTATTAACGTAGGTGCCATTAGATGATGGCGTTTGAGTCGGCGCACAGAATGTAGTTATTAAGCCTTCGTGCCTCCTCGAGATTGAGATTGTAATAGCCCCTTCAGTGCGCGCCGCACTGGTTCTTTTTCTGATCCCCCCGGTATTTTAGCCGTTTCATTTATTCATTTCAGTTGCTTACTTTCGTTTAGTTTGTAGTTTGTCTTTTTCAGAAAAATTAGCACGCCTTTTAAACGTGTACACTTCTTTTGGTCGTCACAACCGAAGCAGCATATTGCATGCTTTGGATCAATTAATTTTCTAAGACAAAACCTGAAAAATACGAGTTAACTCTAACCAGGGAGCCATTCGGGCTACCATCTGTCCTTACAGCTTAATTGACATTTACTCATTTTGGACTTTGTTTAAAAAAACACAAACGTTTCTAATGCAATAAAGGAAACGTTCCGGTCTTGATGGTGCATGAACAAAGAGAAATATCCGAACTCGACAATAAAAACCCACCGGATTCGAAAATGCTGGTCTCTTTTTTGATGGGCGTTTTGTACCCGCACCTCCTAAATCAAAAAAGGTCTCTGACACTGCTGTAACTGATAGATCTTGTAGGAATGCTCTTTTTGTAGTAATTATCGTTTTTGTTACACAATTCCCAGAAAAACAAGTTTTTGCGCAAATAACCACGCTTGCTCTATAATTTGATATATTTCTTGCACACATCACATTTTCTACCAAAAAGGTTCGTACTCAAGTATAGCTTTAGTTGTAGACCAAGTGTATTTTTATTAGACCTCGTGTTGATTTTTATTTTCGTAAGCATTCTTTGAAACGCTCTGAAAACAAATCTAAAATTGGAAATCTGGGTAATAGTGAAAGCTGGAACTCATAAAAACCAAAATATTCATTCAGGCTATCATCATACTTAAAAATACTACCTTGAGTCAATAAATATATTTTGTTACTAACATTAAGAAACAAAACATAATAATATGTATGTAGTTTATCTTCAAGATTCACTTAATTCGATACTACAATAAAGAATGAAATTTAAAACAAAAGTAAAATTATAAATTGATGGTCAAATGAAAAAAGCCTTTTGATACATAACTTATAATAGAGTAGATACAGTAGATATAGTAACGTCAGTTACGTTCATTATTTCGAAAACGACCATAATTTTAGCAGATTTTGAATAGTAAAAATAGCACTCTAAAAAATAGGGTTGTACAAAAAACATTGGAAAGATGATGGAATTTCGAAAAAATTGAAAATTACGTATAATATAATGGATATATTCAATTGAAAGTTACAAACACTCAAAAATTGCCAGAATGTGGCTCTCTTTCAATTGTTTCTTAAGGACCCTTTGCCGTGGTGAAAAATGTTTGTTTTCAATTTCATGTTGATGTAAAATTGTCATTAAATTGCAGTACATTAATGTATTTTGTTACACTAATTATAAATATGCTATTGACATTGGCAATGCAAAGTGGCGGGTCTAAAATGATGATTAGAATTTGTCAAATTCAAAAGGACATGCAATGAAAATTCCAGTTTTTGCTTTCTAAAGATCACGAGCAATATCCCTAACTGTCAATCCTTAACATAAATTCAAACCTTTTCTTTAATATGTAGTTCTGAGGAAAACATGTTCATATTCTACTATCCATCATCCATTTTACCTTCCTTGTAACTTAACTCTAGAGCCGACAGTTATTACTGCAGAAAATTTTTCTCTTTTTTCATATATCAAAAACATCCTCTTTCATTCGTACATAGTCCTAGCTGTTTTTTGTTGCAGAGTTTTAAGTCAAGAAGGTTTAGTAACCCTTCTACTAGGCTTACTGCCGCCCGCTAAAATCATTTACTCAATAAATATCAAAAGTGTCTATTGTTTAAATGAATTTGAATCTAATACTACAAATAATTTTAAGAGGCAACATAAAAATGTTGATAGAACAAAAAAATATAAGTTTGACTGCCCATCGAATGTTTCCGTAAGTTAAATTGAGTCAATTAATTTTGAAAATCAATTTCGATTCAATTCGCGAAAGCTAGTTATTGAGTCAATTGAAAATGGACCTTTAAAAGTACAAGTGATGGTGCAGTTTGAAGAAAAACATTTACGATATTTGTTTTCTTCTTCTTCTCCTTTTTATCATATTACCAGATATATTACGTTTAATAATATATACATATATATATTCTCGAAAAATGTTTCACTATCCGTTCTTTCTGCGTAACACTACAAAAACGAGAGTTTTTTTTAGTACTTTAAAATTAGGTTTTAATTCACAACGAAAGTTTCGATGATGTCGTCCTTCTGTTTTCTTTTTCTTATAATTTTTAATCGTCCACTACAATGTAGGGCATACGGATTTTTTTATTTTTGGCTGATAAACAATTATGCGGATCGGAACAATTATGTACAAAATAATCTCCTGAGTGAATAATCGAGGCTACATTTGACGTCACATTAATTATTACGATTTTTCATAATTTGTAGGCTCTACAACTTTTGTTAGTTAAAGAGGTTACAACCCGAATGAGAGCATGACCAGGCATGCTTACCCATTCGCTTCTTGTGGATTTTTGTTTTACAATAAGACGATTTTTTTATATTATTACATTTTTCAGATGTAAAAGTATGAATGACTGAGAACCCTAATTTGACAACTGGAAGTTATAATGTTACATCTTTGATTATAAATTGAGCCGTTTATTTTGAAAGTGGCCTAATTCCATTTATGTTTAAATTTTGATATTTAAGGGTTTGCGTTTTCAAAATAAATAATTTGTCATTTTATTAATCAACTAATATTTGTTATAAAACAATCTTAATGATTTTAAACAAATGTTGCACAATTTGCTGCCAAATGTAAAGCTAACGTAAAAATGTAATTATTTAAATAGCTAGCCTAATTTTTTTGGAAAATGAAATTAGGCCACTTTCAAAATAAACGGCTCAATCATTTATGGTAAATATATTATAATATGGTGTGAACTCTTAGATTAGTTACATTTTCACATAATGTTTCAATAGTATCCCAATTTTATTTCAACAGTAATTTTAATTTTACACGCAATTTTTGGTTTTTTTCGAAATTGGAGTATTGATTAGAAAAACGCTATTGAAGTTTGTTAAGGAGGATATTATATACATATTTAAGGCGGGCACTTGTATTTTCGTTATTCTATACTTAAAAGTAAAATGTAAAAACAAAAACGTCGATTATCGTATCGAAAGCTATAACTAAATCTAGTTATGGCCCCTTAATCTCTTTGCATTCAGCTAAATTTAGCTTCGTCATGAACGCTTTCAGTTTACTGCAATTAATTTAACTGCCACCTTAATGTCCTCTTCTTCTCCTCTTTCGCTCACCTGCAGTCGAGCGTAGTAATGAGCCTGTACTAAAATCAGTGATTAATTTAAATTGTTGATTTCAACGGATTAACTTTATCCGAGGCTGTCATCAGTCCCGCGGCCGCAAACGAACGATTAGCGTGGGTTAACTCTGAGCCTTACCATCAAAATAATCGCGCAGCCACTTCTGCTAACAGTAGCAGAAATTATCGATTATGTCGCAGAGTAAACAATATGAGGGTTCCATTGATGCTGAGCCATGGAGCAATTAGTTAGTCAATATTTGCTTATGTGGCGTGACCAGCTACTTATCCCCGACTGAATGGACTGGGATCAGCAGTGATTAATCATTAATCACTAACCCGTGGACGGGTCTCGATGTGAGGCTGCCACATCTCCGCCAAACCGCCGGTAGCTTCTTGGGCTGATCGGTTTTTCGACAATCACTTCGCCTATGAGAGGTACGACGCTGTTGGAGCGGACCGATCGTGGACCAGATTTGGTGAAAGATTATCGTCAATTAAAATTTGATTGTGGGAAAGTGACCTCTATAAATAAGTTGTTGGAAAACTCACTGAAGCTGCAAATAAACGATAAATTTATCGATTTTCGAAATTCTCAGCCATACCTGTGCCAGATATATCTTTAAAACTACCAAACCAACTCGCATCTCTGGTGTGGTCCTTCTTTTACCGGTTACCTATTATTATATTTATTTTAGATAGAGTTATGATATGATCCGTACTGCCACCAAACGGTATTTTGTGCCAAAGTCCTGTTACAAGACGATAGACGATACTCTACCTTTAAAAAAAGCCAGAAAACCAATCACAGAAAAATTACGGATCTCAACTGAGCTTATGAACTTTTTACCGAAGGTCCTAATTTTAATCCTCTAGACATAGTCGGCATTCTATTTCAGTTAACAGACATATTTTATAAAGATGATCTCTAACCCCATAATGACCTTAAGTAACCCACCAACACCCTGAGATCCTCTTTGCTCAAAAGTTTGGTGTTGATAGATAAGGATAGGGTTTGATAAGCTGGTTAGCTTGGCGTAATCTCGGAGCATTATTCCAATTTAGGACTTCCGTAGTTTTTATCTCCATCTCAGTCTTGGTTGGAAAACAGCCAATGCTGCAGTAGGGTTCAGGACCCTGGCACCTATCTGATGATCACTCTTTGGGTAGTTCATCGGCGACCTCATTTCCTCCAACACCGGAGTACCCCGGTACCCGAACAAGTGTGACTCTATTAGAGGGAGCCAAGTGCTGAATGTTGAACTTTGAAAACAGGCCAACAAAATTGAAGAGACTGCTTCTTTTAACAAACATGCACTTAATTAGAATCCTTAGAATTGCTTTATATCATAATTGCTTTGTTACTTTTGAAGTTATACTAAATTACAATTATGTTCTCTTCACAAAACTCGTTATCCAAAATTTATTTTGAAAGACTTATTTCGAATATCTAGGGCCAGTACTTAAATTCTTCGAGAACCTTTAGTTTTCCGAATTATGTCTTTTTTAAATTCGTTAGAGGAGGGAAAATCAATGGAAAAGGAAAGTTTGAGATTAAATTTAGCCCTGAATTGATCTCCCTCCTGTGTTGAGCCTAGAGAAAGTATGCTTCAGAAAATTAAAAGTACCCGAAATATTGAGGAGATCTTAAAAATGTTCACAATGCTGTATTTTCTTCGCCGAAAAACCTTTGATTGCAATTAATAAATTAATATCAGTGGGTTATTCGAGCATTGAGTAGCATGTCTCAGAAATTTCGAACTTTTTGTGAATACGATCGATACCGTATTTCTCAACCTATTTTGATCAAATGTTACCTATACATTTAACATATTTGGTCCATAATTTAGCTAAGTACATAAATGGAGAGAATCGAAAAATAGGGCGAGTGGATAGGGGCTAGGTTTACTTATAGTACTGTCAATATTTTTAAGACCACTCCTCTTCTTGAAAAACCTTTATTTTTCCGAATCATGCCTTTTTTAAATTGGGAAAATTGGGGAAAATCTATGGAAAAGGAAATTTTGAGATTTAAATTTAGCCCTGCATTGATTTCCCTCCTCTGTCGAACCTAGAGAAAGTATGCTTCAGAAAAATAAAAAGTTCCCAAAACATTGAAGTGGTCCTAAAAATTTTCACAGTATCGTATGTAAAAATCGCTTGGATCCAATATCTTACGTATTTAGCAGTAACCTAAATGCGACGTAAAATAGTAACATAATATAATATAAGGTGGGAGTGTATAAAAGTATATGAGAACAAACTAAAAGGAAGTAATAAAAATTGGCGAATTTTCGTTAACTCCAGAAAAGGAAAGTGCCATAAAGATCACTCAAAACTTGAAGTGAAAGAAAGTTGGTTTATTAAAATTTAAAAAATTAATATATGGGCACCGCAGGGTGTTTCCTTATCTATAAGGTTACGGCAGTCCAGCCACAAATTAAAAATATCGTATACATGTTTTGGATCTCCTAGAATATAATTCATTTCTTTTATATTCGCTATTACGTCTTCATTCAGGCCAAAATGTCAGTTCTGGAGTCCGTAAGCCTATCTTCTTTAAACTTTTTAGGTTAAGTTACATTAGTACTTTACAATTCTATTTGGTCCTTCATCTTGATTTACTTTCTATCCGAGGGCTCTAATGTCTAAAAGAAATAATATATCAACTTGAAATTCCTGCATTATTCTTGACTAAAAAGAGAATATCGTATTTTTAAGGTTGTGAAAAACGTCTCATGCAAACAAGGTGGAAAAATAATTTTTAATTGTATTTATGCTTTGTTGGATATGTATTTACAATTAGCAATCTTCTTTTATTTCTGTCTGTATATTTTTTAATTTCATAATTGAGCGGAAAGAAATTATGTTAAGGGTTTTTTCATGTTTCGTAAGTAGTTTTATATTTCAAGAGCAATAAAAAAAATCATAAGCTGAACTGAAACTGGAGCCATTTATAATGTATTTTTTATATTCCAATCAACATGCACCAGAATAGGCTTTCTTCAAATTTATACAGTAGAAAAGCAAACTCCTATTCTTTATATGCTCAGTTATTATGCTTTTCATCAACAACTAATTTCCCTTTCAATTAGAATAAATGAATGAAGATTAGGATTGAGTCTTTGGAGCAAATAACATAAATCTTTTCGTGAGTGAAATGTACCTACATAACTCACATTAACAATTATTCTCAGAAAAGGAAAAAGAAAAAGGGAAAGCAAAACTCACTGAATATATGTATGTATGCAGCTACAGAAAAAATGTCGTAAATTTAGACTGCAATGTAGTAATCCTACATGTACAATAGAAAACTTTACATTAAAAATTTAAAATCAGCCATTTGACTAGTTATGGTATGTTTAGTGGAATGTTTAATTTTGAAGTCTTTAAGTGCCTTTTAAATTGAAATAAACAGGGTTTAATGCTTTAGAAGTGGTTTGAACTCCATGCAGGCTATAAATACTCGTACGTGACTTTCATCTAAGTCTCATTTAGTGCTTCCTTGCCTTCACAAAAGAACTAAATTTTTTCCCTTGTTTTTCTTCCCGTTTGTAATAACCTTAGCTCTGTAGAAACTTTAATTTTTGAATAAATATATCCATAGTACTATTATACATTACTTTCTTTTTGTCTCAAAATTTATTAGAAAATCTAGTTATTTATGGTATATTTGGTATGATTCGTTGAAAAACTTCAAAATGGCAAAAATACTAAACTTTCAAATACTTTGTATTTTTGTTTCGAAATGCTTAGACAATTTCGAACTACGACTGAATGATTCAAGAACATTATAGTATAAAATGACATTTTCGCTATTCGTTACAAAATAGAAAAAACGAAAATTTTGAAATAGAGCTAAATACTAAATTCAATTTTAGAGTTCAAAGTATTAATTTTGAGGCCACACATCGGGAGTTTTGAGTAAAAATAACACGTTTTTTGAAAGACGATTTAAAAATAAGTTTAATAGATACAAACAAAATATTTTTGTATAATTTTATATCATTATAGATTATAAAAAAAATTTTTTTTTTTTTTTTGCAAAATTTCTTATTACTAAAGATTGCGTTAAAATTGCTGCCTCAAAAAAAACGTGGAAATCGACCCGCATCATAACTCTGGCTCGTCGGACAAACAAAATAAAATCTGCATGTTAATTTAGACACTAAAATATACATACATCTTAACCCTCAATGAAAAAAAAATATTCGAAAATAAGAAAATTATACGACTTTGAAAAAAACTTGCAAAATGACGTCATTTTTGGCCAATTTTTCGCGTGTAAAAACTAAAATAATTTTTCAAACACGTTCATTGAGGCATAAGATGTGTAGAATTGCATAACGAAAACGGTAAAAAAAAAACTTTGAAAATCGATCAACTACTTTCTCCGCTATCGTGCGGGCCATTTTGAAAAGTTGCGTTTTGAGATAAATGCATTTGAAAGTTCGGAGTATGAAAAAACCCATATTAACTTTTATTATGCGCTGTAGAATCTTTATTATTAGCGGGATTTATTTGAAAATTGTTGTACACATTTTTGAATAGTTGTTCATCAATAATCAACAAAAACAAAAATCGATTTTCAATAAATTTTTTCCCGATGTGTGGCTTTAAATAAAAAATGATGAAATGATCAAAATAGTATGACTTATAATGAACCTATAGAATTATTTTCTAAACTATCTCTTTGTCTCAGCAATCAAAAAGGAACATTTCATAAAAGGCATTACTTTCTTTTTATTTTGAGAAAAATGAAAAGAAAAACAAAAATTCTTATACAAAAGACGTTTTTCGTTAAGACCCTTTTTTTCAGGAATAGTTAGAGGTGCCAAAGTAAACTTAATACCAAATACTAAAGTTTACGCATCATACACCTGTAAAAAGTGCTAGCTTATATGAAGTGGTTATATAAAAAAATTAGTTGATTCAATCAGGCATTAAATGAAAACTTAAATTTTCAAGTTTTACCCTAAATGTCCTGTGATAAACTTTTTATTTTAACCCACACAATTTAAAACCGCTTAGGTACTGTGTCTTCATATACTCGTAATATTAACCCAATTTTAAAAGTACCATAACTCATTTTCTGATAAATAGTCATCAACGATAATTCTCTCGTTTCTTGGTAATATGTTCTCATAAAACATATTTGTTTTGAGGCGATCAAGATGAAAACGAAGCAGACGATGAAAGACAAGAACCCCTCCCTCTCCTTAAAAAGATCGATGGCGCTGAAGAGTGCCGAGCAGAGCAACCTACATAAAAAGTTGAAAGATCGGTGGGGCCTCGGCCTCAGTGCGGTGTGGTCGACTAAATTAAATGCAATTAGTTTTGCACAGCACACAGAGATCAGGTTCGCGCTCCCTGCGAGGAAGGTGCAAAACGCGATTGCAGAGGTCATCAAAGGTAGGAAGTGAAGGGCTCAGTGCGAGGCGTCATTAGAGAGGCTCTTTGCTTTCACGTTCCTGTGATTTTATTGCATTCTACTATATAAAAATGCCCAAGATTTGCCTACAAATTAAGGAGTAAAACAGCATTTCAAATTAAATCCCTAAAATAGTATTTTTGAAAATTATAACATACACTGAACGAAATCCTTAAGTCTATATGAAAAAAAAATTATCAAGCTAGCAAAATTGTAGTCAATATAGCGTCAACAGAAAAACATAGTCATTACGATAAAAGTCCAAACTTTTTGTTAAATTTGACAAATATACAACATTTTTGTCACGATTAGTTATTCAGGATAACAAAAACAAATTGTCTCTTCGAAATAGTACTTTATCGAGGTAACAATAATTTGTTGTTATTATGTTTGTAAATTTTGTCAGTTGAACAAAAGCCCAAGTAGAATAGACAAAATATTTTCATCAGGAACAAAAATCTTTTTGTCAGCAACACAAATCTTTGTGTTATAACTGACAAATATTTTAGTCAATTAAACAAAATCATTTTTTCGAATATGCAAAAATTTTCTGTAGAATGGACTTAATTATTTTGTTAGCAATCACTTCGTCGACTGAAAATTGAATTTTCGTATGTAGGTACCATTTTGCCATTTTGAAGTGAAGATAATATCCTCAATAAAACTTCAAAATGGCAAAATGGTACCTACATACGAAAATTCAATTTTCAGTCGACTATATGATTGCTAACAAAATAATTAAGTCCATTCTGCAGACAATTTTTGCATAAAAACAAAAAAGTTTTTAATTGATGAAAAATAAAATGTTTTGCGATACAAATTTAAAAGTCCGACCATGTTTTTCCTATGTAGGAATTAGTGATTTATGCTACACTAAAATAAAGATAGGTATAAAGGTGATAAATATAAGAAGTAAAACGAAGTATTTGTATAAATTCCAGTATATATTATATCTCATACAATAACTTATAATTAACACGTTAATTCATTGCAAAGACAACTTATTAAATGGGACTGCTTATCAAATTTTGTTGAAATATTGTAATTTTGTTAGAGCAACAAAAACTGTTGTAGGTCATAAACATTTTTGTAATTTCAATAAAAATCTTTCCTAATTTAACAAAAATTTTATCGCAACGAATATTTTTTTTGTTAAATTCTTGTTCACAGTAACAGAAATTTTAGTCAATAGAAAAATCTGAGATTTTGTACATATGACTGCATTTTTGTTAACTTAACAACAGCTTTTCAGAGAAAACATGAAAAAGATTTATTCATATTGACTAATTGTCAGATTTACAAAAAACTGATAATAAATTTTGTAAAATTGAAAAAAACGTTTTATCATCTTTTCATATTTACAAAAATTTGTCAAATTGAAAACGAAATCAACAAATGAATAATCAGCATAACAATAATTACTTCTTACTGACAAAACTTGCTTCTGTACATTTAACAAAAAATTTTAATTAATAAGACTTAAGGATTTCGTTCAGGGTAGATGATTTATACAATGTAACATTTTTAAAAGTAATCATCTTTCTAATCGATTTCTCTAATTTTTTCAGATGTGCGCTTTAAACAGGATTAATGTCTAACCCATATGTCGATATTAAGTAAGTATAGTACATATTTGAATTTCATTTTTATTTGCAAGTGAAACTCTTGAGTATAGTATTTTAAGTGAATTTCCTTTTTATTTGCAAGTGAAACTCTTGCCTTCCTAGTATCATGACATGAATCGCATCTTCAATAACATCTTGTGCTGTTTTAACAAGTTTAGCCATAATTAAGATTCGCATGCGCATAAATTGACAAAAGAAGCGCCTGCATAAAACTGAAACGTGGAAAAATAGAAAATCTTCACACGAGCGAGTTACGCCCCTGAAGTGTTGCGCTACAATATGCTATGAGATTTTTCTTTATTATAAAAAATGATAAACCAATTATTTTCGATACGATGACTCGATAAAAAAAATTAAATGCAGCCTTAAGGGATGAATACTCGTAGGTAGAGAGCTATTCAGATTTCCTCGATTAATTAATTATTGATAAGAGATCAAAAAAATCTCAACAGAACACCAGCTCGAGGTAAACACAACGAACTCTGCAACAGTTTTCCTTTTTAATAATACCAGCTTTTATCCATCATTCCAAGACGTTAAAAGGGCGCGATAAAATCGCATTCAGATATTTAAAGAGCTAAAAAAGTTTCGAAGAGACTATCGTAGGTTAATATGGTTATTATATTTATCTCGGCAATTTTCAATTTTACATATAAAGTTAAAAGCAACATGCGAGTTTTTTCGTTGTCATTTCCAAGAACAATTATTAATCATTTTAATTTTTTTTACCTGCAGCGCAGATAGATTATAGGTATTTCATCCTAGGGCCAACACATTTTAGGCAAATTAGAAAAAACATACAAATATATTTAGGGTTCTTTTGCAAAACAAGGAACCCTTATGTCCTTTCATCCGTCTGTATGTTACAGTCATATTGTTCAGAGACTTTACTTACCCCGTCGAGTGAGGTATCGTGGAAAAGGGAATTTAAACTCATTATTAGGTTTCTTTAACCGTTTTTCAAATTTATGTCCCATTTTTTAAACATTCGACTCCAAAGTGGTAACAGCGGGGGCGCTTAGTAGTATTCATACCTACTTAAAATACTGTGAATGTATTTAAGATCACTCCAATTCAACGGGAACCTTTAGTTTTCCGAATCATGCCTTTCTTAAGTTGGACAGTGGAGGAAAATCAATGGAAAAGGATACTTCGAACTTTATATTTAGCCCTGAATGGATTTCCCTTCTCTGTCAAACCTAGAGAAAGTATGTTTCAGAAAATTAAAAATTCCCGAAACATTAAAGTGGTCCTAAAATTTTTCACTTTATTGCTTTTTGAAGAAATAAAGTTAAAAAAATTTTGAAGGTTTAAACACTGGGAAAAATTAGTATAAACGAAATTATTTTGATTTCTTCAGTTATTTCTATTTTATTTGTTTTAATTAAATTTAATACTTCTTAGATAAAACAAAAACCATTGAAAAGATTCGTTTATAATTTTAATTACCAACAAAAACCAAAAATATGTAGTAGTTAGAATTTAAAAAAAATAGGTTTCAATTTATTACATAACTATTTTGTATATTAATAAGACTTATTTGAAGCGGTTGAATGGTTCTATAGAAAATTATTGTTTAAGTATTTCACTAACATAAACTGATAAATTTGAATTATCTTCTTCGAAAACGAAAAATGTTCTGAACCCCCAATAATGTTTCTCTAATAGCTGTCGATTTTCTGAGCAGAGTTGAACTTTAATGTGCTTCCAAATCGATCTTGAATCTTGAGCAATTCAAATCGGAGTTCATCAGTAAACAAAACGTTGGACAAGTGTTCAAAACTCAAATTTTGGACACTTTAAAAGGCTGAACTCATACTGTTTAGTCTTAATTACACTGGTCAATCAAATTTAATATCGAAACGAGTTTCAAATGTGGAGTGTAATTGTAGATAAAAATGCTCAATTAAAGCTAAAGTACATTTTAGAAAATTCTTAAAAAAGGTTTATCATGGAACTAAGTTTTGTATTGAAGATTTACACCCACCTCTTCTTCGAATCTAAAAACTGGTTAATGATATGCTTCACATTTTATAATTACGTATTACTGCAGTTGTTAAGTGAAAAGGATCGGTAATTTTTCCTGGAAATGCCACCGTAATAACCTCATTTTCTGTAGCATATTTTGATGTACATACATATACATATGTATGTATATATTTAATCCCAGATACACAGTATTATAATTATATTTACTTTTATTTTGAAACATGCATTTCCCTTATTTTTGAACAGTATACAATTTTCTTTGTTTTTACAGGAAATCATATCTTCTCCACAATGTGGAGCAGATGGCTAGTCCCTATTCTAGTCATATTATTTTACCAAATATTGTTAATAATGGCAGTTGGTCATTCACAACAAAATTACAAAATTAGTCCAAAACCATGTACAGTAAATGGCCTAGAAGGAACATGTATGTTTGTCTGGGAATGTATAAAGTCAGAGGGTCAGCATGTCGGAATGTGTGTGGATTCCTTCATGTTCGGTAGTTGCTGTTCCCACAATTTAACAGAAAATGTGATTTTACCTCAAACATTTTCATATACGAGGCCTACAAAGCCGGCAGGATCGGCGCCACATAGGCCTAGACCGCCCCATAGACCACAAAGGTAAGTTATCAAAATTGCAATATTTTTTTTACAAAATTTGGAAACAGCCATCCAAATCTATAGTGGTACTACAACTATCGAGCGACCCCACGGAGCGGGAACACTAGTTATTCGGCCTTCTAATCCTCAGAATCGGCCGACACATCAAAGGCCAATTATACCAATAGTTAGTACGACAATGAGAATTCCTAGTCCTTCATATTCAATACCAGACTTGGACACAGCATCCAGTTTAGCTGGAAGTAAGTCATGACGGGACGTTTTATATTGTTAAAAGAATTATAGATTTCGGTATTTGTTAGGTGTCTGGAATACATCCCCACAGACGATGCAGTGGCATATGACGACTGAACCAAATTTTATTACTAAACCGAGACCACCCGTGTGGGAGAAACCAACGCACAGACCGAAACCCCAGAAACCAACTAAAAAACCTATAGAAAGACCGATGGTGTTTACAGAGACTGAGTCAACTAGAAAGTCTACAACACCAAAGCCGAAGCCACAGGTAAGAATAGTTTTATTTGTTTATAGACTTTTATAATTTTGCTTAGGTATTTCATCCAAAGCCCTCAAAGCCTGCAACTTCGACGCTATACCCCTTACCTGTTACATCTCCAAAACCTACTTCAACGGTTACTACAATGAGTAATATTCCCTCAACAACAACGAAAATTTCATCAACAGTAGACACGAAAACTACGGGAAGTATAACAACAGTAAGAACAGAGAGCAGTCCCAGCACGGTGTCATCTTCGACACCTCTCAGTAATATAGTAATTAATACTGAAGAGACAAATGAAATTGATAAGCCTACAAATGAGCCGAAAATAACTACTATATCAGCGGCTAGAGGAGTAGGTAGGTTGAATATTTAATCACAGTTTAAGAGTCGTAGACCGAGAATTTTTGTTCTGGATGTCTGCAGATTGTGGTGTACCGCCCATGTTTAGTCGTCCGGAGACGCGGATCGTTGGTGGCAAAAACGCACCTTTTGGACGATGGCCGTGGCAAGTGTCCGTCCGGCGAACCTCATTCTTTGGATTTTCCAGCACTCACCGGTGCGGCGGGGCTCTTATCAATGAGAACTGGATTGCGACGGCAGGCCATTGCGTTGATGAGTAAGTGCACAAAGCTGCCGATGATGCGTACTTTCTTCCCCTAAAAGGTGATCGCCGCAAGTACAATTCAATCTATTTACTTCTTGCAGCCTCCTTACCTCGCAGATCCGCATACGCGTCGGGGAGTACGATTTCTCTCACGTTCAGGAGCAGCTTCCTTATATAGAGCGTGGTGTAGCGCAAAAAGTTGTCCATCCCAAGTATAACTTCTTCACCTACGAGTACGATCTGGCCCTGGTTAAGCTGGAGCAGCGCCTGGAATTTGCCCCCCATGTGAGCCCCATTTGCCTCCCAGCCACCGACGATCTGCTTATCGGGCTTAATGCAACGGTAACTGGATGGGGCAGGTTAAGCGAAGGTGGGACATTACCATCCGTGTTGCAGGAGGTCAATTAATTCACATAATCCAATCGGTCTGTTCTTTAAAAAAAGCAAAAACCAATTTTCGTTCAGGTATCTGTTCCAATTGTGAGCAACGATCGGTGCAAATCAATGTTTCTCCGAGCTGGTCGACAGGAATTCATCCCGGATATTTTCCTCTGTGCTGGATATGAAACTGGAGGCCAAGATTCTTGCCAAGGTGATTCAGGAGGTCCTTTGCAGGTAAATACAAATTTTGAACATAATTCCTTCGATTATAGCAGTAGTACTACATACTACTACTGCAATCACTCATTAGACATAGTTATCAAAAAATATTATGTTAGAACAACTTCAAATTTACCGGCGAAACACAAATGTGCAACTGTTGTTACCTTCAACTTTTCATAAATCATAAAAAATAATACTATTTACGTATATTCGAGTTTTTTTCATATTTACTTGAATTGAAATATGCTCTTTACTACCAGAACACAAGGAGTAAAAAACGATATTTATTTGAAAGGTACAAGGACAAAACAAGGTAAATCGCATTTACTTGAAAAGGAGATCATAGAAGTTAAAAGTTAAAACATTTAAGACTCAGTTCTTAGATTTACTTACCAATTATTAGGTTGAATATTTTTAGAACCATATTATTATTCGAACAAGTTCTAGGCCACTTACCGACAGTAAATATCGAAAGACAAATTTTGCATTTGTACTAGTTGGGAATATCTTATTGATATTTATTGTTCAGCTAAAACAAAAAATCAAAAAAAAAATCAACTAATTGTTTTGAATATCTCATATTTTATAAAACTTTGTTAATTTTCAAAATATTTTAAACTAAAATTTCGGTTTTTTGTGTTTTGCAATTCAAAATAAATCTTTTAATTGGAGCAAATTTTGATTTTGAGGGAAATGGTTAGGTTTTTGAGAAAGAAATAATTAACAACATGTCATTGCTCGATCAACCTTTTTAAACTCCTTGCAGAATCAAATATAAAGAAAAATTCTAATACTTAGTAAATCGATGTAAGTGAATATCTTCTATACCAAATAACCATAATAATATAATAGATCTTTTTATTTTGTTAACGTTTCTACCGACGATGGACTTGAATTACTTGTTCATGAAAAATTCATTTTCTTGTTACACATACATATGTGAAGTAATTTAGATTCACATTTTCGATGATATCATTATCTCGATTTTGAAAAAAATTTATACTTCTCAGCTTTTTCTACTATTCTCTATTTGTTTACCTTCATTTTTTATAGCCACTTACTTAAACTTTACATAAAATAATATTGATTTTTGTATTTATTTAAAACAGGTTAAAGGAGATGACGGAAAATATTTCTTAGCAGGAATAATATCGTGGGGCATCGGTTGCGCTGAGGCGAATCTGCCTGGAGTCTGCACAAGAATTTCAAAATTTGTCCCTTGGATAATAGAGAACGTTATGTAAGCCGTCCTAAATTTGAAAGAAGAAAAATATGGTAGAGTGATAAAAACTCCAGGAGCATTTCATCTAATACAGTATTCTCTGTAAAATACTCAAAAACCGCCAATGTAATGAACAGTCATTAGAAAATGTGAACAATTGTTTAAACATGGCAAAATAATTGTAAATATTAGATTTTTTTTTCTGTAGGTAAAATCTTGTAAAAATATTTTTTTTGTATTTAAGTGAAATTTGTATAAAATAATAATTCGGTAGTAAGGCAAACGACCGGAAATGTCTATGTGATTCTGATTAACTGATAGTGCCTGCTGCCTGTAAGAAGGAAGCTATTGTAAAATAGAGATATGTAAAAGAATGTGGTTTGTATACAAACTATTTGTTTAGTATCATGAATTAAGTTGCTTTTCTCCCCTGAATCGAGAGAGTTGTGTAATTTATGTGCTTATCGTTCCAAAACTTTACTACATTTTCATTTCGATGTTCGTGTCGTTGATTGTTAATAATGTTAAAACTTTTATTATTTGTTCACTAGTAGTAAAATGTAGTGTGAAATGAAAATATGAAAGTGAAAGAAAACTATATTTATCGGTTGCAAAATCTTGCCCAAAGATACAAAATATATTCAAAGTTTATTTTCACAGACTGTTTTATTTTATTGGAATTAGAAATTTGTTTTAAACTTTTATTTGCAGGTCATCATAAATATATGTAGATTTGCATGTACATATGTATGTACAAATTCAGCTTGGTTCTAAACAAAATAAGATGTTTTTTGGAACTAAAAAAAATGGATATTTTCTCATTCACTAACATATAGCAGATGCTACAAATATTTTTTGCGTAGCGTGTAAAAAAAATTAAGATGCGCCATTATATTTTAGAATCTTCGATTTTCAGATTTTATGACCTTTATTCCAAAATGAATTTCCTTTTATTTCAAAACTATTTACAACTACATAACCCTACTACTACCTGTATTCATGTTTAGTATGTTGTATCCTGTTACCAAAATCCTGGTCCCAAAGGTGGGTTTTCCTTTAACTGATGTAAATCAATTTCTGATTTATTGCTTCTTCAAATAAAGCCAGTTTGAATGTCAATCAATTGTCTCAACATTCATCTCGGTTATAAAGGAATAAGTTAGAGACAATACAATAGACAGGGTAAGTAAACATTTTTCATATGTTACTCTAAACTAGAAAAGCTATTAAGGGTTTATTGAACGCTCGAGCCGCACCACAGAATGCGATACGAATTTAAAATCGATACGAATCTCATTTACTAGGCGAAAGCGTTACGTAATCAAGCAATAAGACAGTAATAAGATCGCATCGAATGCGCACTGTAACACCATGAAAATTTGTGAGATATCGTGAAAAATCTGAAGAGCCGTGAATTTCAAGCCAATTGTAAAAAGTTTTCTTCGAATAGTGACAATGAAAGGTTTTTCGGAAATTTTTAAATATGTTATGAAGGACCTAAGATTGAATAGTAAGGTGCCAACCAAGATCCAACTCTGCATCCGTTGTAAATTATATAAAACAAAATAAAATAAAAAATTTATATTTTGTTAGTCATTTTTACAAATTGGGTAAAAATGTAAATGTTTTTAATATTTTGTTAAAACTAAAACTTTATTTTGTTGTTTTTCGCCGATTTGTATACTAATATCTATTCCTTTAATTTTGTATAATAGAGCTACTAACCTTTAAAACTCCAACTCCAAAATCGTCGGTCGGTAAGACGATAAATGCGAGTTTTGCCGATTGTAGGTGCCTACAGTCTGCAGATAATCAGTCGTTAGGGATTGCAAGAAATAAGAAATTATAGTGCGAAAAGTGTTAAAAATTGCGAGAAACCCTCTTGTGCTACATAATACGAGTATGTGAAATGGACAATGCGCATTGTTTGAGTAATGATTTCGACCTTGTTTGGAATTTAAGCAAAATTGCTTTACGAGAGTAACTAACCATCGCTCGCTGGATGGACACTTCTTAGCCGGAGGAAACAATCGCGGCTCAAAGTGGGGAAAGTGGCTAAGGCCAATGCTGGTTAAAAATTTTCCAGTACAGCAAAATTTAATTAGCCACTTGAACCCCGACCCGTTTTTGATCAGCTGGAGCCGCATTGAGCCTCGCATCAGGCGCGCCGTTGCGGACTCTCCTCTTCCCACAAAACTATTAGAAATTTTTATTTTTGGCGTAAGACTTTTATGCGTACACGATTTTGCCACTTTCATTTGGTACAAAGATGATGATGGCATGGGAAAAGTGGAACCTAATCATCCGACATAGAAAAATTGATTTCATGATGAGTGCTGCTGTTGTCGGCGCGAAAATTGATATGACACGCACCGCTCGAAGAAAGTTCCTCGATTGGCGCACCTTATTTGTTTTTCACTTTTCAATTTAAGAAATATTATATGTATATGTACATATGGTAAATACAGGATACCCTTAACTAAGTTTTATTAAGAAGTTAGAAGATTTTGGTACTATTCAATTACTGTTTTGCTTCATCAAAAACTTTTTATATTTTGCAGAAATACTCCAAGGACCTTGGTCACAATAATAACAGAAGCCAACGAATTTACTATTGTTTTTGTTTTGGTGCCAAACAAATAGCAATTTACAGATTACGAATTTGTAAATATTAATACTCAATTACGTGTCAGTTTTGAGAAAAATGGAGTTAAAATTCACAAAAGATCATGTTTCGACAATTTTTGAAAAATAAGTAAAAATAGCGTTCATCTTAAAAGCTTGTAACATGTCTCATTTGAATGCTTGTATTCTAATTGTTGTATGTGAAATACCAGTAATCGCTAGAATCCATTTTTACCATCTTGAAGAACAATTGTTTCATGCTTTGTTCTCCATTCATCATCTATTGCATGAAATAAATGTTTTTCGAAAATAAATTAATTTCGCTTTATAACTTGAATTGATTTATTTACAAATTCATAATCTACAGACATAATCCAATAGAAATATTGTCAAATGTTCGAAATTCTCAATTTTCAAAATTAAAATGCTGCTCGCATGTCAACGATATAAACGTTAGACACTAAATTTTCAATTTGTATGAATTTTTAAATTTTCCTTTAGGTTTGATTTTAATTTATGATTTAAAAGCCTTAAGAAGCATATGGTGAGGCCTAATCTGAGATGTAATTCACAGGAAAGATGAATTCAAATTTTTAAAAATCCTGTGAATATTTTCTATATGTGGCAAATTATTCATTCACGTCAGTTTTTTAGTGAAAGGACGTTTTGTGAAATATGTGTGAAGAAAAAGGATGCAGAATCAATTGTTTTGTAAAACCAAGAGACACATTTTTATCCGATTCAAGTGAATCTCTGCATAGATGCATTCACATTAAGTGAAAGTTAGGTGCAAATATTTTCTCATATGAAGAGAATCTCAGAACATGATTTCGTTTTCTTTATTTGCTTTTGCAAAGAAATGTATTCTAGAGAACGAATTTTCTGCTATGTAAATATAACGAAGAACGTACACGACCTCGATAGATAACTTATTGAAGATCATTCAATAGCTGTTAAGTTTTTAAAAGTTTCCACAAATGAATAAGGTATGCTTTAATCAAATTTTAAATCGATTGGGTTGCATTATAACAAATTTATTAGCACAAAATAACATCTAAAAGCATTATTTACCATTATGATTTTAAGGGTGAAGCGCTCATTATGGTACTTGTAAGTGAAACTGAAACTAGCCTGTTACCTGAACAAATACTATCATAGAATGTATAAAGATAGTGCAATAAAAATCAGTAAAATGCCAGTCGCTAGCCCGGTGGCTATGGCCCTTTAAAGCATGGCCTAGTTTGAAACGTGTCAAGAGCAGCGGGCTCCAAATGAGATTTCACCTATCCCACGTTGTCGGCATGTATGTAATAATTGTCAATCTTTGTTGGATCTGTCCATTATGAGGATCGCGAGTCGATGATGTGTGATAGATGACAACCGATTTTGGATGCAGTTTGAACTGGGTTAGTCAGCTACTGACAGGCGCAATTGGCTTATTAGGACTGCTCTAACTACTGAGAAATCTAAGCGATGAAAGCGTGGGAATGCTCTGGATGCTGCAATGTGAAGGGACAGAGATACTCGTCATTTAGTCTTCGTTTTTTTTCAGTTCCATTATGATGCCGTATTAATTAAAACCGGGCTTATCATACACAAATATACTCTCCCATTGAAGAAAGTTTACTAGCGAATATTCAGAAAATCACACATAGTAGTTTTATTCAATTAAAACATATATACCTAATCTCTTTGGAGAATAAAAGAAGAACGAAAATTTATTATACCCTTTAGCAATCAATCAACTTCATAAAAGATATATATTATATATATTTTATACGAATAACGTCATAGTTATTTAAAATCCAAGATCAATTTCAGTTTGTTCGTTTTCTCTTTGCAAATTTCAAACAAAATGTCTTTCTTTTTCTGTTTATAGTTTTCTAACAAAAAGCTCTTTTCTTTTAACATAAGTTCATTAGTTAAATTATAAATTTTAAATTAAGTTTTGGTCGATTGAAGAATAAATATAATTTTATTACAGCTCTACATAACTGCTGCATATTTTAATCGATTTCAATCAAATTCTAGTTCATATTCCAAAATGTGATTTATTGGCGAACTTTCTATACATACATAATGTATGTAGAGATTTTAATAAGCGTGCGATACTTATACATATGTATATACAGTGCAAGATTATATTTACAAAATCGAAAAATAAAAATATATTCCGCTTATTATTCTTTTATTTTGTTAATAGAATATTATTAAAATATTAATTGAAATATTAATAAAATAGTTTTGCTCATTTTAATAGCGTTTTGAGCCTTGACGAAATCATTTTTTTATTTATTTGTTTCCGGTAGGTATTTTGCTTAATATATTTACATAAATCGAAATTTGCAATATTGTAGATAACGATATTTTCCTGGAGCCCTGCTAAGTAATTTTTTTCTGTATCTACTTAAATTAATTTTTTTTACTTACTCTCATTGCATCCGTGCCCTAGAAAAGTTTTTAAAGATGTTTACTTAATAAGTGGGTCAACGCATCGAAAAGGTTTTCAGTACTGAAACCCTTGGGCTGTCATGTCGTCGTGAATATTTATTGAAACATGATTTTGTCCGGCAGCGCATTCTTTTCCTTGTTGAGAGTTGAGGTGATGCTTTTCCCCGGTACCGCTCATGTATCACCACGAAGACGATAAGACGAAATGGATGCAAAAACTGTCGAATTTCAATAAGCAAAAGGTGCATGAGGAAAGCCAAACGACTCTTTGTAGCCGATCCTCAGGAAAACATCAATTTTCGACAGATTTCTTTCCCGTGAACTTAAAAGGCCCTGATGCAATCGCAGTAACTGACCCCAATATCTGGGAAAAAATTGGATTTTTTATATGTATATTTTTTTTTGTTTTTTCTTTGCATTTTGGTATAAAACTCTAATTGGATTCCGGTGGATCTTCAATCAGGCGATGATGGTTATGAAGTAACGGAACCGAGCCCTTTATAGTTGCTATTACAGGCTTTACCAAAATCACAGAGGAAATATATTCATTACTCGAAAATCTGTTACTTCGTTGCAGTTTCAAATACAAAAAGCGGTTCAACGCGAGTTGGTTTCATGAAATGTAAGTTGTAAACGAAATGTTCATCATTGCTACAGATCACTATACAAAATGAATTCTAAAGAGCTATTCATATTATTTGGCCAGTTACTTTTTGAGTGATCAGTATAACATCAAACCTCGCCAACCGCGTGTGGTTCATACTGTATATAAATACATAATTTAATATTTCACCGTATTTCTGAAAAGCTGTAAGAATCAGAATCATCTCTATAGTTTAACTCGAACTTCTAGAATCGTTTCCGACATTTTTGTTAAAAAATAATACTGATCCCCTCTGCTTCATTTAATATCTTCCATCCATTCAGTTTATATAGTAATTTAATGGTGGCTAATGAAATTGAGTGTAATTTGTCTCTTAAAAATGTATCCCGATACACTTAGCTTAGATCTTCACTTAGATCTTTATCCAAAACAATGGAAGCGCACCACACCAAACATTGCAATATTAAACACACATCCTGTGTTATAAGGACTGTTCTATCCGATTTCACAAATTGAGTGAACAAACACTAAATATTAGAAAATTATCTAGAATTAACTGATCTGTAGAAATTCGCACACAGTCACTCACGATCAATTACAGATTCCACCAAATGTAAATTGATTAAAATTTAACTCCCTCAATCAAACAAATATGTAAGAAAAACTATATTAAACCTGTAAATTTTAAGAATATGAACGTGTAATTGTTAATGTTTTAAATATTGACAAAAAATATAATAAAGACTGATATTTTACTATTAAGTAGTAGTAGTAATTATTAAACAATTTTGCTGGTACATAATCTAAATAAACATATATACATAACATGACGAAAACTGATTTTCAAAAGTACCCAGTAATTATTTTTTGAAATCCCTTAAAATGTGGCAATTGTTGTCATCACAATTCTTCAAAATTGTTACAGAATATTAGAAATAAGCGACCCGAAAGTTCGCAAAAATCCATTTCAATGGAAATTGCTTGAATTATAATTTTAATTGAATTTGAACAACATAGCGTTATTCATTTTAATTTTCCTAATTAAAAATCGATATGTTGGTAAACTATTGTATTTACTAAATAACTCGAATTTGTTGAGACTGTATAGATAGTGTATTGACGGAAAAATACGACAGAACAAAGATGTATAGTGTCAATTTTGGTCCAGTGATTCGGAAGTGACGATGCTATTGTCTGGGGTTTTTTTATGGGTTTGACCCCATCGTGGATAAACATTAATTCAATAATAAAAGAGGAAAAATAACAGAAAGAAATAGGAGGAGAAAATTAAACCAAAATAGAATAGTTTAAAAAAAATAAATGTTTTTTTTACATCATCGTATCTCTATAAACGTAGTTGACTGAAATTTACCATGTTTTAGACAAATTAGAAATGTCTAATTTAATTAAAAACATCTTCCTCAAGCATCGGCTAAAAGACGACTGAGTCGGTGACATTAATAATCTTTTAGGCGTCTTCAATACATTCGTGGCGAATGTAAACAAAACGCCCTATTAAATTCCTCGATTTTTTAAAACATCCATACATGGGTGAGTCTAGTCAGTAGGTAGTTGCCGTATAAACAATGTATTATGTAAAACTCCTTTTAAATTTAGTAAATGCTTTTTCATTGGTATCAATTTATCCTTCGCGAACGATATGGCTTTTCTGATTGACTCTCCGCATGCAAAAACTGTTGACATATTTCCAAGAATATTTTGAAAAAGAATGATATGACAATAAACACAGCAAATTCTAGACTTGGGAGCAAAATACTTGAATCCTTAGTATCCTCAGTTGCGCTTTACACAGCTCCAGTTTGAAGTATCCGGTATACTTTACTTACCAAATAATACGCCAGGATATGCCATTAGGCAAGAAACTGGCGTAACAGATATTGAGTTCAAAATATTTAAACTTATATTGAGATTCTCAGAAAAAATAGGATGCCATAGAAAAGGTCTTTCACATTAAGCTCGCAAAAATCCAGGAACTGGCTGTTATTCAAAAACAGAACTTAGTAAGGTTCAACGCTCCAATCCAAATCAGGGAATTTTTTCAATAAATTCAATGCCACTGAAATAACTTAATTTTGGAAATTTTATTAAAACAAAAGAAACATTTATAAGTAAGATATAAAACATACCTAAACAACTTAGGCTACAAAAGATGTATGCAAGCTGCTTCTTTATATTTACTTGTATCCTTTGTTCCGATTTAGGCAAACGAGGTTAATGAGCAAATACAATAAAAAAATAATCTCAGAAAAGGGCAGTTTTGTAGTTAATGAATACGAATACTGCCAGATATGCTCAAAATATAACTCAATTATTCATATTATTGGCGAATGCGACAAGTTTAAAGAAATAAAAGAGAAAATCTTTGCACAATTAGACAATCCCCCAATTTTTAGTTGTTACAAAACTCTTACGATTATTAAAAAAGATACTACATAACATTTCGTAATTTTTTTGAAATAATGTGAACAATGATAAAAGTAAAATAACACAATCTTAATAAATAAGATTAATTCTAATATATAAAATTCTCGTGTCACGGTGTGCGTAATTGAACTACTCCGAAACGGCTCGACCGATTTTCGTGAATCTTAGCGTGCATATCGGCTAGGGTGGAGAATCGGACAACATCTATTTTTCATCCCCCTAAATGTTAAGGGTGGTCCACCCTTAAATTTTTTTTTTGATTTTTTTGAACAAAATTTTTTGTTTTTATTTTTTTATGATACATCATACAAAAATACATACAACCCTAAATTTTCACCCCTCTACGATCAACCCCTATTTTTATTTGTTAATTATAACCTTTAATTTTTTTGGCAAGAATTTTTTTTTAATTTTGTCATGACTTAGAATAAAAAATTTCATATCACTCTCAATTTTCACTCTTATACGATCAACCCCTATTTTTCCATCCGGATTTTTATTTTTTTTTCATTCTATCCACAGATCCGCAATAAGGTTGCAAGATGGCAATAGAATATTATAATTGTAGTACGATGAATTCTTATTCAGAGTTTATAATTTCAAGTTCCTTTAATCATGATTTTTTTTTTCAATTCAATTTGATCTCCCGCCCTCGCCGGTCGATAACTGATCAACTATCAATCGATCAGTTATCCCCGCCAGGTGTCACCACTCATCCAGCAAACATCACGGAGTAGGGATGAGGACGAAGCCGGTCTCCTGTCTTACTCACTATACATTTCTCAGCCATTTTATTTTTGGTTTTATTTGTGTATCAATCGTAGCAGTGACTGTTATACCTATTATTTTAATTTTTCTGTGCAACTCTCATGTTAATTTTACTGTCATCGTAAATTTATCATTAATTTCCAGTGCAATAATTATTTATTTACAATTTATTAATCTGACAAAGACAGTTTTAACTCTCAGTTAATTAAGTGATCTCATGTAAATAAACACGTGTTGTAAGCTCCCGCCAACAACGGCCATTACCCCTGCTGTATATATTGTACTTAACATATTTTGGAAATAGTTTTAAATCAAAACGAAAACGTGTACGTGGTTAATAAATATATCTGTTTTATTATTGTGAAAGGTATGTCAAATAATAAGCAAATGAATACAATATTAAGTCACTGTTTTCCACCAATACACTGATAGGATTTATTAACAAATACAATTATTTAATTTATTAAATTTAAATTAATATTTTTTTAAATTAAAGTATTTATTAATAGTTAACAAATATTTATATCACAAATATCTATAGTATATTCAACAAAATATTTATTAATTATAAATATTTGTTAATGAAAAACGTTATTGAAGCCATCATCTTGAATGGCAAGTTTCAAGGCGAAAATGTGTTGCTGCCACGAATCCCTATGATTCCTACGGATGTGCCAATTGAATTCAAACGCACTCAATTCCCAATTAGATTGGCATTCGCTATGACGATCAATAAGTCACTCGGGCAGACATTGTCTGTATGTGGCTTAGATTTGGAAACACCATGCTTTTCCCACGGACAACTATATGTGGCATGTTCTCGCGTGGGAAAACCATCCAGTTTGTTTGTGTTGGCTAAAGACGGACTAACCAAGAATATTGTACACTCATAATTGATAGTAAAAATATGAATAATTATTTTTGATGTTTAGATAGCTATCAAGAATTGTAATTTAACATATATTTGTTACTTTAATAAAGATTAATTTATTACCCTGAATAAAACATACTTTTATTGTTTATAACGCTTTCGATTATAAGTACATCCCCGCACACTTATAGTAGATAGTTATTTTTATTGAACTAAAAAAATGTTTCCTAGAAATAATATACATGGCAAAACAACGTTTGCCGGGTCAGCTAGTATAAGTATATTAATGTACGGAAACGACATACTTCGTTGTACAATTCAAATGAATTAAACAAATAAAAATCTACCTCTACTACTACCAATTTCACCGTATCGAAAAGTCTACTCCTTTAACAAGTATCTTTTTAAACAGCCAGATTTTACATCCTTCACTTTCACTGCTTCCTTAGAAGTGAAATTTTTAATAAAAATAAAAAAGTACCTGAATATAATTTTTTGGATTTCTCAGCTGATCTGTTAGCAGTAATCATTAAACAAAATAAAGAATACTTATTACTTACCCTACATTTTAAAGAAATCTACAATTTTTTAATTATTTATAAGTTAAGGTGAGAACTCCTTCTTAAATAAAAACTTCAAAAAGGATACCACCTCCGCTGCGGACAGGATTCGAACCTGTGCGGGTAGAACCCAATGGATTTCAAGTCCATCTCCTTAACCACTCGGACACCGCAGCTCGCGTCAGTTACAATATTACAGTGTCTTATAAACTCGATGACAGCAACAGTAAGTATTTAACTTTTTGTTTTCAATTCCCATGTTTTTGAAGACTTTTCAAGAGAGAAATCATGTTTGAAGGATTTTTTAAGATTTTCTACAAACAAAACGATTTTTTTGCCTAGATTTGTTATTAATACTTTTGAGAATATTTTAAGCTTCGAAGATAAAGCTTAAGCAAAAGCTCTGTATATGAGCACAGTAAAACCGAAGCTTCTTAAAGAAAGAGAAATACGATTTCATCAAACAAAAGGGAAAGAGCAAAATACCATGAGCGCTCGTTGCTTCACACGATTAGGGGTTTCTCATCTTTAAGGGCGGCGTTAAAAATTAGTTTTCGGAGGGGTTTGTGTATAAGAAAATTTATTTTAGGCAGTGGTTATTTGCAACCAACATTTCCGTGTTCGCAACTAGTATACGGACTACACGGGATTACGATTAATTAATTAATCGGAGTGGGGTGATGTGCTTTTTAACATAAATTGGATTCTGTTGTTATTGCGCTTGTGAGATTGACAATTCGGCAAAAGAACTGTTAAGTGACATTTACGGGGTTAATTTTTGTGTTATTATAATGGTTTTTTATAATATTTTGGAGATTTGGCTTAAATATTTTGTTTTGGCAGGAATACTCAAACTTTGATTATCGAAAGGATAAAAAGAGATGAGATAAGAGTAAAAACCACCAATGAAATAAATGCCTGAGAAAAGTTTTAAACCCTTACTATTTTTTAAGCGATTTTATTTAATTGATCAATAATTTGTTTATAACGCATTTGTTTTCGGCATAGATGCATACGTAAATCACCTGCAATATTGATCCAACATCTGGGTATACCCATTTCTTCCGAACAGCGAGCTATTTGAATTTTATTTGTTCACCTTATTTACACAAATAAACAAATGATAATACGATAATGATCTTTCAATACGATACAACTTTACATTAAAAAGAAAATGAGATAGTATAACATAATACAAATATGAAATCAGGTAAAACAATTCATTTACATATTATTTCACTCCAAATTTTGTCAGCAACAAAACTTTAAGTCGTTCTCGTTTCATTATAAAATTTGTTTGTTATGCCTGCATTCGATAAAACTAAACATTGTTTTTTAATTCGTTCAGGAACTATGTCTTCTTATTTTATTTGTAATTTTACGATTTCATATACTATATTTATGGATATGAACATTAAAATCGACGATTTCAAGAAAAGAGACTCCATATTCGGAAAGTCGCTCAAACCTAGTTCATCGCTCTGGTTTCGAAATTAATATCCGAACACGCCTTATATGATAAATGTTTATTGCAAAACGATGAAAAATATATTGAGATTGAAGAAACTGAGGAGTGGTAGGAAATGGATGGAATCTGATAACGAAAATATGGACGATCAAAGAGAAAAGTTGTTAAAATATTTGCTTTCAATATTAAGTTTGTTTGTTTGTTTGTACACAGAGTGTGAATTATATTTAAACGAAAATAACTAATATTTGTTGCCTAGGTGATTTAGTGTTGCTCGCCACTCGCCACATTCTAGTTAAAAAATACGCAAAATATTTAAATAAAAGCCAACCATCCACAACAAAACCGAACTGCATGCAATAACACCGTTTTGTTTCAGAAGTTCATCTAAAAGGAGAATCCTGCCTTCGGATGGAGGACATTTTGTTTTTCCCAAAAATTGCTACGGCTAAATTTGCACTGAATTGTTTACTAGATTAAAATTTTTGGTTTGCAGAGTCAAGGAATTGGCAGTGTAGTAGTAACCGACTTACTAGTTAAACAATTTTTAGTATTCTTCCCAATATAACCTAACATCAATCGAATATTTATCTAATTATATGAAAATATTGTTAATTAGATATTAAATCCTAATAAAATTTTCAGATTGTTAAAATTTCTAACAATTCTTACAGTACATATGAATATGTAAATAAATTTATAGCAAAGAACTAAACTAAAATTTAAAAATAACTTGAAAATTTGAAATTACTACGATTATTTACTTAAGGTTTAAGACCCCATTATTAAATTGTAAAATGCACTTACTTTATATATGACTACAAATCAATCTGTAATCTTGCTACCTGAAACCATAAATCTATTAAACCGTCATAACTTTTAGCTTCAATTTAGTTACCTGTTAACAGGTATGTCATTTTTAAAATCGGTGGTGTCAAAGTAAGCCAGAGTGTAATTCAAATATCCATGGAGAGATCTATCTTAAGACAAGCGAATTCTGTACCGAACCCCAATATCTTTGAACATGCTGTGAAACTGGTCTTCTATAATAAGAGAATTAGAATATTATTCCAAAGAGCAAAAAATGGAGTTAAAGGAAATGCGACTACAAATATCGGTACAAATGCATATTATACAAAAATAAAACTACTCAAATGGGGCAAATTGAAAAAAATAACAAGAAAATTTTAACTATTTCCAAATATTATGGGAACAAGTTATAGTTTCTGCATGCTGAATAATTTTCAATCAATTAAATCTAAATGCAATTTTATTCCTGAGTGGCACGGCGGGTATATAATTTAAAATCACTTTCATGCCCCTCCGCAATGCCAACATAAATTTCACGCCTGTACTGGAAGATGTCTGTGAGGTAATACTTTTGCCCACGCCATCTTTGAAATGGCTTCACTTTTTGTGACCCGTTTCTACTCCATGTCACCATGTCAGTTCGTTCCTCTGAGCTTTTTCCGTCCCGTTTTTATGGTTTTTTTTGTTCTTAACAATTATTTATTTATTAGCGCTTAATACAAGCTACATAAGGAGAGAACTTAAAAACTAGAAATTAAACTAAAACTAAAACAAGTAACAATTCTTATTGAACTAAAATGTGTGTATGAGAAAAGGTTTTTCATATGTGTTGTTGCTTCGTTAAGAAATTTTTTTTCTTTTTTTCATAATGAAAACTTTTAACGGAAAAGTAAAACTCAAAGTATATTTAGTTCATATACATAATTGCAAATATTCAAAATGCATTTTTACCAAATTTACAATATTTATAGTAAACTTAAAAGTACAATCCTTCCATGTCCAAGAATGTTAGAAATGTGGAATGGACTTCTTTCAAATTGTTACATAAGCTACTTTATCTACAAAGTGGAAACAATAATTTTAGAAAGGTATGATTTTACCGAAATTACTGTCTTTTAATACGAATTTGAAATTTTCTAATTAATACCTACTCGATGATGTCACAACCAGTAAAATGTCAAAAAGTAGACTTATCAGATCTTTTCGTGGAAAAGGTAGCTTTGACACGCCAGAGGCGAATTCATAAAGTTAATCGTCTTCCTAGCAGGCGGCGAGAAAGCGTTTTTAGTCCGAAATTATTATAGGGATTGCAAATTTTCTGACGGGTTAAGTAATACAAATGTCCAATTTTGATCATGATTGTACCTTAGGTGTGACAGAGTACACTCCGGTCGTTGTTTGCGTGGACGCCATAATACACGCTTTCAGATCCCGTTAGTTTAATGTTAATTGTACGGAACCGTCTGCACCATCGAGGGACGCCAAAAGGAAGCTAACATACTCAAAAATTTCTTGGAAATCAAATATCATATCCAATCAAATAAAACGTGATTAACTTGTCAGCGAATTGAGTGGTCTGTCTCGGTTTTAGTTTAGTTTGCCAGTGGTTTTGCTTTGAGGTAGTCGCGAGACTCCGTTTAACTATTGTGTGCGGGGACTTTTGTAAGCTGGAGTTATTATTTTTTTCTAAGGATTTGTGCATATAAATCGCGACCGGCGAAAAATAGTAACAAACATGGATATCGACCCATTCTTCGATTTTGCTACACCATATCGTAGAGAACTGGTGGCAGCCGGTACCGTCGACGGTAGAGTTAACCGCAAGGAAAAATTCGCAAATGAAATACAAAAAAGGGAAGAAGTCGGCAAAGATTATTCTAAAGTTTATGTTGAGGCAGAGGTAATTTCATATTTGCATACTAAAGGGCTTACAAGCTACCTGTTAGACTAGACATTTGATCTTGTTTTTTTTATTTCACCAAAGAAAGTACTACATAAAAAAGTTGCACCGAAAACAAAAGAATTTATGAACGGGAAAACTGGTGCGAGCCGAATAGCAACAATAGCTGCGTCCTTATTCACTATGAGGAACAAAGCTATTTGAGGAGGCTCCACCCTTTCCCGAACAGTCAGTTCTTGGTGTTATCCTTTCTTCCTTTTCACGAAGAACTTTGAAGGAGCAACATCTGCAGTCATGAGTTCTTCTAATTTAGTTAATTCTGAAGCAAGCTGTCAATATGAAAAGATGTTTTTAAAATTACAGAAATTGGCCATAGCGCACCATTCGGGAATTTCACAACAGTCTTTCATGGACTGCGATGATTATGAGGAGGCTAAAGAGGACCCTCAGGTGGACGACTCGATTTTTGACAAATATAAGTTTGTGGAGCCTTTAAGCAGTGCTCTGCCGATCGCCGACTATAAAATTAAAATCTTAACAGCAATTAAAGACAACAAAGTGATTATTCTGCAGGGAGATACTGGTTGCGGAAAAACAACTCAGGTGCGTACTTAAATCTTTTTATTTTATAAATTGCAACAAACTCGATCGTTCCTGGCTCTTGTCCTCTTGCGTGTAGCCTCCCTTATAGAATTATTTACAAAGTATATTTGTTATTTATTAAAGTATACTCTAAAATAATCCCAGCGTTCCTTGTTTGTTTTCCTCATTTTGTTTTTTTCCTTGTTTTGTTTTTAATTTTGTTTAGGGCGCATTTCTAGTTTTCGTACGGAAACGAATCGAAAAGAACTTATAAAAGCCCATTTTGCATAAAAAATGCCTTAATAGAGATCCAAAAATCCAAATGTATTTCGTTCGATACCTTTGATTTCTATTATTTTTCCCGTATAAGGAATTCCAATTGATTTTCTACCAAATTACTCTACCCACTTTAAATAAACAAAACTAACAGGAGCCAAAGGTAACTGATATTTATTTTATTAAATTTACGGAATCTATGATGCAATTTTTATAAACAAAAGGACCTTTGTAAACTCCTTCCAATTAATTTCGCGGAAAATTAAAACAGGGCCCTTAATTTAAATTAATAATTTTTAATGTTTAGTTCCAATTGAACTTTATCGATATTTGGTTGTGTGTCCTTTTTACAAAATAATGCCGTACCTCCTTCGCCCATATCCTACCATTAAATTTATTTTACACCATAACAACTGGTTAACAAAGTTTTGCAGTCAGGTATTATAATTGTGAAGCCTTTGTCTGTCAATCCGTGCCATCAAAGCTCTAAAAAATGAAATAATTCGAATATTTTTGTATTTTAAACTTTTAGCCATGTTTGAAGGAAATCAATAGTTCAGAATTTGAATCGCAAGTTTCAAGCAAATTCGAATTAAATTGAGCAAATCATAGGCATCAATCCAAATTTCACACATATGTCGGTCAGAAAACAAGCCTCAACGTATTTTTGTCGCAATTTTTTTTGCATCGATGATCAAAATATCTCAAAAACAACCGACCATTTTAGTCAACATAAGCAGCCTTGTTATAAACCTGCTTGTACTCAATATATTTTTACAAAATAACAAAAACTCATCCAGAAAGACAATCCAAAGCAATCTGGTTAAAAAATAAAAATTGTCGAAGCAGGTTCCCTGTGCTTGCTTCTCTTCACTTTCATTTATAAGCCATTTATTATCAGCTTTTTAGTTTGCGGAGTAACATACGCAGCAATTTAATTTCTTTAGATCAGCAAATTCTCTTTAAGTGGCATTTTTCCGCTTGTTCACGCTGCCGAATGAAATAGATGCCTGTGGACCAAAAACTGTCCCCGGTGGGTTGAAGGTATTATTCACTCTTAGCTAAAAGACTTTAAGATTGTAGTCTTTAATTTACTCGTAATAAACATTCGATTTTCAAAATTTTTTTAAATTAAATCTGTGGCAAAAACCAGCTAGGTTTAAGTAGAAGAGCATACACCTAATACACATAAGGAATTTTTGTATAAAGGGCAATTAAAGATCCAGTCATTTAGTTTGCACGCCCGAAATTTTATAAATTGTTTCCTTGTAGTGAAAAATATTCTTAATGGTTGGTCTGAACAAGATGCTAATCACTTAAATCAAAACCAAAAACGCAATTTCCATTATTGTAACTATCCAAAATTAATGAAGAGACGAATATGCAAAACCATTCCGATCACACGGGAGTCCTTTTTTAGAATTTCATTAAAAAGGGGTTATAAATCTTGCAATGGAAAACGGGAAGATGGAAACGCCGATAGTTTTTGTATTAGGGGTACCGGTTAATTCGTGCGGTTTTGTAACAGATGGCGTAACTTGTTTTATATTCCAGTGATTCACCTTTCCAAATATGTGTTGGAAAGCTACTGTCATATAGTTTCAGAATCAGTATGTGTTATTTAGCTGAAGCGTAAACAACAATACTTTTTTTTACTCTGAAAATGTCGAATTTTGTGCCGAATAAAGTGTTTTTGCGGGGAGTACTTCTTCATTACTTCAATATGAAGAAAGGAGGACGATGAACGGCCCGGACAGCCAAAAAAGTTTGAAGACCACGAATTGGAGACACTGCTCGACCAAGATCCATCCCAAACGCAAGAAGAACTTGCAAAATCACTTGGCGTCGCTCAACAAACCATTTCCGATCGTCTAAAAGCAATGGGAATGATCCGGAAGGCCATTGGGTGCCGCATGAATTGAAGCCAAGAGACGTCGAACGCCGATTTTTCGCGTGTGAACAACTGCTTCAACGGCACAAAAGAAAAAGTTTTTTGCATCGAATTGTCACTGGCGATGAAAAGTGGGTCCATTACGATAATCCAAAACGTCGGGCAACGTATGGATACCCCGGCCATGCATCATCATCGACGGCCGTTCAGAATATTCATGGCCTGAAGGTTATGCTGTGTATTTGGTGGGACCAGCTGGGTGTGATCTATTATGAGCTGTTGCAACCGAATGAAACGATCACAGGGGAAGTCTACCGACGACAATTGATGCGTTTGAGCCGAGCACTGCGCGAAAAACGGCCGGAATATGAACAAAGGCACAGCAAGGTAATTTTGCAACAGGACAATGCTCGGCCACATGTTGCACAGGTCGTCAAAACCTACCTTGAAAGGCTCAAATGGGATGTCCTACCCCACCCGCTGTATAGTCCAGACCTTGCGCCATCCGATTACTATCTCTTCCGATCAATGCAACATGGCCTGGCTGACCAGCACTTCTCCAATTATGAAGAAGTCAAAAATTGGATCGATTCGTGGATAGCGGAGAAGCCGGCCGAATTTTTCAGAAAGGGTATTCGTGAATTACCAGAAAAATGGGAAAAGGTTATAGCTAGCGATGGACAATACTTCGAATAGTAAATTTGTAACCATTTTTTCACAATGAAGCTTCAATTTTCGAAAAAAAACCGCACGAATTAACCGGTACCCCTAATACTATATATAGTAGATCTTGAACTCCTGAAAAGAGCTTCAAATTGATTCAATGAAATCAAACATTGTCCAGTAAAACCACTTTAATTTTCTGGTAATATCCTTTTATGACTCACAGTGAGAGAAATATTTTGTACGAATAACTGATTTTGTTTTAAAACAGTAATATTTATTTCACAAGTTATCAAAACCTGATTTAGTGTTTAAGAAAAGCATTCATCGAAGTTGGGCTTGTTCTCCTCATTCTGGCAAGATTCGTTCCATTGTTTCCAAGCGCGGAATCCAGAATTGTGTTTTTTAATAGCTTGGGCACATTCCAGGGTTTTTGAGAAATCATCCCCCACAATTAGTTCACAATTCACGTTGCACAGATTATGTGATTCCCTATGTGGAGATTCGCACCACCATTCGTTGCTGATTTGGAATACACCATAATATTTAGTTCCATCATCAGCGGGATCGGGTGCCTCGAAAGTTCCTGAGTAGTTGCTAGCGAAGAGTCCAATGCACAACCAATCTGCTAATTCCTCCTTCGGCACCCCATTAGAGGAAAGTCCCTTGGCTAACGAGCATTTTGAATTAACCGGCTCAGAAAGAACGCCGTAAATCGCCGCTACTAGAAGACCCGAGTAAAGATAAAACCTTTGCATTTCAAACGACTATTGCGACTGAACCGACATGGGAGGCTGCCTTTGCCTTACCTTTTATTCGCAGGTACAATATAAGAAATATTGTCTGTATAGAATTGATTAGCATAAAGAACGAGTTGCATAGAGAAATAGTGGTGTCAATACATTTATGGACTGTAAAATGGGTAAACAAAATTTCTAAAAGGTCATTTCCCCCGTCTTGAATACAATTATTGTCACACTTTGATTTCTACACTTGTTTTAACATCTAATGTGCAAATTGGTTTCATAAAGTTGTTGAAAATTTAGTATTCCCAGCAAATAATCTACAAGAGAACGCGTTTTTCCACTTGATATTATTATTAGCAATGGAAAATTGATTATCTTACTATAGTAAATAAAGCTCAGGAAGTTATTAAAGAAATTTTAGTTTTCAAGCAATCGATCATATCATTTGCTTTTAAACGAAAAATCAACAGCTTCTTCGAATTAAAACCTAAAAAATTACTGTCTAAAGTTGGCTACATATCAAAATCGCTTGTTTTTAAATATTTTCTTTGTTTTGAGAAGCAAGAATTATGGCAAATTAATTTCAGTGGAAGTTTATTTCGACGAGCAAAAGACGGTTTGTATTTTAAATATAGATTACTCGTCATAAATATACGGATACTGAAATACTCTCTAGTTTCATTAATGCTAAAAAAGTCTGATTTGTACAGTAGTAGCTGATTACGTAATATATAAAATAAATATATATATATATATTAAATGGAGGAATATTTGTTCTCAATCAATGTGTGTAATAAACATTCACCTGTTGCCTATGTTTTCGTTTTAGGTTTCCTCCGAATAATTTGTTTTATTTAAAATTTTAGCTTGATCAAATGTTTGCAAGCACGAGAACAAATCTATTGCTTGACCACTCACGACTTGGTCCGATATTAGTAATTATTAAAAAACAACATTTGTCGTGCATGACCAACGGACAAAGAATGCCCGATAAGATGAGTTTTTTAGAACACGAAAGGGAGAATTAATGCATGCGCCGATTTTTTGTTGCAAATTCTCATAATTATTAAACGATTACTTACCACTCATAAGGTTGTCAGAACAACCATGGCTTATTACGAGGTTTGCTTTAACGTGAAATGTGTCTAATTTCGAAAAAAATATGACCTCACAACAACAGCTGGAAGTAATGCATATCAATTTTATTTATCTTAGCAATAAAGAGTTTAATTTGAAACCGAAATATGACAACATTTTAACGCGTCCTGTTTCTGAAATAACTAGAATATTGTACCATTCTTTTGTATGGAACCTAAAATGAATAACATTGTTATTATTACTTACATTTATAAATTATTTACGCAATGTTTTATTTAGATCCCGCAATACATTTTGGAAGAACACTCTCAAAGACGTGCCTACTGCAACATTGTGTGCACCCAACCAAGACGTATCGCTGCTATCAGCATTGCTCACAGGGTTTGTGCTGAAAGAAAGTGGAGTATTGGTTCAATTGTCGGTTACCAGGTTAGTTCTATCAATTATTGGTTATATTTCGTTTCTAGCTTTGAAGGTTAAGTCCTACCCAAGTAGCATTCTGCTTCAAGATCAATTGTTCTGCTTCGACCATATATTTTAGCAGAATTAATTCAATGCAAATATCGTATTCCTGAAGTTTTATTTATTTCGTATATGCCAGAAAGTTATTAAAATACTATCATTTATTTTCATAATGTATTCCGCTACTATCCGGAAATTTGATTATAACCAAAAGAGTAATTAATTTGGTTAAAGTAAACTCTACTGTGTTCAGATTAAATGTTGCCGTAATTTATCGAAATATCTAAAAAATTAATAAATTATCTGTATGTCTTCAGCGATTAATATTTTTGAAATAACATGGTGTGGTTGAAAATTTTTGTTTTTGAGCCAAAGAAGTGTTGGCATCTGTTGTTTTAAAGCACATATTGGAAAACAACGTCGGTTATAATATAATGTTATGATTTTGTAGCGCCACTGAAAAATAGTTCAAAATAATTAACAAATTTAAATACATAGTTGTTTTTGAAGTCAATAAGATGCAGGATATTCTGCATATTACACATTATTATTATATTCTTATATACGTTTTCTAACTTTTCAAACAACCCTCTTGTACATTAGCATAGTTAATGAAGTGTTGATTTCGTTGAGTAAACTATTGATATAAATCTTAAGGTTGGTCTTCACGCAAATGCATCGAACGACACACGTCTGTTGTACTGTACTACGGGAGTCTTATTGCAGAAATTAATTACATCCAAAAACATGTCTAATTACACTCATGTGATATTGGATGAAGTTCACGAGCGAGATCAAGATATGGACTTTCTTCTTATAGTAATTAAAAAATTACTTGCGAAAAATTCACCAAAGGTGAAAATAATTTTAATGTCAGCAACAATAGATGCAAAAGAAGTAAGTGGTATTGTGATATTATTTATTTAAGATTACCTACTTAAACGTTTTAAACTGTAGTTTTCAAATTATTTTGAAACGACGAAGAATAACATTGTTGTCCCAGCACCTATAATTAATATTGACGCACGGAGAATGTTCAACGTGAGAGACTTTTACCTTGATGACTTAGGAAGGCTAAACAACGTAAATTTGTCTGTTATGCTATTGCTGTTTATTTTGATTGATTTGATTTAATGGAGCAGGACTTTGAAATGTCTTATGACGTACCTGGAATATCACACGAAATGTATAAACTTGCGTTAAAGCTGATTGTTGTTTGCGAAAAACTCGATAGTCGGGACCAAGACCTTAACACGTGTGCGCACAAACCATCAATTTTGATATTCCTTCCAGGAATTCACGAAATTGACACTATGGATCAGACTCTCCTGAGGTTAAAAGCAGTGTAAGGGTTTTTGAGTCATAATTGTATCAAATTAATAAATACTTTCTAATGTAGGGAATCGGACATACTTCTTTTGCCTATTCGATTACATTCAATGATTTCTCCAGATGAACAGCAAAAAGTTTTTCGACTACCACCGCCAGGATATAGAAAAATTATATTATCAACAAATATTGCAGAAAGTTCAATTACGGTTCCGGATGTAAAATATGGTAAGAAAGTAATGAACTGTTTCTTAAATATAATTATTAATTCCCCTAAAATTTAATAGTTATTGACTTCTGCTTAACCAAATCGTTGGTGACAGACACCAACTCAAACTTAACGACTCTTAGACTTCATTGGGCTTCGAGAAGCAGCTGCCGACAGAGAGCTGGACGAGCTGGCCGGGTTATGAATGGACGGGTTTACAGACTTGTTGACAAATATTTTTACGAGGTATATAATTTTATGTAATGGATTTTTTCTTTAATTTGTCCATGTAAAATTTATAGAATTACATGAGTGAACATGAAACACCAGAAATTTTAAGATGCCCACTAGATAGAGTAGTTCTCCGAACTAAGCTACTAAATATGGGTCAACCACAATCTATTCTTGCTTTAGCAATGAGTCCACCGAATTTGTCAGATATTAAGAATACTATTTTAGTTCTGAAAGAAGCTGGCGCTTTGTACAAAACAGCTAATGGTATCTACGATTCTGGTGATGGGGATTTATCCTTCCTCGGACACGTAATGGGTTCACTGCCAGTTGACATCCGAATAACTAGATTAATCATGTTCGGGTACATGTTCAGTGTGCTTAAAGAAGCCATTATAATGGGTATTAGTTTTCTCTCTATTGTTAATATAACACCATATTTCTATGATATACCTTTCCAGCTGCGGGATTAAATGTAAACAGTATTTTTAATTTTCCGAAGCAGGATGGTCTTGGAGCGTATTCACAAAAGTTAGTATGGTCTGATGGATCTGGTAGTGATCTCTTTGCTATTTTAAAAGCATATAAGGTACTTTCTCTGGCAACTTATACATTTTGTTCAAGTAATGAAATTTATCACTTTTTGATTTAATAAGGTTTGGTGTAACATGAAGGAACAGCACAATTTCGATGATGAAGACGTTGAAAGATCCTGGGCTAGGCGCTATTTCATAAATACACGTTCGATGCTTGAAATGCATTTGCTTGTTAAAGAACTTACGGAGCGCTTAAGTAAATTGGACATTAAAGAAGACACAAGTAGTCATCGTGTTAACTGGTTAGAAAAGGAGAAAACAATTGTTCTAAAAATTGTTATATCGGGTAAGTGAACATTTTATTATTTTAATTTCCTTAAAATCATTTAAGGCTTAGAATGGTAACTAAAATAATGTACTTGAGAAAAACTTTATTGCACTACTTTTTAAGGGGTCGGCTCGTGTGAAAGCTGTTTTTAAGGATATTTTGGGAAATTTTTCTTTCGAAAACCATTAAAATAAAATCATTTACAACTTATGTATCATTTTCTTTAACGTTTGAACTATGTACATTTTTTCAAATCGATATATCGAATATAATTGAAGATACACCCCCTAACAGGAACACTTATAAAACAAAAACAAGTGTCTCCACTGCTGCTGTTCCGGCCGTTCTGCTTCTCTGAACTAAGAAAACCAAACGCCATTTTAATTGTAAGAGTTGAAGCTACAAAGTGAACTAAAATGAAATCAGAATTCCAAAAAACAAATTTGTTGTTTACGTTATACAAAAAAAAAATGAATTTTTCGTACTTTTTGGGGTCTATTAAGCTGGTAATAAAAATTATCTTATCTTAATTATGAAATCTTTCTTTCCTTCGAATTCGTTATTCTGAATTGTAATTTTTAATTTCAGGAGCATTTTATCCAAATTACTTGTTTCGTCCTGGGGCCTCAAGTCTTGACTCTCAGCGTCTTGTATACCAATCTTTAGGCGGATTAGATCCATGCAACACAGTATACTTAACTAATTTCGAGCCAAAATATGTTGGCCAACTATATGTGCAAGCAATTAAGAATCTATTTAAAGAAGCTGCAGTTGCTTTCAAGAATATTCATGTTCGGTTTGAAGGAGGATCACAAAAAATACTTGTCACATTTACAGATGACACGGAAATGGATTGTGCGGACGAAAACGAGTTAACTCTTTCAGTCCCGGGTCGGGTAAGACCTGAGGTTTATAAAGCGATTAAAATGCGTCTATTACGTTATCCGACTTCAATTAAAGTTATGAAGTACGTTCTTTTTGCTTTCTTTTACACAATTAATTTACGTTTTGTCCTAGCCCTCGTGATTCTATCCAATATGCTGAATTAAAAGGACTTGGAGTGATGCATCAGGGAAAATGGGTTCCACGGAAAAAGTGCATTGAAAATCCTGAATTAGTCGCTATACCCAGAATGCATATACGCACGTTAAGAGGCCATATTACACACGTAATAAACTTATAATATGTTTTTCATTTGATAATTTTAATGCTTTTCAGATTGAGAATTGTAATAAGTTTTGGTTCCAATCCCTATCAGAACAGCAGAAATTGAAAGAAATAGCAACCGAATTGAATAAGACTGATTCGGATATAGTTCCTTTCTCTAATCCTTCTGAAATCACAAGAGGAATGATAGTTGCTGCTCCATATATAGACTATAAAGGATTTCGCCGCTATCGCCGCGCTAAGGTAATTAATTTGGCGGAGAAGTGGCAAGACCATGACGTAGTGTCATTTCGGGTAAGACTTTTCTTTTTACAATATAATGGATAAAAAATATACAAGGCTATTTCAGGTTCTGTTCATTGATTATGGCAACTATGAAGTTGTTGATTTTAACAAATTGTGCAAATTTGGAAGTATCTCAAAACGTTTCCAAAATATTCCCCCTCGGGTGTTCGAATGTTGTCTAGCCGAAGTTCAACCTTCATCAATTAATTGCCCAAATGGAAAATGGCCCGAAAGTGCATCAATTTTACTGCAAACTTTAGTTGATAAAGGAATTATTGAGATTGAGGTGAGTTTTCCTTTCTTGTCGGCTATCTTCAAGAAATCTTACCTTGAAACGAGACCATTTTACAATGCAGTATATATAATTATGTTCAAACTCTACTTTATTTTGGCAAAACTAATCGTTGTTTTGAACTTTTATTTTTTTAATTCGAAGAAAACTAGTGATGAACAACGTCGTCTTATGATTCCTTAAATAAAATGTTTAAATTTTGCAGATATATTCAGTTGTTAATGGCATAACTTCCGTTTTTATAAATACGGAAAAAGGCACGTTCAATGACTTGCTGGTTGAAAAAGGATATGCTCAACATTCGGAGGAAAATTACTTGTCGAAGGTCAGACTAATAACATAATTTATTAACAAAACAATAAATATATTTTCAATATTTTGTATGAGTGTGGAAAATTAAGTGATTTTCTCCAACGCAAATAATCAGATAGGAGAATAATAAATTCATTTTAAGTGATTACTTCCAATCTGATTTAATTTCATATTAGGCTGATCATGATGCACGGACACGGAAACAAAAATATAGCGATGTTTACGATGATGATGATTTGACGCACAACGAAGATTATCTCCGATCAATTCAAGGGGAAGAAGACTTATCTTGTGCACTACCTCCATTAGAAAAACGCCGCATTAAGTTGGATCTGCGAGGCCCTTTCAGTCCTTTAGAATCAAAGATATATGCTGCTACAAGAACTGGACACTGGAAATCTGTTATTGTCGAACAACAATCTGTTAATTCGGTTCTACTGGACACAGATCCACAAGATAATCGAGAACGTCTTATTGTTGCAGCGACAATTACTGAGAATGTCAGCAATAGCACGCTTACTGCAAGGTGCACAACATTAATGCCAAATATCCACGGTTTTGCTCCTTTAATGGGACTGATTTTTTGTCCTACGATGGAAATTAGGCGAAATAAGTATAAAACAAAGTATGTAACCATTTTGGCTGGCTTGGGACACGATGAAACAGGAAGAGCTCTCTTCGAGGAACATGATATCGTATTCAATCTCGATGTTGAAATTGCTGCCCACGACTTGGAATTGGTAAAGCTTATCCTTTTTTTTTTAATACAACTGAGTTTTGAATCAAATTTACTCTCAATAGATAAATCAAATTAGATATTCGATGGATACTATGATTTTTACTGATCCTGGTCAATTGCAACCAAAGCTTCTTAAGGCTAATAGAGCTGAACTTAAGGTTAAAATTAAGAATCTCATCGTCAGGTAAATTAAACTTAAAATCCTATGAATTTACCTGACTATACCTACTATACCGCAGGCTTTTGGAAAAACAACGGAAATACATTGAAGTTTATTACGATGTCAAGGATCATGTTTGGGGGCAAGTCGATGAAACTGACCTGTTAGTAACACAAAACATTTATGGAAGTCGGGCTATCTTCCCGTTTCATTCTGCATCACGTCTTTATAGCGAGAGCGCCGAACATACGCAAGCGTTACGTGAGCATTGCAACGAGCTGCATAAAATGACGGAGATGTTCTTGCAAGTTTAACAGGATTTTCGGTTTGTTTAATGGTATAATTGTATTTTTTTTACAGGGATTATTCCAAAAAGAATATTACTTGCAAACTGTGTGATCAAGTTTTTGACGTAATCTATCAGCTTCGGATTCATCTACTATCGCAACTTCACCGCGATAGGGAATATCAAATCGGTTTTAAGAAACCGACAGCGAAGTAAATTTATGGTGCTATTTTTTTCAAAAAGGAATTGTTTTTATTTATGTTTTGTTCCTGAATTAAAATACTTTAATATACAAATTAAGAAATTAATGTAATGAATTATTTCAAAGGGTAATTAGGAAGAGTCGAAACAAAATATAATTTAACACCTTATACCATTTATTGTCACAAATAATCATATTACATAGAAAGAATGTATATCTCGAACCTTCTACACATTTCGTATGGTTGAACGACACCAATAATACAAATATAATTTAACCGTTGGGCGCAATTGAGACCTTGCTAAGCGGCAGTAGAAAACAGTTTATGCCCTGACCGCCATGCGGGGGCAGTCCGGGATTCCGCATGCGATTTGGGATGCGCACCCGTGGACTCGGGACTCGTAGTAATCGAAGAGCGAGGGTTTCTTACAAAATGCGCACTCATCCGAGCACGTCGGCCCGTTTAGGGGTAGCCCAAGTTTTTGCCAAACCTCCTTCATGTCAGCCACAAGAGTGTCGACCATAGCACGTGTGTGGAACGGCGTTGGGGCCAAGCGGAGCTTCTCCTCCCCTCTGGCCACCGTCGGGTAGTTGATCGCCTGGACATAGTGCCCGTAGTTCTGAATCAGCATATCCGATATTTGAGAACACTGTAAGGGGTCACCTAACTGTAGGAAACAAACATTAAAAATTAATATCACTAGCAAAATGAAAAGGCCACATACATAGAAGCAACATTTCAGGAATTTTGAGAATGAAAATTTGTATGTGTCCCTGTAATATGGTTTGGTCTCATAGTAAAATCGTACGCACAAATTTTAATAGGAAAGAGTTGGGTTACCCGGTTTCACCCAGTGTACACATATTTGCGTCACCGTATAGTGTCCGTCATTTTGAATTTCCACAGTTTGATAGTAAATTCGGAACTACCTCAAAATGTCCGTAGTAGTAGTGTTGAATCCGCCACCTCTAACTGCAAATTTCGAACAAGGATTCGCAAAAACGGTATCCAAAAACCCCCAAACACCAATTTTATGGCAATCCCTTCATATTTTTTTTAAATGATTGTTTTGAAAAAATCCAAAATTTTCATAAACTCATTTCAGTGACCTTTGAATTCAACTAATTTTTCCACAAGTGTTGAAATAATTCCACTAGAAAAATTCAATTGAAATATTTTGACGTTATGAACGGACATCAAAGGGGATTAATAAGAATTTCGGGAAGATTATTGAAAAATTGTTATCTAAAAGGACTTTTTGTCGATGTGATTCTAGTAAAATTCATAATAGGGGTACCATTTTCCTAACTTTGATTAAAAAACAAACACAAAGTGTAATATTATCTGAGTTATTTTTTTGATTAATCTAATATTTAGTATTGTTCATAAATTTCGAAAAACTACATCAGTTAAACCTGGACATTCTGCAGCAGTTAATTTGTTCGTGATAATTTTCGATGTATTTTTCATAAGTTTCGAATATTACTTCGGCTATAACTCGACGGATGTTAGTTTGTTAGGTGCTATAATGTTACTGAACGCACGTCACGGTTATTGCACACAGTCAGTTTCCGCACATATTTTCACTATGCTGCGAATTGTTCGCTTAATAGGACGCCTAAATTGACCCTAAGCTTCCCGTAAAAGTATAGGTTCTTATTTTTGTAGAAAAAAAAACAATTTTAAGGGGCTGGGCGGAAGTGAAGCTATTCATGTCGTAAATGTGTTGCTTTAAATTAACATTTCAAGTTTGAAACACGCACTATTAGTGACACTTGTCTAATTTACATTATCACACTGCGGGCGGAATTAAGTATTATTCTTCCAATAAGCGGTACCATTCTAAAATTTCACATATTTGACTGTAAAGTGGTATTAGTAATAAAGTAAATGTTTTTAAAATAAAGCACTAATTAAAACTGGTCAAATTTTGTGCATTGGATAATTAATTCGTAATCCAATGAACTAAAAAGAAATCTTGCGCTAATCATAAGCAATTTTGAAATATTTCGAATAGTTAATTTCTAGTAGAATAAAATGCTATTCATATTGTTGGCTTAATTGTTGAAATATGATCTAGTAAAGAGGTCTTTTACAGATTTTAATTTCCTTCCGGTGACCAAGGGCATAAACACGTTGCGGACGGATGACGTATCGAAACTAATTTAAAAATATCTGACCACTAAGCACGATTAGCAATAAAATGTCTGGTCCGCAATGTGTTAACAGATTAAGCAATTCAGGAATTGCTCTAGTTAGGCTGCAAGGATAAATTCGCAAATGAAATACAAAAAGGGAAGAACTCGGCAAGGATTATTCTAAGTTTGTGTGAGGCAGGGGTAGTTTCATATTCGCATCGCATACTATGTTAATTTCCTTCGAAAAAAACAAGATAATAAAGGGCTTGCAAGAATAGACATTTGATCTTTTTTGTTTATTTCACCAAGGAAAGTATGACATAAAAAAGTTGCACCGAAAACAAAAGCATTTATGAACGGGAAAACGGGCCGAAGCCGAATAGCAACAATTGAGGGGGCTCTGTCTTTACGCCGATCTCCCGATTTGTAGAAGGTTCCGAGAATACCCGCAGGAGTGCGCAGGACGCAGTGCGACGCCAGTTACCCCTTCCTAAACAGTCAATTGTTGGTGTTATCCTTTCTTCCTTTTCACGAAGAACTTTGAAGGAGCAACATCTGCAGTCATGAGTTCTTCTAATTTAGTTAATTCTGAAGCAAGCGGTCAGTATGAGGAGATGTTTTTAAAATTACAGGAATTGGACATAGCGCACCATTCGGGAATTTCGCAACAGTCTTTCATGAACTGCGATGATTTTGAGGAGGCTAAAGAGGACCCTCAGGTGGACGACTCGATTTTTGACAAATATAAGTTTGTGGAGCCTTTAAGCAGTGCTCTGCCGATCGCCGACTATAAAATTAAAATCTTAACAGCAATTAAAGACAACAAAGTGATTATTCTGCAGGGAGATACTGGTTGCGGAAAAACAACTCAGGTGCGTACTTAAATCTTTTTATTTTATAAATTGCAACAAACTCGATCCTCCTGGCTCTTGTCCTCTTGCGTGTAGCCTCCCTTATAGAATTATTTCCAAAGTATATTTGTTATTTATTAAAGTATACTCTAAAATAATCCCAGCGTTCCTAGTTTGTTTTCCTCATTTTGTTTTTTTCCTTGTTTTGTTTTTAATTTTGTTTAGGGCGCATTTCTAGTTTTCGTACGGAAACGAATCGAAAAGAACTTATAAAAGCCCATTTTGCATAAAAAATGACTTAATAGAGATCCAAAAATCCAAATGTATTTCGTTCGATACCTTTGATTTCTATTATTTTTCCCGTATAAGGAATTCCAATTGATTTTCTACCAAATTACTCTACCCACTTTAAATAAACAAAACTAACAGGAGCCAAAGGTAACTGATATTTATTTTATTAAATTTACGGAATCTATGATGCAATTTTTATAAACAAAAGGACCTTTGTAAGCTCCTTCCAATTAATTTCGCGGAAAATTAAAACAGGGCCCTTAATTTAAATTAATAATTTTTAATGTTTAGTTCCAATTGAACTTTATCGATATTTGGTTGTGTGTCCTTTTTACAAAATAATGCCGTACCTCCTTCGCCCATATCCTACCATTAAATTTATTTTACACCATAACAACTGGTTAACAAAGTTTTGCAGTCAGGTATTATAATTGTGAAGCCTTTGTCTGTCAATCCGTGCCATCAAAGCTCTAAAAAATGAAATAATTCGAATATTTTTGTATTTTAAACTTTTAGCCATGTTTGAAGGAAATCAATAGTTCAGAATTTGAATCGCAAGTTTCAAGCAAATTCGAATTAAATTGAGCAAATCATAGGCATCAATCCAAATTTCACACATATGTCGGTCAGAAAACAAGCCTCAACGTATTTTTGTCGCAATTTTTTTTGCATCGATGATCAAAATATCTCAAAAACAACCGACCATTTTAGTCAACATAAGCAGCCTTGTTATAAACCTGCTTGTACTCAATATATTTTTACAAAATAACAAAAACTCATCCAGAAAGACAATCCAAAGCAATTGGTTAAAAAATAAAAATTGTCGAAGCAGGTTCCCTGTGCTTGCTTCTCTTCACTTTCATTTATAAGCCATTTATTATCAGCTTTTTAGTTTGCGGAGTAACATACGCAGCAATTTAATTTCTTTAGATCAGCAAATTCTCTTTAAGTGGCATTTTTCCGCTTGTTCACGCTGCCGAATGAAATAGATGCCTGTGGACCAAAAACTGTCCCCGGTGGGTTGAAGGTATTATTCACTCTTAGCTAAAAGACTTTAAGATTGTAGTCTTTAATTTACTCGTAATAAACATTCGATTTTCAAAATTTTTTTAAATTAAATCTGTGGCAAAAACCAGCTAGGTTTAAGTAGAAGAGCATACACCTAATACACATAAGGAATTTTTGTATAAAGGGCAATTAAAGATCCAGTCATTTAGTTTGCACGCCCGAAATTTTATAAATTGTTTCCTTGTAGTGAAAAATATTCTTAATGGTTGGTCTGAACAAGATGCTAATCACTTAAATCAAAACCAAAAACGCAATTTCCATTATTGTAACTATCCAAAATTAATGAAGAGACGAATATGCAAAACCATTCCGATCACACGGGAGTCCTTTTTTAGAATTTCATTAAAAAGGGGTTATAAATCTTGCAATGGAAAACGGGAAGATGGAAACGCCGATAGTTTTTGTACTATATATAGTAGATCTTGAACTCCTGAAAAGAGCTTCAAATTGATTCAATGAAATCAAACATTGTCCAGTAAAACCACTTTAATTTTCTGGTAATATCCTTTTATGACTCACAGTGAGAGAAATATTTTGTACGAATAACTGATTTTGTTTTAAAACAGTAATATTTATTTCACAAGTTATCAAAACCTGATTTAGTGTTTAAGAAAAGCATTCATCGAAGTTGGGCTTGTTCTCCTCATTCTGGCAAGATTCGTTCCATTGTTTCCAAGCGCGGAATCCAGAATTGTGTTTTTTAATAGCTTGGGCACATTCCAGGGTTTTTGAGAAATCATCCCCCACAATTAGTTCACAATTCACGTTGCACAGATTATGTGATTCCCTATGTGGAGATTCGCACCACCATTCGTTGCTGATTTGGAATACACCATAATATTTAGTTCCATCATCAGCGGGATCGGGTGCCTCGAAAGTTCCTGAGTAGTTGCTAGCGAAGAGTCCAATGCACAACCAATCTGCTAATTCCTCCTTCGGCACCCCATTAGAGGAAAGTCCCTTGGCTAACGAGCATTTTGAATTAACCGGCTCAGAAAGAACGCCGTAAATCGCCGCTACTAGAAGACCCGAGTAAAGATAAAACCTTTGCATTTCAAACGACTATTGCGACTGAACCGACATGGGAGGCTGCCTTTGCCTTACCTTTTATTCGCAGGTACAATATAAGAAATATTGTCTGTATAGAATTGATTAGCATAAAGAACGAGTTGCATAGAGAAATAGTGGTGTCAATACATTTATGGACTGTAAAATGGGTAAACAAAATTTCTAAAAGGTCATTTCCCCTGTCTTGAATACAATTATTGTCACACTTTGATTTCTACACTTGTTTTAACATCTAATGTGCAAATTGGTTTCATAAAGTTGTTGAAAATTTAGTATTCCCAGCAAATAATCTACAAGAGAACGCGTTTTTCCACTTGATATTATTATTAGCAATGGAAAATTGATTATCTTACTATAGTAAATAAAGCTCAGGAAGTTATTAAAGAAATTTTAGTTTTCAAACAATCGATCATATCATTTGCTTTTAAACGAAAAATCAACAGCTTCTTCGAATTAAAACCTAAAAAATTACTGTCTAAAGTTGGCTACATATCAAAATCGCTTGTTTTTAAATATTTTCTTTGTTTTGAGAAGCAAGAATTATGGCAAATTAATTTCAGTGGAAGTTTATTTCGACGAGCAAAAGACGGTTTGTATTTTAAATATAGATTACTCGTCATAAATATACGGATACTGAAATACTCTCTAGTTTCATTAATTCTAAAAAAGTCTGATTTGTACAGTAGTAGCTGATTACGTAATATATAAAATAAATATATATATATATATTAAATGGAGGAATATTTGTTCTCAATCAATGTGTGTAATAAACATTCACCTGTTGCCTATGTTTTCGTTTTAGGTTTCCTCCGAATAATTTGTTTTATTTAAAATTTTAGCTTGATCAAATGTTTGCAAGCACGAGAACAAATCTATTGCTTGACCACTCACGACTTGGTCCGATATTAGTAATTATTAAAAAACAACATTTGTCGTGCATGACCAACGGACAAAGAATGCCCGATAAGATGAGTTTTTTAGAACACGAAAGGGAGAATTAATGCATGCGCCGATTTTTTGTTGCAAATTCTCATAATTATTAAACGATTACTTACCACTCATAAGGTTGTCAGAACAACCATGGCTTATTACGAGGTTTGCTTTAACGTGAAATGTGTCTAATTTCGAAAAAAATATGACCTCACAACAACAGCTGGAAGTAATGCATATCAATTTTATTTATCTTAGCAATAAAGAGTTTAATTTGAAACCGAAATATGACAACATTTTAACGCGTCCTGTTTCTGAAATAACTAGAATATTGTACCATTCTTTTGTATGGAACCTAAAATGAATAACATTGTTATTATTACTTACATTTATAAATTATTTACGCAATGTTTTATTTAGATCCCGCAATACATTTTGGAAGAACACTCTCAAAGACGTGCCTACTGCAACATTGTGTGCACCCAACCAAGACGTATCGCTGCTATCAGCATTGCTCACAGGGTTTGTGCTGAAAGAAAGTGGAGTATTGGTTCAATTGTCGGTTACCAGGTTAGTTCTATCAATTATTGGTTATATTTCGTTTCTAGCTTTGAAGGTTAAGTCCTACCCAAGTAGCATTCTGCTTCAAGATCAATTGTTCTGCTTCGACCATATATTTTAGCAGAATTAATTCAATGCAAATATCGTATTCCTGAAGTTTTATTTATTTCGTATATGCCAGAAAGTTATTAAAATACTATCATTTATTTTCATAATGTATTCCGCTACTATCCGGAAATTTGATTATAACCAAAAGAGTAATTAATTTGGTTAAAGTAAACTCTACTGTGTTCAGATTAAATGTTGCCGTAATTTATCGAAATATCTAAAAAATTAATAAATTATCTGTATGTCTTCAGCGATTAATATTTTTGAAATAACATGGTGTGGTTGAAAATTTTTGTTTTTGAGCCAAAGAAGTGTTGGCATCTGTTGTTTTAAAGCACATATTGGAAAACAACGTCGGTTATAATATAATGTTATGATTTTGTAGCGCCACTGAAAAATAGTTCAAAATAATTAACAAATTTAAATACATAGTTGTTTTTGAAGTCAATAAGATGCAGGATATTCTGCATATTACACATTATTATTATATTCTTATATACGTTTTCTAACTTTTCAAACAACCCTCTTGTACATTAGCATAGTTAATGAAGTGTTGATTTCGTTGAGTAAACTATTGATATAAATCTTAAGGTTGGTCTTCACGCAAATGCATCGAACGACACACGTCTGTTGTACTGTACTACGGGAGTCTTATTGCAGAAATTAATTACATCCAAAAACATGTCTAATTACACTCATGTGATATTGGATGAAGTTCACGAGCGAGATCAAGATATGGACTTTCTTCTTATAGTAATTAAAAAATTACTTGCGAAAAATTCACCAAAGGTGAAAATAATTTTAATGTCAGCAACAATAGATGCAAAAGAAGTAAGTGGTATTGTGAAATTATTTATTTAAGATTACCTACTTAAACGTTTTAAACTGTAGTTTTCAAATTATTTTGAAACGACGAAGAATAACATTGTTGTCCCAGCACCTATAATTAATATTGACGCACGGAGAATGTTCAACGTGAGAGACTTTTACCTTGATGACTTAGGAAGGCTAAACAACGTAAATTTGTCTGTTATGCTATTGCTGTTTATTTTGATTGATTTGATTTAATGGAGCAGGACTTTGAAATGTCTTATGACGTACCTGGAATATCACACGAAATGTATAAACTTGCGTTAAAGCTGATTGTTGTTTGCGAAAAACTCGATAGTCGGGACCAAGACCTTAACACGTGTGCGCACAAACCATCAATTTTGATATTCCTTCCAGGAATTCACGAAATTGACACTATGGATCAGACTCTCCTGAGGTTAAAAGCAGTGTAAGGGTTTTTGAGTCATAATTGTATCAAATTAATAAATACTTTCTAATGTAGGGAATCGGACATACTTCTTTTGCCTATTCGATTACATTCAATGATTTCTCCAGATGAACAGCAAAAAGTTTTTCGACTACCACCGCCAGGATATAGAAAAATTATATTATCAACAAATATTGCAGAAAGTTCAATTACGGTTCCGGATGTAAAATATGGTAAGAAAGTAATGAACTGTTTCTTAAATATAATTATTAATTCCCCTAAAATTTAATAGTTATTGACTTCTGCTTAACCAAATCGTTGGTGACAGACACCAACTCAAACTTAACGACTCTTAGACTTCATTGGGCTTCGAGAAGCAGCTGCCGACAGAGAGCTGGACGAGCTGGCCGGGTTATGAATGGACGGGTTTACAGACTTGTTGACAAATATTTTTACGAGGTATATAATTTTATGTAATGGATTTTTTCTTTAATTTTTCCATGTAAAATTTATAGAATTACATGAGTGAACATGAAACACCAGAAATTTTAAGATGCCCACTAGATAGAGTAGTTCTCCGAACTAAGCTACTAAATATGGGTCAACCACAATCTATTCTTGCTTTAGCAATGAGTCCACCGAATTTGTCAGATATTAAGAATACTATTTTAGTTCTGAAAGAAGCTGGCGCTTTGTACAAAACAGCTAATGGTATCTACGATTCTGGTGATGGGGATTTATCCTTCCTCGGACACGTAATGGGTTCACTGCCAGTTGACATCCGAATAACTAGATTAATCATGTTCGGGTACATGTTCAGTGTGCTTAAAGAAGCCATTATAATGGGTATTAGTTTTCTCTCTATTGTTAATATAACACCATATTTCTATGATATACCTTTCCAGCTGCGGGATTAAATGTAAACAGTATTTTTAATTTTCCGAAGCAGGATGGTCTTGGAGCGTATTCACAAAAGTTAGTATGGTCTGATGGATCTGGTAGTGATCTCTTTGCTATTTTAAAAGCATATAAGGTACTTTCTCTGGCAACTTATACATTTTGTTCAAGTAATGAAATTTATCACTTTTTGATTTAATAAGGTTTGGTGTAACATGAAGGAACAGCACAATTTCGATGATGAAGACGTTGAAAGATCCTGGGCTAGGCGCTATTTCATAAATACACGTTCGATGCTTGAAATGCATTTGCTTGTTAAAGAACTTACGGAGCGCTTAAGTAAATTGGACATTAAAGAAGACACAAGTAGTCATCGTGTTAACTGGTTAGAAAAGGAGAAAACAATTGTTCTAAAAATTGTTATATCGGGTAAGTGAACATTTTATTATTTTAATTTCCTTAAAATCATTTAAGGCTTAGAATGGTAACTAAAATAATGTACTTGAGAAAAACTTTATTGCACTACTTTTTAAGGGGTCGGCTCGTGTGAAAGCTGTTTTTAAGGATATTTTGGGAAATTTTTCTTTCGAAAACCATTAAAATAAAATCATTTACAACTTATGTATCATTTTCTTTAACGTTTGAACTATGTACATTTTTTCAAATCGATATATCGAATATAATTGAAGATACACCCCCTAACAGGAACACTTATAAAACAAAAACAAGTGTCTCCACTGCTGCTGTTCCGGCCGTTCTGCTTCTCTGAACTAAGAAAACCAAACGCCATTTTAATTGTAAGAGTTGAAGCTACAAAGTGAACTAAAATGAAATCAGAATTCCAAAAAACAAATTTGTTGTTTACGTTATACAAAAAAAAAATGAATTTTTCGTACTTTTTGGGGTCTATTAAGCTGGTAATAAAAATTATCTTATCTTAATTATGAAATCTTTCTTTCCTTCGAATTCGTTATTCTGAATTGTAATTTTTAATTTCAGGAGCATTTTATCCAAATTACTTGTTTCGTCCTGGGGCCTCAAGTGTTGAATCTCAGCGTCTTGTATACCAATCTTTAGGCGGATTAGATCCATGCAACACAGTATACTTAACTAATTTCGAGCCAAAATATGTTGGCCAACTATATGTGCAAGCAATTAAGGATCTATTTAAAGAAGCTGCAGTTGCTTTCAAGAATATTCATGTTCGGTTTCAAGGAGGATCACAAAAAATATTTGTCACATTTACAGATGACACGGAAATGGATTGTGCTGACGAAAACGAGTTAACTCTTTCAGTCCCGGGTCGGGTAAGACCTGAGGTTTATAAAGCGATTAAAATGCGTCTATTACGTTATCCGACTTCAATTAAAGTTATGAAGTACGTTCTTTTTGCTTTCTTTTACACAATTAATTTACGTTTTGTCCTAGCCCTCGTGATTCTATCCAATATGCTGAATTAAAAGGACTTGGAGTGATGCATCAGGGGAAATGGGTTCCACGGAAAAAGTGCATTGAAAATCCTGAATTAGTCGTTATACCCAGAATGCATATACGCACGTTAAGAGGCCATATTACACACGTAATAAACTTATAATATGTTTTTCATTTGATAATTTTAATGCTTTTCAGATTGAGAATTGTAATAAGTTTTGGTTCCAATCCCTATCAGAACAGCAGAAATTGAAAGAAATAGCAACCGAATTGAATAAGACTGATTCGGATATAGTTCCTTTCTCTAATCCTTCTGAAATCACAAGAGGAATGATAGTTGCTGCTCCATATATAGACTATAAAGAATTTCGCCGCTATCGCCGCGCTAAGGTAATTAATTTGGCGGAGAAGTGGCAAGACCATGACGTAGTGTCATTTCGGGTAAGGCTTTTCTTTTTACAATATAATGGATAAAAAATATACAAGGCTATTTCAGGTTCTGTTCATTGATTATGGCAACTATGAAGTTGTTGATTTTAACAAATTGTGCAAATTTGGAAGTATCTCAAAACGTTTCCAAAATATTCCCCCTCGGGTGTTCGAATGTTGTCTAGCCGAAGTTCAACCTTCATCAATTAATTGCCCAAATGGAAAATGGCCCGAAAGTGCATCAATTTTACTGCAAACTTTAGTTGATAAAGGAATTATTGAGATTGAGGTGAGTTTTCCTTTCTTGTCGGCTATCTTCAAGAAATCTTACCTTGAAACGAGACCATTTTACAATGCAGTATATATAATTATGTTCAAACTCTACTTTATTTTGGCAAAACTAATCGTTGTTTTGAACTTTTATTTTTTTAATTCGAAGAAAACTAGTGATGAACAACGTCGTCTTATGATTCCTTAAATAAAATGTTTAAATTTTGCAGATATATTCAGTTGTTAATGGCATAACTTCCGTTTTTATAAATACGGAAAAAGGCACGTTCAATGACTTGCTGGTTGAAAAAGGATATGCTCAACATTCGGAGGAAAATTACTTGTCGAAGGTCAGACTAATAACATAATTTATTAACAAAACAATAAATATATTTTCAATATTTTGTATGAGTGTGGAAAATTAAGTGATTTTCTCCAACGCAAATAATCAGATAGGAGAATAATAAATTCATTTTAAGTGATTACTTCCAATCTGATTTAATTTCATATTAGGCTGATCATGATGCACGGACACTGAAACAAAAATATAGCGATGTTTACGATGATGATGATTTGACGCACAACGAAGATTATCTCCGATCAATTCAAGGGGAAGAAGACTTATCTTGTGCACTACCTCCATTAGAAAAACGCCGCATTAAGTTGGATCTGCGAGGCCCTTTCAGTCCTTTAGAATCAAAGATATATGCTGCTACAAGAACTGCACACTGGAAATCTGTTATTGTCGAACAACAATCTGTTAATTCGGTTCTACTGGACACAGATCCACAAGATAGTCGAGAACGTCTTCTTGTTGCCGCGACAATTACTGAGAATGTGAGCAATAGCACGCTTACTGCAAGGTGCACAACATTAATGCCAAATATCCACGGTTTTGCTCCTTTAATGGGACTGATTTTTTGTCCTACGATGGAAATTAAGCGAAATAATTATAAAACAAAGTATGTAACCATTTTGGCTGGCTTGGGACACGATGAAACAGGAAGAGCTCTCTTCGAGGAACATGATATCGTATTCAATCTCGATGTTGAAATTGCTGCCCACGACTTGGAATTGGTAAAGCTTATCCTTTTTTTTTTAATACAACTGAGTTTTGAATCAAATTTACTCTCAATAGATAAATCAAATTAGATATTCGATGGATACTATGATTTTTACTGATCCTGGTCAATTGCAACCAAAGCTTCTTAAGGCTAATAGAGCTGAACTTAAGGTTAAAATTAAGAATCTCATCGTCAGGTAAATTAAACTTAAAATCCTATGAATTTACCTGGCTACACCTACTATACCGCAGGCTTTTGGAAAGAGAACGGAAATACATTGAAGTTTATTACCATGTCAAGGAGCATGTTTGGGGGCAAGTCGATAAAAAGAACCTGTTAGTGACACCAAACATTTATGGAAGTCGGGCTATCTTCCCGTTTCATGCTGCATCACGTCTTCATAGCGAGAGCGTCAAACATAAAAAAGCATTACGTGAGCATTGCAACGAGCTGCATAAAATGACGGAGATGTTCTTGCAAGTTTAACAGGATTTTCGGTTTGTTTAATGGTATAATTGTATTTTTTTACAGGGCTTATTCCAAAGAGAATATTACTTGCAAACTGTGTTATCAAGTCTTTGACGTAATCTATCAGCTTCGGATTCACCTACTATCGCAACTTCACCGCGATAGGGAATATCAAATCGGTTTTAAGAAACCGACAGCGAAGTAAATTTATGGTGCTATTTTTTTCAAAAAGGAATTGTTTTTATTTATGTTTTGTTCCTGAATTAAAATACTTTAATATACAAATTAAGAAATTAATGTAATGAATTATTTCAAAGGGTAATTAGGAAGAGTCGAAACAAAATATAATTTAACACCTTATACCATTTATTGTCACAAATAATCATATTACATAGAAAGAATGTATATCTCGAACCTTCTACACATTTCGTATGGTTGAACGACACCAATAATACAAATATAATTTAACCGTTGGGCGCAATTGAGACCTTGCTAAGCGGCAGTAGAAAACAGTTTATGCCCTGACCGCCATGCGGGGGCAGTCCGGGATTCCGCATGCGATTTGGGATGCGCACCCGTGGACTCGGGACTCGTAGTAATCGAAGAGCGAGGGTTTCTTACAAAATGCGCACTCATCCGAGCACGTCGGCCCGTTTAGGGGTAGCCCAAGTTTTTGCCAAACCTCCTTCATGTCAGCCACAAGAGTGTCGACCATAGCACGTGTGTGGAACGGCGTTGGGGCCAAGCGGAGCTTCTCCTCCCCTCTGGCCACCGTCGGGTAGTTGATCGCCTGGACATAGTGCCCGTAGTTCTGAATCAGCATATCCGATATTTGAGAACACTGTAAGGGGTCACCTAACTGTAGGAAACAAACATTAAAAATTAATATCACTAGCAAAATGAAAAGGCCACATACATAGAAGCAACATTTCAGGAATTTTGAGAATGAAAATTTGTATGTGTCCCTGTAATATGGTTTGGTCTCATAGTAAAATCGGACGCACAAATTTTAATAGGAAAGAGTTGGGTTACCCGGTTTCACCCAGTGTACACATATTTGCGTCACCGTATAGTGTCCGTCATTTTGAATTTCCACAGTTTGATAGTAAATTCGGAACTACCTCAAAATGTCCGTAGTAGTAGTGTTGAATCCGCCACCTCTAACTGCAAATTTCGAACAAGGATTCGCAAAAACGGTATCCAAAAACCCCCAAACACCAATTTTATGGCAATCCCTTCATATTTTCTATTTTTGCCATCATCTTAAGTCCGCCATTTTTAAATTCGTGAATAAAAAGTGGCCTATATTTTGGACCGGAATATGTGGTACCTTCACCCAAAAAATGAATAAGCTCGGATCCAGCGTCAAGGCGTGATGGGCTACCCGGTTTCGCCTGATCTACCAAAATTTTGGCCGCTATATTAAATCCGCCATCTTGAATTTCCAAATTTCGAAAATAGATTCGCAATGACAACTAAAAACCTCCAAATACCAATTTTCATGCCAATCCGTTGATATTTTCAATTTTTAGCCGCCATTTGGAAACTCCCGCATAAAAAGCAGCACATATGTTGGACCGGATTATGTAGTATCTTCACCCAAAATGTTATTAGATTCAGCATTTAGGCGTGATTGAGCAACAAACAAACCAACTTTCGATTTTATATATATACATGATGACCGGTGATCCAATTGGAGACCCCTACTATGAAGTTCACTGGAATCGAATCGAAAGGAACTTATAAATGCTTGTTTTGAAAAAATCCAAAATTTTCATAAACTCATTTCAGTGACCTTTGAATTCAACTAATTTTTCCACAAGTGTTGAAATAATTCCACTAGAAAAATTCAATTGAAATATTTTGACGTTATGAACGGACATCAAAGGGAATTAATAAGAATTTCGGGAAGATTATTGAAAAATTGTTATCTAAAAGGACTTTTTGTCGATGTGATTCTAGTAAAATTCATAATAGGGGTACCATTTTCCTAACTTTGATTAAAAAACAAACACAAAGTGTAATATTATCTGAGTTATTTTTTTGATTAATCTAATATTTAGTATTGTTCATAAATTTTGAAAAACTACATCAGTTAAACCTGGACATTCTGCAGCAATTAATTTGTTCGTTATAATTTTCGATGTATTTTTCGTAAGTTTCGAATATTACTTCGGCTATAACTCGACGGATGTTAGTTTGTTAGGTGCTATAATGTTACTGAACGCACGTCACGGTTATTGCACACAGTCAGTTAACGCACATATTTTCACTATGCTGCGAATTGTTCGCTTAATAGGACGCCTAAATTGACCATAAGCTTCCCGTAAAAGTATAGGTTCTTATTTTTGTAGAAAAAAAAACGATTTTAAGGGGCTGGGCGGTAGTTAAGCTATTCATGTCGTAAATGTGTTGCTTTAAATTAACATTTAAAGTTTGAAACACGCACTATTAGTGACACTTGTCTAATTTACATTGTCACAATGCGGGCGGAATTAAGTATTATTCTTCCAATAAGCGGTACCATTCTAAAATTTCACATATTTGACTGTAAAGTGGTATTAGTAAAAAAGTAAATGTTTTTAAAATAAAGCACTAATTAAAACTGGTCAAATTTTGTGCATTGGATAATTAATTCGTAATCCAATGAACTAAAAAGAAATCTTGCGATAATCATAAGCAATTTTGAAATATTTCGAATAGTTAATTTCTAGTAGAATAAAATGCTATTCATATTGTTGGTTTAATTGTTGAAATATGATCTAGTAAAGAGGTCTTTTACAGATTTTAATTTCCTTCCGGTGACCAAGGGCATAAACACGTTGCGGACGGATGACGTATCGAAACTAATTTAAAAATATCTGACCACTAAGCACGATTAGCAATAAAATGTCTGGTCCGCAATGTGTTAACAGATTAAGCAATTCAGGAATTGCTCTAGTTAGGCTGCAAGGATAAATTCGCAAATGAAATACAAAAAGGGAAGAACTCGGCAAGGATTATTCTAAGTTTGTGTGAGGCAGGGGTAGTTTCATATTCGCATCGCATACTATGTTAATTTCCTTCGAAAAAAACAAGATAATAAAGGGCTTGCAAGAATAGACATTTGATCTTTTTTGTTTATTTCACCAAGGAAAGTATGACATAAAAAAGTTGCACCGAAAACAAAAGCATTTATGAACGGGAAAACGGGCCGAAGCCGAATAGCAACAATTGAGGGGGCTCTGTCTTTACGCCGATCTCCCGATTTGTAGAAGGTTCCGAGAATACCCGCAGGAGTGCGCAGGACGCAGTGCGACGCCAGTTACCCCTTCCTAAACAGTCAATTGTTGGTGTTATCCTTTCTTCCTTTTCACGAAGAACTTTGAAGGAGCAACATCTGCAGTCATGAGTTCTTCTAATTTAGTTAATTCTGAAGCAAGCGGTCAGTATGAGGAGATGTTTTTAAAATTACAGGAATTGGACATAGCGCACCATTCGGGAATTTCGCAACAGTCTTTCATGAACTGCGATGATTTTGAGGAGGCTAAAGAGGACCCTCAGGTGGACGACTCGATTTTTGACAAATATAAGTTTGTGGAGCCTTTAAGCAGTGCTCTGCCGATCGCCGACTATAAAATTAAAATCTTAACAGCAATTAAAGACAACAAAGTGATTATTCTGCAGGGAGATACTGGTTGCGGAAAAACAACTCAGGTGCGTACTTAAATCTTTTTATTTTATAAATTGCAACAAACTCGATCCTCCTGGCTCTTGTCCTCTTGCGTGTAGCCTCCCTTATAGAATTATTTCCAAAGTATATTTGTTATTTATTAAAGTATACTCTAAAATAATCCCAGCGTTCCTAGTTTGTTTTCCTCATTTTGTTTTTTTCCTTGTTTTGTTTTTAATTTTGTTTAGGGCGCATTTCCAGTTTTCGTACGGAAACGAATCGAAAAGAACTTATAAAAGCCCATTTTGCATAAAAAATGCCTTAATAGAGATCCAAAAATCCAAATGTATTTCGTTCGATACCTTTGATTTCTATTATTTTTCCCGTATAAGGAATTCCAATTGATTTTCTACCAAATTACTCTACCCACTTTAAATAAACAAAACTAACAGGAGCCAAAGGTAACTGATATTTATTTTATTAAATTTACGGAATCTATGATGCAATTTTTATAAACAAAAGGACCTTTGTAAGCTCCTTCCAATTAATTTCGCGGAAAATTAAAACAGGGCCCTTAATTTAAATTAATAATTTTTAATGTTTAGTTCCAATTGAACTTTATCGATATTTGGTTGTGTGTCCTTTTTACAAAATAACAATGCCGTACCTCCTTCGCCCATATCCTACCATTAAATTTATTTTACACCATAACAACTGGTTAACAAAGTTTTGCAGTCAGGTATTATAATTGTGAAGCCTTTGTCTGTCAATCCGTGCCATCAAAGCTCTAAAAAATGAAATAATTCGAATATTTTTGTATTTTAAACTTTTAGCCATGTTTGAAGGAAATCAATAGTTCAGAATTTGAATCGCAAGTTTCAAGCAAATTCGAATTAAATTGAGCAAATCATAGGCATCAATCCAAATTTCACACATATGTCGGTCAGAAAACAAGCCTCAACGTATTTTTGTCGCAATTATTTTTGCATCGATGATCAAAATATCTCAAAAACAACCGACCATTTTAGTCAACATAAGCAGCCTTGTTATAAACCTGCTTGTACTCAATATATTTTTACAAAATAACAAAAACTCATCCAGAAAGACAATCCAAAGCAATTGGTTAAAAAATAAAAATTGTCGAAGCAGGTTCCCTGTGCTTGCTTCTCTTCACTTTCATTTATAAGCCATTTATTATCAGCTTTTTAGTTTGCGGAGTAACATACGCAGCAATTTAATTTCTTTAGATCAGCAAATTCTCTTTAAGTGGCATTTTTCCGCTTGTTCACGCTGCCGAATGAAATAGATGCCTGTGGACCAAAAACTGTCCCCGGTGGGTTGAAGGTATTATTCACTCTTAGCTAAAAGACTTTAAGATTGTAGTCTTTAATTTACTCGTAATAAACATTCGATTTTCAAAAATCTGTTTAAATTAAATCTGTGGCAAAAACCAGCTAGGTTTAAGTAGAAGAGCATACACCTAATACACATAAGGAATTTTTGTATAAAGGGCAATTAAAGATCCAGTCATTTTGTTTGCACGCCCGAAATTTTATAAATTGTTTCCTTGTAGCGAAAAATATTCTTAATGGTTGGTCTGAACAAGATGCTAATCACTTAAATCAAAACCAAAAACGCAATTTCCACTATTGTAACTATCCAAAATTAATGAAGAGACGAATATGCAAAATCATTCCGATCACACGGGAGTCCTTTTTTAGAATTTCATTAAAAAGGGGTTATAAATCTTGCAATGGAAAACGGGAAGATGGAAACGCCGATAGTTTTTGTACTATATATAGTAGATCTTGAACTCCTGAAAAGAGCTTCAAATTGATTCAATGAAATCAAACATTGTCCAGTAAAACCACTTTAATTTTCTGGTAATATCCTTTTATGACTCACAGTGAGAGAAATATTTTGTACGAATAACTGATTTTGTTTTAAAACAGTAATATTTATTTCACAAGTTATCAAAACCTGATTTAGTGTTTAAGAAAAGCATTCATCGAAGTTGGGCTTGTTCTCCTCATTCTGGCAAGATTCGTTCCATTGTTTCCAAGCGCGGAATCCAGAATTGTGTTTTTTAATAGCTTGGGCACATTCCAGGGTTTTTGAGAAATCATCCCCCACAATTAGTTCACAATTCACGTTGCACAGATTATGTGATTCCCTATGTGGAGATTCGCACCACCATTCGTTGCTGATTTGGAATACACCATAATATTTAGTTCCATCATCAGCGGGATCGGGTGCCTCGAAAGTTCCTGAGTAGTTGCTAGCGAAGAGTCCAATGCACAACCAATCTGCTAATTCCTCCTTCGGCACCCCATTAGAGGAAAGTCCCTTGGCTAACGAGCATTTTGAATTAACCGGCTCAGAAAGAACGCCGTAAATCGCCGCTACTAGAAGACCCGAGTAAAGATAAAACCTTTGCATTTCAAACGACTATTGCGACTGAACCGACATGGGAGGCTGCTTTTGCCTTACCTTTTATTCACAGGTACAATATAAGAAATATTGTCTGTATAGAATTGATTAGCATAAAGAACGAGTTGCATAGAGAAATAGTGGTGTCAATACATTTATGGACTGTAAAATGGGTAAACAAAATTTCTAAAAGGTCATTTCCCCTGTCTTGAATACAATTATTGTCACACTTTGATTTCTACACTTGTTTTAACATCTAATGTGCAAATTGGTTTCATAAAGTTGTTGAAAATTTAGTATTCCCAGCAAATAATCTACAAGAGAACGCGTTTTTCCACTTGATATTATTATTAGCAATGGAAAATTGATTATCTTACTATAGTAAATAAAGCTCAGGAAGTTATTAAAGAAATTTTAGTTTTCAAACAATCGATCATATCATTTGCTTTTAAACGAAAAATCAACAGCTTCTTCGAATTAAAACCTAAAAAATTACTGTCTAAAGTTGGCTACATATCAAAATCGCTTGTTTTTAAATATTTTCTTTGTTTTGAGAAGCAAGAATTATGGCAAATTAATTTCAGTGGAAGTTTATTTCGACGAGCAAAAGACGGTTTGTATTTTAAATATAGATTACTCGTCATAAATATACGGATACTGAAATACTCTCTAGTTTCATTAATTCTAAAAAAGTCTGATTTGTACAGTAGTAGCTGATTACGTAATATATAAAATAAATATATATATATATATTAAATGGAGGAATATTTGTTCTCAATCAATGTGTGTAATAAACATTCACCTGTTGCCTATGTTTTCGTTTTAGGTTTCCTCCGAATAATTTGTTTTATTTAAAATTTTAGCTTGATCAAATGTTTACAAGCACGAGAACAAATCTATTGCTTGACCACTCACGACTTGGTCCGATATTAGTAATTATTAAAAAACAACATTTGTCGTGCATGACCAACGGACAAAGAATGCCCGATAAGATGAGTTTTTTAGAACACGAAAGGGAGAATTAATGCATGCGCCGATTTTTTGTTGCAAATTCTCATAATTATTAAACAATTACTTACCACTCATAAGGTTGTCAGAACAACCATGGCTTATTACGAGGTTTGCTTTAACGTGAAATGTGTCTAATTTCGAAAAAAATATGACCTTACAACAACAGCTGGAAGTAATGCATATCAATTTTATTTATCTTAGCAATAAAGAGTTTAATTTGAAACCGAAATATGACAACATTTTAACGCGTCCTGTTTCTGAAATAACTAGAATATTGTACCATTCTTTTGTATGGAACCTAAAATGAATAACATTGTTATTATTACTTACATTTATAAATTATTTACGCAATGTTTTATTTAGATCCCGCAATACATTTTGGAAGAACACTCTCAAAGACGTGCCTACTGCAACATTGTGTGCACCCAACCAAGACGTATCGCTGCTATCAGCATTGCTCACAGGGTTTGTGCTGAAAGAAAGTGGAGTATTGGTTCAATTGTCGGTTACCAGGTTAGTTCTATCAATTATTGGTTATATTTCGTTTCTAGCTTTGAAGGTTAAGTCCTACCCAAGTAGCATTCTGCTTCAAGATCAATTGTTCTGCTTCGACCATATATTTTAGCAGAATTAATTCAATGCAAATATCGTATTCCTGAAGTTTTATTTATTTCGTATATGCCAGAAAGTTATTAAAATACTATCATTTATTTTCATAATGTATTCCGCTACTATCCGGAAATTTGATTATAACCAAAAGAGTAATTAATTTGGTTAAAGTAAACTCTACTGTGTTCAGATTAAATGTTGCCGTAATTTATCGAAATATCTAAAAAATTAATAAATTATCTGTATGTCTTCAGCGATTAATATTTTTGAAATAACATGGTGTGGTTGAAAATTTTTGTTTTTGAGCCAAAGAAGTGTTGGCATCTGTTGTTTTAAAGCACATATTGGAAAACAACGTCGGTTATAATATAATGTTATGATTTTGTAGCGCCACTGAAAAATAGTTCAAAATAATTAACAAATTTAAATACATAGTTGTTTTTGAAGTCAATAAGATGCAGGATATTCTGCATATTACACATTATTATTATATTCTTATATACGTTTTCTAACTTTTCAAACAACCCTCTTGTACATTAGCATAGTTAATGAAGTGTTGATTTCGTTGAGTAAACTATTGATATAAATCTTAAGGTTGGTCTTCACGCAAATGCATCGAACGACACACGTCTGTTGTACTGTACGACGGGAGTTTTATTGCAGAAATTAATTACATCCGAAAACATGTCTAATTACACTCATGTGATATTGGATGAAGTTCACGAGCGAAATCAAGATATGGACTTTCTTCTTATAGTAATTAAAAAATTACTTGCGAAAAATTCACCAAAGGTGAAAATAATTTTAATGTCAGCAACAATAGATGCAAAAGAAGTAAGTGGTATTGTGAAATTATTTATTTAAGATTACCTACTTAAACGTTTTAAACCGTAGTTTTCAAATTATTTTGAAACGACGAAGAATAACATTGTTGTCCCAGCACCTATAATTAATATTGACGCACGGAGAATGTTCAACGTGAGAGACTTTTACCTTGATGACTTAGGAAGGCTAAACAGCGTAAATTTGTCTGTTATGCTATTGCTGTTTATTTTGATTGATTTGATTTAATGGAGCAGGACTTTGAAATATCTTATGACGTACCTGGAATATCAGAGGAAATGTATAGAGTTGCGTTAAAGCTGATTATTGTTTGCGAAAAACTCGATAGTCGGGACCAAGACCTTAACACGTGTGCGCACAAACCATCAATTTTGATATTCCTTCCAGGAATTCACGAAATTGACACTATGGATCAGACTCTCCTGAGGTTAAAAGCAGTGTAAGGGTTTTTGAGTCATAATTGTATCAAATTAATAAATACTTTCTAATGTAGGGAATCGGACATACTTCTTTTGCCTATTCGATTACATTCAATGATTTCTCCAGATGAACAGCAAAAAGTTTTTCGACTACCACCGCCAGGATATAGAAAAATTATATTATCAACAAATATTGCAGAAAGTTCAATTACGGTTCCGGATGTAAAATATGGTAAGAAAGTAATGAACTGTTTCTTAAATATAATTATTAATTCCCCTAAAATTTGATAGTTATTGACTTCTGCTTAACCAAATCGTTGGTGACAGACACCAACTCAAACTTAACGACTCTTAGACTTCATTGGGCTTCGAGAAGCAGCTGCCGACAGAGAGCTGGACGAACTGGCCGGGTTATGAATGGACGGGTTTACAGACTTGTTCACAAATATTTTTACGAGGTATATAATTTTTTGTAATGGATTTTTTCTTTAATTTTTCCATGTAAAATTTATAGAATTACATGAGTGAACATGAAACACCAGAAATTTTAAGATGCCCACTAGATAGAGTAGTTCTCCGAACTAAGCTACTAAATATGGGTCAACCACAATCTATTCTTGCTTTAGCAATGAGTCCACCGAATTTGTCAGATATTAAGAATACTATTTTAGTTCTGAAAGAAGCTGGCGCTTTGTACAAAACAGCTAATGGTATCTACGATTCTGGTGATGGGGATTTATCCTTCCTCGGACACGTAATGGGTTCACTGCCAGTTGACATCCGAATAACTAGATTAATCATGTTCGGGTACATGTTCAGTGTGCTTAAAGAAGCCATTATAATGGGTATTAGTTTTCTCTCTATTGTTAATATAACACCATATTTCTATGATATACCTTTCCAGCTGCGGGATTAAATGTAAACAGTATTTTTAATTTTCCGAAGCAGGATGGTCTTGGAGCGTATTCACAAAAGTTAGTATGGTCTGATGGATCTGGTAGTGATCTCTTTGCTATTTTAAAAGCATATAAGGTACTTTCTCTGGCAACTTATACATTTTGTTCAAGTAATGAAATTTATCACTTTTTGATTTAATAAGGTTTGGTGTAACATGAAGGAACAGCACAATTTCGATGATGAAGACGTTGAAAGATCCTGGGCTAGGTGCTATTTCATAAATACACGTTCGATGCTTGAAATGCATTTGCTTGTTAAAGAACTTACGAAGCGCTTAAGTAAATTGGGCATTAAAGAAGACACAAGTAGTCATCGTGTTAACTGGTTAGAAAAGGAGAAAACCATTGTTCTAAAAATTGTTATATCGGGTAAGTGAACATTTTATTATTTTAATTTCCTTAAAATCATTTAAGGCTTAGAATGGTAACTAAAATAATGTACTTGAGAAAAACTTTATTGCACTACTTTTTAAGGGGTCGGCTCGTGTGAAAGCTGTTTTTAAGGATATTTTGGGAAATTTTTCTTTCGAAAACCATTAAAATAAAATCATTTACAACTTATGTATCATTTTCCTTAACGTTTGAACTATGTACATTTTTTCAAATCGATATATCGAATATAATTGAAGATACACCCCCTAACAGGAACACTTATAAAACAAAAACAAGTGTCTCCACTGCTGCTGTTCCGGCCGTTCTGCTTCTCTGAACTAAGAAAACCAAACGCCATTTTAATTGTAAGAGTTGAAGCTACAAAGTGAACTAAAATGAAATCAGAATTCCAAAAAACAAATTTGTTGTTTACGTTATACAAAAAAAAATGAATTTTTCGTACTTTTTGGGGTCTATTAAGCTGGTAATAAAAATTATCTTATCTTAATTATGAAATCTTTCTTTCCTTCGAATTCGTTATTCTGAATTGTAATTTTTAATTTCAGGAGCATTTTATCCAAATTACTTGTTTCGTCCTGGGGCCTCAAGTGTTGAATCTCAGCGTCTTGTATACCAATCTTTAGGCGGATTAGATCCATGCAACACAGTATACTTAACTAATTTCGAGCCAAAATATGTTGGCCAACTATATGTGCAAGCAATTAAGGATCTATTTAAAGAAGCTGCAGTTGCTTTCAAGAATATTCATGTTCGGTTTCAAGGAGGATCACAAAAAATATTTGTCACATTTACAGATGACACGGAAATGGATTGTGCGGACGAAAACGAGTTAACTCTTTCAGTCCCGGGTCGGGTAAGACCTGAGGTTTATAAAGCGATTAAAATGCGTCTATTACGTTATCCGACTTCAATTAAAGTTATGAAGTACGTTCTTTTTGCTTTCTTTTACACAATTAATTTACGTTTTGTCCTAGCCCTCGTGATTCTATCCAATATGCTGAATTAAAAGGACTTGGAGTGATGCATCAGGGGAAATGGGTTCCACGGAAAAAGTGCATTGAAAATCCTGAATTAGTCGTTATACCCAGAATGCATATACGCACGTTAAGAGGCCATATTACACACGTAATAAACTTATAATATGTTTTTCATTTGATAATTTTAATGCTTTTCAGATTGAGAATTGTAATAAGTTTTGGTTCCAATCCCTATCAGAACAGCAGAAATTGAAAGAAATAGCAACCGAATTGAATAAGACTGATTCGGATATAGTTCCTTTCTCTAATCCTTCTGAAATCACAAGAGGAATGATAGTTGCTGCTCCATATATAGACTATAAAGAATTTCGCCGCTATCGCCGCGCTAAGGTAATTAATTTGGCGGAGAAGTGGCAAGACCATGACGTAGTGTCATTTCGGGTAAGGCTTTTCTTTTTACAATATAATGGATAAAAAATATACAAGGCTATTTCAGGTTCTGTTCATTGATTATGGCAACTATGAAGTTGTTGATTTTAACAAATTGTGCAAATTTGGAAGTATCTCAAAACGTTTCCAAAATATTCCCCCTCGGGTGTTCGAATGTTGTCTAGCCGAAGTTCAACCTTCATCAATTAATTGCCCAAATGGAAAATGGCCCGAAAGTGCATCAATTTTACTGCAAACTTTAGTTGATAAAGGAATTATTGAGATTGAGGTGAGTTTTCCTTTCTTGTCGGCTATCTTCAAGAAATCTTACCTTGAAACGAGACCATTTTACAATGCAGTATATATAATTATGTTCAAACTCTACTTTATTTTGGCAAAACTAATCGTTGTTTTGAACTTTTATTTTTTTAATTCGAAGAAAACTAGTGATGAACAACGTCGTCTTATGATTCCTTAAATAAAATGTTTAAATTTTGCAGATATATTCAGTTGTTAATGGCATAACTTCCGTTTTTATAAATACGGAAAAAGGCACGTTCAATGACTTGCTGGTTGAAAAAGGATATGCTCAACATTCGGAGGAAAATTACTTGTCGAAGGTCAGACTAATAACATAATTTATTAACAAAACAATAAATATATTTTCAATATTTTGTATGAGTGTGGAAAATTAAGTGATTTTCTCCAACGCAAATAATCAGATAGGAGAATAATAAATTCATTTTAAGTGATTACTTCCAATCTGATTTAATTTCATATTAGGCTGATCATGATGCACGGACACTGAAACAAAAATATAGCGATGTTTACGATGATGATGATTTGACGCACAACGAAGATTATCTCCGATCAATTCAAGGGGAAGAAGACTTATCTTGTGCACTACCTCCATTAGAAAAACGCCGCATTAAGTTGGATCTGCGAGGCCCTTTCAGTCCTTTAGAATCAAAGATATATGCTGCTACAAGAACTGCACACTGGAAATCTGTTATTGTCGAACAACAATCTGTTAATTCGGTTCTACTGGACACAGATCCACAAGATAGTCGAGAACGTCTTCTTGTTGCCGCGACAATTACTGAGAATGTGAGCAATAGCACGCTTACTGCAAGGTGCACAACATTAATGCCAAATATCCACGGTTTTGCTCCTTTAATGGGACTAATTTTTTGTCCTACGATGGAAATTAAGCGAAATAATTATAAAACAAAGTATGTAACCATTTTGGCTGGCTTGGGACACGATGAAACAGGAAGAGCTCTCTTCGAGGAACATGATATCGTATTCAATCTCGATGTTGAAATTGCTGCCCACGACTTGGAATTGGTAAAGCTTATCCTTTTTTTTTTAATACAACTGAGTTTTGAATCAAATTTACTCTCAATAGATAAATCAAATTAGATATTCGATGGATACTATGATTTTTACTGATCCTGGTCAATTGCAACCAAAGCTTCTTAAGGCTAATAGAGCTGAACTTAAGGTTAAAATTAAGAATCTCATCGTCAGGTAAATTAAACTTAAAATCCTATGAATTTACCTGGCTACACCTACTATACCGCAGGCTTTTGGAAAGAGAACGGAAATACATTGAAGTTTATTACCATGTCAAGGAGCATGTTTGGGGGCAAGTCGATAAAAAGAACCTGTTAGTGACACCAAACATTTATGGAAGTCGGGCTATCTTCCCGTTTCATGCTGCATCACGTCTTCATAGCGAGAGCGTCAAACATAAAAAAGCATTACGTGAGCATTGCAACGAGCTGCATAAAATGACGGAGATGTTCTTGCAAGTTTAACAGGATTTTCGGTTTGTTTAATGGTATAATTGTATTTTTTTACAGGGCTTATTCCAAAGAGAATATTACTTGCAAACTGTGTTATCAAGTCTTTGACGTAATCTATCAGCTTCGGATTCACCTACTATCGCAACTTCACCGCGATAGGGAATATCAAATCGGTTTTAAGAAACCGACAGCGAAGTAAATTTATGGTGCTATTTTTTTCAAAAAGGAATTGTTTTTATTTATGTTTTGTTCCTGAATTAAAATACTTTAATATACAAATTAAGAAATTAATGTAATGAATTATTTCAAAGGGTAATTAGGAAGAGTCGAAACAAAATATAATTTAACACCTTATACCATTTATTGTCACAAATAATCATATTACATAGAAAGAATGTATATCTCGAACCTTCTACACATTTCGTATGGTTGAACGACACCAATAATACAAATATAATTTAACCGTTGGGCGCAATTGAGACCTTGCTAAGCGGCAGTAGAAAACAGTTTATGCCCTGACCGCCATGCGGGGGCAGTCCGGGATTCCGCATGCGATTTGGGATGCGCACCCGTGGACTCGGGACTCGTAGTAAGCGAAGAGCGAGGGTTTCTTACAAAATGCGCACTCATCCGAGCACGTCGGCCCGTTTAGGGGTAGCCCAAGTTTTTGCCAAACCTCCTTCATGTCAGCCACAAGAGTGTCGACCATAGCACGTGTGTGGAACGGCGTTGGGGCCAAGCGGAGCTTCTCCTCCCCTCTGGCCACCGTCGGGTAGTTGATCGCCTGGACATAGTGCCCGTAGTTCTGAATCAGCATATCCGATATTTGAGAACACTGTAAGGGGTCACCTAACTGTAGGAAACAAACATTAAAAATTAATATCACTAGCAAAATGAAAAGGCCACATACATAGAAGCAACATTTCAGGAATTTTGAGAATGAAAATTTGTATGTGTCCCTGTAATATGGTTTGGTCTCATAGTAAAATCGGACGCACAAATTTTAATAGGAAAGAGTTGGGTTACCCGGTTTCACCCAGTGTACACATATTTGCGTCACCGTATAGTGTCCGTCATTTTGAATTTCCACAGTTTGATAGTAAATTCGGAACTACCTCAAAATGTCCGTAGTAGTAGTGTTGAATCCGCCACCTCTAACTGCAAATTTCGAACAAGGATTCGCAAAAACGGTATCCAAAAACCCCCAAACACCAATTTTATGGCAATCCCTTCATATTTTCTATTTTTGCCATCATCTTAAGTCCGCCATTTTTAAATTCGTGAATAAAAAGTGGCCTATATTTTGGACCGGAATATGTGGTACCTTCACCCAAAAAATGAATAAGCTCGGATCCAGCGTCAAGGCGTGATGGGCTACCCGGTTTCGCCTGATCTACCAAAATTTTGGCCGCTATATTAAATCCGCCATCTTGAATTTCCAAATTTCGAAAATAGATTCGCAATGACAACTAAAAACCTCCAAATACCAATTTTCATGCCAATCCGTTGATATTTTCAATTTTTAGCCGCCATTTGGAAACTCCCGCATAAAAAGCAGCACATATGTTGGACCGGATTATGTAGTATCTTCACCCAAAATGTTATTAGATTCAGCATTTAGGCGTGATTGAGCAACAAACAAACCAACTTTCGATTTTATATATATACATGATGACCGGTGATGCAATTGGAGACCCCTACTATGAAGTTCACTGGAATCGAATCGAAAGGAACTTATAAATGATTGTTTTGAAAAAATCCAAAATTTTCATAAACTCATTTCAGTGACCTTTGAATTCAACTAATTTTTCCACAAGTGTTGAAATAATTCCACTAGAAAAATTCAATTGAAATATTTTGACGTTATGAACGGACATCAAAGGGAATTAATAAGAATTTCGGGAAGATTATTGAGAAATTGTTATCTAAAAGGACTTTTTGTCGATGTGATTCTAGTAAAATTCATAATAGGGGTACCATTTTCCTAACTTTGATTAAAAAACAAACACAAAGTGTAATATTATCTGAGTTATTTTTTTGATTAATCTAATATTTAGTATTGTTCATAAATTTTGAAAAACTACATCAGTTAAACCTGGACATTCTGCAGCAATTAATTTGTTCGTTATAATTTTCGATGTATTTTTCGTAAGTTTCGAATATTACTTCGGCTATAACTCGACGGATGTTAGTTTGTTAGGTGCTATAATGTTACTGAACGCACGTCACGGTTATTGCACACAGTCAGTTAACGCACATATTTTCACTATGCTGCGAATTGTTCGCTTAATAGGACGCCTAAATTGACCATAAGCTTCCCGTAAAAGTATAGGTTCTTATTTTTGTAGAAAAAAAAACGATTTTAAGGGGCTGGGCGGTAGTTAAGCTATTCATGTCGTAAATGTGTTGCTTTAAATTAACATTTAAAGTTTGAAACACGCACTATTAGTGACACTTGTCTAATTTACATTGTCACAATGCGGGCGGAATTAAGTATTATTCTTCCAATAAGCGGTACCATTCTAAAATTTCACATATTTGACTGTAAAGTGGTATTAGTAAAAAAGTAAATGTTTTTAAAATAAAGCACTAATTAAAACTGGTCAAATTTTGTGCATTGGATAATTAATTCGTAATCCAATGAACTAAAAAGAAATCTTGCGATAATCATAAGCAATTTTGAAATATTTCGAATAGTTAATTTCTAGTAGAATAAAATGCTATTCATATTGTTGGTTTAATTGTTGAAATATGATCTAGTAAAGAGGTCTTTTACAGATTTTAATTTCCTTCCGGTGACCAAGGGCATAAACACGTTGCGGACGGATGACGTATCGAAACTAATTTAAAAATATCTGACCACTAAGCACGATTAGCAATAAAATGTCTGGTCCGCAATGTGTTAACAGATTAAGCAATTCAGGAATTGCTCTAGTTAGGCTGCAAGGATAAATTCGCAAATGAAATACAAAAAGGGAAGAACTCGGCAAGGATTATTCTAAGTTTGTGTGAGGCAGGGGTAGTTTCATATTCGCATCGCATACTATGTTAATTTCCTTCGAAAAAAACAAGATAATAAAGGGCTTGCAAGAATAGACATTTGATCTTTTTTGTTTATTTCACCAAGGAAAGTATGACATAAAAAAGTTGCACCGAAAACAAAAGCATTTATGAACGGGAAAACGGGCCGAAGCCGAATAGCAACAATTGAGGGGGCTCTGTCTTTACGCCGATCTCCCGATTTGTAGAAGGTTCCGAGAATACCCGCAGGAGTGCGCAGGACGCAGTGCGACGCCAGTTACCCCTTCCTAAACAGTCAATTGTTGGTGTTATCCTTTCTTCCTTTTCACGAAGAACTTTGAAGGAGCAACATCTGCAGTCATGAGTTCTTCTAATTTAGTTAATTCTGAAGCAAGCGGTCAGTATGAGGAGATGTTTTTAAAATTACAGGAATTGGACATAGCGCACCATTCGGGAATTTCGCAACAGTCTTTCATGAACTGCGATGATTTTGAGGAGGCTAAAGAGGACCCTCAGGTGGACGACTCGATTTTTGACAAATATAAGTTTGTGGAGCCTTTAAGCAGTGCTCTGCCGATCGCCGACTATAAAATTAAAATCTTAACAGCAATTAAAGACAACAAAGTGATTATTCTGCAGGGAGATACTGGTTGCGGAAAAACAACTCAGGTGCGTACTTAAATCTTTTTATTTTATAAATTGCAACAAACTCGATCCTCCTGGCTCTTGTCCTCTTGCGTGTAGCCTCCCTTATAGAATTATTTCCAAAGTATATTTGTTATTTATTAAAGTATACTCTAAAATAATCCCAGCGTTCCTAGTTTGTTTTCCTCATTTTGTTTTTTTCCTTGTTTTGTTTTTAATTTTGTTTAGGGCGCATTTCCAGTTTTCGTACGGAAACGAATCGAAAAGAACTTATAAAAGCCCATTTTGCATAAAAAATGCCTTAATAGAGATCCAAAAATCCAAATGTATTTCGTTCGATACCTTTGATTTCTATTATTTTTCCCGTATAAGGAATTCCAATTGATTTTCTACCAAATTACTCTACCCACTTTAAATAAACAAAACTAACAGGAGCCAAAGGTAACTGATATTTATTTTATTAAATTTACGGAATCTATGATGCAATTTTTATAAACAAAAGGACCTTTGTAAGCTCCTTCCAATTAATTTCGCGGAAAATTAAAACAGGGCCCTTAATTTAAATTAATAATTTTTAATGTTTAGTTCCAATTGAACTTTATCGATATTTGGTTGTGTGTCCTTTTTACAAAATAACAATGCCGTACCTCCTTCGCCCATATCCTACCATTAAATTTATTTTACACCATAACAACTGGTTAACAAAGTTTTGCAGTCAGGTATTATAATTGTGAAGCCTTTGTCTGTCAATCCGTGCCATCAAAGCTCTAAAAAATGAAATAATTCGAATATTTTTGTATTTTAAACTTTTAGCCATGTTTGAAGGAAATCAATAGTTCAGAATTTGAATCGCAAGTTTCAAGCAAATTCGAATTAAATTGAGCAAATCATAGGCATCAATCCAAATTTCACACATATGTCGGTCAGAAAACAAGCCTCAACGTATTTTTGTCGCAATTATTTTTGCATCGATGATCAAAATATCTCAAAAACAACCGACCATTTTAGTCAACATAAGCAGCCTTGTTATAAACCTGCTTGTACTCAATATATTTTTACAAAATAACAAAAACTCATCCAGAAAGACAATCCAAAGCAATTGGTTAAAAAATAAAAATTGTCGAAGCAGGTTCCCTGTGCTTGCTTCTCTTCACTTTCATTTATAAGCCATTTATTATCAGCTTTTTAGTTTGCGGAGTAACATACGCAGCAATTTAATTTCTTTAGATCAGCAAATTCTCTTTAAGTGGCATTTTTCCGCTTGTTCACGCTGCCGAATGAAATAGATGCCTGTGGACCAAAAACTGTCCCCGGTGGGTTGAAGGTATTATTCACTCTTAGCTAAAAGACTTTAAGATTGTAGTCTTTAATTTACTCGTAATAAACATTCGATTTTCAAAAATCTGTTTAAATTAAATCTGTGGCAAAAACCAGCTAGGTTTAAGTAGAAGAGCATACACCTAATACACATAAGGAATTTTTGTATAAAGGGCAATTAAAGATCCAGTCATTTTGTTTGCACGCCCGAAATTTTATAAATTGTTTCCTTGTAGCGAAAAATATTCTTAATGGTTGGTCTGAACAAGATGCTAATCACTTAAATCAAAACCAAAAACGCAATTTCCACTATTGTAACTATCCAAAATTAATGAAGAGACGAATATGCAAAATCATTCCGATCACACGGGAGTCCTTTTTTAGAATTTCATTAAAAAGGGGTTATAAATCTTGCAATGGAAAACGGGAAGATGGAAACGCCGATAGTTTTTGTACTATATATAGTAGATCTTGAACTCCTGAAAAGAGCTTCAAATTGATTCAATGAAATCAAACATTGTCCAGTAAAACCACTTTAATTTTCTGGTAATATCCTTTTATGACTCACAGTGAGAGAAATATTTTGTACGAATAACTGATTTTGTTTTAAAACAGTAATATTTATTTCACAAGTTATCAAAACCTGATTTAGTGTTTAAGAAAAGCATTCATCGAAGTTGGGCTTGTTCTCCTCATTCTGGCAAGATTCGTTCCATTGTTTCCAAGCGCGGAATCCAGAATTGTGTTTTTTAATAGCTTGGGCACATTCCAGGGTTTTTGAGAAATCATCCCCCACAATTAGTTCACAATTCACGTTGCACAGATTATGTGATTCCCTATGTGGAGATTCGCACCACCATTCGTTGCTGATTTGGAATACACCATAATATTTAGTTCCATCATCAGCGGGATCGGGTGCCTCGAAAGTTCCTGAGTAGTTGCTAGCGAAGAGTCCAATGCACAACCAATCTGCTAATTCCTCCTTCGGCACCCCATTAGAGGAAAGTCCCTTGGCTAACGAGCATTTTGAATTAACCGGCTCAGAAAGAACGCCGTAAATCGCCGCTACTAGAAGACCCGAGTAAAGATAAAACCTTTGCATTTCAAACGACTATTGCGACTGAACCGACATGGGAGGCTGCTTTTGCCTTACCTTTTATTCACAGGTACAATATAAGAAATATTGTCTGTATAGAATTGATTAGCATAAAGAACGAGTTGCATAGAGAAATAGTGGTGTCAATACATTTATGGACTGTAAAATGGGTAAACAAAATTTCTAAAAGGTCATTTCCCCTGTCTTGAATACAATTATTGTCACACTTTGATTTCTACACTTGTTTTAACATCTAATGTGCAAATTGGTTTCATAAAGTTGTTGAAAATTTAGTATTCCCAGCAAATAATCTACAAGAGAACGCGTTTTTCCACTTGATATTATTATTAGCAATGGAAAATTGATTATCTTACTATAGTAAATAAAGCTCAGGAAGTTATTAAAGAAATTTTAGTTTTCAAACAATCGATCATATCATTTGCTTTTAAACGAAAAATCAACAGCTTCTTCGAATTAAAACCTAAAAAATTACTGTCTAAAGTTGGCTACATATCAAAATCGCTTGTTTTTAAATATTTTCTTTGTTTTGAGAAGCAAGAATTATGGCAAATTAATTTCAGTGGAAGTTTATTTCGACGAGCAAAAGACGGTTTGTATTTTAAATATAGATTACTCGTCATAAATATACGGATACTGAAATACTCTCTAGTTTCATTAATGCTAAAAAAGTCTGATTTGTACAGTAGTAGCTGATTACGTAATATATAAAATAAATATATATATATATATTAAATGGAGGAATATTTGTTCTCAATCAATGTGTGTAATAAACATTCACCTGTTGCCTATGTTTTCGTTTTAGGTTTCCTCCGAATAATTTGTTTTATTTAAAATTTTAGCTTGATCAAATGTTTGCAAGCACGAGAACAAATCTATTGCTTGACCACTCACGACTTGGTCCGATATTAGTAATTATTAAAAAACAACATTTGTCGTGCATGACCAACGGACAAAGAATGCCCGATAAGATGAGTTTTTTAGAACACGAAAGGGAGAATTAATGCATGCGCCGATTTTTTGTTGCAAATTCTCATAATTATTAAACGATTACTTACCACTCATAAGGTTGTCAGAACAACCATGGCTTATTACGAGGTTTGCTTTAACGTGAAATGTGTCTAATTTCGAAAAAAATATGACCTCACAACAACAGCTGGAAGTAATGCATATCAATTTTATTTATCTTAGCAATAAAGAGTTTAATTTGAAACCGAAATATGACAACATTTTAACGCGTCCTGTTTCTGAAATAACTAGAATATTGTACCATTCTTTTGTATGGAACCTAAAATGAATAACATTGTTATTATTACTTACATTTATAAATTATTTACGCAATGTTTTATTTAGATCCCGCAATACATTTTGGAAGAACACTCTCAAAGACGTGCCTACTGCAACATTGTGTGCACCCAACCAAGACGTATCGCTGCTATCAGCATTGCTCACAGGGTTTGTGCTGAAAGAAAGTGGAGTATTGGTTCAATTGTCGGTTACCAGGTTAGTTCTATCAATTATTGGTTATATTTCGTTTCTAGCTTTGAAGGTTAAGTCCTACCCAAGTAGCATTCTGCTTCAAGATCAATTGTTTTGCTTCGACCATATATTTTAGCAGAATTAATTCAATGCAAATATCGTATTCCTGAAGTTTTATTTATTTCGTATATGCCAGAAAGTTATTAAAATACTATCATTTATTTTCATAATGTATTCCGCTACTATCCGGAAATTTGATTATAACCAAAAGAGTAATTAATTTGGTTAAAGTAAACTCTACTGTGTTCAGATTAAATGTTGCCGTAATTTATCGAAATATCTAAAAAATTAATAAATTATCTGTATGTCTTCAGCGATTAATATTTTTGAAATAACATGGTGTGGTTGAAAATTTTTGTTTTTGAGCCAAAGAAGTGTTGGCATCTGTTGTTTTAAAGCACATATTGGAAAACAACGTCGGTTATAATATAATGTTATGATTTTGTAGCGCCACTGAAAAATAGTTCAAAATAATTAACAAATTTAAATACATAGTTGTTTTTGAAGTCAATAAGATGCAGGATATTCTGCATATTACACATTATTATTATATTCTTATATACGTTTTCTAACTTTTCAAACAACCCTCTTGTACATTAGCATAGTTAATGAAGTGTTGATTTCGTTGAGTAAACTATTGATATAAATCTTAAGGTTGGTCTTCACGCAAATGCATCGAACGACACACGTCTGTTGTACTGTACGACGGGAGTCTTATTGCAGAAATTAATTACATCCAAAAACATGTCTAATTACACTCATGTGATATTGGATGAAGTTCACGAGCGAGATCAAGATATGGACTTTCTTCTTATAGTAATTAAAAAATTACTTGCGAAAAATTCACCAAAGGTGAAAATAATTTTAATGTCAGCAACAATAGATGCAAAAGAAGTAAGTGGTATTGTGATATTATTTATTTAAGATTACCTACTTAAACGTTTTAAACTGTAGTTTTCAAATTATTTTGAAACGACGAAGAATAACATTGTTGTCCCAGCACCTATAATTAATATTGACGCACGGAGAATGTTCAACGTGAGAGACTTTTACCTTGATGACTTAGGAAGGCTAAACAACGTAAATTTGTCTGTTATGCTATTGCTGTTTATTTTGATTGATTTGATTTAATGGAGCAGGACTTTGAAATGTCTTATGACGTACCTGGAATATCACACGAAATGTATAAACTTGCGTTAAAGCTGATTGTTGTTTGCGAAAAACTCGATAGTCGGGACCAAGACCTTAACACGTGTGCGCACAAACCATCAATTTTGATATTCCTTCCAGGAATTCACGAAATTGACACTATGGATCAGACTCTCCTGAGGTTAAAAGCAGTGTAAGGGTTTTTGAGTCATAATTGTATCAAATTAATAAATACTTTCTAATGTAGGGAATCGGACATACTTCTTTTGCCTATTCGATTACATTCAATGATTTCTCCAGATGAACAGCAAAAAGTTTTTCGACTACCACCGCCAGGATATAGAAAAATTATATTATCAACAAATATTGCAGAAAGTTCAATTACGGTTCCGGATGTAAAATATGGTAAGAAAGTAATGAACTGTTTCTTAAATATAATTATTAATTCCCCTAAAATTTAATAGTTATTGACTTCTGCTTAACCAAATCGTTGGTGACAGACACCAACTCAAACTTAACGACTCTTAGACTTCATTGGGCTTCGAGAAGCAGCTGCCGACAGAGAGCTGGACGAGCTGGCCGGGTTATGAATGGACGGGTTTACAGACTTGTTGACAAATATTTTTACGAGGTATATAATTTTATGTAATGGATTTTTTCTTTAATTTTTCCATGTAAAATTTATAGAATTACATGAGTGAACATGAAACACCAGAAATTTTAAGATGCCCACTAGATAGAGTAGTTCTCCGAACTAAGCTACTAAATATGGGTCAACCACAATCTATTCTTGCTTTAGCAATGAGTCCACCGAATTTGTCAGATATTAAGAATACTATTTTAGTTCTGAAAGAAGCTGGCGCTTTGTACAAAACAGCTAATGGTATCTACGATTCTGGTGATGGGGATTTATCCTTCCTCGGACACGTAATGGGTTCACTGCCAGTTGACATCCGAATAACTAGATTAATCATGTTCGGGTACATGTTCAGTGTGCTTAAAGAAGCCATTATAATGGGTATTAGTTTTCTCTCTATTGTTAATATAACACCATATTTCTATGATATACCTTTCCAGCTGCGGGATTAAATGTAAACAGTATTTTTAATTTTCCGAAGCAGGATGGTCTTGGAGCGTATTCACAAAAGTTAGTATGGTCTGATGGATCTGGTAGTGATCTCTTTGCTATTTTAAAAGCATATAAGGTACTTTCTCTGGCAACTTATACATTTTGTTCAAGTAATGAAATTTATCACTTTTTGATTTAATAAGGTTTGGTGTAACATGAAGGAACAGCACAATTTCGATGATGAAGACGTTGAAAGATCCTGGGCTAGGTGCTATTTCATAAATACACGTTCGATGCTTGAAATGCATTTGCTTGTTAAAGAACTTACGAAGCGCTTAAGTAAATTGGGCATTAAAGAAGACACAAGTAGTCATCGTGTTAACTGGTTAGAAAAGGAGAAAACCATTGTTCTAAAAATTGTTATATCGGGTAAGTGAACATTTTATTATTTTAATTTCCTTAAAATCATTTAAGGCTTAGAATGGTAACTAAAATAATGTACTTGAGAAAAACTTTATTGCACTACTTTTTAAGGGGTCGGCTCGTGTGAAAGCTGTTTTTAAGGATATTTTGGGAAATTTTTCTTTCGAAAACCATTAAAATAAAATCATTTACAACTTATGTATCATTTTCCTTAACGTTTGAACTATGTACATTTTTTCAAATCGATATATCGAATATAATTGAAGATACACCCCCTAACAGGAACACTTATAAAACAAAAACAAGTGTCTCCACTGCTGCTGTTCCGGCCGTTCTGCTTCTCTGAACTAAGAAAACCAAACGCCATTTTAATTGTAAGAGTTGAAGCTACAAAGTGAACTAAAATGAAATCAGAATTCCAAAAAACAAATTTGTTGTTTACGTTATACAAAAAAAAAATGAATTTTTCGTACTTTTTGGGGTCTATTAAGCTGGTAATAAAAATTATCTTATCTTAATTATGAAATCTTTCTTTCCTTCGAATTCGTTATTCTGAATTGTAATTTTTAATTTCAGGAGCATTTTATCCAAATTACTTGTTTCGTCCTGGGGCCTCAAGTGTTGAATCTCAGCGTCTTGTATACCAATCTTTAGGCGGATTAGATCCATGCAACACAGTATACTTAACTAATTTCGAGCCAAAATATGTTGGCCAACTATATGTGCAAGCAATTAAGGATCTATTTAAAGAAGCTGCAGTTGCTTTCAAGAATATTCATGTTCGGTTTCAAGGAGGATCACAAAAAATATTTGTCACATTTACAGATGACACGGAAATGGATTGTGCGGACGAAAACGAGTTAACTCTTTCAGTCCCGGGTCGGGTAAGACCTGAGGTTTATAAAGCGATTAAAATGCGTCTATTACGTTATCCGACTTCAATTAAAGTTATGAAGTACGTTCTTTTTGCTTTCTTTTACACAATTAATTTACGTTTTGTCCTAGCCCTCGTGATTCTATCCAATATGCTGAATTAAAAGGACTTGGAGTGATGCATCAGGGAAAATGGGTTCCACGGAAAAAGTGCATTGAAAATCCTGAATTAGTCGTTATACCCAGAATGCATATACGCACGTTAAGAGGCCATATTACACACGTAATAAACTTATAATATGTTTTTCATTTGATAATTTTAATGCTTTTCAGATTGAGAATTGTAATAAGTTTTGGTTCCAATCCCTATCAGAACAGCAGAAATTGAAAGAAATAGCAACCGAATTGAATAAGACTGATTCGGATATAGTTCCTTTCTCTAATCCTTCTGAAATCACAAGAGGAATGATAGTTGCTGCTCCATATATAGACTATAAAGAATTTCGCCGCTATCGCCGCGCTAAGGTAATTAATTTGGCGGAGAAGTGGCAAGACCATGACGTAGTGTCATTTCGGGTAAGGCTTTTCTTTTTACAATATAATGGATAAAAAATATACAAGGCTATTTCAGGTTCTGTTCATTGATTATGGCAACTATGAAGTTGTTGATTTTAACAAATTGTGCAAATTTGGAAGTATCTCAAAACGTTTCCAAAATATTCCCCCTCGGGTGTTCGAATGTTGTCTAGCCGAAGTTCAACCTTCATCAATTAATTGCCCAAATGGAAAATGGCCCGAAAGTGCATCAATTTTACTGCAAACTTTAGTTGATAAAGGAATTATTGAGATTGAGGTGAGTTTTCCTTTCTTGTCGGCTATCTTCAAGAAATCTTACCTTGAAACGAGACCATTTTACAATGCAGTATATATAATTATGTTCAAACTCTACTTTATTTTGGCAAAACTAATCGTTGTTTTGAACTTTTATTTTTTTAATTCGAAGAAAACTAGTGATGAACAACGTCGTCTTATGATTCCTTAAATAAAATGTTTAAATTTTGCAGATATATTCAGTTGTTAATGGCATAACTTCCGTTTTTATAAATACGGAAAAAGGCACGTTCAATGACTTGCTGGTTGAAAAAGGATATGCTCAACATTCGGAGGAAAATTACTTGTCGAAGGTCAGACTAATAACATAATTTATTAACAAAACAATAAATATATTTTCAATATTTTGTATGAGTGTGGAAAATTAAGTGATTTTCTCCAACGCAAATAATCAGATAGGAGAATAATAAATTCATTTTAAGTGATTACTTCCAATCTGATTTAATTTCATATTAGGCTGATCATGATGCACGGACACTGAAACAAAAATATAGCGATGTTTACGATGATGATGATTTGACGCACAACGAAGATTATCTCCGATCAATTCAAGGGGAAGAAGACTTATCTTGTGCACTACCTCCATTAGAAAAACGCCGCATTAAGTTGGATCTGCGAGGCCCTTTCAGTCCTTTAGAATCAAAGATATATGCTGCTACAAGAACTGGACACTGGAAATCTGTTATTGTCGAACAACAATCTGTTAATTCGGTTCTACTGGACACAGATCCACAAGATAATCGAGAACGTCTTATTGTTGCAGCGACAATTACTGAGAATGTCAGCAATAGCACGCTTACTGCAAGGTGCACAACATTAATGCCAAATATCCACGGTTTTGCTCCTTTAATGGGACTGATTTTTTGTCCTACGATGGAAATTAAGCGAAATAATTATAAAACAAAGTATGTAACCATTTTGGCTGGCTTGGGACACGATGAAACAGGAAGAGCTCTCTTCGAGGAACATGATATCGTATTCAATCTCGATGTTGAAATTGCTGCCCACGACTTGGAATTGGTAAAGCTTATCCTTTTTTTTTTAATACAACTGAGTTTTGAATCAAATTTACTCTCAATAGATAAATCAAATTAGATATTCGATGGATACTATGATTTTTACTGATCCTGGTCAATTGCAACCAAAGCTTCTTAAGGCTAATAGAGCTGAACTTAAGGTTAAAATTAAGAATCTCATCGTCAGGTAAATTAAACTTAAAATCCTATGAATTTACCTGACTATACCTACTATACCGCAGGCTTTTGGAAAAACAACGGAAATACATTGAAGTTTATTACGATGTCAAGGATCATGTTTGGGGGCAAGTCGATGAAACTGACCTGTTAGTAACACAAAACATTTATGGAAGTCGGGCTATCTTCCCGTTTCATTCTGCATCACGTCTTTATAGCGAGAGCGCCGAACATACGCAAGCGTTACGTGAGCATTGCAACGAGCTGCATAAAATGACGGAGATGTTCTTGCAAGTTTAACAGGATTTTCGGTTTGTTTAATGGTATAATTGTATTTTTTTTACAGGGATTATTCCAAAAAGAATATTACTTGCAAACTGTGTGATCAAGTTTTTGACGTAATCTATCAGCTTCGGATTCACCTACTATCGCAACTTCACCGCGATAGGGAATATCAAATCGGTTTTAAGAAACCGACAGCGAAGTAAATTTATGGTGCTATTTTTTTCAAAAAGGAATTGTTTTTATTTATGTTTTGTTCCTGAATTAAAATACTTTAATATACAAATTAAGAAATTAATGTAATGAATTATTTCAAAGGGTAATTAGGAAGAGTCGAACCAAATTATAATTTAACACCTTATACCATTTATTGTCACAAATAATCATATTACATAGAAAGAATGTATATCTCGAACCTTCTACACATTTCGTATGGTTGAACGACACCAATAATACAAATATAATTTAACCGTTGGGCGCAATTGAGACCTTGCTAAGCGGCAGTAGAAAACAGTTTATGCCCTGACCGCCATGCGGGGGCAGTCCGGGATTCCGCATGCGATTTGGGATGCGCACCCGTGGACTCGGGACTCGTAGTAATCGAAGAGCGAGGGTTTCTTACAAAATGCGCACTCATCCGAGCACGTCGGCCCGTTTAGGGGTAGCCCAAGTTTTTGCCAAACCTCCTTCATGTCAGCCACAAGAGTGTCGACCATAGCACGTGTGTGGAACGGCGTTGGGGCCAAGCGGAGCTTCTCCTCCCCTCTGGCCACCGTCGGGTAGTTGATCGCCTGGACATAGTGCCCGTAGTTCTGAATCAGCATATCCGATATTTGAGAACACTGTAAGGGGTCACCTAACTGTAGGAAACAAACATTAAAAATTAATATCACTAGCAAAATGAAAAGGCCACATACATAGAAGCAACATTTCAGGAATTTTGAGAATGAAAATTTGTATGTGTCCCTGTAATATGGTTTGGTCTCATAGTAAAATCGGACGCACAAATTTTAATAGGAAAGAGTTGGGTTACCCGGTTTCACCCAGTGTACACATATTTGCGTCACCGTATAGTGTCCGTCATTTTGAATTTCCACAGTTTGTTGAATCCGCCACCTCTAACTGCAAATTTCGAACAAGGATTCGCAAAAACGGTATCCAAAAACCCCCAAACACCAATTTTATGGCAATCCCTTCATATTTTCTATTTTTGCCATCATCTTAAGTCCGCCATTTTTAAATTCGTGAATAAAAAGTGGCCTATATTTTGGACCGGAATATGTGGTACTTTCACCCAAAAAATGAATAAGCTCGGATCCAGCGTCAAGGCGTGATGGGCTACCCGGTTTCGCCTGATCTACCAAAATTTTGGCCGCTATATTAAATCCGCCATCTTGAATTTCCAAATTTCGAAAATAGATTCGCAATGACAACTAAAAACCTCCAAATACCAATTTTCATGCCAATCCGTTGATATTTTCAATTTTTAGCCGCCATTTGGAAACTCCCGCATAAAAAGCAGCACATTTGTTGGACCGGATTATGTAGTATCTTCACCCAAAATGTTATTAGATTCAGCATTTAGGCGTGATTGAGCAACAAACAAACCAACTTTCGATTTTATATATATACATGATGACCGGTGATCCAATTGGAGACCCCTACTATGAAGTTCACTGGAATCGAATCGAAAGGAACTTATAAATGCTTGTTTTGAAAAAATCCAAATTTTTCATAAAATCATTTCAGTGACCTTTGAATTCAACTAATTTTTCCACAAGTGTTGAAATAATTCCACTAGAAAAATTCAATTGAAATATTTTGACGTTATGAACGGACATCAAAGGGAATTAATAAGAATTTCGGGAAGATTATTGAGAAATTGTTATCTAAAGGGACTTTTTGTCGATGTGATTCTAGTAAAATTCATAATAGGGGTACCATTTTCCTAACTTTGATTAGAAAACAAACACAAAGTGTAATATTATCTGAGTTATTTTTTTGATTAATCTAATATTTAGTATTGTTCATAAATTTTGAAAAACTACATCAGTTAAACCTGGACATTCTGCAGCAGTTAATTTGTTCGTGATAATTTTCGATGTATTTTTCATAAGTTTCGAATATTACTTCGGCTATAACTCGACGGATGTTAGTTTGTTAGGTGCTATAATGTTACTGAACGCACGTCACGGTTATTGCACACAGTCAGTTTCCGCACATATTTTCACTATGCTGCGAATTGTTCGCTTAATAGGACGCCTAAATTGACCCTAAGCTTCCCGTAAAAGTATAGGTTCTTATTTTTGTAGAAAAAAAAACGATTTTAAGGGGCTGGGCGGTAGTTAAGCTATTCATGTCGTAAATGTGTTGCTTTAAATTAACATTTCAAGTTTGAAACACGCACTATTAGTGACACTTGTCTAATTTACATTATCACACTGCGGGCGGAATTAAGTATTATTCTTCCAATAAGCGGTACCATTCTAAAATTTCACATATTTGACTGTAAAGTGGTATTAGTAAAAAAGTAAATGTTTTTAAAATAAAGCACTAATTAAAACTGGTCAAATTTTGTGCATTGGATAATTAATTCGTAATCCAATGAACTAAAAAGAAATCTTGCGCTAATCATAAGCAATTTTGAAATATTTCGAATAGTTAATTTCTAGTAGAATAAAATGCTATTCATATTGTTGGCTTAATTGTTGAAATATGATCTAGTAAAGAGGTCTTTTACAGATTTTAATTTCCTTCCGGTGACCAAGGGCATAAACACGTTGCGGACGGATGACGTATCGAAACTAATTTAAAAATATCTGACCACTAAGCACGATTAGCAATAAAATGTCTGGTCCGCAATGTGTTAACAGATTAAGCAATTCAGGAATTGCTCTAGCTAGGCTGCAAGGATAAATTCGCAAATGAAATACAAAAAGGGAAGAACTCGGCAAGGATTATTCTAAAGTTTGTGTGAGGCAGGGGTAGTTTCATATTCGCATCGCATACTATGTTAATTTCCTTCGAAAAAACAAGATAATAAAGGGCTTGCAAGAATAGACATTTGATCTTTTTTGTTTATTTCACCAAGGAAAGTATGACATAAAAAAGTTGCACCGAAAACAAAAGCATTTATGAACGGGAAAACGGGCCGAAGCCGAATAGCAACAATTGAGGGGGCTCTGTCTTTACGCCGATCTCCCGATTTGTAGAAGGTTCCGAGAATACCCGCAGGAGTGCGCAGGACGCAGTGCGACGCCAGTTACCCCTTCCTAAACAGTCAATTGTTGGTGTTATCCTTTCTTCCTTTTCACGAAGAACTTTGAAGGAGCAACATCTGCAGTCATGAGTTCTTCTAATTTAGTTAATTCTGAAGCAAGCGGTCAGTATGAGGAGATGTTTTTAAAATTACAGGAATTGGACATAGCGCACCATTCGGGAATTTCGCAACAGTCTTTCATGAACTGCGATGATTTTGAGGAGGCTAAAGAGGATCGTCAGGTGGACGACTCGATTTTTGACAAATATAAGTTTGTGGAGCCTTTAAGCAGTGCTCTGCCGATCGCCGACTATAAAATTAAAATCTTAACAGCAATTAAAGACAACAAAGTGATTATTCTGCAGGGAGATACTGGTTGCGGAAAAACAACTCAGGTGCGTACTTAAATCTTTTTATTTTATAAATTGCAACAAACTCGATCGTTCCTGGCTCTTGTCCTCTTGCGTGTAGCCTCCCTTATAGAATTATTTCCAAAGTATATTTGTTATTTATTAAAGTATACTCTAAAATAATCCCAGCGTTCCTAGTTTGTTTTCCTCATTTTGTTTTTTTCCTTGTTTTGTTTTTAATTTTGTTTAGGGCGCATTTCTAGTTTTCGTACGGAAACGAATCGAAAAGAACTTATAAAAGCCCATTTTGCATAAAAAATGCCTTAATAGAGATCCAAAAATCCAAATGTATTTCGTTCGATACCTTTGATTTCTATTATTTTTCCCGTATAAGGAATTCCAATTGATTTTCTACCAAATTACTCTACCCACTTTAAATAAACAAAACTAACAGGAGCCAAAGGTAACTGATATTTATTTTATTAAATTTACGGAATCTATGATGCAATTTTTATAAACAAAAGGACCTTTGTAAGCTCCTTCCAATTAATTTCGCGGAAAATTAAAACAGGGCCCTTAATTTAAATTAATAATTTTTAATGTTTAGTTCCAATTGAACTTTATCGATATTTGGTTGTGTGTCCTTTTTACAAAATAACAATGCCGTACCTCCTTCGCCCATATCCTACCATTAAATTTATTTTACACCATAACAACTGGTTAACAAAGTTTTGCAGTCAGGTATTATAATTGTGAAGCCTTTGTCTGTCAATCCGTGCCATCAAAGCTCTAAAAAATGAAATAATTCGAATATTTTTGTATTTTAAACTTTTAGCCATGTTTGAAGGAAATCAATAGTTCAGAATTTGAATCGCAAGTTTCAAGCAAATTCGAATTAAATTGAGCAAATCATAGGCATCAATCCAAATTTCACACATATGCCGGTCAGAAAACAAGCCTCAACGTATTTTTGTCGCAATTATTTTTGCATCGATGATCAAAATATCTCAAAAACAACCGACCATTTTAGTCAACATAAGCAGCCTTGTTATAAACCTGCTTGTACTCAATATATTTTTACAAAATAACAAAAACTCATCCAGAAAGACAATCCAAAGCAATCTGGTTAAAAAATAAAAATTGTCGAAGCAGGTTCCCTGTGCTTGCTTCTCTTCACTTTCATTTATAAGCCATTTATTATCAGCTTTTTAGTTTGCGGAGTAACATACGCAGCAATTTAATTTCTTTAGATCAGCAAATTCTCTTTAAGTGGCATTTTTCCGCTTGTTCACGCTGCCGAATGAAATAGATGCCTGTGGACCAAAAACTGTCCCCGGTGGGTTGAAGGTATTATTCACTCTTAGCTAAAAGACTTTAAGATTGTAGTCTTTAATTTACTCGTAATAAACATTCGATTTTCAAAAATCTGTTTAAATTAAATCTGTGGCAAAAACCAGCTAGGTTTAAGTAGAAGAGCATACACCTAATACACATAAGGAATTTTTGTATAAAGGGCAATTAAAGATCCAGTCATTTTGTTTGCACGCCCGAAATTTTATAAATTGTTTCCTTGTAGTGAAAAATATTCTTAATGGTTGGTCTGAACAAGATGCTAATCACTTAAATCAAAACCAAAAACGCAATTTCCACTATTGTAACTATCCAAAATTAATGAAGAGACGAATATGCAAAACCATTCCGATCACACGGGAGTCCTTTTTTAGAATTTCATTAAAAAGGGGTTATAAATCTTGCAATGGAAAACGGGAAGATGGAAACGCCGATAGTTTTTGTACTATATATAGTAGATCTTGAACTCCTGAAAAGAGCTTCAAATTGATTCAATGAAATCAAACATTGTCCAGTAAAACCACTTTAATTTTCTGGTAATATCCTTTTATGACTCACAGTGAGAGAAATATTTTGTACGAATAACTGATTTTGTTTTAAAACAGTAATATTTATTTCACAAGTTATCAAAACCTGATTTAGTGTTTAAGAAAAGCATTCATCGAAGTTGGGCTTGTTCTCCTCATTCTGGCAAGATTCGTTCCATTGTTTCCAAGCGCGGAATCCAGAATTGTGTTTTTTAATAGCTTGGGCACATTCCAGGGTTTTTGAGAAATCATCCCCCACAATTAGTTCACAATTCACGTTGCACAGATTATGTGATTCCCTATGTGGAGATTCGCACCACCATTCGTTGCTGATTTGGAATACACCATAATATTTAGTTCCATCATCAGCGGGATCGGGTGCCTCGAAAGTTCCTGAGTAGTTGCTAGCGAAGAGTCCAATGCACAACCAATCTGCTAATTCCTCCTTCGGCACCCCATTAGAGGAAAGTCCCTTGGCTAACGAGCATTTTGAATTAACCGGCTCAGAAAGAACGCCGTAAATCGCCGCTACTAGAAGACCCGAGTAAAGATAAAACCTTTGCATTTCAAACGACTATTGCGACTGAACCGACATGGGAGGCTGCCTTTGCCTTACCTTTTATTCGCAGGTACAATATAAGAAATATTGTCTGTATAGAATTGATTAGCATAAAGAACGAGTTGCATAGAGAAATAGTGGTGTCAATACATTTATGGACTGTAAAATGGGTAAACAAAATTTCTAAAAGGTCATTTCCCCCGTCTTGAATACAATTATTGTCACACTTTGATTTCTACACTTGTTTTAACATCTAATGTGCAAATTGGTTTCATAAAGTTGTTGAAAATTTAGTATTCCCAGCAAATAATCTACAAGAGAACGCGTTTTTCCACTTGATATTATTATTAGCAATGGAAAATTGATTATCTTACTATAGTAAATAAAGCTCAGGAAGTTATTAAAGAAATTTTAGTTTTCAAGCAATCGATCATATCATTTGCTTTTAAACGAAAAATCAACAGCTTCTTCGAATTAACACCTAAAAAATTACTGTCTAAAGTTGGCTACATATCAAAATCGCTTGTTTTTAAATATTTTCTTTGTTTTGAGAAGCAAGAATTATGGCAAATTAATTTCAGTGGAAGTTTATTTCGACGAGCAAAAGACGGTTTGTATTTTAAATATAGATTACTCGTCATAAATATACGGATACTGAAATACTCTCTAGTTTCATTAATGCTAAAAAAGTCTGATTTGTACAGTAGTAGCTGATTACGTAATATATAAAATAAATATATATATATATATTAAATGGAGGAATATTTGTTCTCAATCAATGTGTGTAATAAACATTCACCTGTTGCCTATGTTTTCGTTTTAGGTTTCCTCCGAATAATTTGTTTTATTTAAAATTTTAGCTTGATCAAATGTTTGCAAGCACGAGAACAAATCTATTGCTTGACCACTCACGACTTGGTCCGATATTAGTAATTATTAAAAAACAACATTTGTCGTGCATGACCAACGGACAAAGAATGCCCGATAAGATGAGTTTTTTAGAACACGAAAGGGAGAATTAACTTGCAACAAAACTGGGGCAATTAATGCATGCGCCGATTTTTTGTTGCAAATTCTCATAATTATTAAACGATTACTTACCACTCATAAGGTTGTCAGAACAACCATGGCTTATTACGAGGTTTGCTTTAACGTGAAATGTGTCTAATTTCGAAAAAAATATGACCTCACAACAACAGCTGGAAGTAATGCATATCAATTTTATTTATCTTAGCAATAAAGAGTTTAATTTGAAACCGAAATATGACAACATTTTAACGCGTCCTGTTTCTGAAATAACTAGAATATTGTACCATTCTTTTGTATGGAACCTAAAATGAATAACATTGTTATTATTACTTACATTTATAAATTATTTACGCAATGTTTTATTTAGATCCCGCAATACATTTTGGAAGAACACTCTCAAAGACGTGCCTACTGCAACATTGTGTGCACCCAACCAAGACGTATCGCTGCTATCAGCATTGCTCACAGGGTTTGTGCTGAAAGAAAGTGGAGTATTGGTTCAATTGTCGGTTACCAGGTTAGTTCTATCAATTATTGGTTATATTTCGTTTCTAGCTTTGAAGGTTAAGTCCTACCCAAGTAGCATTCTGCTTCAAGATCAATTGTTTTGCTTCGACCATATATTTTAGCAGAATTAATTCAATGCAAATATCGTATTCCTGAAGTTTTATTTATTTCGTATATGCCAGAAAGTTATTAAAATACTATCATTTATTTTCATAATGTATTCCGCTACTATCCGGAAATTTGATTATAACCAAAAGAGTAATTAATTTGGTTAAAGTAAGCTCTACTGTGTTCAGATTAAATGTTGCCGTAATTTATCGAAATATCTAAAAAATTAATAAATTATCTGTATGTCTTCAGCGATTAATATTTTTGAAATAACATGGTGTGGTTGAAAATTTTTGTTTTTGAGCCAAAGAAGTGTTGGCATCTGTTGTTTTAAAGCACATATTGGAAAACAACGTCGGTTATAATATAATGTTATGATTTTGTAGCGCCACTGAAAAATAGTTCAAAATAATTAACAAATTTAAATACATAGTTGTTTTTGAAGTCAATAAGATGCAGGATATTCTGCATATTACACATTATTATTATATTCTTATATACGTTTTCTAACTTTTCAAACAACCCTCTTGTACATTAGCATAGTTAATGAAGTGTTGATTTCGTTGAGTAAACTATTGATATAAATCTTAAGGTTGGTCTTCACGCAAATGCATCGAACGACACACGTCTGTTGTACTGTACGACGGGAGTCTTATTGCAGAAATTAATTACATCCGAAAACATGTCTAATTACACTCATGTGATATTGGATGAAGTTCACGAGCGAAATCAAGATATGGACTTTCTTCTTATAGTAATTAAAAAATTACTTGCGAAAAATTCACCAAAGGTGAAAATAATTTTAATGTCAGCAACAATAGATGCAAAAGAAGTAAGTGGTATTGTGAAATTATTTATTTAAGATTACCTACTTAAACGTTTTAAACCGTAGTTTTCAAATTATTTTGAAACGACGAAGAATAACATTGTTGTCCCAGCACCTATAATTAATATTGACGCACGGAGAATGTTCAACGTGAGAGACTTTTACCTTGATGACTTAGGAAGGCTAAACAGCGTAAATTTGTCTGTTATGCTATTGCTGTTTATTTTGATTGATTTGATTTAATGGAGCAGGACTTTGAAATGTCTTATGACGTACCTGGAATATCACACGAAATGTATAAACTTGCGTTAAAGCTGATTGTTGTTTGCGAAAAACTCGATAGTCGGGACCAAGACCTTAACACGTGTGCGCACAAACCATCAATTTTGATATTCCTTCCAGGAATTCACGAAATTGACACTATGGATCAGACTCTCCTGAGGTTAAAAGCAGTGTAAGGGTTTTTGAGTCATAATTGTATCAAATTAATAAATACTTTCTAATGTAGGGAATCGGACATACTTCTTTTGCCTATTCGATTACATTCAATTATTTCTCCAGATGAACAGCAAAAAGTTTTTCGACTACCACCGCCAGGATATAGAAAAATTATATTATCAACAAATATTGCAGAAAGTTCAATTACGGTTCCGGATGTAAAATATGGTAAGAAAGTAATGAACTGTTTCTTAAATATAATTATTAATTCCCCTAAAATTTGATAGTTATTGACTTCTGCTTAACCAAATCGTTGGTGACAGACACCAACTCAAACTTAACGACTCTTAGACTTCATTGGGCTTCGAGAAGCAGCTGCCGACAGAGAGCTGGACGAACTGGCCGGGTTATGAATGGACGGGTTTACAGACTTGTTCACAAATATTTTTACGAGGTATATAATTTTTTGTAATGGATTTTTTCTTTAATTTTTCCATGTAAAATTTATAGAATTACATGAGTGAACATGAAACACCAGAAATTTTAAGATGCCCACTAGATAGAGTAGTTCTCCGAACTAAGCTACTAAATATGGGTCAACCACAATCTATTCTTGCTTTAGCAATGAGTCCACCGAATTTGTCAGATATTAAGAATACTATTTTAGTTCTGAAAGAAGCTGGCGCTTTGTACAAAACAGCTAATGGTATCTACGATTCTGGTGATGGGGATTTATCCTTCCTCGGACACGTAATGGGTTCACTGCCAGTTGACATCCGAATAACTAGATTAATCATGTTCGGGTACATGTTCAGTGTGCTTAAAGAAGCCATTATAATGGGTATTAGTTTTCTCTCTATTGTTAATATAACACCATATTTCTATGATATACCTTTCCAGCTGCGGGATTAAATGTAAACAGTATTTTTAATTTTCCGAAGCAGGATGGTCTTGGAGCGTATTCACAAAAGTTAGTATGGTCTGATGGATCTGGTAGTGATCTCTTTGCTATTTTAAAAGCATATAAGGTACTTTCTCTGGCAACTTATACATTTTGTTCAAGTAATGAAATTTATCACTTTTTGATTTAATAAGGTTTGGTGTAACATGAAGGAACAGCACAATTTCGATGATGAAGACGTTGAAAGATCCTGGGCTAGGTGCTATTTCATAAATACACGTTCGATGCTTGAAATGCATTTGCTTGTTAAAGAACTTACGGAGCGCTTAAGTAAATTGGGCATTAAAGAAGACACAAGTAGTCATCGTGTTAACTGGTTAGAAAAGGAGAAAACCATTGTTCTAAAAATTGTTATATCGGGTAAGTGAACATTTTATTATTTTAATTTCCTTAAAATCATTTAAGGCTTAGAATGGTAACTAAAATAATGTACTTGAGAAAAACTTTATTGCACTACTTTTTAAGGGGTCGGCTCGTGTGAAAGCTGTTTTTAAGGATATTTTGGGAAATTTTTCTTTCGAAAGCCATTAAAATAAAATCATTTACAACTTATCATTTTCCTTGACGTTTGAACTATGTACATTTTTTCAAATCGATATATCGAATATAATTGAAGATACACCCCCTAACAGGAACACTTATAAAACAAAAACAAGTGTCTCCACTGCTGCTGTTCCGGCCGTTCTGCTTCTCTGAACTAAGAAAACCAAACGCCATTTTAATTGTAAGAGTTGAAGCTACAAAGTGAACTAAAATGAAATCAGAATTCCAAAAAACAAATTTGTTGTTTACGTTATACAAAAAAAATGAATTTTTCGTACTTTTTGGGGTCTATTAAGCTGGTAATAAAAATTATCTTATCTTAATTATGAAATCTTTCTTTCCTTCGAATTCGTTATTCTGAATTGTAATTTTTAATTTCAGGAGCATTTTATCCAAATTACTTGTTTCGTCCTGGGGCCTCAAGTGTTGAATCTCAGCGTCTTGTATACCAATCTTTAGGCGGATTAGATCCATGCAACACAGTATACTTAACTAATTTCGAGCCAAAATATGTTGGCCAACTATATGTGCAAGCAATTAAGGATCTATTTAAAGAAGCTGCAGTTGCTTTCAAGAATATTCATGTTCGGTTTCAAGGAGGATCACAAAAAATATTTGTCACATTTACAGATGACACGGAAATGGATTGTGCGGACGAAAACGAGTTAACTCTTTCAGTCCCGGGTCGGGTAAGACCTGAGGTTTATAAAGCGATTAAAATGCGTCTATTACGTTATCCGACTTCAATTAAAGTTATGAAGTACGTTCTTTTTGCTTTCTTTTACACAATTAATTTACGTTTTGTCCTAGCCCTCGTGATTCTATCCAATATGCTGAATTAAAAGGACTTGGAGTGATGCATCAGGGAAAATGGGTTCCACGGAAAAAGTGCATTGAAAATCCTGAATTAGTCGTTATACCCAGAATGCATATACGCACGTTAAGAGGCCATATTACACACGTAATAAACTTATAATATGTTTTTCATTTGATAATTTTAATGCTTTTCAGATTGAGAATTGTAATAAGTTTTGGTTCCAATCCCTATCAGAACAGCAGAAATTGAAAGAAATAGCAACCGAATTGAATAAGACTGATTCGGATATAGTTCCTTTCTCTAATCCTTCTGAAATCACAAGAGGAATGATAGTTGCTGCTCCATATATAGACTATAAAGAATTTCGCCGCTATCGCCGCGCTAAGGTAATTAATTTGGCGGAGAAGTGGCAAGACCATGACGTAGTGTCATTTCGGGTAAGACTTTTCTTTTTACAATATAATGGATAAAAAATATACAAGGCTATTTCAGGTTCTGTTCATTGATTATGGCAACTATGAAGTTGTTGATTTTAACAAATTGTGCAAATTTGGAAGTATCTCAAAACGTTTCCAAAATATTCCCCCTCGGGTGTTCGAATGTTGTCTAGCCGAAGTTCAACCTTCATCAATTAATTGCCCAAATGGAAAATGGCCCGAAAGTGCATCAATTTTACTGCAAACTTTAGTTGATAAAGGAATTATTGAGATTGAGGTGAGTTTTCCTTTCTTGTCGGCTATCTTCAAGAAATCTTACCTTGAAACGAGACCATTTTACAATGCAGTATATATAATTATGTTCAAACTCTACTTTATTTTGGCAAAACTAATCGTTGTTTTGAACTTTTATTTTTTTAATTCGAAGAAAACTAGTGATGAACAACGTCGTCTTATGATTCCTTAAATAAAATGTTTAAATTTTGCAGATATATTCAGTTGTTAATGGCATAACTTCCGTTTTTATAAATACGGAAAAAGGCACGTTCAATGACTTGCTGGTTGAAAAAGGATATGCTCAACATTCGGAGGAAAATTACTTGTCGAAGGTCAGACTAATAACATAATTTATTAACAAAACAATAAATATATTTTCAATATTTTGTATGAGTGTGGAAAATTAAGTGATTTTCTCCAACGCAAATAATCAGATAGGAGAATAATAAATTCATTTTAAGTGATTACTTCCAATCTGATTTAATTTCATATTAGGCTGATCATGATGCACGGACACTGAAACAAAAATATAGCGATGTTTACGATGATGATGATTTGACGCACAACGAAGATTATCTCCGATCAATTCAAGGGGAAGAAGACTTATCTTGTGCACTACCTCCATTAGAAAAACGCCGCATTAAGTTGGATCTGCGAGGCCCTTTCAGTCCTTTAGAATCAAAGATATATGCTGCTACAAGAACTGCACACTGGAAATCTGTTATTGTCGAACAACAATCTGTTAATTCGGTTCTACTGGACACAGATCCACAAGATAGTCGAGAACGTCTTCTTGTTGCCGCGACAATTACTGAGAATGTGAGCAATAGCACGCTTACTGCAAGGTGCACAACATTAATGCCAAATATCCACGGTTTTGCTCCTTTAATGGGACTGATTTTTTGTCCTACGATGGAAATTAAGCGAAATAATTATAAAACAAAGTATGTAACCATTTTGGCTGGCTTGGGACACGATGAAACAGGAAGAGCTCTCTTCGAGGAACATGATATCGTATTCAATCTCGATGTTGAAATTGCTGCCCACGACTTGGAATTGGTAAAGCTTATCCTTTTTTTTAATACAACTGAGTTTTGAATCAAATTTACTCTCAATAGATAAATCAAATTAGATATTCGATGGATACTATGATTTTTACTGATCCTGGTCAATTGCAACCAAAGCTTCTTAAGGCTAATAGAGCTGAACTTAAGGTTAAAATTAAGAATCTCATCGTCAGGTAAATTAAACTTAAAATCCTATGAATTTACCTGGCTACACCTACTATATCGCAGGCTTTTGGAAAGAGAACGGAAATACATTGAAGTTTATTACCATGTCAAGGAGCATGTTTGGGGGCAAGTCGATAAAAAGAACCTGTTAGTGACACCAAACATTTATGGAAGTCGGGCTATCTTCCCGTTTCATGCTGCATCACGTCTTCATAGCGAGAGCGTCAAACATAAAAAAGCATTACGTGAGCATTGCAACGAGCTGCATAAAATGACGGAGATGTTCTTGCAAGTTTAACAGGATTTTCGGTTTGTTTAATGGTATAATTGTATTTTTTTACAGGGCTTATTCCAAAGAGAATATTACTTGCAAACTGTGTTATCAAGTCTTTGACGTAATCTATCAGCTTCGGATTCACCTACTATCGCAACTTCACCGCGATAGGGAATATCAAATCGGTTTTAAGAAACCGACAGCGAAGTAAATTTATGGTGCTATTTTTTTCAAAAAGGAATTGTTTTTATTTATGTTTTGTTCCTGAATTAAAATACTTTAATATTCAAATTAAGAAATTAATGTAATGAATTATTTCAAAGGGTAATTAGGAAGAGTCGAAACAAAATATAATTTAACACCTTATACCATTTATTGTCACAAATAATCATATTACATAGAAAGAATGTATATCTCGAACCTTCTACACATTTCGTATGGTTGAACGACACCAATAATACAAATATAATTTAACCGTTGGGCGCAATTGAGACCTTGCTAAGCGGCAGTAGAAAACAGTTTATGCCCTGACCGCCATGCGGGGGCAGTCCGGGATTCCGCATGCGATTTGGGATGCGCACCCGTGGACTCGGGACTCGTAGTAATCGAAGAGCGAGGGTTTCTTACAAAATGCGCACTCATCCGAGCACGTCGGCCCGTTTAGGGGTAGCCCAAGTTTTTGCCAAACCTCCTTCATGTCAGCCACAAGAGTGTCGACCATAGCACGTGTGTGGAACGGCGTTGGGGCCAAGCGGAGCTTCTCCTCCCCTCTGGCCACCGTCGGGTAGTTGATCGCCTGGACATAGTGCCCGTAGTTCTGAATCAGCATATCCGATATTTGAGAACACTGTAAGGGGTCACCTAACTGTAGGAAACAAACATTAAAAATTAATATCACTAGCAAAATGAAAAGGCCACATACATAGAAGCAACATTTCAGGAATTTTGAGAATGAAAATTTGTATGTGTCCCTGTAATATGGTTTGGTCTCATAGTAAAATCGGACGCACAAATTTTAATAGGAAAGAGTTGGGTTACCCGGTTTCACCCAGTGTACACATATTTGCGTCACCGTATAGTGTCCGTCATTTTGAATTTCCACAGTTTGATAGTAAATTCGGAACTACCTCAAAATGTCCGTAGTAGTAGTGTTGAATCCGCCACCTCTAACTGCAAATTTCGAACAAGGATTCGCAAAAACGGTATCCAAAAACCCCCAAACACCAATTTTATGGCAATCCCTTCATATTTTTTTTAAATGATTGTTTTGAAAAAATCCAAAATTTTCATAAACTCATTTCAGTGACCTTTAAATTCAACTAATTTTTCCACAAGTGTTGAAATAATTCCACTAGAAAAATTCAATTGAAATATTTTGACGTTATGAACGGACATCAAAGGGGATTAATAAGAATTTCGGGAAGATTATTGAAAAATTGTTATCTAAAAGGACTTTTTGTCGATGTGATTCTAGTAAAATTCATAATAGGGGTACCATTTTCCTAACTTTGATTAAAAAACAAACACAAAGTGTAATATTATCTGAGTTATTTTTTTGATTAATCTAATATTTAGTATTGTTCATAAATTTCGAAAAACTACATCAGTTAAACCTGGACATTCTGCAGCAGTTAATTTGTTCGTGATAATTTTCGATGTATTTTTCATAAGTTTCGAATATTACTTCGGCTATAACTCGACGGATGTTAGTTTGTTAGGTGCTATAATGTTACTGAACGCACGTCACGGTTATTGCACACAGTCAGTTTCCGCACATATTTTCACTATGCTGCGAATTGTTCGCTTAATAGGACGCCTAAATTGACCCTAAGCTTCCCGTAAAAGTATAGGTTCTTATTTTTGTAGAAAAAAAAACAATTTTAAGGGGCTGGGCGGAAGTGAAGCTATTCATGTCGTAAATGTGTTGCTTTAAATTAACATTTAAAGTTTGAAACACGCACTATTAGTGACACTTGTCTAATTTACATTATCACAATGCGGGCGGAATTAAGTATTATTCTTCCAATAAGCGGTACCATTCTAAAATTTCACATATTTGACTGTAAAGTGGTATTAGTAAAAAAGTAAATGTTTTTAAAATAAACCACTAATTAAAACTGGTCAAATTTTGTGCATTGGATAATTAATTCGTAATCCAATGAACTAAAAAGAAATCTTGCGATAATCATAAGCAATTTTGAAATATTTCGAATAGTTAATTTCTAGTAGAATAAAATGCTATTCATATTGTTGGTTTAATTGTTGAAATATGATCTAGTAAAGAGGTCTTTTACAGATTTTAATTTCCTTCCGGTGACCAAGGGCATAAACACGTTGCGGACGGATGACGTATCGAAACTAATTTAAAAATATCTGACCACTAAGCACGATTAGCAATAAAATGTCTGGTCCGCAATGTGTTAACAGATTAAGCAATTCAGGAATTGCTCTAGTTAGGCTGCAAGGATAAATTCGCAAATGAAATACAAAAAGGGAAGAACTCGGCAAGGATTATTCTAAAGTTTGTGTGAGGCAGGGGTAGTTTCATATTCGCATCGCATACTATGTTAATTTCCTTCGAAAAAAACAAGATAATAAAGGGCTTGCAAGAATAGACATTTGATCTTTTTTGTTTATTTCACCAAGGAAAGTATGACATAAAAAAGTTGCACCGAAAACAAAAGCATTTATGAACGGGAAAACGGGCCGAAGCCGAATAGCAACAATTGAGGGGGCTCTGTCTTTACGCCGATCTCCCGATTTGTAGAAGGTTCCGAGAATACCCGCAGGAGTGCGCAGGACGCAGTGCGACGCCAGTTACCCCTTCCTAAACAGTCAATTGTTGGTGTTATCCTTTCTTCCTTTTCACGAAGAACTTTGAAGGAGCAACATCTGCAGTCATGAGTTCTTCTAATTTAGTTAATTCTGAAGCAAGCGGTCAGTATGAGGAGATGTTTTTAAAATTACAGGAATTGGACATAGCGCACCATTCGGGAATTTCGCAACAGTCTTTCATGAACTGCGATGATTTTGAGGAGGCTAAAGAGGACCCTCAGGTGGACGACTCGATTTTTGACAAATATAAGTTTGTGGAGCCTTTAAGCAGTGCTCTGCCGATCGCCGACTATAAAATTAAAATCTTAACAGCAATTAAAGACAACAAAGTGATTATTCTGCAGGGAGATACTGGTTGCGGAAAAACAACTCAGGTGCGTACTTAAATCTTTTTATTTTATAAATTGCAACAAACTCGATCGTTCCTGGCTCTTGTCCTCTTGCGTGTAGCCTCCCTTATAGAATTATTTCCAAAGTATATTTGTTATTTATTAAAGTATACTCTAAAATAATCCCAGCGTTCCTAGTTTGTTTTCCTCATTTTGGTTTTTTCCTTGTTTTGTTTTTAATTTTGTTTAGGGCGCATTTCTAGTTTTCGTACGGAAACGAATCGAAAAGAACTTATAAAAGCCCATTTTGCATAAAAAATGACTTAATAGAGATCCAAAAATCCAAATGTATTTCGTTCGATACCTTTGATTTCTATTATTTTTCCCGTATAAGGAATTCCAATTGATTTTCTACCAAATTACTCTACCCACTTTAAATAAACAAAACTAACAGGAGCCAAAGGTAACTGATATTTATTTTATTAAATTTACGGAATCTATGATGCAATTTTTATAAACAAAAGGACCTTTGTAAGCTCCTTCCAATTAATTTCGCGGAAAATTAAAACAGGGCCCTTAATTTAAATTAATAATTTTTAATGTTTAGTTCCAATTGAACTTTATCGATATTTGGTTGTGTGTCCTTTTTACAAAATAACAATGCCGTACCTCCTTCGCCCATATCCTACCATTAAATTTATTTTACACCATAACAACTGGTTAACAAAGTTTTGCAGTCAGGTATTATAATTGTGAAGCCTTTGTCTGTCAATCCGTGCCATCAAAGCTCTAAAAAATGAAATAATTCGAATATTTTTGTATTTTAAACTTTTAGCCATGTTTGAAGGAAATCAATAGTTCAGAATTTGAATCGCAAGTTTCAAGCAAATTCGAATTAAATTGAGCAAATCATAGGCATCAATCCAAATTTCACACATATGTCGGTCAGAAAACAAGCCTCAACGTATTTTTGTCGCAATTATTTTTGCATCGATGATCAAAATATCTCAAAAACAACCGACCATTTTAGTCAACATAAGCAGCCTTGTTATAAACCTGCTTGTACTCAATATATTTTTACAAAATAACAAAAACTCATCCAGAAAGACAATCCAAAGCAATTGGTTAAAAAATAAAAATTGTCGAAGCAGGTTCCCTGTGCTTGCTTCTCTTCACTTTCATTTATAAGCCATTTATTATCAGCTTTTTAGTTTGCGGAGTAACATACGCAGCAATTTAATTTCTTTAGATCAGCAAATTCTCTTTAAGTGGCATTTTTCCGCTTGTTCACGCTGCCGAATGAAATAGATGCCTGTGGACCAAAAACTGTCCCCGGTGGGTTGAAGGTATTATTCACTCTTAGCTAAAAGACTTTAAGATTGTAGTCTTTAATTTACTCGTAATAAACATTCGATTTTCAAAATTTTTTTAAATTAAATCTGTGGCAAAAACCAGCTAGGTTTAAGTAGAAGAGCATACACCTAATACACATAAGGAATTTTTGTATAAAGGGCAATTAAAGATCCAGTCATTTTGTTTGCACGCCCGAAATTTTATAAATTGTTTCCTTGTAGTGAAAAATATTCTTAATGGTTGGTCTGAACAAGATGCTAATCACTTAAATCAAAACCAAAAACGCAATTTCCACTATTGTAACTATCCAAAATTAATGAAGAGACGAATATGCAAAACCATTCCGATCACACGGGAGTCCTTTTTTAGAATTTCATTAAAAAGGGGTTATAAATCTTGCAATGGAAAACGGGAAGATGGAAACGCCGATAGTTTTTGTACTATATATAGTAGATCTTGAACTCCTGAAAAGAGCTTCAAATTGATTCAATGAAATCAAACATTGTCCAGTAAAACCACTTTAATTTTCTGGTAATATCCTTTTATGACTCACAGTGAGAGAAATATTTTGTACGAATAACTGATTTTGTTTTAAAACAGTAATATTTATTTCACAAGTTATCAAAACCTGATTTAGTGTTTAAGAAAAGCATTCATCGAAGTTGGGCTTGTTCTCCTCATTCTGGCAAGATTCGTTCCATTGTTTCCAAGCGCGGAATCCAGAATTGTGTTTTTTAATAGCTTGGGCACATTCCAGGGTTTTTGAGAAATCATCCCCCACAATTAGTTCACAATTCACGTTGCACAGATTATGTGATTCCCTATGTGGAGATTCGCACCACCATTCGTTGCTGATTTGGAATACACCATAATATTTAGTTCCATCATCAGCGGGATCGGGTGCCTCGAAAGTTCCTGAGTAGTTGCTAGCGAAGAGTCCAATGCACAACCAATCTGCTAATTCCTCCTTCGGCACCCCATTAGAGGAAAGTCCCTTGGCTAACGAGCATTTTGAATTAACCGGCTCAGAAAGAACGCCGTAAATCGCCGCTACTAGAAGACCCGAGTAAAGATAAAACCTTTGCATTTCAAACGACTATTGCGACTGAACCGACATGGGAGGCTGCCTTTGCCTTACCTTTTATTCGCAGGTACAATATAAGAAATATTGTCTGTATAGAATTGATTAGCATAAAGAACGAGTTGCATAGAGAAATAGTGGTGTCAATACATTTATGGACTGTAAAATGGGTAAACAAAATTTCTAAAAGGTCATTTCCCCTGTCTTGAATACAATTATTGTCACACTTTGATTTCTACACTTGTTTTAACATCTAATGTGCAAATTGGTTTCATAAAGTTGTTGAAAATTTAGTATTCCCAGCAAATAATCTACAAGAGAACGCGTTTTTCCACTTGATATTATTATTAGCAATGGAAAATTGATTATCTTACTATAGTAAATAAAGCTCAGGAAGTTATTAAAGAAATTTTAGTTTTCAAACAATCGATCATATCATTTGCTTTTAAACGAAAAATCAACAGCTTCTTCGAATTAACACCTAAAAAATTACTGTCTAAAGTTGGCTACATATCAAAATCGCTTGTTTTTAAATATTTTCTTTGTTTTGAGAAGCAAGAATTATGGCAAATTAATTTCAGTGGAAGTTTATTTCGACGAGCAAAAGACGGTTTGTATTTTAAATATAGATTACTCGTCATAAATATACGGATACTGAAATACTCTCTAGTTTCATTAATTCTAAAAAAGTCTGATTTGTACAGTAGTAGCTGATTACGTAATATATAAAATAAATATATATATATATATTAAATGGAGGAATATTTGTTCTCAATCAATGTGTGTAATAAACATTCACCTGTTGCCTATGTTTTCGTTTTAGGTTTCCTCCGAATAATTTGTTTTATTTAAAATTTTAGCTTGATCAAATGTTTACAAGCACGAGAACAAATCTATTGCTTGACCACTCACGACTTGGTCCGATATTAGTAATTATTAAAAAACAACATTTGTCGTGCATGACCAACGGACAAAGAATGCCCGATAAGATGAGTTTTTTAGAACACGAAAGGGAGAATTAATGCATGCGCCGATTTTTTGTTGCAAATTCTCATAATTATTAAACAATTACTTACCACTCATAAGGTTGTCAGAACAACCATGGCTTATTACGAGGTTTGCTTTAACGTGAAATGTGTCTAATTTCGAAAAAAATATGACCTTACAACAACAGCTGGAAGTAATGCATATCAATTTTATTTATCTTAGCAATAAAGAGTTTAATTTGAAACCGAAATATGACAACATTTTAACGCGTCCTGTTTCTGAAATAACTAGAATATTGTACCATTCTTTTGTATGGAACCTAAAATGAATAACATTGTTATTATTACTTACATTTATAAATTATTTACGCAATGTTTTATTTAGATCCCGCAATACATTTTGGAAGAACACTCTCAAAGACGTGCCTACTGCAACATTGTGTGCACCCAACCAAGACGTATCGCTGCTATCAGCATTGCTCACAGGGTTTGTGCTGAAAGAAAGTGGAGTATTGGTTCAATTGTCGGTTACCAGGTTAGTTCTATCAATTATTGGTTATATTTCGTTTCTAGCTTTGAAGGTTAAGTCCTACCCAAGTAGCATTCTGCTTCAAGATCAATTGTTTTGCTTCGACCATATATTTTAGCAGAATTAATTCAATGCAAATATCGTATTCCTGAAGTTTTATTTATTTCGTATATGCCAGAAAGTTATTAAAATACTATCATTTATTTTCATAATGTATTCCGCTACTATCCGGAAATTTGATTATAACCAAAAGAGTAATTAATTTGGTTAAAGTAAACTCTACTGTGTTCAGATTAAATGTTGCCGTAATTTATCGAAATATCTAAAAAATTAATAAATTATCTGTATGTCTTCAGCGATTAATATTTTTGAAATAACATGGTGTGGTTGAAAATTTTTGTTTTTGAGCCAAAGAAGTGTTGGCATCTGTTGTTTTAAAGCACATATTGGAAAACAACGTCGGTTATAATATAATGTTATGATTTTGTAGCGCCACTGAAAAATAGTTCAAAATAATTAACAAATTTAAATACATAGTTGTTTTTGAAGTCAATAAGATGCAGGATATTCTGCATATTACACATTATTATTATATTCTTATATACGTTTTCTAACTTTTCAAACAACCCTCTTGTACATTAGCATAGTTAATGAAGTGTTGATTTCGTTGAGTAAACTATTGATATAAATCTTAAGGTTGGTCTTCACGCAAATGCATCGAACGACACACGTCTGTTGTACTGTACGACGGGAGTTTTATTGCAGAAATTAATTACATCCGAAAACATGTCTAATTACACTCATGTGATATTGGATGAAGTTCACGAGCGAAATCAAGATATGGACTTTCTTCTTATAGTAATTAAAAAATTACTTGCGAAAAATTCACCAAAGGTGAAAATAATTTTAATGTCAGCAACAATAGATGCAAAAGAAGTAAGTGGTATTGTGAAATTATTTATTTAAGATTACCTACTTAAACGTTTTAAACCGTAGTTTTCAAATTATTTTGAAACGACGAAGAATAACATTGTTGTCCCAGCACCTATAATTAATATTGACGCACGGAGAATGTTCAACGTGAGAGACTTTTACCTTGATGACTTAGGAAGGCTAAACAGCGTAAATTTGTCTGTTATGCTATTGCTGTTTATTTTGATTGATTTGATTTAATGGAGCAGGACTTTGAAATATCTTATGACGTACCTGGAATATCAGAGGAAATGTATAGAGTTGCGTTAAAGCTGATTATTGTTTGCGAAAAACTCGATAGTCGGGACCAAGACCTTAACACGTGTGCGCACAAACCATCAATTTTGATATTCCTTCCAGGAATTCACGAAATTGACACTATGGATCAGACTCTCCTGAGGTTAAAAGCAGTGTAAGGGTTTTTGAGTCATAATTGTATCAAATTAATAAATACTTTCTAATGTAGGGAATCGGACATACTTCTTTTGCCTATTCGATTACATTCAATGATTTCTCCAGATGAACAGCAAAAAGTTTTTCGACTACCACCGCCAGGATATAGAAAAATTATATTATCAACAAATATTGCAGAAAGTTCAATTACGGTTCCGGATGTAAAATATGGTAAGAAAGTAATGAACTGTTTCTTAAATATAATTATTAATTCCCCTAAAATTTGATAGTTATTGACTTCTGCTTAACCAAATCGTTGGTGACAGACACCAACTCAAACTTAACGACTCTTAGACTTCATTGGGCTTCGAGAAGCAGCTGCCGACAGAGAGCTGGACGAACTGGCCGGGTTATGAATGGACGGGTTTACAGACTTGTTCACAAATATTTTTACGAGGTATATAATTTTTTGTAATGGATTTTTTCTTTAATTTTTCCATGTAAAATTTATAGAATTACATGAGTGAACATGAAACACCAGAAATTTTAAGATGCCCACTAGATAGAGTAGTTCTCCGAACTAAGCTACTAAATATGGGTCAACCACAATCTATTCTTGCTTTAGCAATGAGTCCACCGAATTTGTCAGATATTAAGAATACTATTTTAGTTCTGAAAGAAGCTGGCGCTTTGTACAAAACAGCTAATGGTATCTACGATTCTGGTGATGGGGATTTATCCTTCCTCGGACACGTAATGGGTTCACTGCCAGTTGACATCCGAATAACTAGATTAATCATGTTCGGGTACATGTTCAGTGTGCTTAAAGAAGCCATTATAATGGGTATTAGTTTTCTCTCTATTGTTAATATAACACCATATTTCTATGATATACCTTTCCAGCTGCGGGATTAAATGTAAACAGTATTTTTAATTTTCCGAAGCAGGATGGTCTTGGAGCGTATTCACAAAAGTTAGTATGGTCTGATGGATCTGGTAGTGATCTCTTTGCTATTTTAAAAGCATATAAGGTACTTTCTCTGGCAACTTATACATTTTGTTCAAGTAATGAAATTTATCACTTTTTGATTTAATAAGGTTTGGTGTAACATGAAGGAACAGCACAATTTCGATGATGAAGACGTTGAAAGATCCTGGGCTAGGTGCTATTTCATAAATACACGTTCGATGCTTGAAATGCATTTGCTTGTTAAAGAACTTACGGAGCGCTTAAGTAAATTGGGCATTAAAGAAGACACAAGTAGTCATCGTGTTAACTGGTTAGAAAAGGAGAAAACCATTGTTCTAAAAATTGTTATATCGGGTAAGTGAACATTTTATTATTTTAATTTCCTTAAAATCATTTAAGGCTTAGAATGGTAACTAAAATAATGTACTTGAGAAAAACTTTATTGCACTACTTTTTAAGGGGTCGGCTCGTGTGAAAGCTGTTTTTAAGGATATTTTGGGAAATTTTTCTTTCGAAAGCCATTAAAATAAAATCATTTACAACTTATCATTTTCCTTGACGTTTGAACTATGTACATTTTTTCAAATCGATATATCGAATATAATTGAAGATACACCCCCTAACAGGAACACTTATAAAACAAAAAAAAGTGCCTCCACTGCTGCTGTTCCGGCCGTTCTGCTTCTCTGAACTAAGAAAACCAAACGCCATTTTAATTGTAAGAGTTGAAGCTACAAAGTGAACTAAAATGAAATCAGAATTCCAAAAAACAAATTTGTTGTTTACGTTATACAAAAAAAATGAATTTTTCGTACTTTTTGGGGTCTATTAAGCTGGTAATAAAAATTATCTTATCTTAATTATGAAATCTTTCTTTCCTTCGAATTCGTTATTCTGAATTGTAATTTTTAATTTCAGGAGCATTTTATCCAAATTACTTGTTTCGTCCTGGGGCCTCAAGTGTTGAATCTCAGCGTCTTGTATACCAATCTTTAGGCGGATTAGATCCATGCAACACAGTATACTTAACTAATTTCGAGCCAAAATATGTTGGCCAACTATATGTGCAAGCAATTAAGGATCTATTTAAAGAAGCTGCAGTTGCTTTCAAGAATATTCATGTTCGGTTTCAAGGAGGATCACAAAAAATATTTGTCACATTTACAGATGACACGGAAATGGATTGTGCGGACGAAAACGAGTTAACTCTTTCAGTCCCGGGTCGGGTAAGACCTGAGGTTTATAAAGCGATTAAAATGCGTCTATTACGTTATCCGACTTCAATTAAAGTTATGAAGTACGTTCTTTTTGCTTTCTTTTACACAATTAATTTACGTTTTGTCCTAGCCCTCGTGATTCTATCCAATATGCTGAATTAAAAGGACTTGGAGTGATGCATCAGGGAAAATGGGTTCCACGGAAAAAGTGCATTGAAAATCCTGAATTAGTCGTTATACCCAGAATGCATATACGCACGTTAAGAGGCCATATTACACACGTAATAAACTTATAATATGTTTTTCATTTGATAATTTTAATGCTTTTCAGATTGAGAATTGTAATAAGTTTTGGTTCCAATCCCTATCAGAACAGCAGAAATTGAAAGAAATAGCAACCGAATTGAATAAGACTGATTCGGATATAGTTCCTTTCTCTAATCCTTCTGAAATCACAAGAGGAATGATAGTTGCTGCTCCATATATAGACTATAAAGAATTTCGCCGCTATCGCCGCGCTAAGGTAATTAATTTGGCGGAGAAGTGGCAAGACCATGACGTAGTGTCATTTCGGGTAAGACTTTTCTTTTTACAATATAATGGATAAAAAATATACAAGGCTATTTCAGGTTCTGTTCATTGATTATGGCAACTATGAAGTTGTTGATTTTAACAAATTGTGCAAATTTGGAAGTATCTCAAAACGTTTCCAAAATATTCCCCCTCGGGTGTTCGAATGTTGTCTAGCCGAAGTTCAACCTTCATCAATTAATTGCCCAAATGGAAAATGGCCCGAAAGTGCATCAATTTTACTGCAAACTTTAGTTGATAAAGGAATTATTGAGATTGAGGTGAGTTTTCCTTTCTTGTCGGCTATCTTCAAGAAATCTTACCTTGAAACGAGACCATTTTACAATGCAGTATATATAATTATGTTCAAACTCTACTTTATTTTGGCAAAACTAATCGTTGTTTTGAACTTTTATTTTTTTAATTCGAAGAAAACTAGTGATGAACAACGTCGTCTTATGATTCCTTAAATAAAATGTTTAAATTTTGCAGATATATTCAGTTGTTAATGGCATAACTTCCGTTTTTATAAATACGGAAAAAGGCACGTTCAATGACTTGCTGGTTGAAAAAGGATATGCTCAACATTCGGAGGAAAATTACTTGTCGAAGGTCAGACTAATAACATAATTTATTAACAAAACAATAAATATATTTTCAATATTTTGTATGAGTGTGGAAAATTAAGTGATTTTCTCCAACGCAAATAATCAGATAGGAGAATAATAAATTCATTTTAAGTGATTACTTCCAATCTGATTTAATTTCATATTAGGCTGATCATGATGCACGGACACTGAAACAAAAATATAGCGATGTTTACGATGATGATGATTTGACGCACAACGAAGATTATCTCCGATCAATTCAAGGGGAAGAAGACTTATCTTGTGCACTACCTCCATTAGAAAAACGCCGCATTAAGTTGGATCTGCGAGGCCCTTTCAGTCCTTTAGAATCAAAGATATATGCTGCTACAAGAACTGCACACTGGAAATCTGTTATTGTCGAACAACAATCTGTTAATTCGGTTCTACTGGACACAGATCCACAAGATAGTCGAGAACGTCTTCTTGTTGCCGCGACAATTACTGAGAATGTGAGCAATAGCACGCTTACTGCAAGGTGCACAACATTAATGCCAAATATCCACGGTTTTGCTCCTTTAATGGGACTGATTTTTTGTCCTACGATGGAAATTAAGCGAAATAATTATAAAACAAAGTATGTAACCATTTTGGCTGGCTTGGGACACGATGAAACAGGAAGAGCTCTCTTCGAGGAACATGATATCGTATTCAATCTCGATGTTGAAATTGCTGCCCACGACTTGGAATTGGTAAAGCTTATCCTTTTTTTTTTAATACAACTGAGTTTTGAATCAAATTTACTCTCAATAGATAAATCAAATTAGATATTCGATGGATACTATGATTTTTACTGATCCTGGTCAATTGCAACCAAAGCTTCTTAAGGCTAATAGAGCTGAACTTAAGGTTAAAATTAAGAATCTCATCGTCAGGTAAATTAAACTTAAAATCCTATGAATTTACCTGGCTACACCTACTATACCGCAGGCTTTTGGAAAGAGAACGGAAATACATTGAAGTTTATTACCATGTCAAGGAGCATGTTTGGGGGCAAGTCGATAAAAAGAACCTGTTAGTGACACCAAACATTTATGGAAGTCGGGCTATCTTCCCGTTTCATGCTGCATCACGTCTTCATAGCGAGAGCGTCAAACATAAAAAAGCATTACGTGAGCATTGCAACGAGCTGCATAAAATGACGGAGATGTTCTTGCAAGTTTAACAGGATTTTCGGTTTGTTTAATGGTATAATTGTATTTTTTTACAGGGCTTATTCCAAAGAGAATATTACTTGCAAACTGTGTTATCAAGTCTTTGACGTAATCTATCAGCTTCGGATTCACCTACTATCGCAACTTCACCGCGATAGGGAATATCAAATCGGTTTTAAGAAACCGACAGCGAAGTAAATTTATGGTGCTATTTTTTTCAAAAAGGAATTGTTTTTATTTATGTTTTGTTCCTGAATTAAAATACTTTAATATACAAATTAAGAAATTAATGTAATGAATTATTTCAAAGGGTAATTAGGAAGAGTCGAAACAAAATATAATTTAACACCTTATACCATTTATTGTCACAAATAATCATATTACATAGAAAGAATGTATATCTCGAACCTTCTACACATTTCGTATGGTTGAACGACACCAATAATACAAATATAATTTAACCGTTGGGCGCAATTGAGACCTTGCTAAGCGGCAGTAGAAAACAGTTTATGCCCTGACCGCCATGCGGGGGCAGTCCGGGATTCCGCATGCGATTTGGGATGCGCACCCGTGGACTCGGGACTCGTAGTAATCGAAGAGCGAGGGTTTCTTACAAAATGCGCACTCATCCGAGCACGTCGGCCCGTTTAGGGGTAGCCCAAGTTTTTGCCAAACCTCCTTCATGTCAGCCACAAGAGTGTCGACCATAGCACGTGTGTGGAACGGCGTTGGGGCCAAGCGGAGCTTCTCCTCCCCTCTGGCCACCGTCGGGTAGTTGATCGCCTGGACATAGTGCCCGTAGTTCTGAATCAGCATATCCGATATTTGAGAACACTGTAAGGGGTCACCTAACTGTAGGAAACAAACATTAAAAATTAATATCACTAGCAAAATGAAAAGGCCACATACATAGAAGCAACATTTCAGGAATTTTGAGAATGAAAATTTGTATGTGTCCCTGTAATATGGTTTGGTCTCATAGTAAAATCGGACGCACAAATTTTAATAGGAAAGAGTTGGGTTACCCGGTTTCACCCAGTGTACACATATTTGCGTCACCGTATAGTGTCCGTCATTTTGAATTTCCACAGTTTGATAGTAAATTCGGAACTACCTCAAAATGTCCGTAGTAGTAGTGTTGAATCCGCCACCTCTAACTGCAAATTTCGAACAAGGATTCGCAAAAACGGTATCCAAAAACCCCCAAACACCAATTTTATGGCAATCCCTTCATATTTTCTATTTTTGCCATCATCTTAAGTCCGCCATTTTTAAATTCGTGAATAAAAAGTGGCCTATATTTTGGACCGGAATATGTGGTACCTTCACCCAAAAAATGAATAAGCTCGGATCCAGCGTCAAGGCGTGATGGGCTACCCGGTTTCGCCTGATCTACCAAAATTTTGGCCGCTATATTAAATCCGCCATCTTGAATTTCCAAATTTCGAAAATAGATTCGCAATGACAACTAAAAACCTCCAAATACCAATTTTCATGCCAATCCGTTGATATTTTCAATTTTTAGCCGCCATTTGGAAACTCCCGCATAAAAAGCAGCACATATGTTGGACCGGATTATGTAGTATCTTCACCCAAAATGTTATTAGATTCAGCATTTAGGCGTGATTGAGCAACAAACAAACCAACTTTCGATTTTATATATATACATGATGACCGGTGATCCAATTGGAGACCCCTACTATGAAGTTCACTGGAATCGAATCGAAAGGAACTTATAAATGCTTGTTTTGAAAAAATCCAAAATTTTCATAAACTCATTTCAGTGACCTTTGAATTCAACTAATTTTTCCACAAGTGTTGAAATAATTCCACTAGAAAAATTCAATTGAAATATTTTGACGTTATGAACGGACATCAAAGGGAATTAATAAGAATTTCGGGAAGATTATTGAAAAATTGTTATCTAAAAGGACTTTTTGTCGATGTGATTCTAGTAAAATTCATAATAGGGGTACCATTTTCCTAACTTTGATTAAAAAACAAACACAAAGTGTAATATTATCTGAGTTATTTTTTTGATTAATCTAATATTTAGTATTGTTCATAAATTTTGAAAAACCACATCAGTTAAACCTGGACATTCTGCAGCAGTTAATTTGTTCGTGATAATTTTCGATGTATTTTTCATAAGTTTCGAATATTACTTCGGCTATAACTCGACGGATGTTAGTTTGTTAGGTGCTATAATGTTACTGAACGCACGTCACGGTTATTGCACACAGTCAGTTTCCGCACATATTTTCACTATGCTGCGAATTGTTCGCTTAATAGGACGCCTAAATTGACCATAAGCTTCCCGTAAAAGTATAGGTTCTTATTTTTGTAGAAAAAAAAACAATTTTAAGGGGCTGGGCGGTGGTTAAGCTATTCATGTCGTAAATGTATTGCTTTGAATTAACATTTCAAGTTTGAAACACGCACTATTAGTGACACTTGTCTAATTTACATTATCACAATGCGGGCGAAATTAAGTATTATTCTTCCAATAAGCGGTACCATTCTAAAATTTCACATATTTGACTGTAAAGTGGTATTAGTTAAAAATTAAATGTTTTTAAAATAAAGCACTAATTAAAACTGGTCAAATTTTGTGCATTGGATAATTAATTCGTAATCCAATGAACTAAAAAGAAATCTTGCGATAATCATAAGCAATTTTGAAATATTTCGAATAGTTAATTTCTAGTAGAATAAAATGCTATTCATATTGTTGGTTTAATTGTTGAAATATGATCTAGTAAAGAGGTCTTTTACAGATTTTAATTTCCTTCCGGTGACTAAGGACATAAACACGTTGCGGACGGATGACGAGATATCTTGTCTTTTATATGGTATCGTCAGGGACCGTTGTAATGATACCACGGTATTGCTAATTGATAGAAAAGGGCGCGTATAACAATTTATTGAAACAAATTTAAAAATATCTGGCCACTGAGCACGATTAGCAATAAAATGTCTGGTCAGAGTAAGCAATTCAGGAATTGTTGTATTTAAGCTGAATTAAGCTGATGTTTGCAAAAAGTTAATTTCCTAAAAAAAAGCTGTTCACCTCTTTTTCCATTTTACTTTATAAGAAAAACAATCGTTGTAATAGCGCTAGAATTCCAAAAAATGAATGCTACGTACCTTAATGGGTATTATATGGCTTGGTGTGTGCTCCACAGGGAATCCTTCACGTTGCAGCAAACTCCGCAAATATCGAACAGTTTCCTGGTGGCGTTGGCGAAGTTCTCTTCCCTCCTCAGAGGCGAGAATGTCGACCGCTTTATAAGCCCCGCATAGCACGGTTGGTGGGAGAGAAGTGGTGAAGATGAACCCGGCTGCGTATGACCTTATCATGTCAATCAACAGAGACGACCCTGCAATGTAGCCTCCAATATTGCCAAAAGCCTTCCCGAGGGTTCCCGATATGATATCCATGTTATGGAGCTGATTATCCCTTTCTCCAACCCCTGCCCCATGGTCCCCATAAAGGCCGACGGCGTGGACTTCGTCGACGAACGCAATTCCTCCAAATTCATGCGTAACATCGCACAACTCCTGCAGTGGACAAATTGCCCCAGTCATTGAGTGGACCGTCTCGAAGGCGACTATCTTTGGGGTACCCCGGTCGACTTTGCTCAGGAGCTCTCTTAGGTGGCCAGGATCGTTGTGGCGGAAAATATGTTTTGGTACCTGACTGTTGCGAATACCTTGGATCATTGAGGCGTGGTTCCCAGCATCGGAGAAGATGTGACAATTAGGTAGAAGTTTTGCCAACGTGAACAGTGTTGAGTCGTTTGCTACAAAGCAAGACGTGAAAAGAAGCGCTGCTTCCTTATTATGGAGCTTAGCCAGACGAGACTCCAGCCGCTCGTGGTAAAGGGAATTCCCGGAAATATTTCTAGTACCCCCTGCTCCGGCTCCATGCTCTTCTAGTGCTTTCTGGACAGCACTTTTAACTTCTGGATGGCAGGACATGCCCAAATAATCGTTGGAGCACCAAACGGTTATTGGAGTCTCTCCAAACGAATACTCCAATGCTGTTGGAAATTCACCACTTTTGGCAAGGCGGTTAACTTTCTTGAACACACGATAGGAATGATCCTTTTTCTTCTTCAAAATTTGTTCGTTAAAGAAACGCTCGTACGGGAATGTCGTACGTTGAGATGGAATGTCTTGGATGTCCTCCTGAACGGCTTTGATAACTCCCGAAGATTTTCCAGCGATTGCTGAACTAAAAAAGGGACACTTCTTTTCCTCCTCCTGCACCGGCATTGAGCGATTCTCGTCCGCCGCCTGTTGCAATGAACTCATGTTTCGAATCTGCTGAATAGAAGAATTCGATTCGTCGCCAATAGCTGAACTTAAATTCCGCGACATAATTGGACACTGGGATCCGTAGGCCTGTAGGAGAAGGTTCGCATAATTCCGCACGTAGTTCGAATTCAGGCGACTCAAAAATGGACAGGGCATATTCTTAATAGTGACTAATAACCTTCGGTTGATAAGACTGGTAGACAGTATCTGAAAAATAATATAAATGGAAATAATAAAATCACATTTTAAAAATGTATATCTGTAGATATACCCCCATTTAAATAGGAAGATAAATTCTGTTTTGAACTACTAAAGACACCGTCTCGGAGCAAATCGAACTAAATAATAACTATATTCTAAAGGTTCAACAGTATGTTTATATAGTCCACTCTTATCTCTAAAAACATTCTCTCTGGTGAATTCCCTTAAACAAACATTAAACTTTCAAGAAAATAACAAACATAAGCAGAATCGTCGCGAAATTTTTTCCAAGAACTTTTTGCAGCATAATCAATTTTAAACAAAAGCGAAAAATTCTCGAGAATCGAAATTTTTAAATATTGGTTCTTTTAAAACCCGCAGGCATACATATGTAGAATAAGCGATTTCGGTATAAATAAAAGTGATAATCATCAGATTGCACCATATTAATAAATTATCAATTATTTGGAATATTTTTAATTTTTATTTATACTTCGGACTAAACTAATAGATATGTATGAACGAAAAATGCAAGTCATGAATGCATAAAAACATAGCATAAACACTGCTTCTTAACTTGATAAAAGTAATTGGCCCAAATTTTTAAAATTTCATTCAATCACAAGAAAAATGATTTTTCGAGACTCTCAAAGTAAATTCACACTTGAATAAAACGTGGATTTCAAGAACTTTAATTTATACTTAAAGACATTGTTCAAATTGACCAGTATGCTCTTCAGACCCGATAAAAGACTTCAAAAAGGTCGCTAATATAAGCCACACGCCCGTTCATTTAAGATGAATAGGAGATAAATAAGTCGATATCAATTAAAGATGAGATTTGGTATACTGTGAAAATATCCACGAAATCAGCCCAGGTTTGATATCATGGGCATAACAGTTTTTGAATAAATAAATAGGAAGAGAATTATATCTAATGATCTAGGATATTTGGAGAGTAGTAATTTAACAAAGATTCTGAAAGGAGAACTTTTGAAAATATATTTCCGAAGTCACGAATTTATCCAAATATTATTTAATAAAATTGTGTCATTTTTTCCCTTTCATGCACTATTTAATTTATTCACCAGAAAAGTAAAACAGAAGTTTATTCTTATTTGAGAGTATGCATATTGTATGTAAATATATCACAGACAAATCCCACTTTTAGCGAATAATTAATAATAGAAATATGTATATAAATTTCTAGAAAGCACTCGTTTTAAGTAGATTACGCATTATTTTGCAATAACGACAGAAGCTGTACAAATACGGTTTTATTAATGCAATTTTTTTATGCACATTTACTATCATAACCGTTCACCACATTATCAACTATCAACTTCTTTTAGGACTAGTATACCTTTAACATTATTTTACACCGAGGAGGCACAATTCAACCAACAAATAGCAACAAGATACAGTCCAAAGTGTTTTTGAAACGTGACAAACAGTCCGCCCGTATGACGATAACTAAATATTCGCACTAAATTCAGACGTTAAGCCACGAAACCGAAAGCACTAAATATTCATAAGATAAGGTAAGAATAAATATGAGCTTCAGCCAGGTGAGGTGAATACAAAAATTGTTAACAAAAGTACAGTGGCAAGAATTGAAAAAGTAGATGTAAGCATAGTTAATTTTCTTATTGACGCAATTTCGATTACAATGCCGTGTAACATGCAAGAAAGATATTAAATGCAGATATTGAGAAATGGTTATCAATACTTCCGAATTCTGTGAACTAAGAAAGGGTGATTCGCGAATTTCTGAGAGCTTGTGGCTTCTCTCCGATGGGTGATGTTGCTTTTTCAGTTATTGTATTTACCGACAATTGATGCGAATACGATACAGAGTTAAATAATAATAAAATTTTTTGTGAATTCGTTGGCAAAAGCAAGATCGTTATATTTAAAATTGTATTTACTTCTTTCTTATACTTTCTTTTTAGTTCGATTAAAACATTCCGGTGCACACACGAACAAGTAGCTCGTTTTAACCAAGATGCAAAGTTCATGATCGTACTTATTGGAAACTTTATGAAAACTAAAAGATGTGTTCAGCTAAACGAATAATTTATTTTTGATACATAAATCAAAATCTTTTGACTTCAAAATCACCGATTTGATAAACAGCTCTCTTATTCACCGTCTGGTAAACTGAGATTTATGAATACATACTTGATATTTTAAAAATTATAGTTTTTCTCCAATAACTTCACAAGACGCTATTCTAATTCTGTCCTACAATTATAAAATATTGAAAATTATCTCTTTGAGCCTATTTTGACTAATAAATATAAAAATAAATCAAACTTTATCTCTAAAGCTTTGAGTTGGTCAAATAAACACTTCCAGAATTTTCCTCCACTTTGTTTTAATTAAATCCGCAAAATAAAAATTGCAAACATCAAACGGAATCCGAAATACTCGGCATGGAAGTGAGACAAAAATGACATTAAAATCCAATGGGCTGTGAAAATGTTTTGCCCCATAATTTTAATGCGATTTTCATGCCTAAAAACTAATGACACAAAAGCTAATTAATTTATCAGTCGTAACAATTGTGTTTTCTGCAATTAAAAACTTTACACGCGCTTACATTAAACAATAAATATTTTACAAAAAGTTCCAAACTATAATCTTAAAAATAAACGTGAGGTGAAGATACTTGTTAATGGAAAAATTTAGGAATAAATGGCAGAATTAAATATTTAGCCCCTCTGAATAGTTCTTAATAAAAACATGGGACTAAATTGTTCCGTCTTCTGGAGTACGCCACTCTAGCTCCCTTGAGGTTCCTCGGACCTTTATTACTTGTTATTTTTATAAATTATATTACTGAACGATTCTCTTTTGACAAATGCATAATTTATGCTGCTGACCTTAAACTATATGCCCCAGTTAGATCCTTAAGAGATATTGTTAAACTCCAAAATGAGATATTTATGAAAAGTCAGGTCAGTTTAGGTAATAGATAATTTTATCTAGTTTATATAAATAATTGGATGTCATTAGACTGTAAGATCATTGTATTGGTAGACTTAACAAATTATTCTAATTTTGGATTCAAAAAGTTCTGCTAGACATTTTTACTTATTTGAGGATTTTGTTTAGTTGAAATTGTTCTTCCATTTATTTATAACTTTCTTACAATTATCCATAACAAAATGAATCGTTTGCTTGATTCAAATATTGACGTGCTTTAATAGAAACAGTTGTTTGCCATTCAAAATACGTAGAAAGTTACCATACAGTACTGTGAATATTTTTAGGACCACTCTAATTCGTCCGAAACTCTTAGTTTTCTAAATCAATCCTTTTTTTAGGTTCGATATAAGGGGGAAAATCAATAGAAAAAGAAAGTTTAAGATTTAAATTTGGCGCTGAATTGATTTCCCTCCTCTGTCTTCTCTTCTTAGAATAAGAAATCATGTTTACGGTTATGATTTAAAATCTTATAGCAAAGGGCTAATAAACGGTTTTTTGAATCATTCATTTCAATTCTAATAATGCTTAATTTTTTTGTCATTTAAATGAATTCGAATGTAACACAAGAAAATGTAAGTTTCTAGTCTACATAATTATTTAAAAATAGAAATTAATTTGAAAATTTACATTGCAACCGAAAGTAAAAGAAACGAAAATTTTAAACTTTGCTTAATTATAGCTTATTAAGTTTAATAAGAATAATGTAAGAAGTAGTTTCTTAAAATTAAGATGATTTCTAAATGAATCCTTAGTTTTAAAAATTTTACGACACTATTTTTTGAAAAATTAGCATGATAGTTATAAGTTAAGATTTAACTGGAGAAATGTTTGAAATAATGTCAGACAGAGAGGACTTATACCATTTTCAAAATCAATGGTTTAAGTTTTGAATAAATTGTTAAACTGTTCAAATACATTTTAGCAAATGGAAGCACCACTAGTAAATTTCTTTTTTTTAAAAGTACCTTCCTAGATATATCATATTATTATTATTTAACAAAACAAAAAACACTTAAGCCCCGTTCAAACTATGGGTATCAGTACCAGCATTTTTTTTTCGGTCGTAATATATACGGGCGTAAAATAATGGTAATATTAATAAATAACCAATATTTTTCCGGGCCACTAGGTTTCAAATTCCGGAAAAGTATCAGTACTTATACTGGTAACAATACTGATAGTTTGAATAAGGTATTAATGTGTGAATTAACTCAATTACGCATAATTTACGGTTATTAGAAAATTACGTATTCACATTTTTTAATGATGTAGATACAATTTTATTTGGGGAAATCAATTGCAGTTTAGATTGCAATAGTTCAAAAATGATTTTTTTTTAACCAGTGGTCCATCGTTGCAAGCTTCGAGCAAGTAATTGCACATGGAGCGCGGCTGGTATGCAATTAACAAATCTTAATCCTAAAATCATCTTTAAATATTTTAGCGAGTCATTTCCTTTTGAACTTTTATCATAACAAAAAAACCCGGATGATTGAGCAAATATCGCAATTGATAAACCAGTACCTGACGTCATTGCGATGTGCTGAAATTTTCAGATTCAAATGTGCCAGAAAAACGCTCAACAGCCTATTAAATATTGGCGACGATGGCATGAGAGTGCTGATTTATGCTTTTAGCTCCACACCGCGATTCGCAATAGATCTGGAGATATTGAAAGCTCTTGGCCATAAAAATAATAAAAAGTAAGTACTGTTTCGTCATTCTGCATGCAATTAGTATGATACAAGAGAAAGCGGTACCGTCGCGGTTTTACTGGCAACCTTCGTAAAATAACTGCACCGTGGTCACCAGCAGAAGAAGGTCTTTTGAGATCACCTTGCGTCGTGCAATCACACCCACTCAAAGTAAAGGTGCTGGTTGCGCTTATTAAGGCTGCAAATATGGTAATTAGATGACCTTAGACCTCGACACTTCGATTGCCCTGCCCACTTAAAAATTAAACTGCAACATGTTTTATGCTCGCTTGGAAGAATCGAGGTACCTGCAGGAGCAGTTGCACAATAGTAGTTATGTAACAACTTTAATTTAGCAGAAACACACAATTTGCTCCTACATGGACTATTGGCATTTAGGTCAAAGATTTTGCAAGAAATATGTAAAGACCCAAATTCAACAAGTTACAGCCTGCTGCCAGTGTAGCCGACGACCAGAACAAATAAATCACAAGACAACATCACATTTAGGCACTTTCAATATTTCTAATTAGAAAACAGCTCAAAAACACCCACCTGAATAAATCAACTTTCACTAATGGATTATGGGAAATCTGAAGAAAAACTCCTTTCCGTCGGAGATCCAATTGACGTTTGACAGTTGTTACATCACTCAATACTTTTATAGGGTTCAAGTCTAGTACAATTTTAAAGAAAAATGAGAATATCTAACAGATGTCGCTGCGGTCGGCAACGATATTTTAACTCTGCTATGTTGTCATCTCATAATCTCCGCTTTATACATATATATGCATGTATATTATGTGCAAATTTGCTGTTATCAAACCGAAACTAAACACAAGAATTTGACGTTTTCACGGCTCCGATGGGGAAGTGATGTTTGGATGTTCTTTTGCAAGAAAATATTCACCGTAGAGATGTTAGGAAAGTTTTCAGATATGCTCCATACGGCGGTTGATGTGGTAAGTATATAAATTAATAATTTTTGTTATGTGGCGCAGCAGGAATTTATGCAAATTGCCTTCCAAACTACCGACCGAATACCACTGTCAACAAACAATTTGTTGTTTTTTTTTTGTTTTTTTTTTTTATAAATTTAGTGAAGTGATCCAATTCTGGAGCTCGTTCAAAGTTAAAAAAACTTTTTGGTGACCTGATCTAACTTTCAAGTTCAATAAGAAAATCGTATAATTTTGAGGACAATCAACCTTGCAAAGAAAACAAACAGCTCTAATTTGGGGACTCCGACCTCCAGAAAAACTTTGCTGCATGTACCCCACAAGAGAGTTGGTCATGTTCTATTTAGAAAAATTTGAATAAGTAGAAGTTATTTAATTTTTACTTAATTATTTAAAACTGGAAAAAACGTAATGTGTGAAGCTTTTCAAAATAATAATAAAAGCAATAATAATCAGCTGTCTGTATTATACAAAAAGCCTTGAAAAATATCATGATAAACAACTACGTCGGTGTTTTATGGACAAACTATTTTATTTATTGCAACATGGGAGTACAATAATGTAACAACATAAATATAATAAATTAGAATTGAAACACAATAACTGATTTTGCAAAAAAATTCTAAAATGGACAGTAACAAGTTTGTGATAATAAACAGTCTATTGACCGTAGCTTGTGTACCTAACTTTGTTCTTACAATACGAAGATACATATGTTGGTAATTATGGTATTTTCTAAATCTATATACCTTTATGGTCTTAATTATAGACGTAGATATATAAATAAGATAAATACGGTTGAAAAACTATACTCAAAATATTATTTACAAAAGCAAGGAAACTATAGATAGTTTTCTTTAAATTAGAGAAGGTAATTGTTAATTAAATCCATCTAGAAACTTTACAAACAATTTATAGAAATAGCATAAGAACTAGAAAATAAAAATCAACGAAAATGCGTTGGACATATAAATAGCACGATAAAAGATATTCTGAAATTAAAGCAAAACGACGTTGCACTTTAAGAAAAACAAAATTTGTTTTATTCATTGCAGCCAGAATTTTCGATTACAGCTTAATATCTACACTTATCATGCTTTCAACTAGCTTCTGAGATCTTTCCTTCGGAATAAAATATCAAACTTCCTATGTATCGTTCCAGAGTTCGTTAATATTTTAAAAAAATGTTTGTTCAGATATCATCATTCTATAGATTTTCTATCGTATTAAGATCAGAACTTTGAACTAGCTAATCTAAGACATTAATATTTTCTTTTGATAGCCGAGTGAATGTTTAAATTTGTTAAAAAGTCTAGATAATGAAATTTATCCATTTTTAAAAGATCGGTAACCATATCCTCTACCATCTCGTCCGATACGATTTATTTTAGTTTGGAAATCTTTATTCTTTTTGTTGTTAGCAATATTCAAACGTTTGTTAATGTTATTTTACGACAGAAGTGGTTTTTATCTACTTATGCGTCCAAATGGTTTAGCCTCATTTAATCACCGTCTTACTAATCTGACCGGTACTTTTAAACTCATCCTCATTTATTTCATGTGTAACCTGTCTTGACGATTTTAACTGATCCCTTTTACTCTTCCAAATTGTAGCTTTATCTAAAGAAAGTTTAGTTTTCGGTGGTTGTGTCGCTATTCTTTATTCTTAGTTAAATTACCAGAATTTTCGGTTGCTAAACTAATTGCATTGTAGACCATTTTCTTGGAACAGTTCAATATTTCATCTATTTCTATTGGTTTTTTACTACGTTTGTATATATTACATATCATTTTTCTTTTTTCCACTGTACAATGCTTTCCTCTAACCGTGTTGATACTGAAATTAACTCACTTGCTGCACAATCAGAATATTATTACATACCGACCAGAACTCTAAGTAAATTCGAATAACTATCGCCTATTGCAATTTGTGCAAATTTTAACTTCCATTCAAAGCACTCGCCCAGCAAACTCATCTTCACAAAACATTTAAATGATCGAACGATAAAGTATCTTCTTAAAACTATCATTTATATTCAGGGTATAAAGTAGTTCGCATAAAGGATGAAATGTTGAAAAAATGGCACGTTTAATTTTTTTACACATTTGTTCTAATAACATCTATTTACACCTCCTATACTTTTGGTCGAATGTAGACGTTGTTTGACCTGGGAATGATAAAAATGTACTCAGTTATATTGTGATACTATTAATTAATTTAAAATAGTTTTATTCTGAATTTTTTTTTTAGCATTTAATTACCTGCACTCTTTAATCTTACTCCTAAATACCATGTCCAAGTCACAGAACTTAAAGAACGATTAACACGTATTTCAATTTCTATTATTATCGAAACCGTTTTGAATTTGAGTTATCTGATTATTTTCTTCTTGACTTGTACATATTTATACAAAACGTTTTCTGTATTGTTTATACGAAAATAGATCGACAATAAAACACAATTGATCCTACCTTACCTAAGTTGTTCAATACCTACCGAGCCCGGATTGTGAATTTTTCGTTTTCAACATTTGGAAACAGTTGCGTTATAAGAAGAATTACTACCTATGGTCTATTTCAAAATTCTTAGAATCCTTAGAATGAGCGGACCATAGCATGGATAGTTTCATTTGAATTGGAAAGCGCAAAAAGGGTATCTAGTTAGTAACATGAGGGTAAGGCGTACTACTGAAATCCAAAACCAAACGCTTTTTATGCATTATATCGGTTACCGGATGAATTTAATAATGAGTAAGGAGTAAATTTACCTACCACATTAACTGTTGAATGAAATTCAACCCTAGTCAATTTTAGGATTCCCTTAGTTGCATTGATGAAAGTAACTTTGGTATTTTTTCGGTTTGTCACTTAAAAATTTAAATATGTGTATGCATTTTAAGAAAATGCCAAAACATATTCGATAGTAAGGTACCCCTAAACGAGTATGGAGCTTTGTGGTCCATAAGCATAGCTAGAATTTTTGTTACGATCTCACTAGCGCTTTATAAACCTTTTAGCACTTAAATTTCGCAATTTGTCGCGCTTTACAATATTGAATAGAAACACTCATGATACATTTATATTCAAAAATTAGCAAATAAATGGCACCAATTGCAATTTTATGAAGTATTATATTTCTATTGGGTTTGTTATTAATATTTATTTAAAACTCATTAAATTTTTACTACTGGACCAAAATATAAAGTAATAATTTATTTTTAAAAAGGGGCTTTGTCATAAAGATAAACAGTTTCCTCTTAAAAATTAGTAATCTAGACTTTAGTAGAATTTAGTTTTCAAACTAATTTATTGACTTCTTTACAGATTGCTCCGCCTCCTACACCCGTTCAAGAGTTTGAATACCATTGGAAACAGCTGAAGAAGTTTTATTCTGTTGATGGAGATATCCCAAAGTTGCATGTCAACAATACCAATCTCCCATATCACCTCGACTATATGCTTCAAATGTTAATCAAGGAGAGCGAGGAGGATGAAATTGATGAAAATGCCGAAAGATGCATTGACTATGTGCTAGCCAACAAACTGATCGATCTTCTTGTGGAACTATGTGTTTCAGATACTCCTCCCGGGGTTCGTGTTCACATCTTAAACTGGCTGAGGAGGTACCTTTCATGTGTTAGGGAACCTGCTCTTTACAACAGGAATTTTTATCAACCTATTCAGGTAAGCTATTCATCGGTTTAAAGAGCTTAAGGACATTTTCGTGGTTTTTCCGTAGCGAGTGTTTTCGGTTTGTAATGGGAAGAATCCATCACCTTATGAAGAGGAGGAAATCTTATTTCTAGAAACTGTTGCTGGATTGGTTCGAAAAGACAGATTCTTGGTAAATATTTTCCTAAGTTCCCATCAGCATTCAGCGCATGTTAGCCAAATGATGGAGAAGATGAAAGTGAGGAAAATGCCCACTAAAAACCCTCTTTTCGAATACACAAAATTAGAGAGGAATATTAGTCGTGTTGAAATTGTGTCCGATTCAACAAATAGTGATTTGAATGATTCATCTCAAGAAACCCCAAATGAAGCTACCTGTGATATTGAAAAGGAGAGCTGTCGAAGCACCGAGAAGGATGACTCATTGGTAATGAAATGCGATTGTGAAATAGATGATAGATTTCCTTTAATGGATATAATACTAACATATTTTGAAAGTCCCGTATGTAATATTTTATGTTTTATAACAATATAATAACGCTCTTAACGTTTTTAGGATAGTAGAGTTGTAGTACGAGCTTGTGAAAGCGCTCTAATATTAAGTTCATTGCCTGACTTAAACTTGGGCTGTAAAGCACTTTTAGGGAGTTTGTCAAACTATACATCGTTTTTAATATTCAAACTCACAAGCTTATGTGAAAGAGTTCCGGAGGATATTGATCCTGGAGATATTGAGGATTCCTCTGTATCTTGGGGATTGATTCCTCATGAAAAAGACTCAAACAATTTTCCTGGCAGAGCACAGTTACACGAATTTTTATGCTGGCTGGATTACACAGATTGCGTATCTAGAGAATGTCCTTATCTCAGTAGTCTTCATTCAAAATTTCGTAACGATTTCCTTCTGGGATTTTTGGAGCCTGCCTTGGTTGCAACGGATACACCATTTGTATTAGCCTTGATGGCAAAAATTATAAAGCAAATTAGATCTACTAGCATAATGGATGGTAAGTCATTATACCTTTTATTTACCTCTTTGAATTTAGGTTTATGATTACAAGCATAAAACAGTACAGACAAGAAAAGTAGAAATGTAAATCTTATTTTTCTTGAATAACAGCTGGCTTGTATTAAGATAGTAATAATATATAGCTTGTACAAAGATTTGTATATCGAATAAACCTCATTTCCCGATATTTTATGCGGTATCCTTGTATACAATTCATCACATAACTCGGACATCAGTAACAAGTTCGAGGATGGATAATTTAAATTTGCGGAGGGAATTCATAAGATCACTCTCAATAAATTGATGATAAAACGTTAAAATATTCTAAATTTAATCGGAGAAATATATACTCCAGTGCACATTTGTCAGATATTAAAAACCATGCCAGACACTAAACTTTAAATCGTACTTGTGGAATAACATCAATATCAAAACCTACACTATGTTTTGTGGTTTTTTTACGTAAAAGTTGCTGGTTTGGCTCTTCTTTCCTCTGTAGCCCGGTTAATAAAATGTTAACACTTTTTTTTTAGCAAGAAATCAGCAAATAGTACCGCGATACCGATCTCAACATGCTTTGCCCGGATTCTCTACAGACTTTCCCCGAATGACTTAAACGCGAGGCCTATTGCAAACTGAACCATATATGTTAATTGCAGCCAGTGGCCCCGTTTCATTACTCAGTGAGCATTATGCTTATGAAATGTGAAATTGCACAATTGAGCTGCTGCAGTGGGCTCACTCAGATTGGCGTGTGCTTCGGGTATTTCCTTTATAGAATGACCGACTTTCCATTTTGTGTCATGAACTCGAATGTACTTAACTGAGCCACTCGATATTTCAGTAAATCCCAGTAGCTTTTTCGTTGAGTTATAAATTATTAACTTAAGTTTGAAGCATATGCATAAATGCATTTGCTTCTAGTAACTTTTTGCATTCAACCCTCTTCTTAACAGAAAAAAATTGATGGAAAATTATGTTTTTCGATAAATGCCCTTAGTTCTTTGAAATTCCTTTATTTCTCCTTTTCGTTTAAAATAGTATTAAATTCACGATCCCTGTTTAAAAATTTTACGCATTTTTAAATACTACTACTAAATAAAAAAAGAAAACCTAAACGTTTTTAACGGAAAGTCTTGCTGAGATTCATCATTCGAACCCATTTTTCAAAACTACTCTTACTTCAAATTTGTGATCATTAAAAAACCAGAGTTAGATTTTTTTAACTTCAAAATCATACTCTATTCTTATACTGAAATGTTTATTTTGTTTTCTGCTGCTGTTTTATGCTTTTGGTGTTTCAGAGGCTTTAGAATTTAAAAAAGCATGGTACTCCAAGAATATCTGAATATTCTACCTTTATTTATTTTTCTTTTTTAGAAATTTCGACATGGTTAATTGGAGGCGAAGCAGATTCTGATGTGTATATGAGGAATGATTGTTTATTATCCATTTTAATAGAGAATGCACAAGATAACAATGAAACTTTAGTATCAGCTTTACAATTTGTAGAGGTAATTTTATGGTAAGATTCCTTAAAGTATTTGATTTTATTTATAATATATTGCAGGCTTTATTAGACAACCCGCATGAAAAGATTTTGCATGAGTTAGTTTTTCGGTACATTAATAAAAGGGGTTATTACGATTATTCTTGCAAGGGTTCACAAAGTTGGTCAGATGAAGAGGATGAAAGAGAGAGACGGAGAGGAAGTGTTGAAGAACGCATTAAATCGAGAACGATGGCACCTCACAACATTCTAAAAATAATCAACAGGTAATTATAATTTTTTTATTTATAAATAATCTTAATAGATCGCTTTTCTATAATAATATTTAGTTTCTTGCTGTTGATACCACGGCAAATAATGGTAGATTCTACTGGAACGTGTTATGAAGAATATGTGCAGGACGCAAGTCGTCATTATAAAATATGGATTAAAAAGACAGCGCATTTCTCTTGGCCAATAGAAGCTGTTTCTATAGACAAAGAAGAAACCTCTCCAAAGTATTCTGAATCATCTATACTTCGTCGTAGTGGTTCAAGGGAATCACGGGAGGGTCAGTGCAATGACAGTGGTATTTCTGAGGAGAGTTTCTACGAAGGGCCATTGTTAAAATTACTCTTTAGTCACGTAAGGAATATGGCACAACAGTCGTGTGAAATTAATTTAGCGGTATGAGAAAGCACGAATTGCTTTCCTAAAGTCAACTAATACTTATTATCTTATGCAGGTTATTGCAATCCTATCTAAATTAGCATTTTTGCCGCATCCCTACTTACACGAGATTTTACTTAATCCCGAAATACCTGTGGCGCACGGTGCTTCTACTCTGTGGTCTAGTATGCAGGTGCTTTCTAAACATCTTTTGTTGGAGATACCAACACGAGAAAACTTTCAAAAAAGAATTGGTGAAATAGGAAAAAGACTACTCTCAAATCCTCCAGTGTTGTGGTAAGTAGGAAATTTATATTTGATATATATTTTATATTATTAAATTTTTTAGTGATAACTGTGACGAATTTGAGCCATTGTTTGAGGCCATTGTCGTGTTGGAAGAATTTTGCAAAGAACTAGCTGCTATTGCTTTTGTGAAGTATCATCACGCAACGGAGTAAAGTTAATAAGGTGGGATGGATTTGCCTTCACTCATAAAAATACAAATATTATAATATTGTGTTTTGTTGTTGTTTTTGTTTTTTAAGTTGCTTATTTTAAAATAAGTATGTAACGTTAAACAGTTGATAAAGACCCCATCTTCAAATATGAATATATTTTTCAATTATTTATCTAAAGAAACATTACGTACGTTGATTTGATTAATTTTCATACAGGCTTTTTATGAATATAAATCTTTTGGGTACTGAGAGAAATCAACAAGTTTTACCACAATCATTTTGAAAATAATTTATTATGTTCATATATCTATGTGAACATATGAATTTATGCTACTATATAGTGGATATTGGAAAATCGATCCATACTAAGGTAAAATGATACAAAGGAAGTAATTCTACCAGTCTAGTGCAAAGTAACTTGGATCTAGCCGAGGTTTTCTGAAGTCGTGAAAATTTTTACCATTATTTGAATTAAAGGTTTACTTACATCGATTTCAATATCTTTGTTTCTACTTGACCAGGCTTTATAAATGTTAAGAAGTTAAAATATCAATAATTTAAGTACAGCCGGGAATGGCAATTTTATTATTTACAATGTTTTGTTTTGTAAAGCGTAACTCGAACTTTATTGGATTTAAAAACATATATAGTTCTATTACTGGGGAGTGTCATAAATTTGTGTACCGGCAGTAACTTTAAAATGTTGTTACACAATTTTTACATATAAGCATATGACATTGACTAGATTACTAGGTTTTAGGGTCGTGGATATGTTTGGTTCACATTTAAAAATACTTAATATTGGTGTTGAGCCGAAGAGATGCAAACTTAAATAATGAAGCATTATATAAAAAGGCTACTGACAAGTTATAAAACTCTTTCATTTATGAAGAATTTATTTATTGTAATATATTCCTCATAACTTTTGTTGAGAAAGTTGAACATTAGTTTTATGTGTTCTATTTAATATTAAATAGTTGAGAAATATGTGGTATAATCTTCAATCTTGAAGTTTATCCTTTAAGATGCAATGTAAATTGTTGTAAGTGTACCTATGCCAAAAAACTCTGTGTTTGACTCGAATGGTCAAAGTGAAGAGTGAATACCCAAAAGATACTTTGAGTACTAACTTTATTAACAAAACCGTGCGATATTTATAACAATAAGAACTTACAACTAAGCATATATTGCGATTGCGTTGGTCATTACTTCATGTCTTTTGCGGTCAGGGGCAAATATTGCTTGTGTTGACTTCTGCAATATACAAGTACGTGACCGGAAATAATGACCGACTTATTACTATTAGGAAGTTAATTACAAAATAGAGAATTACAAATGATTAAAAGATTGTTCAGTTCTGAACACTATGTTTTAAGGTCTGTTTCTGAGCAAATGGGCTGCGATCGACAGATAAATAGATACCGTGATGATTCTTTAAATTTTCCATTATCAAGTTTTGAAAAGTAGTTTTGTTTTTATTTTCTGAATCTTATAACTCCTTGGGTTGTACCAGAGTTAAAAGAACATATTGATTTTAGAAAAATTAGATTTTTCGTGCTGAAAACATACAAAAAATACATATAAATTGCAAAATTTGCTTTCAGTCCGTGGTTTCGTTCGCGTTGATCTCGAAATAAAAATATAGCAGTGGTAAAAGAAGGTTCATCGTTTGTATGAAAGTGCGTCATTTCAAAAGTTACAGAAGATGTAATTTGGTACATTTAACTTATTTATATGAAATTAAATACCGATGTTCCGGGTTATAATCTTTCATGATTTTAACCTTAGAAATGAAAGAATCCTCAAACTTTCACATTTTATTTTACTTCCTAGAGGGTGAATTTTTAAAAACACTGAAGTATGTTGTTAGTAGTTAATTTCTAACTAAAAGGTTAATTACTCATTCTAATTAGTTTAACTATAAAAATAATGAAGATGCCATACAAACTTTCATCCATTTAGCGAATAAATTTCCAAAAATCCTGAAATCTATCCTAATGTCTAACTTAAAGATCGAATACCAATCTTCATGAATTTATCCTCATGAATAAAGGATTTTCATGTAAACTTACATCTCCTTTTAGGAGATGCATTTCGTAAATTCTGATCTTAGTGAGTATTTACAACCAGCAAACAAACCTACTGTCCAAATTCCAGTATAAGAAATTTACTTCAGCAGTCTCGGATCGGCATTGATGAATCAGTTACTGACATGCAATTTTATATATACAACTTAGGATACATATGTATGCTGTTAACATATAATGACGAAAAATGTTAATACTATAGTAGGAAAGTGATTTTATTTCTTTATTTATCGAGCAATATTCAAAATGTTTTATAAGCGCATTTTAACATGCTCACTACAATTAGTTTGAACAATTAAATGGCGATTATATACAACAATGAAGCAAGAATAAAAGCTAGTTAATTCTTTGTATTTATATCGCTCTAGATTAAGCTTATTGTCTAATGCATACACTTGAAAATATTTATAATTTGGTATCATCCTTAATTTTTAGATTAAAATTCGCATAGAAAACACAAATTTTGATTTTCCGGCTTTTGCTTTAGGTTTTTCCAGACATCACATGCATGGCATTGATTTTTATATGCGTAAATTTTAATTTTTATATTTTACCAAGAAATTATTTATGCAAAATTCAAAGTAATATTAAACAGCTTCTTACAATTCTTCAGTTTTAAAGGAGACGTTAATTAATCTCGTATTTAAGTAGTTTTGGCATGATCCAGAAGTTAAAACTGTATAGAGAAAATTTCAAATAGATGTGCAATTTAAAGGGTGTGCAAATGTGAAACTTTTAATATGAATGTGTTATCTTAACAGGGTGATGAATATGTGATATGATTTTAGTCCTAACTCTGTTCTTCAAAATTGTTGACTTACGGCATTATGATTCTCAACGGCTTATGTATATGACCTTAAAAAGTAGTCACATTCGTTTTTTGGCATACTAATGTTTCTCTTCAATTTGAATGGTTAAATAAATTATGTCTTAGCAATTTGTGAAGTCCCTTTATAAATCAAATCATAGAATGATGCTTGCGGATCCTCTAAGAAGTTAAACTATCATTATTTATCTTTTCATATTAGTATCAAAATAAATCAAAAGAACTACTTCACGATATTACTGCTGGGAAGTTTTAAGGTGAATTGCTTTTTTCACATTTTCGATTTTGAATTCCATGTACTCCGTTCATCTTGTTTCATTAACCCGCATAGCCGTTAAGCAAACTGAAACCATTGTCTATTTGCTCGTTTTAACCCTCAATTAATAAAAAGGAATAAATGGGCGTTTATGCGCGCCTCGGAAGACTCCGGTTCTAACACCTGATGTCGCGGGGCTAGACTCCACTTCCCTATGTAATTATTAATCAGCGAGGAATCAATTAAGGAGGCAGTTATCAGCATTCCCTTATGAAGAGGAAGACCGAGCGTTTGCTTCGGGAACGTTAGCACTACGGCGGTGGTTAGAAAACAGGATTTGCCTTCCTGAACCCGTCGAGTTGTCACAGGTTGTCTTGTTGCCGGCCAATAACCCCTTGTTAACGCACAGCTATCGCAAGATTTCCTCAGGTATTTGATAAATTGCATCAAATTTGTCCCTTTCCCTTCTGCTGCTAAACGCTTTATAAAGACACAAGTCGCGCCGGGAGGAACTTCTAACTTTTTTATGAATTTTAATGATACAAGCTACATTTCTTCATTCCGGAGATTATAAAAGAACTTCTTACCTAAAATAGGAAACGTTCGCGAAGAGGAAACTTTTTGCTCGGGGACGTTACTTTTTTTTCTTAAGGGCAAGTACACTTAAGTACAGGAATGCCTGCTCTAAAGGAATAAATTACCAACTTTAAACTGAACTTAAGAAACAGACACAAGATTCAGTATTTTTTTTCAAAATCAATTTTTATTTAGTATTTACAATTTATAGTTTTATACAATTATAAATTCATGCATCTTTAATATTAGTGAATAGACATAGCCAAAATTGTATTCTTAAATAATATTTCATATTTAAATTGAGAAAACATTATTTTTGCGTTAATAAAACCAAAACTGTTCTATGTAAAGCTAAAATTTACCCACAGACACAAAATGTTCTGAGAAAACATAAAAGTTTTAAAACAAGTATTAACACTTACACTTTGAATAAAGAATTTATAAATATGGTCAAATCAAGACAATCATTTCGAAAAATGTTAAAATTACATTATGATATCTTTAAAAAGACAAAAAAACAAAGATAAACAAGATAAAAGGCGTTTTCATTAATAATATATCAATTAAAAGCCATCAAAAATGCTTATCATTGCGTATCGTTTATTTCAGATATGCTAAGATAACCTGCTTATAGTTTTAATGGTCGCTACTGATGTTAATTATGAATTTCTACAAATCCTAACAATATTTTTATTTACCATATTTTTCAAAGTGCGCACTGATAAACTTTAAGGGAAAATAAAACTAAAAATAAATTTTCCTCCTCATATTAGCGATCACCCTTATCAGATTTGACTTCAGCTTTTTTCTCTAGAATATTGATTTCAAATACAACATGTTGTTGGTCAATAAAATTTTAAATGTCTTTACTTTTTTATCTTCAATCTTGTAAAATATATATGGTAAATATAGCGGAAAACAAGAAAAGACTGAATAGAATTTAATAAGTTCAACGCAGTAAATAAGACAACAAAATAAAGTAAAGCAAGATTCATAAGAAATGTTATACTTTCTTCACAATGCTTACGGAGTCATTGTCTTTAAATGTGGTTCCATTTTTTATTTTAAAGTTTTCAATAAGAATAGATTTTTAAATAACTTAAATGTGGCACAATTTTATTCTCACTATTCCTAAAAAGAATTTTAAGGAGCTACAAAAATTGTTAGCACTTAACTATAGATGTAAAATTATTTTTTATCTTGTGCGAACTATAAAATTACAACTATTCGCAAATATTAAATTTCGCTTAAAATAAATAGTATTTTTAATACAACTACAAGGGGAAAATTTGACTGAACAAGGACATAGTTTTAGCTGGAAATCTAATTATAAGAGGTAAGAATTAGGAAAATTGCTTGGGATTATGCTGCAAAACAAACCACGGAGACAAATGAAATTAACTGACTGCTTAATAAAATATTGCCGATAAGCCATTCGGAGAGAACTTCAGTACAATACAGACAATTAGAATATTAAAGTGAATATTATTGTAAATCTACTCTACTGCAACGACATAATTAATCCTAAATAAATTTTGTAGAGTAAACATAACATAAGTATTTATTTTACCTCGGTCAAAAAATTTTGTTAAATATTGTTAAGTCAATATTTTCCAAAGGAAATTTGTATGTAGCAATGTTTTCAATGAAAAATGTTTAAATCTTGGTATTCTAGCTAGATAATTTTAACGGATAATGGATAAAAGGAAAAATCCCTAAAATTTGTAAGAGATATATCGAAATATTAAATTTCGCCAAATTAATTTAGCCTTTGATGCAATGGACAGTAAAGAATAAATCATACAGGGTATTCCAAAACAAACAAAGACGAATAATGAGCCAACCTTTTATTGATTTAATAAGCCAAATCTTTTCGTAAACAAATACCTTGTTTATTTCGAAATAATATTTTTAACGAAAATCTTTAACTTCAACTAATATTTTCGGTGGTACGACTGGAAATATCATATGTATATTGATGATTCTGTTTTTTGCGTTGCATTGGTGCAATTTTAATTCTTCATGTTATAAAAACATGTACCTGGGTTTTATACCCACAACTTTGTTTTATTTAACTTTCTAAGAAATTGTAATTTAAGCGAAATTATTGAAATTTATAATGCAGTTTAATCAGTTCTATTATAAAATGAAATATTCTATCATTAGAACGCTGTTATTTATACCAGTAGAAAGTGTTTGTCTTAATTTCAAACCAATTCGATTGAGCATACCACCCCTAATCTGAACCGTGGAAAATATTTGAAAGTTTTGGAATCGAAGCCATTTACGCGCTATTCTTTCGTAAGTGGAAAAATTTCATGGAAGAAATTGCCTGGAAAACAATATCTTTTAGTGTATTTTCCACATTATGTTATATCGAGAATTTCGGATTGAAAAATACTAGTAAATAGTGTAAGTCTAACCTGCGGTACTATGAATATTTTTAGGACCACTCCAATTCTTCAGGGTCATTCAGTATTCCGAATTATGCCTTTTTTAAGTTGGGAAAAGAGGAGAAGATCAATGGAAACGGAAACTTTGAGATTTAAATTTAGACCTGAATTGATTTCTCTCCTCTGTCGAACCTAGAAAAAGTATGCTTCAGAAAATTAAAGTTGTCCAAACACTGAAATGGTCCTAAAATTGTTCAATGAGTGGACTGTATTTTGAGTCGTTTTTATTACCTTTCATTTAATATATAATATTAGGAACTTTGAAATACGCCTAATCTCTTCACCCTAGATCACCTTAGAAAAAATATCGCATTCTTGTTACACAAAAACTTTATTTTCGAAAATTTGTATAAATTAAATACATGTTTGGATTTCTTATTATAATTAAACATGATTAGGAAAATGGAAATGTTAAACAACATTCAGGGTTTTATATTGACTATAGGACTAGTGTTTTGTCATTAGATGCAAATTATCAGCATTAGCATAGTTTAATAACATTCTTAAAAATAATAAATGTTTCATAAAAGAAAGGTAATGTTGCTAAATGATGTATGTATATTTTAATCTAAAGGTGCAACCGTTAACTAAAAAGTTAATTTTATGCTTCAGTACAACTGTAAGAGGATATCGAATCTGGCTTAAAGTAAATATTTCAAATAGCAGTTAATCTGTCATAAAACCGGTAGTTCTTTCCGCCATAGCTTAAACCAAAGCGTGCAAACTTATGTACATACGTACAATAAAGTAAATACCTTAGAATCGAAAAGAAATGCGAATTTTACTCAGTCAGTCAGTCAAAATAAGGTAGTCTCTATCGTAGCGAGGAAAAGGGCGTATTTTAAATTTCAAATATAAAGCATTAATAGATCCTGATAAAAGACGGTTAAATCAAAAATAGTTTCCACAGTCATGAAGTCGCGTCAATAAATGATAATTGCCATTGGGAAACTGGTTTCCAGTAAATACAACAAGTGCAATGCAAAAGTAGCCCTAGAGTACCCAACCAGTTTCTGGGCTGGCATCGACCATCAGCCGACGATTAGTTGTTTGACCATATTTGTAGGCATTCCTTCTTGCACAAAACTTCGATCTGAGCAACTTTTTACCGGCGATGGTCAACTTATCCTCTTACATGTTCTTCATTTTTCTTTTGCCACGATAGGCGGTATTATAATTCTCTTAATAAGATCTTATAAAAACGCCTAATATGCCAGCTTCTGTGAATCTGCAGCATCCACTCCCGATGAAATTGTCCTTCCCATTGCTGCTGCATTCTCCTTTAGAATATCTCAGCTTGTCTTACGCGAGGCCAGTTCAACTGCAACCTGGAACCGATGATTTATCTGCACCAGCTTCCATCTCTCTTATTTCAAATTAAATACAACATTTATTTACTCTGGATTAGTACCTAAGTTAAACAATTTATTATTTTGTTTTACGACATTTTTCAAATCAATTTCTGTTTTAATAACTTAATTTTTTAATTTTAGTTCAATTGGCATTTTCGAAGTTATTCATCTCAGACTAGATCATATAAAATTTACTAACAAAGAAGACCAAATGAAAGATTTTAAGTCAATTTAATAGAGGTAAATTAATTTTAAAATGTTGTTTGCTTTCGGCCTTTTCAGGTTCTCCTTGCCCTTTTTCACCTTATTTCACGTGTACCAATCTTCTGTACGGTGTAACAAGTCCCTCCTTAAGGTCTCTCCAGATAGGTTTATTTTAAATTAACGCTAGATGCGTTCATACATAATGCACATAATGTAGTCGATTAGAACATAATCGATTAGGGATGGTGTGTTAGTGGTTGATAAGCATTCGGCACATGGGAACTCCAGCTCCCATTGGCAGTCAGCTATCGCCAACGGTGGTGGAGTTACCAGGCTCCGATATGATTTGTGGCTAACTAAATCGATATGGTCGTCCTTTATTATGAACTTTATTTCAATTTTTTACTATGTAATATGATACAGCGAATATGCACAAATCACTATATATGAATTTCTGTAGTGTGACATTATCCTCGTCTTACCTGCAATCGTATGAAGAAAGGAAAACTTTGTAGAGCTAGAAGGAACCTAAAAAAACTTAGCAGCATCTAATTATTTATATAAATATAACAATATCTGTAACCTTATTAAGGTTCAAGTTATTATTTTGTTTGTAACGACAAATTTGTACAATTTCAGATCTAAAAATCAATTTTCTTAAAGTGTTATCTTTCCTACAAATAGTTATTTTGAAATTGCACAATCTGTTAAGCTGACTTGAATGTGTTTTGGACTCCAAATATTTACGGCTATGTAAAAGTTCAATAAGCAATTTTAACACAGATATATTTAAACAACTATTTTAGTTTTACTATAGACAGAGAGATTCTTAGTCTTAATTTTTATACTGCATAAACATTTATCCAAGACGTCTCTAAGAAAACAAAATTCATGTATTTGATTAAATTCTGGAAAGGTGGAAGGAAATATCCAAATAATTAAAAAGTTAATAAATAAAGTTAATACCCGAAATGTATTGTAGCTATTTGAAAAGTAATGAAGCTGAATTTCTTTCGCTAAAAATAAATATTTAAAATTATTAAGTTTAAACTCTGCCCAACTCTATTTATTGTAAAAGGTCCACTGTAGTTCTAAGGGTTTAGTACCTTGAAGGAATAAAGTCGAATTAATCTGGAACGGATAAAATAATTAAGTTTTTGAAGTCAGTAGGTATAAACCTTTTTAGTTTATGCATGTATTTACATGTATGCATTGTAGCTTAAATAATAATATCCTAGTTTGTGGAATATAATTTGTTTCACAATCTAAAAACTATAAATCTTAGAAACCAGTGTGTAGAAAGGAATAGTACTTTATAGAACAAATATTCAAATAAACGTAAAAATAGTACAAAATTACTTTTAATAGAAGTTTTCGGATTTTTTAATAACAATGGCAAATTAAAGCATGCACTTTGAATAGTTTATACTTTTAAAATGAATTTTATCTTAACTTTAATTGATTTATAGCCTTTAATTCCCAAGAACTAGAATATTTAACGTTTTGGTTAGGAAAAGTTATTAAAATTACCACCCATTATCATAACACATGACTTTAATCGTTTCTTAACCCCTTAACAAAGTTTCTTAACAGAATTATTAAGGAATTATGAATAAGAAATGCATATGTCTGTTGTCTGGTTACGTCTTATTCCTTTATTAAATTGGAGGTATTTTACCTAAGAAATAGTGTAGATAGAATAAAGAAATTATTTTAAGTGAGCTACGTTAATAATAATATACAATATGAAATACTTTCCCTTATTTTTTATCCAGTAATTTCTGTGAAATTAATATAAACGATAAATTAAAGTCATTCATTTTTTTAAAAATTAAAATATTCTGAGGATAATAGCATTATTAACAATTTGAAACGATTCCATTCCTTTCGAAATTTCTCATTTCTACTGAATATTGTTGTAAAATCTTAAAATAGGTAAATAGGTAAATATTTAGATGCTGGAAAAATTCGTTTAAATTAAAACAGTTATTGGAAACTCACTTCCATTTAAAGTATTATATCAATATAAAATTTATTCACAGGAATATTAAGCAAAATAACGCAATCACTCACAACAAATAAAACATTACTCAATTTCATACAAATTGTTTTATATTCGTGAATGCGATAGAAGAATTATAGAGAATGCGTCAATATACTCTATAAAATCAAAAAATAAAACTTTAATTCCAAACATGAATAGGGCCAATAAATTCGAAGAAATTGTACGAATACTATATACATATAATATACAATATTCATAAATTATAACTGATTATCCTATTCAAGTTGTTTTTGGGGGTAAAATGTACAAATACTTATTTATATTTAGTAAAGAGTATAAAATATATAGCAAATTATATATAAATATATAAAAAATATGTTATTAATGCGAAAAGTAAGCCTCCGATTCTCTAGGCAGCTTTTGGACCAAAAAACGGCAAAACTGCATGTTAATTAGCAAGCCAACACCTTAAAGAAAACGCGTACGCAAAAGAAGCACTATAATTATGGTAATAATAATTTTTTTTCTTCAAGGCCGCCGATCTGTGAATGTTCCTGAATAATTTATATCTAGCCTTATTTTGCCTTTTTATACGAGTACATTAAAATTACTTTTGTGTAGGTCGTCCTTACACGTCTCTATTAATTGCACAAGATAAAATTTACAAAAGCGCGTGGGTTTGATAATTTGGTGAATAAACCACTCTTTAACAATTCCTTTTTATACTTTATTAAACATATTTCCCACTTTAATTTTTAGTAAGAAATTTTACTTTACGATTTTATAGTAGTTATTTAATAAATTGATAATTGCTTCTTATAAAAAATCATTATTTTATATATTTAATGATTTCGTGTTAGGGGAAAAATGCTAATGAATAGATATACGCCGTTTTGAAAACTTACGATTCGAATTCTGAATGAATTAGGTGTATACATATCTTAAATTGCCTACTCTGTAGAACAGGATCATAAACGAAATGCATAAAATAATTGCTATCCGCGGGAACCTGTTCCAAAGTATGCTAAGCATCTATATCAGCTACATTTTGGTAGATGGATGAAATTATGCGATACGTGAAACCATTCAACTGAGCACAGCATCAGGTACCGCTTTACAACTATTCAGTAAAATATAAAATAAAAATTGAATACCTTACAACAATCATTGAAATTGAGTTTCTTCAGATTTGTATAAAATAAAGTAGAAATTGCTTCTAAAGCATGCGATTAAAAAATAATTTGTGATTATCTTTGCGACGGTTATGTTTTAAATTCGAAACAAAATCATGCAGCGTCAATATCGCTAATTTATTTATATACCATATTTTACTTTGTTAAACAGCACTTTTATAACAAAACACAAACTCTATAGTATTAACGTAAAATATACACATAAAATAGATGAAACTATTAATTGAGTATAAAACTTAATGCTATAATAAAACACCGAGGAAATGATTGGTTCAAAACTTTTGATCTTCATTCTAGAAGATCCTTCTCCCAACTGATAGCTTCTTAGCACTCCTGCAGTTATCCGGCGAACTAATTCTCGTCCAAGAAGAAATCTTGACTCTTTCTTTTTATTGCAGCACCGATCATTCTTCATTTTCTGCTGTTTTTACCTTTTTTAGTTGTTGCTTTTTTTATGTTTTTATTTATTTATTTATTTTTTTTAGTGCGAATTCAAGTTTCATCTCAGCCCTCAACTTTGTTTTCCTTACTCTCTCTTGCCTGTACTTCGTCTGTCGTCGAAATCTTTTTGCATCTACCCTTTGTATATATGTGCATACATATAAATATATCTGTCTGAGCCCAGTTTTTGGTTTGGAGCATGTTTAAGTTTAACAATCGCATTTATTTTGTGCTCAGATTACAGGTTTATTATTTTTCTTGTCTGCCCTTTTGTAATTATTCTCTCACTGATCGCGTTATTTCTATTAAACAGGTTAATGTCGATATGTGAACATTAATTTCTCATTACATCTAGTAGAGTATCATTTTATACCAAGGAATAGTATTAAAATAAGTAAATATTTATCCTACAGGAAAAGTCTTAATATCCCAAAAAAAGGCAATCACAGCAAATAGACTGTATAATACATACATGTATACATATAGTAAATCAATATAAAATTAGCTATTGAAACGAATCGTATTTTGCAATATTTCATTTCAGTCTTATAACTTATAGTACTAGTTATATACATATATATAGTATGTACATAAATTAAAATTAATCTGTAAATTAACATTAATGAACATAAGGTAACAATATAATTCGGAATATACATATTTGAAATCAACCAAACGTCCATTATCCGCAATACAAGTTGAGTCCACTGCATTAGAGCTGGAATTTTAGATGCTAAGTCTAGTTCAAGCTAATCTGTTTAAAGATAGAAATAATCAGGCTCAATACAATTTAAACTGAGATCAGTGATCGAACAGACTTAAAAATTGAATTGCTAAGCCGAATAATGAATCTTAAAATCTAACTTCGAAGTCACAATTCTTTTCATCGACGTATACATTCTGTATATGCAATAACATACATATATATAAATATGTGCAAAACTTCATTGAAATCAAATTAGAAACTTAGAAGTTACGGCGTAATAGACAGAAAATATATTATACATATATATTTATTATAATAAGCATATTCAGCATGACTCTAATATATTATGTTTAAAAAAACTCCGAACCTTTTCTAAAAAGGTTCAATATCATTATCATCATATATGGATCAAAGAAAATTTGCGGCAAGGGCACTTTTGAGAAACAATTCATTTCTTTTTCATGCTTTCCTAAATTTTTCTAGGTAAATAAATGTTAGTTAATGTAGAACTTATTGAATTGTGATATAAAGTTTTCTAATTGTGGTTTTGAATGTTCTTCTGAATATATTTCTGCTTGAGTATAACAAAACCGAGAAATCTGGTATAACTCTTAGATATTTTATCAGAAATCCACCATACTTAATTAAATATAATTCATATATAAACCGAGTATTTGTAGACTTGCATGAGATTATAAAGCAGCAAATACGAGCTAATATTTTTAAAACTCATCTATTTTTTTCCCACCAAGTTGTAACCTTTGAGAAACCAAGTGTCGACGTTACATTTTTTTCATTTATAAAATTCTTAAGGGGAAACACCACTGTGCCAATTATGTGCACATTCTATACTCAAAATAACTAATTATGTAACGATCGGATGAAGGACATTTTACCTAGCGAATTGATCATATACTAATTTTTAGTGAAAAATATTTTAAATTTACGAAGTCATAAGCCACAACGTATTGATAAAGAAATCTATTAACCTACCAGCACACTGTAATTACGATTGGAAACCACTTACTGGCGTTAAGTGGTTTCCAGAAAAATACGTTTAAAAAGCGAATAGTAGATGTTTTTTTTTCTGTAACAGTGTCATTCCTCCACAATTCTTGCTCGGTTTTATGAAATCTTAAAAACAACTTCGATACAACCTAATAATATCCATTTTCTATAATCTACTAAAATTAATATATAGAGTTGAACGTTGATACCAGTGATAAAAGTAGCTGAATAATTCTTTTACCGGGTTAGGCAGATTATCTGTTACAAATTCAAAGAGCAATATCTCACATAAAAATCAAAATAACTTGACAATTATTTTTTTAAATTGTAGCAAATTAAACATAGATTGGGAAAACATACATAAATTTTCGATTCGTTGACCTTTGAGCCGAATTTTAAGGTCAAGTCTCTCAAAGAAGGAGTCATACGCAGCACGAAAGTGTTCTTGTGTTCTGTTCCATTCTAGCCGAAGTGATTTTTTACGAACGTCCAAACTTGTATGGCGTGTGTGACTGAGCTTGGCCTCTAACATACTCCAAACACAGAAATCTGACGGATTTAGATCCGGAGAATTCGGTGGCCAAGCATCCTGAGGATTGTGCTCAGGAACGCTGTTTTTTAGCCACTCTTGGATTTTTTAGGCTGGTGCCGAGTCCTGCTGAAATGTCCAACGACTGGAACCGAATTGTTTCCGTGAACATCGTACTAAACAATCCTCCAAAACTAATTTGCAGTAAGTTTTTTGATTTATCTTCACACCAACAGGTACGATAAGCAATGGTGTTCGTCCTTCGCGAATGATACCAGCCCAAACCATCAACGAAGCAGATTTTTGTTGGGGACTGGCTGTGTATAGTATTAGTAGATGCTTTTGGTTTGGTACTAAGTAAAGCCGATAATTTTGTTTGTTAATCACTTGCTGAATGGTGAAAATGTTCTCATCCGAGAAGGCAATGTTCGGAATTCGTCCATCAGCGTGCCAGTAATACTGACTCTACCGCGTCTCTCTTTTCTGTTAAATTCATTTTGAAAAGGTTTTATTTATCATAACATCAAGTAATATGGCGCGAGTGTTGAGTTGTAGATGGAACAAAAAAAATAAAAAATAAATACCTAATAATGTCGCCACATGTATAATATATTACAGTACAAAATCGAGTTGCAGATAATCTGCCTAAACCTGTAATCATAAATTAGAGTGGTATAACTATGTGTTTCATAAAATTTTTTTTTTAACTTCTATGCTTGAGTATTTTCAAACTGAAAACACTTTTTATTATACAAACAAACAAAAAAGGTAATTGCTAAACGCTGTAATAACGAGTTTCAATAAATGGAATTCTTTTAACTTTCTTAGTATTTCGTTTCACTGCTATCGAATAGTATGTACAATACTGCTTTGACATTATTCAGTGTTAGACCCTTATCATGAGTTCTACTGGCATCGAATCGAAAGGAGTTTAAGAAAAATCTTGTGGAAAAAAAACTCCTTAATAATGTTCATAAAATTTTCATATATATATGTATTCATTTCAGTTACTTTTGATATCAATTAATTTTTTCATTCAAAGTGTTTAAATAGTTCCACTAGGCAAATCCAATCAAATTATTTTTGCGTTATGAGCGGAAAAACTTCCTGAAATCAAAAGTAACTGAAATGAATTAGTAAAGAATTTTGAGAAATTTATTAAGAAATTTGTATAAAAAAAAGGCTTTTTTAAGCTCCTTTCGATTCGATTCCAGTGGAATCTATGTTAGTACTTTAAATAAAATTGGATCGGTTTTTACATGTCTGGCTCGTCACCGAGACTTCTTATAGGAACCACTTTGTTTTCCTAACTTACCTTAGCCATCGCATCTATGAAAATTGAAAATTTAAATAGTAAAATTACATGTTCAGTATAAAGAAAAACTGGTATCAGCACAATTTTGTAAACATTTTAGTTTCTAATCTTTAGACAGTCATTTTTTGAGAAAAACGAATACAAAACCTTTCTTGCCCCAATCCCAACAACTAAGTAGCCAGTGGCTTAATGAGTGCGAACGTCTTCCATTACAAAAGCTATTCAAATTTTCAATTCAAAAATTTTTACTAACAGCAAAAAGAAATTGTTTCACAAGGTAATCGTTACATATTTTCATGTTATGTAAGCTTTTAAAAGTATAATTTAATTATAATAAAATAAAATTAAAGACGGTTTTAATAATATAATGTAGTTCACTGGCTTTGTTCAGCTAACTGCTTCTGCAAAATGTAGTGGGGCCATTCAAGTCAAATGGATCGGACTTCATTTTATGCTGATTTGAGTCAACGGTCCCATCTATGTATGAAATTCTGTTGCTTTTTTCCTCATTGTTCTGCAATAAGATCAGCATTAAATTCATACAAAATAAACATAATTTATCGTTCATACCGCTGCTAAAGGACTCCAGATTTTGATTTCATGATCAATTCCACTTGTAGCTACAAGGCAAATATTGGGGTGAGGTTGCACGCAGTTTACGATAGCCATGTCTCCTTTGTAAATGCTTTTGATTTTATTTGTTGGACGCTCCCAAATGAAAAAGTTTCCGTCGTCAGATCTATTTAAGATGTGAAAATGATTAAGAATATATTGATAATCGAACTTTTACCCAGCTATGATACATCTTCCGTCATTATCAAGGTAATTAGCTTCTTTGATATCCGTAGTTGTGTTACAATGACCAATAAAACGTTCCTTATAGTCTTTAGCTTCTGATCTCAAATGCTGAAATTGTAATGTATTTTACATTATTTTATTTTGTAGATTGAACAAAAACATTCAAAAAAAGAGTTAAACAAAAGACTTAAAACCCAGAGCAAAAATACAATTATATGACCGCTGTGAAAATTTCAATTAAGAATCTTAGCTTTACTATTTACATCCAAGGAAAATGAAAGTCTAGTAGAACGAGATCTCTGATCAAACTCCCTTATTCCGAATAGATTCAAATTCTGTGAATTTGAATGTAAATATATAGAGCTTATAAAAGCTAATTTCCACTTATAAGTTATTTGGATCAATGCTCATTATATTAAACTCAAGTATAAAGCGTATTCTGCCAAAATTAATTATTTTATAAATATGTTCTTACCCATTCTGATTCCGAGTATTCCAAAGAGCTATAAGAATCTTGCGGTTCCGTTTTCCGATGCTAAAAGAATTTTAGATTTTTATAAACAGATATACTCAAAAATAGTTTTAAAAGTACTCACCTCCGCTGTAATTGCAATATCTTTCTTCAGCATCATTACACCGTGATTGTTTGCATAATTTGGAAAGCGTGCTACAAGTTCCTTAAGGCATTCATCGGCCTCTTTTATACTCCCTAGGTCTAAAAGTGCTCTTGCTAATCTAAAGTGGGCTTTAATATATGAAGGATCAAGCCGTAGTGCAACGTGACAATCCCGTAAAGCAGCGTAAACATCGCCATACCTTTATTTTAGAAAGTTTAAAAGTTACGTTTTATATTCACCCTAGCATTGATCGTAACGAAACTCAAATCCGTTGAGAATATTGAGAAATAAAAAAGCAACTCTGACCTATTTATATATCTCAAAGTTATATGCGTTTTTAAATCTCTTCTTTTGAATGAAATTAGTGAATTCAATAGTAAGTATAATAATGTTTTACCATAATCTCCGCATTAAAGCTGTAGCTCTGTTTAAATATAAAATTGGACAATCCGGTGCCATTTGTATTGCAGTTGAGTATTGATCAATAGCCCGTAAGTATTTTTCGTTTTCCAAAAAGTCATTTCCCTGCATTAAAAAAAATTAAAAAATATATAACCATGTGTAATTGAAGTTACCAATTTTTTGTAAATCTCCACATGTTCAGGTAATTTTCTTTTAGGAGTTTCTGGTACACTATCATCACCACTTCTTCGATATTCAGGAAGACTCAAAAACTTTAAAAAAATATATTACTGGGATAATTGAAAGGCAATTACAAATAGTCTATATTACCACGGGTTGCTCAGCCTTATCAATATCGTACAAATAAATATGCTCGGCACCAATGTTAACGAGTAATTCATTCCCATCAGAATTAAACGTTAAATATGTAATAGCTTTACTCTCTGTTCCTACGTTTTTTGAGTTATTTTTACTGTAGTGTCCAGGGCAAAAATATGTAACGCAATTTTTGGGTAAATCATCGCGGCCGAGTTCATTTTTGCGAATTCTATCCAATTTGTGTTCGACTTTTTCTAGCCGTATCATTCGACGGTCATATAAACGAGCATAGAGGTCATTAGCGCCAACGGCCACCAATTCTGGACTGTAAAAGTTAAATATTGTAAAATAAAAATTGCAATTTGTTTTCTAACCAAATAAAATTAAGCCAGGTATGTAAGACTTAATAATAATTAAAACTTTGATTTAAATGAAGAACTGCAATAACAAACGGACTAACTTATTCCAATTTGGATGTAAAATATTTTTTTTATTTCAAAAGTCTATTTGAATTTTGTGTCACTAAAAGGAAATTAAGTTGAAGAAAAATTAGTACTACAAATAATCGCTCGCTTCGAAGTCTATTATACAGAACTAGTTTTAAAAATATCCTAATAATATAATTTATTTTAAACAATAATTACCGTCTCGGGTTTATTGCAACACACTTAGCTTCTCCATGGACACCTAAATAATTAGTAAGACTAATTAAAAGCACACGATCCTCAGTCCTGCACTTATGTGGCTCACGAATATCAAACTGCCTGCAATTATAAAATATTTATTTAATATATTTATGATTATTTAAAGCGACTAAAATACTCACAAGATGTTGCCATCTTCCCCAGCCGACCAAAATATGAATGGCATATCTGGAGCTGTGGCTATTCGCTTCACCCTGGACCAATGACAGTCACAGTTCCAGATGGGTCCGGTATTTCTGTTCAAATCAAATACGTAAATGCATTTATCGGCCGCACCAGTTGCAATTAACGAATTGCCACTTTTAGGAAGAAACTATTAAAAAGATGTGTGATCTTTTCGGAAACTCACTATTAAACAAATCAATTAACCTTTACGGAAAACATATTTCCTGTGTGAGGCGTAATTAGATCGTGAGTTCTCTGTTTTCGAAATGGATCCCAAAGCATCACGTGAAAATCATCCGATCCAGATGCCAAAAGTCTGAATAACACAAAAAAGTAAATAATTGTTTAGAAAATTATGATTGGACTTAATAGAACTTATAATCTTTTCATTTGATAGAGTTTTTAGAAATTTTATAATGCAATATGCCCGTAATTTTATTTTTAAGGTTCCTCATTAAGCTGACCGTAATCATAGAGCCGGATTCAACTGAAAACTGAGCAGCCGATATTTTGCTTGAAATTGCAGGCATGAATTTATACAAACTAAATTAAACGCTTCGATGGATATAGGTGAATCAGTATAAATATGTTTAATTAATTATGATTATAATCTTTAAGAATTACAGGAGAATCATTCATTAACGTGGAGTAATAGTAATAGAGGACCAAACCAATTAGAAGAAGCCGATCAACCGTGTCAAAGACTTGCAGAAATCCAGAAATGCAAGGGTTATCTATTAGATTCGATTTAGATTACGAATTTGGATTCGATTATGTGTGATTGAGCATGCAATGTAGCGTATAAAATATATACATATATATTTATACATTTATACCTCATTGGAATAAATAAAATATTTTAATGCAAATAATTGTTTTATGTTAGGGTAAGGCTGTATCCACGGGGTATCACTTGGGTTCAAAGAAAAGTTGGTACCTTGAGTCATTACATAAAAATACAGAAAGCTATAACCTTCTTTGAAACTTTGTCGCAAATAAATACATTTTAACAATAGAGATAATAGAATATCAAAAACTAAAGTCTGCTGAAAGTTACTCGAATTTCGAATTTCATTTTTACGCTCCAAATTATTTTAATTTTGAAAAAGATGTTGTCATATCTTTTTTACAATTTCTCATGAAAGTCGACAGTTATTTGTTTGCTCAAAAAACAAAAGCTTATTAAAATTCGTTGACAAGTTCTTTTTCTTTTGTTCTTGAATTTTAATGAATTTAAATACAAATGTATACTTTTATGAGATAGCATTAATTTTTATAATGAAGATATATTAAAAAAAATGTCCACTGCCTATGAGCATGATAATTCTATCTCATTTCATGTTCGTTAAAATGACTTTTGTTTTTAAATATACAATTTATTTACACATGGCTTCTTTTTTAGTGTTAATTTCTTTGCGGATTATCTGAGTATTTCAGGGGACAAGTGAGATTTTCAACCCCATTACCTCATGCCTTTATACATACTTATAAATAAAATTTAAAAATAATCTGCTCCAGGAGGACGATGTGCATTATGTGGGCAAATCGCAGAGTCCTGTCACTGGATTATCTTAATTTAATTAAACAATAATAATACCTTCCATCTTCGCTCCACTCGAGGCAATTTACGCATCCGTTGTGGCCCTCCAGGACGGCTTCCAGTTCGATTCTGTCGATGTACTGGGGGGCGCTCTGGAACCTATTGCGTACCGTCGTGCCAATGTTCCAGTACTGTCTGTCGAACAGGAGCTCCGAGGAGTTGACGACTCTCGGATATGATTTTTTATTATACATCGTCGATTACTTAATTTACTGGACGCAAAAAGAATTTAAAAACATTTAAAGATTAAATTTAGGTAAAGTTCTATAAACTATCAAGGGTGCAGGGTCAATACCAGAAAATGAAATGATTATTGCCTGACCCCCTACGCTAGCCCATAAAACCACTTTACTATATTTTGATATCAATAATTCTTTATGTTTTGATTTCAACTGCAAATGTAACCGATAACAAGAACTTCTGGCCCAAACTAATAAATCGAAACCAACAACAATTAGAAAGAACTGCCAAATCTATTGCCCGATTTAAGATTAGTACTGCCACAAGCAAAACGCCTTCAATTGTTAGAACGACCACTGAAATATAAATCATGGACCACTGTGCTCGACCAAAATCCACTTTGAAAATGAGATTCAATTTTTGCCGAAATTTAACTATTTCGCAATTTCTTCTCATATTCTAATATTATTCTAATGAATATGACGGAACCTCAATAAATAAAATCCACTGCAAAACACTTTTTTTTTTTATATTAAATTTATTGCGTTCAAAAAACGAAAATTAAACACATGAAATAACACAAACATCAAATTAAAGTAAATATTAAAGTAGTTTAACGACGCAAAACATATAAATACGACAATTTCTCCTTCAACTTTTACGGTTAGACAGAGCTAGCATAAACATTTTTATATCTATCTCTATTTTTCTTTCATACGCACTTGATAAGTCTCACCGACTTTTTAATGAGAAAACTAAAAATTAATAGAGACAAAACATAAATCGATCCGTGGAATCTAATTATTTATTATTTTATGTGTGATTAAGCATAAATGTGCGCGATTTTTAAATATTCTTATTGGAGTGATTTACCTAAAATGTTTGAGTCTCTTTGTTAGACGTATGTATGTGTGCAAGCCACTTTCTATGCATATGTTAGTGAGATATAACTGAAAAAAACGGTATTCTTTAGGTCCCGTTAGGCTAAGGATAATTCTTTTCAGTTTGTTGCAGCAAGCCATCGTAAACGGACGTTCTGAATACAGTAATCGAGATTAAAAATGAGTGTAAATGAAAAACTTATCAGTGCAGTGGAAAAAGAGTTTATTCTTTATAAGAAAACCGAAGCAGGTTACTACAATAAGAATTTAAAGAAGATAGCTTGGAAAAGAGTTAGCTCGAAAATTGGATTAGAATGTAAGTTTTTTTGATTTATTAATTTAAATTGTGTCCTTTACATATATTTTAATACTAATTTTCCATAATTTTACATTTCTAGTGCATCGTTGCAAAACACAATGGAGACATCTAAGATTGCAATATGTTCTCGAAATGAAAGCTATGAAGAATTCATCAAAAGGAAAAACGGAGTGGACTCATTTTGAAACAATGAAGTTTTTGGAGCCTCATATCCACAAACGACCAGCACCTAAAGCGATTAACCCGAAAGATAATCTTCACAATATGAATGGATCACCTGGATTTGTGCCACCTGCAGTAAATATAGAAGCCCCCAATCAAAATTTGTCGGATTCAACTATGGATTCCACTTCTTTGCCATCGACTTCGAATCAAACCCCTCAAAGAGAAGTAGCAATTGATGATGATTTTTTGGAACTCAGAATGTTTTGCGAGATAGTACTACAGGCTGTTAAGTGTGAGAAAAATGAAATTGAGTCATTTTTTCAAAATATGGCCAACATTGTTATTGCAGAAAACCCCTCCAGCCTTAAATTTTTAAATTTGCGGGCAAAATTAACCTCATTATTATTGGAAGAAATAGAGAAGGGAGAATAAATATAAAGCAAAACGACAACTTACACATTCACCACGAATTTCGTCCGAATCTAAGAAATAGCATCATTGGATGCTAATTTTTTTAACGCGAGCATTTGCAATATTTCCAAAATTTTACATATCACACTTTATAACACGTTTACCAAAACATATATGAAGAAATGAATAATCCAATGATGCAATTTCTCGAAAGTTTCATCTCACCCTAAAAATACGTCGAGCCAACCAAATATCAGTTTTTCGAAGAGTTTTCTGCATTAGCATAGCGTTTTAATTTGAATTGTGTTGGTTTTATTTTTTTAAATACATCACCCAATAAAAATATGAATTTTTGTAAACATAACACAAAACTGTAATGAATTTTTGTAAACATAACACAAAACTGTAATGAATTTTTGTAAACATAACACAAAACTGTAATGAATTTTTGTAAACATAACACAAAACTGTAATGAATTTTTGTAAACATAACACAAAACTGTAATGAATTTTTGTAAACATAACACAAAACTGTAATGAATTTTTGTAAACATAACACAAAACTGTAATGAATTTTTCATTTTTAAGTTAACCAATAATCTTAAATATTTTCATTCTAAAAATTGCTTTTGTACCTGGATATGTTATTATTATTTTAATCAAAGATGGAATAAGATACTTTAATTTGGCTATATAAATAAAGTTTTCGAAATATTTTACGATTCTAAATACATGTTTTTTTAAACTGAATGAAACATTTTTGCTGGGTTCCCGTGAATATCTGAATAATAAGCACATGAAGTGAAAATTAGGTGGCAATATTTTTGAACCTGAAACGAATCTCAGAATTAGACCTAATTCTATTCATACCAAAGTGATAAGGGTAGTAAGTAACCATTAATACTTATTATAGTCAATTACACATTTGTAATATTATTTCAGAACCTTCTTTTAATGAAGCCAGGGGTTTAGTTATTTATAACAATATATTTATTTTAAGTAATCGTTCAACACACAACACGGATACATATTATAACAAAAAATACCCCTGCCATGTCTGTCTGTCTGTTTGAACGCGATAAACTCAAAAACTAGCAAATGGGTTTTCATAAGGTGTTCACAAATGGACGGAGTGATACAAGAGACAGGTTTATATGTATAATTCATTAATGTGTAAATTGGTAAAAAAAGGACAAATCTAAATTACCCCGGTTCATTAAAAATATTCATCATAGCATGCCTGAAACCAGCAAAAGTAACCTTACGCCTTACAAGCCTACGTACTGTTCAAGGTATAACTTAAGACACATTCCAAGGAGCTTGCAAAACAATGGGTCTATTTGAAGACGATACTCATTGGGAAAGTACGCTCTTACTATCACACACTATGAGCAATTAAATAAAATTAATGATTTTATTCTTTCACAATTTGGACTATCATCACTTCTCAGTTGACACAGTCGTGGAAAGGGAGGAGGCAGTGCATTATCCAACTGAATTTTCGAATTCTTTGACGCCTCCCAGAATTCTGCCGCACAAATTAATATTTAAAGTAGGTTCCTCTGTTATATCTCTTACTAAGAAATTTAAGTCCATCTAAACTGTAGAATGGTACAATAGTTAATTTAAGAAATTTTTTGATGGAACGTATACTGGCTGCGGAACTTTAGAAATTGTTTTATACCTAGAATTCCAATGATACCCTCAGAATTGCCTTTTTAATTCAAACGACTCCAATTTCCAATTAAATTAGCGTTTGGAATAACTATTCATAAGGCACAAGGTCAAACTTTAAAAGATCCTGGAATAGACTTGACCGCTCAATGTTTTTTATACGTTTGTTTTGTATTTTGTTCGTTTTTACACGTAATCAAGTAGAAAATTATCAATGTTTTATACAAAGAAATATTTTAGTTTGTTTATCTACATATATATTCTTCACTTTTTTTCAAATATTTGCAGGATTGGAAATAAAATACATTAAAAATACTACTATTAGGATTAATGATGGTACAACACTACGGCAGAAAAAGAATGTAGGCATATATGCTCCTCTACCCGTGCGAAGCCTGGAAGATTGCTAGTATATAGTATATAATAGAGTTCAAATATCGAATATCAAATATTCAATTTTATGTTGTGTGTGTTTATAACTATATCTAACTTTTCCAGGGGTTTGAATTTGTCACCACGCCTTATTAAATAATTTTTACCTTGATCTTCAGCTATATAACTTCCTTATTAACTTCGGTTGGCGTGCTATAATTATGGATGGGATTTTTCGATATTTCAGTACTTTATGTATCTCTGGTGAAGGTTCTGGAAGTATGTAACAATTCATCACGAAATTTTCTAAATATCGGTTCAGACATAGTTATTACGATAGACGACATTAGCGTTATCTTGAAAAGATTTTCGAGCCATGCTTTTCTCTCTAAGGACTGCTTTTTCGGAAATACCACTTAAACGAGGATAAAACAATCCAAACTTTTTTATTATCGAAGTCCATGTTTTAGTAAATGCATTGTCTGCAATCAGCATTTTCGGAATACCGTGAGTTCAAAAAGTTTCTTTTAATTTACTTATGATTTCACTTAATGATTTGTTCTTTAACAGTGGAGTAACAATCAATAACTATCAGGATATAAGATTTACCAAACTTGAAAATGGCATGAAGTAACCCACTTTATTAAATGAAAAATCGTGAATTTTATTGGGTAGCAAAGGTAATTGAGTTACATATTGAAATTTTTCAAAAACGCAGTATTTCGTCACGTACTCTCCAACATGATCATTAATGTTGGCTAATATATGCAACTTGTCTAGCAGTCTCGAGCGTTTTTGTGACACCCATATGATCCTCATTCACTTAAGATATCTGCTCGTAAATATTTGCATCGGAATAATTAGTCTATCTCGAAAAGAAAACACAATTTTCAAAATAAAGTTCATTTCAGATATGCCAATATCTTAGGATAATCGTTTCGACTTTTTTTAATTTCAGGAAGCCCTCGTGTAATGGAAAAAATTTGGTTTGTTAGCTTAATAAAGTCTTCAACAATAAATCAGATCTCAATTTTTATATTGTACCTGCTTGAATCAAGCCATAATGAAAAAATAACATGTTTTAACGGAGTAAAATTGGATAAAAAAAATGAAACGAAATATTATAGCCTAAGAAGGGCGTTTCGAATAGAATTGGAGATTCGTTTGTTATAATAATAAAATAACTATTGGACTCAAGCGAAATATTTGAACAAATGTTCACTTCAAGGCGTCTAAACAGGCCCTATACAGGATTTACTATATATAAGGAATTTCTGCAAACCAATTTAATGGAAAACAATTTTACATTTCTTCTAGTCCTGAGCGCGATCAGTCACGAAATTGAACGTTACCTTTACCGTCATGAGCGTGAGTCCATATCATGAGGATAATATGTAAATAATACGTTATGCTAAGTTTATTTCTTGTCAGCTTTTGAAAAAATAGTCTACATATTGTATTTGCACACACTCTGGAAGAGGATCCTTTTCTAAAAAGTAAAATGCTATCTTTTTCATAATGTCCAATTACATATTTCTGAATATACTGTATTAAAATAAAAATTGTTATGTCCTTATTGGAAAACCCCTGTATGTATAATTATAAAATAATAACTATGATTCATTTCAGCAACTCCCCGTAGTTTGCGGTGTATTAGATATAAGAAATTCTTTAATTTTTCCTTTATCTCAAATATTTCGTTTGGATGATTTTTGGGCAATGGATACCTCTCGTAATAAGAAAAAGAAACATCTTCATGAAACGCGCTATCTTCTTAAATGTATTCAATACGACACGGAATCGCGATGAAGAAACGACAACAAGTGGTTCTAACGCATTTTCTGCGTATCGCGTTCGTTTCATTAAGATGCATCGCCTCCGGGGTAACAATTTCTCATATTATTTGTTATTCGTTAAAGCAGTTATCAAGTGAAAACAAATGCAGAACCAAATTCTCGAATTACTGCCTTTTTAATCTAAAGTGAGATTGAAACTCCTTGTCCCAATATGGTAGTATTTATTATTTCAACGAATTTTTTAATTCTATTGACTTTTCTTTAACAAGTAATTTTTTTTAACCCGCGTCATTAGGGTTGGGTCAAAATTACCCAGCTTGTTTTTAGTTTTCAATACTTCTTTAAGTATCCATGCGACATCTCCGCACTTCTCAGAAGTCAGCCTCCTTTGATCCTATATATATATATGGTAACTATTTTGCCTTTCATTTCCATAGTCCAGTATAAAGACTATTTTATAATACTAATTAAAATTCATTGAAATATCATTAGTTCAATACCCGGGTAATAGTGACCCACCCCAACGGTGGGTATTACAAATAATTAAAGCCACTCTGCAAACTATTAAAGTAGATAAAATAAATTGTGGGGATATAATGTACATAGGTAGTGATAGTCAGATTTGCCATAAATTACTAAAAATTCTAATTCTTCTGAAAGAATGTTAACAAAATTGAAACTTAATTTCTAATATTTGATGGGAATACAAAATCCATTTCACAGCCAGTGGATGCTTCTTTTTCATCTACTAGAACATAACCATGGCGTAGTTAACTACTACTCGTTCAAATATACCCTGGTTTGTTAATCATAACTCTGTGGTTAAGAGGCTTCAATAAGCATAACTATTGCCAATTATAGAGTCAACTATAGTTAAGTTTTTAAGGCCACACATCGGGAAAAAATTTATTTAAAAAACGTATTTTTTGTTGTTGATTATTGATGTACAACTATTCAAAAATGTGTACAAAAATTTTCAAACAAATCGCGCTAATAATAAAGATTCTGCAGCACATAATAAAAGTCTAAAAATAAAAGTTAATATGGAATTTTTCGTACTCCAAGCTTTCAAATGCATTTATCTCCAAACGCAATTTTTCAAAACGGTCAACACGCCGATAGCGGAAAAAGTAGTTGATCGTGTTTAACAATTTTTTTTAACTCTTTTGTTATGTAATTCTACACATCTTAAGCCTCAATGAACGTGCTTGAAAAATTATTTTAGTTTTTACATGCGAAAAATGGACCAAAAATGACGTCCATTTTGCAATTTTTTTATCAAAGTCGCATGCTTTTCTTAATGTTGAATATTTTTTTTTTTTCATTAAGGGTTAAGATGTATATTAATCAACATGCATGTTTTGTTTTTTTTGTCCGACGATTCAGAGGTGAGTTATGAGGCGGGCCTATTTCCACAATTTTTTTAAGGCAACAATTTTCACGCCATCTTTAACAATGAAAAATTGTGCAAAAAACAAAGCCAACAATTTTATTTTATAATTTAAAATGATATGTATAATATGTAAAAAATATTTTGCTTATATTATTATTTTTATTCAAAATTCCCGATGTGTGGCCTTAAACGTGCTCCGGGATAAATTAATTTCTTCAATTATTTCAACAATCAGCATAAAAGACAACTGGCATTCTTTTCGATTGTACAGCTAAATTTTGTTCATAATTGGTTTTTGGGACGAGCATTCAGAGAACAATTTGCTTAATGACGCTCGAGCGATTGCAGTTACGAACTTGGCCAAAAATTAGTGAAATTGTTTTCTAAACGTTACGCCTACACTTTAAATTTGGTAAACTTTAAGTGAAATGACGTTCGCCTTTTCGAACATGAAACTTAAGGAGGCGCGAATATCCCTCCGAGCGTAGTAGTGTTGGTGCAGCCAATTTTTGCATAAGGGAGCAGTGGAGAAGGAATTAAACAAATTTTTTTAGGCACTAACCCCCGGAAAATTATTTTTTTATGCCGTCTGTAAAAATGAGAACCTCCAATTGTACAAAATCAGCGGGTGCCCATGCTACTTTGCTCTTTCGCTACCGTTCATTAAATTCGTATTTCTCTTTCCATCTCTTTCCCCCGGTGCACTACGCTCTCGACCAGGGCTTTATACGACACAACATTTCCCTAAGCACGTTATTCAAAGTGTTCCCCAGTTGTCATCTTTTGTGTTTACGTTGAGTGAGTTTCGCAAAAATTGCAATTATGGTTGATATAAAAAAGTACACAAATATAGACCTTTATAAATTAATTGATGTTACCCATGAGGCCACCGAGAGTGAGGTAAGAATGCAACTGTTGTGCTGCAACATGAATAAAATAAGATTAAGAATCTGCTCCTAACGAAAGCAACCCTCCTGAGGCCGTGACCAAGGGCCCCAATAATGGGGCGCCGATTAGAAATAACATTGTTGAGTGCTTCTAACGCATTTTCTGCGTAAAATTCCCGATGACTTGTAGGTAAAAGGAGCAGGTTTGCTTTTTCTGCAAGAGTATTTCGCAAGTTACCGGGTGAGATTTTGGGAATTCCAATGTTATTTCATAATTCAAGTCAGATTTATTGCAGAGGAAGTATCAAGCTCGAGTAAATTCACACGATGGTCCCCATTCGAATACAAACCCGGCAGCAGTCTGTCTGTCGTCCCTCAGGAAAACGTGAACATTTTACAGAAATTTTAATAGATTGTCTGGTATTTTTTTTTATTTTTGTCAACTGCATTACTAACTACAGAAACCTACGCTGGGGTTTCTCAAACCTAAAGAATTTTAAGAATTTATTTCAATCATCTGTTTGTATTTGATACAAATAAAAAATTCATATATGAATTAGAATCCGAATTAGCAATTTTGTCCGCTTTCTGTCGTTTTGTACAAGCCTAGCGTTAAAATCTGCATAGCTTGAATTAAAACTTAAGCTATACACCTTTTCTGCTGTACAATTTTCGCAAAAAAAAAATTTTGTAACCTTTTATTTCGAATATACTATATTTATTTATATTTTATCGACTTCAAGTTCGAGAAATTTCATATGACGATTTTTTGGCCGTAAAGTTTTGAATATGTTACGAATTCAAGATGTGGAAATTTTGGATCCCTATTGCTATATCTACATACACATTAAGAATAATTTATTTGATTCCTGATGTTTCCAATGATGTTGCTGATGAAACGACGTTTAAATAATAAAATATAGAACCGATTTGGTAGTTTTTCCACCAGAAAAGAAATTAATATCGTTAATATCAAAGTAGATTTGCTTACTATGTCGTACTTGGCTTGATCTTGTTTTACTCCAAGATGAAAGCGAAAATTTAAAACATATCTTTTCGTTAAATAAGGTTCGAATACTATATAGTAATTTAAAATTAACGTTGATTTTAATATAAAAACATTTAACTTTATTATTTCAGATACGTAAAGCATACAGGAAAAAGGCGTTAAGTTGCCATCCAGATAAAAATCCTGATAATCCAAAAGCAGCAGAACTCTTCCATGAACTTTCAAGCGCACTAGAAATCCTAACAGATAAAGCGGCACGATCTGCGTACGATAAAGTTTTACACGCTAAGAAACAAGCAGAAATCCGAAATCAGCAGTTGGACAGCAAAAGAAAGAAATTCAAAGATGATTTGGAAAGACGCGAAAAAGAGACAATTTCCACATACAGACCAAAAGCCACATACTCAGTGTGGAAAACAGACGAGGAACGGTTTCAAACGGAAATTGAACGACTGCGAAAAGAAGGAAACAAACTACTCGAAGAAGAACAGGTCTTAATGCAACAGCAGCTTCAGCGGGAGAAGCTAAATGCACAAGAAAGTAAGAAAATGCTCTATACTATATGATCCTTTTAATTAATATACATTTTTTCGTTTTAGATTTCAACTCCAGCCCAGTTCGTATTAAGATTAAGTGGAAAGCCGCAAAAGGAGACAAAGACAATGGCGGTTATACAGAAGATATTTTGCGTAAATATTTCCAAAAATATGGTGACATAGAAGCTTTAGTGGTATCATCCAACAAAAATGGAAGCGCACTAGTTGAATTTAAGTCGCGGGAAGCTGGCGAAATGGCTGTTTCTTATGAAAAAGGGAATCTAAATAATCCTCTTCAAGTGGAATGGCTTATAAAACCACCTGAAAAATCCAATAGTTATACAAGCTCAACAATTTCTGATCTTGATTATGAAAGTCTTGTCCTTCGTCAAATGCGGCAAGCAGAGGAACGTAAAAGACTAATTGAACAAATGCTTAAAGATGATGGAACGGGGTGATTAAAATATATGAAAATATATGTATATATCTTTTAATTGTTATCTACTTTAGAACCTACTGTTAATTTCGAAATATCCTCAACTAAATTAATTAAATCTGCCAACTCGTTTATGTCAATACGACTAATACCTAGTTCTTCTATTTGATGTACCCAAAATTGAATGTCCACTTGTAGTTGAAGACGAATCTTATCGTCGTCAGTTAGGGCGGCACGATCAGAAACTGCTGAAGGATTTGTTAACTGCTTCTCCCTTAGATTTTTCAAACGCCGTAAGGATTCTTCGGTCTTTTGTACAGATGTTAATACATCAGCCACAGCTGAGTAATACCTGCAGATAGATTTTATAACTGTGAATAAAGATAAAACAAAATATAAATCGCAAACGGCCCACCTTTTAGAAATTCTTGAAAAGCTTAAAACGAGCAACCGTTTCGTTTTCTGGTCTCCAATTCGCGAAGCATATTCGTTTTGAAATTGCTTAGGTTGTTCCATCATTTGTTCAACGTAGGAGCAGTGCTTGGTTGGGGTTTCTCGATTTGTCTTCCTATAAAGTCGGGGAATGTCGCTTACAAGTCTCATGTGAACCAAACTCTTTAGAACAAGTTCATTGATTATGCAGTCCTCGATTTTATTCAAATAATCGTCTATTTGACTCTCTGCATCATTTATGGATATTTCTAAAAGTGATTTATGCGACTGTATTTCTGCAGGAATTTTGCCGTCCACCAAGCTCAACATGTTGCTAATTTTACTTTTAAATTCTAAAGTATCTAGATATAATGCCACCAAAATGTAGAGTCTCTGAGGATCGTCTGTTTTCTTTTTTATGGCTTGAAGATTATCGGCAATCCACTTTATCGTCCTTGAAATTATCTGAAAAGATAGCTTCCAGAATTTTGCGAACAATTTATCTATGTAAATGCCGTGATCCCAACATTTTGCTATCCTATTATAAGCGAGCTTTATTGGAGACTCTGTCGTATTATCCCCGGTATAAAAATCTTCAGTAGATCGTTCGCAATTGCTTTCTAGAAAACCAGCGATTTCCTGAAATCGTATTTGAAAATACACTGGTAAATTCCATTTTAATTGGAAACTCTTAAATTCATCATACTTATGAAAGCGTGCAATTAATTCTTCGTTTTTAAGTAGCGATTCAATCTTTAAGATAAAGTTTTGTGATGCTGTGTACTTAGCAAAAAAGATTTCGGGATTTCCAGGTGCAAATATTGAGGCCATTTGACTCTCAATTCGAGTTTCCACTTCTTTCCAAAAGCTGTTCAGCAAAAAATTGAATCCCTTCACGTTGTTTGTGTGATGCGTTAGCAGCAGTAACTCTTTCATTCGAAGTGGTATGAAATCCAAAATCTTCTGGTACACCCCCGCAAGACCCTGAGCAGTGTTTTGAAGAGAATGCTCAGATATCGTTTGGGACATGTACGGCCGAACTACGTCGTTGCGAAAAACTAATTCAGCGGTTTCGCATTCATCCAAAGCTACATAAATCCTCAGACACCTCTCCAAGTCGAGGGAGCCTTTTTTAAGTGCATACATGAAATAAATTTTTATTTGGCTTAACAGATCGCTGTGAATTCTGCTGACCTGTTCGTTTTGAGTCGCATTCAAATATTGGCTGCAAAACTTTGCATTGAACTTCAATTTAACGAGCTCCAAAGTGGCCCTCTCCATTAAAACAGGATCTATTTTGCCCTCTATAAGCGTCAGCAGTTCACCCAATTTTTGCACGCAAGTATGGACTTTTGTCAAGTTGTTGAGGTCTCGTTTATACATCCTAAGATATTTCTTCTGCTCAAGAAGATCTTTAATACCTTGCATATTATCCTCCAGCACAAGTTTTATATTCAGGACATCTTCCTCCAGTTTCTTTAGAGGTCGTTGTATGGTGTTCAGAGACTCGTCCAGCCCCATTAGGTTCACGGACAGATTTACAAAATCCCCATAGTCCTCGTTGATAAGTTCTATCATAGCTGACCTTAAGACCTTTAGGTAGATCCCGAGATCATCCCGGATCGCCTCCAAGGAGGCGGCATTCTTGTGGTCATGAAGGAATCCATCCACAGAAAAAGTCGTCTATTTATTGTCATATCAAAGCAATTAAAACAGTTTAAATTAACATTCAATATATATACTACCTTCATAAACTCATTTTTATCAAAACAGAGCTCCGAAGGACCCGTAGGAAGAGAATACATATTGCTCCTGTGTTCCTGTGTGACGTTTGGTCGATTTAGAAAATTTACAAACGTCACATCATTTTTGACATTTTCGGGTAGTACTGTCAGATTGGCGTAATGTGATAGCAGGCTGGTAAATCACAAAAAACCTTCGGCCGTGTGCCAATTCCGTTTTTCGAATTCTCTTTCTTTTCGAACGTTTTTGGGAACTGTAGTCGTACCAATTAAACGAAGTTGGAGGCTTTATTTTACTTCAGACCCATGGGTTGGATTTTGATAAAATTTGGCCTGCGTGCTCCGTTCGCCACAAAACGAAAGGATCTGAACGACTTTTACCGCGCTGGCCTATACTTTCGAAAATATTTAACTTTTAACTCTAACGCTATGACAGTTTATTTGCACTTGTATAAATGTCTATTAAGTTATTATTTTCCTTTTACAAAATGCCTATTAACAAAGTTATTTTCCTTTTACAAAAGGTGCCAGAAGTGCTTTGTACTTCAATATTGGAATTGTGCAGATAGAAAAGGATTTTGCGGAGGAAATATTCACCTTTTAACTTTGACAGGTCAAAAATTAAGTTAAATATTTTCGAAATTAAAGGCCACATTTCATCAGAATCCGGCCCATGGGTCTAACGTAAAAATGTTCCAGGTTGGATTTTATTGACATCTGTTCTTTTCTTTTTCATTTCAAAAATGATATATGTATATTAAATGAAAACCAAGTAACTTCTAAACAAAAAGAAATTCCTGAGCTCATTTTTCCTAAGAATCTTCGAAAATCGGTTAGAAGACTGAAAGCAGTTTGCTATACAAATTTACTTTTGTAAAGCTGAGTTGGCTTTTAATCATAACTACGTTTATATAGGCGTAATAGTTAATCCGGATTATCTCTTCGATTATAAACTTCTACTGAGTTTATATGAAAGAACAAATTAGAATCCACTACTGCCAAATCACTGCGCTCACTGTCAAGCTGTGATATCATTTTTGGTAAAAATGGAACCAATGTAGTAACAAAAATAAAATAAAATATTAATTAAAATAAAATAAAATAGTACTTAAAATCCCGCTACCATTCCACAATTATTTTGACACGATAAAAAGCACTCCTTCTTCCTGTCAAAAATCTTTGCGTGTTTACACGCAATTCTGAAATCTAGATCGAAGTGCCAATCTCGCAGGTCCGGTGGGATTTTCAGTTTCACTGCGATAGGCTTTTTATAGGCCATTTTCACTCAGGATCGATTCTTGAATCCGAGAGTTTCGCTGTCCTACAAACGTATTAATAATTGATTTGTTGAAAGGCTGGAATATTTTCATTATTTATAACTACAGGAATAATGCACTAGAATTCAACTGATTTTATACTTGTTCACCAGTTGTAGAATTTAAAAGTAAGAAGAAGAAAAAGCAAAGATTGCTCTGTACACAACCTCTCGATTTTCGTTTGTTTTTCGATGCTCTTTTCTTTCGTTCTTGCTGGCATCACTTCTACACAAAAAGAAGAATTATTAAATAAATTTAAAACAAATCATCGTCGGAAATGTTATTGTTAAAAGACAAAATTGATTTTACGGGCTTTACAGCTATAATACCTGCGGTTGGAGTCGGGAATGTCGCGCAATTAGCTGTGGATTTAATAATTGCAACATTGAAATTGCAACGGATTGGGAATGGATGGCATTCCGTTTTTATGCCCATCTTTGGACCCCCAGCATACCAACATGATTTGGAAAGTAAAACCACATCCTTCGAAGTCTACGGGGACACCGCTAAAAAGATCGTCCTCCTGCAAATACGGTCGCCCCTAATAAAACAGTACGTAGAAAGCTTCCACGAGGAATTGACGACCTTCCTTGCGGACCATAAGTTTGCCAATGTCCTGATTCTATCCAGCAGTCACGCCTACGAAAAACCCTCGGTTGAGACCCCTCCTTTCCAGTACATCTGCACGGACCAGTTCAAAACGGAGTTCGCTACAAGCCTAAATCAACTGAGATTAATGGAGTTCGAGGGGACAATTATCCACGGCGGCGGAAACGCCCAGAAGCTGCTGGAGGCCTGCGACCGCAAGAAATTGCCCGCACTGGTGCTCTTTAAGTACGTCTCCGAAGGCGATAACTCGTCAGACGCATTCCAAATGGTCACCCAGCTCAACCAGCTTCACAGAATTTTCACAGATATTAAGAATCCCTCAAAATTGACTATTCCCTTATCGTGGAATTTGCTCTTTGGCAATGATCCACCAGAACTTATATTTTGAATAAATTTTTTGAACTCTTAATAATTTTGTTTTATTTATATAAAATTTACTGTAGCTGAGGGAAAATAAAAATACCATATTTCATCTGGGTCAGATTTTAGAAACCCATCCAAATTTAAAACATTGAAATAACATTTTTGGACTGAAATGTTGATGCAGAGTCGTTATAAAATTCAATTTTATTCTTGCGAGGTAAAAACTATTTGATACAGGTAACTTCATAAATTTCATTGAATCCAAATTTCTTCTAAATCTGGTTTCGGATTTCACTGTGAACAGCTTGAACACAATTTGGAAGGTGTAACAATTTTAATACAATAAAATTCAGAAGGTAGAACAATGACCACTCAACTAATGCCCCGATTTTCAAATTTATTTATTACGGTTTTAATCCAACGAAAGTAGGTATAGTGTAATATTTGAAATACAGCGTTGGTCCAAACTAAGGAAACTGTTAAATGACTCATCAAAAGATTTATAAATATTAGTACAACTATTTAATTCCACATTGTAAATTCTGAAACAAAGTTAAGGGAACTGCAAAGGTAGGAAGCAAACATTATCTGAAAATTAAAATCTCTGTGCTCTGTTTATTTACCTCAGTTGTTTATCCTTTCACTGCAATGGGCCAAACGATTTCTATGCGCGCAATTTGTACGAAAACTTAATTAGTTTATTTGAATATCTTTTAATTTAAAAGTGACTAAAACTAAATACTATAAGAACTTTAAATTAATAATTGTATTAAATCCACTGAGTAGTTGAAACTCTGCTCACTCTGGTGGCGGACCAAACAAAAAAATAGCTAGAGATGAAGCCAGAATGGTCAAGGAAATTAAATGAGATTCAGCGATATCAGCTGCAAAACCTTAAACCTAAATTTAAGCCTTCGAAATGTCCAAAGAACAACTGTAAGAAAGTCTTGGGTTTCAACATGTGGACTAGTCAACTGAAAGTTGGAAAACAGCTTCTTGTCTTTAATCTAAACGACTCGAATGTAATGCGTTGTACAATGATCCAAAACACACCACCAAACATGTTCGGAATTGTAACGAAAGAATAAGAATTGAAGTTATCAAGCAGCCCGTGTAGTCGCCGAATCTTAACCACCAATCGAAAACGTTAATAGATTAGTAGTAGCCAGAAATAAGGACAAATCGTTCGAATTTGTACAAACTGCACGATATGAAAGTACCTAAACAAGCAACCGATAATTTATAATTGATTTTATGTATAGAAGTTGCGTGGTTTTATTTAAAAACAGAGGATGTGCTATTGATTATTAATTTGTGAAACATATTGAATTCAAATTCGTTTTATTCGCTTCAATATTTATATTGTGAGCTTATTCAATTGCATTGCTTTTCGTTAACCTTTGGATAAATTAAATATTACTTTTTATAAGACATATATTTGTACTTTATTCTAGTATTTTTTCTATTCTTACAAAAAAACATGGGAGTATAAATTGTTAAAGTTTTTGTCAGGTCCCTTAGTTTTCACCGATATTGCAACGTATATTATTGGTGCCATAAAAACAGTCCAAAACAAAGCATAGATATTCATTCTGTTGACCAATATTTTGATAAAATTCCTGCCACCGACGTTTTTTTTATAGTTCTTATAGTCGTTCGTTTCATTTAATTCACAACTTTTGCCATCAAAGTTGAATTTCCTCTCATCTGTTTTCCAAAGTAGTTAAATTTTTCTCGTTAAGTGTCGTTGTTACTAAAAACCTGAAATGATTTAATTAAAACCGCAAAAACAATGTAACAAAGCCAAACTTCCATTTCGGCAGAATTTCTTAATTAAGAAAGTGCAACTTGTATTTGTCTGATACGACGGTGTTAAAATTAAATTCAATGCCGTGTAAATGGAAATTCTTAATCTTTTCTTCAACTTTATTTAGCTAAAGTCGTGTAATTCTTAAGGGTAAAAATAATGTAGAAACAAATAATCTGTAGAAAGGATGATGAGCAGAAGCAGAACCGACAACTACATTTTAAAAACATTCATTTACCAATTGTTAGTCGTTTTTCCTATTTACCGGAAATGTTTGAAAGATTCAAACCTGACTGCACATTTAATTTGTACAATAATTAGACTAACACCCTTCTAGTTTTAGTATTTATCTAGTTATCACAAGGATATCGGCGTTATTATTATATTTTCCACTTGTTTTTCGCACCGAGCTCCACTAGTCATTTTACTATCATTTTTCTTCAATTTTAGTGTCTGATTATATTAATCCACCTCTCGTGTTACTTCTATTTTTGTCACTCACATTTTCTGCTAAGCTCCACCTTTCTATAGATTCACAGTTTCATTTTGTAGGACCTGCCCCTCCTGGCTCGCGATAAAATTTATATGTTTTTGACTAGTAAAATAAAGCAACGCATAAATGTTCAAAAAAGTTTTGTTAAATATGAAAAAATGTTCGAGGTTAAAATATAATGCTTAGTAATTTATTTGAAACTGGGTATTTTGGAAATCGGTAAGGATAGAACATAAAGAAAATGTTTAACCAGGCGTAATGCCCGTTGGGCAGCCAAAGAGTTGAATACATACCTTATTGTTTTTTGTTTTATGTTATTTTACCTTACGCGTGAAATAATGTGCTGAAAACATGAGTGCTTTTAAGCTCCGATTAAAACATTTTATTTGCTCTTCTTAATTGCACTAGTCGTTTTTTTGACAAATTTTTTTTTTTTTTTGAGTATTTAGGACCTATTTACAGTAAAGAACCCTAATTACCAAAAACTTAAGATTATTACAATTTTGTCCACTACATAAGGAAATAAATAATTTTGATTTCACGCGTGAAAAAATATAGTTTTCTTAGTACTCTACTAGTCAACTAGTTATTGCAATGTCTTCCAAAAATCGTTTACATCTCATATGAAAATTAACGGAGAGGTTGATTACCCCCAAGAGCGATTTATTAGCAAAGATAGTAACAAAAAAAAAGAAACAAAAAGCTCCTTGTTCTCATATTGAAAATATAGTTTCCTTAACTGGCAAAATAATTCACCGAATATTGCCTAACTGGGATTCATAGCATGTGAAAAATTACTGGTGAAGGTATACAGCTCATTTATTACTTTGTACATTTATATATATGTATATATAAAAAAGCAGAACAGTGTCCATTGGCTGGTTTCCTAAAAAAATATAAAACTATACATAGCATAGGAATAGTTAAAATTAACATAGCTTTGCGATATTTACACAATTTGTCCATCAAAATATTGCGATCGCTCGTTCTGCTTGCTTTAACATTTTTTCTTCGAGCAACGAACAACTAAAAATACTTATGTAAAGAAACAAAACAAAAGAACAAAGAAAAAAAATATCTTCGCATCCAATATTGTCAACAAGAATCACTTAGATTTGTCCTGTAGTTGAAAAATAATAATTCGATATAATTAAATACACTTTGTAAGATATCACACATCAAATAATCACCACCGGGTTTGTGTATGGAATAGCAGTGCTTAGCTCCAGTTACCCTCTGACACCGTCGGGATGTCCGGCTGGAGTTTCAAATTCTTAACGGTTGGATCATAATATCCTGCCAAGTAGTATGTGTCGTTGTTGTCATATATATTTTCATACTGTTTTAGGTCTGGGCCGAATTTCTTGGTGTAAACTTCTAGAGAGAGGACCTCACATTTGTGGGAGATCGTCTGCACGTCGTTCTCGTCAGCATGGGGTGATTCAAAGAGGGCCCCCTGTAAAATAGTAAATTATTCTATTTATTCTATTTATTTTTCTCTAAAATCATTATAATCGAAATACCGAAATCTAAAATATTCAACAATTTAGGCCTTGGAGAACTACAACACCAAATTCCGGAACAAGACAATCTTATATTTCAAACATATAAATTGGATTTTCAGTAAAATAAAATGTATGTTTTTATGTGGAATAGATGTCCATGCTGCAACAACACTCAATTTATATATCAAAAAATGTCTACACCTTCAGAAACTCCAAGGTAATAAACCCATTTCATTATTGCAATACGGGGAAACCATTATCAGTTCATCTCACACCTAATGTAGACTGTCCTATCCAAAATCCGTGAATAGTGCCTGAGTATTGCATCCTATTGCAACAACGATTATTCCCTTATACGAAAGAAGAAGATAACTATAGATAACTAGAACTAATATTCAATATTTCGATTACAAACTAATTGAAATTACTGGCAATTATATTTCTTCTAATTGAGTACAAGGTAATCGTCACTTCTGATTACTTTAGAAATTGCTTCCATATGTGATCGATTACTCCAAAAAGTTATAATTACAGGAGTTATATATCTGTACCAAAACTTCAACTCGATCGTATAATAGTAAATGAGATAGTACATTTTTGTTAGATTCACCAGTATAACCTAATGCTAATGTAATTGCACCGCAGTTGGTTGTTTGTTTCGAAATAATTCAATGTTGAAAAAATTCTTTGAATCGTTAAAATACTTAACAAAATTTACCTCTTACAAATCTTTATACAATAGGGTTTTTATATCACACAACAGTTTTTAGGGTCACTTCAATGCTGCGGAAAGTTTACTTTTCCAAAGACCGTTGTTTTAAGTAGGATAGAAGAGAAAATCAATATAAGATAAACACTATTTGTGTTCTGGAATGATTTCCCCCTTTTTCCATCATAAAAAAAAACCTAGTTCGAAAAACTAGAAGGACCGCACCTCCTCAACCTCACACCTCTGCATTTGCAGTGAAAAAAGAAACTTTTCAGACTACCTTAGCAAAGGACAATGAAATTAAAATTATATGACCTTACAGACCACTTCAAAATTCTCGAAAAATTGTGAGAAATAGAAACCAAAATAACCGACATATCCATACCTAGATTCGACTTCGAACGCCCCTTTGAGGTGGTAATTAATAACCGCCCACAAGGACAATCCAGCAGTCTATCCTTAATAGAGGGGACCGTGTTGGGGGGTATACTGAGACTTCAAAAACAGAAAACGGACTCTATCTTAGGAAATATGTAAATCAATGGTCCAAGATGCCGAATATCAACGACGCTAGGTAAGATTGCAAGCAAGCCATAAAGATTTTGCAAGGCCCACAAGAAATTTTGTACGAACATTAACGACTGGGGTCGCTATATTTAGCACATCGTGGGCCAAATCCTTCGAAGTCCAGAATGGTATTCAATGGATCAGCAATTTATATCCTTCGGGATAGTCAAGTAGCTCTAAGGATACTTAAGACCTTCTGCATTAACTCGAAAAGCGGAATAGCCCTTCACAGGACCAGAACCCTTCTGTTGCATCTCAAAAAGCCACCTGCAAGAGATTCTTACAAGATGGGAAAGCAAAGAGGCGTAGCATCTTTGGACTGTCTCTGTAGGCCTGAAGCAGGCGAACACACTAATACACACTATAAATGATAAGGCTGATAGTTTTCTTACATTAAGTAGAGCAGATATCCGCACAATCACAGGGCTCTTCAGCGGACCCTGTACTTTAATAAAATTGGCAAGACAACTTCACCTGTTTACACGCTTTTGTTCTGAAGAATTGAAAACCTCTCAGCACACGTAAACCAGGTCTAGGACTCCAATCCCAAGGATATAATTGGCCTGATCAAGGGTCTAAACTTAGGATTTACAATCAGAAATCGGCAAGACTACATCTTACCATAAATCAAATCAAATCAAATCAAATCAAATCTAAATCTAATCTAATCATATATCGTTCAATTTCAAGGAGCAAATTAGGTTGAGTTTTGCTCGAATAGTTATTACACCGAAATAACGTTTATACGTACGTGCATATTTAGTGAAAACAGTTACGTGCATATTTAGTGAAAACAGTTAACCTTCGAACCATTGGACTAATTGTGGTTCCTTTGAACCAGCTACGGTTATGCCTAGGAACAATAATTCTTTTGTTAATTACATTGACAGGGTTACTTTTAAACAAATGTTGATCAGCAGACCATGCAGAATTGAATGGGATACGCCAACAACACGTTATATAATTCTGTAACTTAAAGTTAAAGTTAGTTAAACATATACAATTTCGTTTTGATTTAACACTGAAGATTAAAGATTACTTGAAGATATTTGCAAAAATAAGTCTTTAAGACAAATTATGGGGGAATAGATATGGATGATATTTTGAACTATTTCTCTCGAAAATCCACTACTAAGAAAAATTTGCTTTCCTTTTACATCCTAAATGGTGAGCCCCATAATCACATTTTATTTAAAGCTCAAAAATCGTAAATAATTTTCAAAATGTTTTGGTTGGCGGAAAATCACTCTTAGCGAATGATTTGTATAATTGTATAAAATAAAAAAAAGGAAAGGATATGTAAATACACTTACAGGATATCTAAGGCTTGGGCAGCCAACAGTTTCTTCAGGATGGTAAAACCACTTAACTCGAACCACCTTATTGCTAGAAGAGGTCTCCCACATTGATTCTATTTTTCCAATGTATGGCCGGTCAGGTCGTCCTGTTGACAAAAAAACAGCGCTATCTCCAACCTAGAATAAACAAAATGTTTTCTTTTATGAATATATTCAAATAAATTAAGTACCAGAATGGTTTCTTTTCCGCGCTGAATTGCTCTATAAAATTGTTTTCGAGCCCGTCCTTTAACTGATCTCTTATGTCCTTTGCCCGCCCAAGCCCACAATTGTCTGGCTGGTAAAAATGCAGCTATTTTACTGTGATTATCTGCTGAGTTTTGTCTCTCTTTTTTTCTTTTTGGTTCCTAAATGCATACAAAATTATTAATTTTCAAAACTTATAAATTTAATTTAAAATTTACATAAATTGATCCAGAACTCTCTGTAGTTGAGGATGCCACCTCCTCTTCCATCATAGTATCCTCCTTAAAATTCGGATCGAAGGTGGGTTCTTCTGTTTCCCTCTTGAGATCTTTTGAGGGTGTGGAGCCTATTTCGTTTGGCGTAATTACGTCTTCGAGCTGGACTGGGGTCGTAGGAGTTATGCTCTCAGCGCTGACCACAGCGTCAGGTGAGTTGCACTGGGAGAAGTCGGCATCCTGTGACGAATCAACGACTTCAAGATTCTCTCGCCTATGATGTTTCTTATGCTTCTTTCGCTTTTTATGCTTCCTGTGCCTGCAAAATTCCTCATTGCATTTGTGTTTTCGCTTATGTTTTTTTTCAAATGTCGATTCATTCTGGTCACTCAATTCGGATTTTTTGTGGCGTTCCTTTTTCATTTTCTTTAGTTTTTTTCTCTCCTTGTAGTTATTAGCTAGCTCGATTGCATTTTTCATCTTACTTTTATCTTCTACAAGTTCAAAAGAATTCGAGCTGCTCGCGATTATTTCTGATTTTTGTGTAGTCTCCATGATATTTTGGCTTGTTCGCCTCTTCCTTTTGCCCAATGAAAGAAGTGGATTGGGATCATACTCTGAAAAAACAAAAATTTCCCGGTAAATTGATTGATTTTGTTCATTCGCGGTTACTTTGATCTGAATTTTTAATTTAAATTTTATATTGTCAAGTGTTTTCCACTTGCAAAATATATTGATATGTATTTGAATTGGGTATGAAATTTTGTAAATGTTGTATGATAATATCTATGAAATCCATAAAATTTTATTATCGTACTTACCTACAATGGGATAGTCACTTAATAAATAGCGAATATCTTCCAGAGCAATGCGTCCACTGTCGCCGTCGTCGAACTCAACGCAAACAAACTTTTTATCGGTTGAGGTGTCTGGTGTTCCTGGTTCGGCCACTGTTCCAGGATATAAACAGCGATACTGCTGACTCCAGTACGCACAAATTCTAGTCCCAGCTGGAATGTCCTCAATGGAAGTTGGACTAACTTCGAGTATCTGAAACGGTTCCACGTATTATATAGTTATTTAATTCAAACCAATTTAGAATAAACTATTCTTACAGCATCTCTGAGCACCTCTTCACGAGACATTATGTGAGGTTTGTTATTTCTTTCTCCATCCAGGGTGACGGCATAGATATCCGGAGGCTGAACGGGGCTCAGGGTTCCGGCGTAAAAAAGACCTGCCATTGCAGTTAGCACGCGGGTCTTCCCTTTATCCAAATGTTCAAAGGTTAGTACACAACTAGAATCGATTTTCATTTTTCGCTTTTCGGCCTCCCTGTGCTTCCTTTCCCTGCTGCTCTTCGACTTCTTGTGCTTGGAGTGATGTTTTGAAGATTTCCGATGAAATCTTTTCTCCGATGAAAAGAAAGAATTATCTTCGCATGGCACAGAGAATTTCTCCAAGTCCTGCTTGGAGGCGTCCTCGTCTGCGGGCTCCTCCTTAATATCTGCCTCTAATTTAACATCTGAAACTCTGTTTACTTTGCACGAAGATTCCGAAAATATTGTTGTTTCATCTGTGAGAAACCCCTGATTGTCGGACAATGTTTTGTCCTTAGTGTTTTCTGTAGATGATCGGTTTTTTGATGCTAGAATGTAACTAACCAGGGTTTTGGGCTTTTTCGCAACCATCATTTCAGTATTGGTTTCGTCTTGCTTTTTTGGGTTACCGGCCTTGCGTTTTGATGATGAAACTGAACTAGTTTCAACATCATCAAACTTGCATGACTCTGTGTCACTAGAGGCCTTTGAGATCTCTAAATCCTTGCTTGGGTCCACTGGGACCAGTAAAGTACTGTTAAGGGATGTAGAAGGAGCCATTTGCTTTTCTAGTTGATAGGAACGAACCGAACTTTTACTGGAGAGGGGCGTAGATTCACCATCTGAAAGATGCTGCTTACGCTGGTTCAAAAATGGAGACATCTCTTCGAGCTCCTTTTTCTTTTCTTGACACTGCCGAGTTATGTCTGCAAGCCTGAGCCGCATATCTGTCTCCATAGCCAACATCAATTCCTCTGGGGTGGGCCAGCCACATTTTTCCTTACAGCAATGGGACATTTCATCCTTACAAGACGTACATTTGGTATACTTTGCGGTTACCCTCTTGAAGGTCTCCTTAATGTCGTTATCAAGACCTTCGTCGTTACAATTTTCTTGCTTAGGTTCTTCATCGTTTTCTTTGCGACTGCGCTTTTTCTCTTTTTTGTCTTTATCATGTTTAGACTTCTTGCTAGACTTGGAGTGCTTATGCTTCTTCTTTTTGGAACTATAACTCTCTGACGAGGATGAAGATCGTTTACGATGACGCTGCCCAACTTCCTCTTGTATGCGTTGCTCGGCCAGCGCGCAAAGCAAATTGAGGCCCCCAAGTTGTTCGTGATTGACAAATTTATCTGATGCCAGCTCAATGTTCTTGTCGTCTTCAACTTCATTTTCTTCTGGAGAGACCCCAGAGTTGTCGGGAAGTACAATCTTTTTGTCTTCTATGGGCTCTTGTTTAATATATTCAATTTTCTTTTCAATAGCTTCTATACTTATATTCGAGAGCAGTTCTAACCCACTTAAATCCACTGGCGTTGAAGTAATTTTACCCATCCCTTTAAACTGAAGCTCCTTTTCTAGACTTAGTTCAGGTGAAACATTTCGAGTATTTAACACTTCAGTTTCAGTACGAATATTTAAATTAGTACAGTTCCATTTTTCGTTTATACTTCGGGGCTCCTCTACTGACATGGTGGAAGATACTGCATTACTATCGAAACCTGAGTCAACCTTACTCAGGTCAATTTCTTTCTGGCTAGAATCCTGGCATTCGATTTTTTCTTCGGCATTGTGACAAGCTGATGATAATGAGGATTGGGGTTGCGTGAGGGATGTTGAGTGGATCACTCCATCCCTAATCTCATCGGGTGGTTCTGGCAACGAGCATTCCTCAGCACCCACAGTATTATCATCTTCGCTCATCACAGGTGTGTCTGTTTGGATGGTGGCATCTTGGACCTCTGGAACACAGCTAGTAGCCGCTTCTAGGTTCTCTGGAATAGCCTGATCAGAATTTGGTGAATGCAGACACGTGGTAATCTTTGGAGATGACGTTGGCAAGGAAGGGGGCACCATCAGGGAAGGTGAGGCGGTGTTCGCCACCACTGATCGGCATTCTTGAATGGACCCCTGCGAGTGCTGAGGAGCAATCTGAATTAGTCCAGTCGATGGTTGATGGTAGTAAAGTTGTCCTGGAATATTTCCCCCAACGTCATTTGTTTGAACCGCAGTCGTTATTGTTGCGGCGGAAGCGTGGACCGAGGCCCCAGATTTCTCGTCGTCGTAAATCGCTGATTGGTGATGGTGGTGTGTTGTTGAAGTACCCGCTGACGTTGCACTCCCATTGCAGTCCTCGATTTTAATCACTGTATGTTGCGGAATAGGAAGTGGAATTGTTGGTCCGCCAACATGTTTGCGCTTAGCATCTGCGGTTAGGGCAACAAATCGGGTACTGTGTGTTTGCGTGTGCTGAAATGTAATTCGATGTTATTTAGAATGTTCATAAAAATAAGAATATTACCAACAGTAGAAGCAAATCGTAACATTTTAATGCTACGGTGGATTAGAAAGCTTTCAATTAAAATATTTAAAAATAGAAATAAGGTCAAGCTTAGTATAATGTTTTACTCAGATGGACCCTAAAACACCTTCTACTAAAACTAAACACCAAGTAATTTATTTATTTATTTATTTAATTGTTATTATTTAGCGATAACAAACAGCAAAGTAGCCTATTACATGATACCGCATTACAATTTAATAATAATATATTTCATTAAATTAAGAGTACTCCTACATAAAAGCAATGTGCACTAAGAACAAAAAGCAAAATTCAAAATTCTGAAACTCCGTGCATTTTCTTATAATACTATAAATAGTAAGCAAAAACACAAAAAATGGAAATAGAATTAAAAAATAAAAAAATAATAAAATAATAAAATTATAAAATTAGATTAGAATGGCAACAGACAAAATGGTAGACGATTTCGAAGAATATAAATTTTAGATTTCAAATTCAGATATTGAGGTATTTAGATTTTAAACTATCCTAAATTAAGCGATCATTGATGGCATTTTTTAAACTATACTTAAAGGAACAAGGACTCAAAAAGTAGATGTCAATGTGATTGAATAGTTCATTACGATGTTTTTGCATTCGTACCACAGGAGACTTATGTCGTAAATTAGTTCGCGATACTCCAATATAAAATGTATAGCTAAGACGCATAGGTCTACTAGGAACATGAAAGCAAAGTGAACTAACCAATTCCGAACAATTTACATGACCGATTACTATTTTATATAAAAAACATTTCATCAAGATAGGTTCTACGATCTTCAAGAGACTAAACTGAAAGCTTGATTAATCGTTCCGGATATTCAAAGTAGTAACCTTCAACTTTGTACAGTGGGAAGCGCGTAAATTTCCTTTGAACCGCTTCCAGCTTTTGCTTATAAATGATAACAATAAAGTTAGAATTGCAATAAACTAAGAGACAGTGCGAGAAATGTGCCATTGATATAGACATATCCACAAGATAATAATTTCACGCTTGGTACTTGTTCATATTGCTGTAAAACGCGACTGTAAGTTATTTTATTAACAACAAAAACTGGAATTTAATTTGTATAGTAATGTGAAAATGTTTAGGAGCACTACAATATTTCGAGCCCTCTTAATTTCTAAATCATACTTTTCCTAGGTTCGAAAGAAGAGAAGAATAGATTCAGGGCTAAAGTAATCCTCCAAGTATCCTTTTTCATAGGTTTCCTCTCTTCTGTCCCAGAAATGTAGTGGTCTTAAAAATTTTCACATTTGATTCGTTTTGATTAACCTGATACAAATTCTTTAAATGCTACTACTATTGTCTTCGAGTGAAGAAGCTCGTAGGTCAGTTAAACAAGAGCTTATTGCCTCACACGAAGCTGCAGATTAATTGATAGATTATTAAAATACATAATTATTGAGACTTCAAATTTTAAATGCGTTTTTCTCAAAGCCACTTTTTCCTGAACCTAGTTCAAGAGAAATCAAAAATTATTTAATTATTCATTCTGAATTTTGACTTTTAGGTAACATTGAAAAATAAAAACATATGCTTTTAAATACATATTATTTTCCGAATTGTCAATTTTTGTGATCTTACAAATTCAAACAAATTTTAGCTCCGACGTTTGATTTGAATCAATTCAGCAGACGTTAATACCCCACTGAATAACTTAGAGTCTAATGGAAGTGTCGAACAATTGGCTTTTTAAATAATAAAATATTTTTTATATATATATGTACGTATATATTTTTACTGTAAGTTGAAATTTTTTATAAGATTATTAGATCCATTCTTTAGGCATAAAAAAAATTGAAAAATTCGCTCATTTTTATCCTCCTAAATGAGTAATTAAAATTAGAGTAGACTTATATGAAATTTTTGAATGATCTTTTACTTTTAATTCCTGGGTTAAATGAACCAACATTCCCTTTAAAAAAATATTATATTATCATAATAATTTGTTCGCTTCCGACCTTGTCAGGCAGTACATTCGATGAATTATTATTAATACTTATTCCGACTTCCAAGATATTCCATTTATCAATTGTACACTTTACCCTGTATGGTAAATCAATCTACTTAATTATGAAAAATGTAACGAAACTTGTTCAGTAGTTACGGCGAAAATCGCGTACAAACAGACAGTCCGACCGACCGATAGATGCAGCGGGAAAAATTCTTTAAGCTCTATTGAAAAGTGCATTAACAATCAATGAAAATTGCACAGAACAAACAGTGTATTGTCATATAAATAAATGATTCATAATATTTAATAATTAAAGGATCTAGGTTTATTCTTCTTTGTGAGGAACATACTAACTAGAGCAACTAAAAATGCAATGGATTAATAATACTTTTTAGCACGATGCGAGTACGTAATCGAAAGCACAACATCGTAGGCATCATTGATTATATTACTCATTACTAATTGTTGCTACCAAATTTTGGTTTTTGTACACTTTACTGCCGCACTACAAGATATCTCGGGGTTTCAAATTTTCAGGTTGCATTTTTGCATTGTTGTAATCATCACATCAGTTATAGTATCTGGAGTTTGTTGGGATTTTATACAATTCGAACGCATAAAAATATAGTATCTGTAGTAATAATAACCGCGATTAGATAGTACGAAGTATAAACCTAAGCTATTGAATAATTGTTTTTAAATTGCAAGTTAAATGCAACTTATAAACAAAGAATACATTTTGAATACATTAATAGGCTAGTAAAATACAAAAAATATTTCCAGTAAGTCTATTTGTTCATAAAGTCTACTTGTACATTTTACACAATTCCAGTACAGAGTTCATGAAACGTTTCTCAGGAGAGTTTCAAAATTTTGCCATCACAATTGAAGCTGAAAACGCTTTCTGCTGACATATTTTAAAGTTGCTCGGAAAAATAGGTATAAAAAGAAAATTGTTGTCAGACGTAGCCATTAAGTATTATATATAAAATGATCTTTATTTTACACCTACCTACATATTGTAGTTTTATGAACAATTTGCAATACTAATGATTAAAAACAATCAAAAAATGCCGGAGATATGGGCCGATAAGTACGACACTTTTTTGAAAATCTTGCTGATGGTGTGCATGATTTCCCTGTTAGGCATTGTGTGAAACATAAAAAAAACGTTTGTTCTTATTTAAATGGGTAACAGTTACAATGTGACGTAAGGACACTTTTTGTTTGTATAAATAACAGGTGCTTGAATAAAAGAAATTGAATTTGAATCAAAATTTTGAGTTTACAAAATTTATAACTTTTGAACATGGCCACCAATCAGAAACATCCTACGTCACACAGTAAATATTAGAAAAACATAAGTGGTGTAAATTTTAACAAAATCGGTTGAGTAGATTTTGCAGAATCGTGTACACCGTTTTGAAAAAAGTAGTTTCGAGAAAAACTGAAAAGAACAAACACGACGTCAAATTTTTTGTTTTAACGTTCAATCAGGGATTCCTGAAGCATATATTAGATCTTCTATTATTGTCCTGATGTCCTTCGCTTCCTTTTGAGCTTCCGAAACTCCCTAAAGGAATCATTTAATATCCCTTGTAAAGGCTTTGGTTTCTCGTAACTATTCGATCGCTACCTGAGTTTCGAGTCAACTCCGACACGCTCAATGTTAATTGCCACAACTTCGGTAATAATTTGAATTTTGGAATGGTTGAAGGCTTGAAATATTCTTAAAAGTTTAATTCACTTGTTCGCAAGAACAAATGATTTTTTTTGATAATCCCTAACTCAAGTTTTTAGAGTAGAAAAGTGTGAGCTGAATTGCTCTATTTAGATCAAGTTAGAGCAAGCTCATGAAACATGAACTAAAGGATTTTCGGGTAATTTAGAGCAAGAAAAGTCTCATGAAACACGTATTTTGTGAGCTAGAGATCTCATTAAACAGAGCTTTTTTCGCTTTCAAAATTATTTAACTTCGAAACTCAGCAGAGCAAAAAAAAAAATAATAATGAAAAATGTTGTTAAAAATAAGCGTTATCAACTAACCAACGAACAATAACGTAATGAGCGTAAAACTAGCGTAACAAATCGTGCAAAATTACCTGATGAAGCGTTGTACTCGCAGTGGCCAGGTAATCAGATCCCAGCAATTGCAGTGGGGCCAAGGGCGGCGGCTGCAAGGACTGCGCGATGGGGGGCAACAGCAAGTGCGGAGGCTGAATCGCAGTTGTCGGCTGGGGGTAGGTCGGCCACATGACCGCCGGCTGGAAGGGTTCTGCAAGAAAGTAATCTGAAGCATAATTTCTCCGTTCCGTGGGGCTCACTTACCGATGGGCGTTGTCGCCGGGAGGAACACCAGCTGCCCGGTGCTGGGTTCCCGGACCAATTGGAACCCGACAGGTGTAATCGGCATGGGAAGCATCGACTCGACCGGTACTGGAGGAGCTGCAAAAAGAAACAAAATGTCGTCAAGTCTCCCGTTTTCGGTTGGTTGCCCGGCAACCGCACGCTTTTAGTTGCTGCTTTTATATTTTCTCTGCTCGGTCTTGGGGACGGCGCTTGCGCTCGAGCGCGCCTCCCATTTCGCATACATTTTATATTTTATATCGCACTTGAGCGCGAATTGCCGTCGTGCCTTTCTCTGAGGCCACCCAATCATGTGCTTGCAATTTTAAATTTTTTCTGTCCAGCCAGTGACTACAGAACGGATACGTACCTCCACTTAATGAACGATAAAACCTACGTGCAGTGGTTTTGTTACCAAACAATTGACAGGTATTTCTATAGTTAAGAAATACAAATATTTTGTCAAATAAAATTTTCGAGAAAATCCAGTTTAAAAATGTATAAACATTTATATTTTTGACCAACAAAATGTCGTACGTATTCGAAATAAAACTTTAAAAAAAACATAAACTCGAAATTATTTACTATAATATATGTATACCTATACTTCTACAATACCAGCCGAACGTATCATAGAATGAATACGATACGAATAGTTAGATATTTCAAATTGGCGCAAAAACCAAAGTTGATTATCGATGATTTTTTTTAATCCAATCTTATCGTTCAAGTTTTCGCGCCGATTTCAAATGTCCAATCAAATTTAAGGATTGCTGTATTGTAAGTAACAATTCATAAACGTCCAAAATACACAATATTTTATCCATTTTTTTAAGACTTTTCATATATTGAAGGCGGTTCTATTTTGTTACGAAACATTTTTGTTTTATATTACATATTTTCTTAAAAAACCCTAAACTTCACATTTTTTATTAACCATCAGATCTCAACCACTTCTTTATGGTACTACCTCGGGTTTAGATATAAAATACGAATAATAAAAAATGACTCACAAATAAGAGGAATATTGCGAAATATGCATAAAACAATATAACTTCCTTTTATGAAATCGGTTGGAAATAACACCAATCATTGAAAGGTAGGACTCGCTCTGATTGCACATTCTCGTACCAAAATTTTATCAACAAACTGTCGATTGACCAAATATGGGTGAAAGAAAACATTTTGAAAGACGTTAAGTTATCTAAACCGTCAGGTCTTAATTTATTAGTAAGAATGGTTCTATAAACAAACAGAAAAACATTTATTTTTTCAGTATTAGGAAATTTATTGACCATCGAAATTTTAGTTTCAGAAAATTAGATGAGGGAAGAACCTTGTTTTATCGATCATTTTAAGCTATAATATAATATATATATAATCAATTTGCCATATACCCCTCACAAAACAAAAAATTATATTAATATTTTGTTTTTGAGGGCATCAAACTGTCTTATTAAAAATAATAAGATTTCATAATCTTTGACTGTCGAAATAAATATGTGGGCATCATGAAGACCTAAACATTATGTTAAATTTCGAATTCCTACGTCGCGTCGTTTTTGAGAAAAACGTTTTCGACAGACGCAAGGCAAGTGATTTTATAAGGGGTACAGAACCATAAAAACCGAAAAGCCATGAACTTTGAATCAAATATGATTTCTCAGTTCGGTTAGGCAATTTTTTCTTATATTTTTCTTCAAGATTTTATGTATGAATTTGCATTTTTCTTTGAATAGTGACAATGAGTTTTATAAAATGTTCCAGATATGAAAGGCTTTTTAAATATTTTATGAAAAGGTGGGCCACCATCTAATTCTAGCTTCAACTCCAGACCTAATCATATAAAATTTCTAGCTATTATTTAAGTTTCCTTATTTATTTTACAGAGCCGGACATCAAAGAAAAATCGAACAAGGCAGTATTGCGGTTATAGTATCCTTACAAAAAGACAAAGTTAAACCAAAAGAGCTATTACAAAGAAAAGACTGAATTGGGGTTGATGGGACATGTAAAAAGAAATCAACATCTAATACTAAGTAATTCTAATTCTAATGTTAGACACTCGAAATATACACTTAATTAGAAACGCAGCAATATCTTAGGTTAGTTACAATTATTTCTAAAATTAGTGTGGCGTGGTGAACCAAATTTGGCTTAATACTGAATATTGTAAAACATTCAAACTTACAGTTTAAGTTTGAATTAATCAGCGAAAGAGCACAATTTCGGTGTTAATTATGATTATATAAATATTGACCTTCGTTATATATGCAATGTATAAATAAAAAGAAAGGCTTGTACTTACGAAAAAAAAAGTACAAACGACAATGTGGCAGAAAGTACAAATAAGATGGAAGAAAACAAAATAAAAGTGGTTCATTTTCTGCACTGGAGAATAGTTGGTTTAGAACCACTTGGTGTGACGTTAGACCAGACCTTAGCAATTTTATCATGAAGAGTAAATGTATACAAATTTGAATACATACCCTGTTGTGTGACATTCCAAAATTATAACTTTTTAACATAAACTTTCCTAGTATTAATCTGCTTAAATTTGCCATAAACACTAAATTTGAACAGTACATAATAGCAGACATACAGTAAAAAAACTCACAATGTAAAATTCAATCTCTTGCACGACTTCAAATAGAATATGCATTATGAATGTTAATTGCAGTTGACGTAATATTCTGCGATCATGTAAGAACGATTTATAATTCATTGAATATTTAGATTTATCGTCCTGGCTGCAGTATAGTCGGTTAATAGCTGAAAAGTTATATAACTAAGATGACTATTGCTGGCTTCAACGAGTCTAACGAAACGCATAAGCTACAGAAATGTATCACTAATAAACATAGGGACAAGTAAAGGTCGAAATATTGAGAACAGGTAGAACCAATGCTCGAGAACCGGTTAAGTCAACGACCTGCCTGCAATTCAATTTATTGTTTATTGGTACAGAACTGGCTCCATTTTCATCTATTATACAGTAGAGCCGCGAAAATATGAACACCTGAAAACGTGAACTACTCGAAAAAGTGAACACTCGTTTTTAACAATGACTACTCCAAAATATGAACACTTTGTGTTAAAAATATGAATTTTTCCTACTTTGTTTCTATTCATTATTGGAACACATTTCTGCTAATTAATTAATTACAACAAAACCAGAAATCAAAACTTAATCTTCATTACATAACATATTTAAAAATAAGAACTATCAAAATCAAATTTATTTCGAAACTATCTACAAATAGCAATATGTATTTAAATTTCAATTGGTGAGCGTTTGTATTTCATACTTACTATCACTCAAATAATGTTCAAACAATGTTCAAATCACTCTTTTCGATTAAAGTTTAATCACTATTGTTCTAAAAAGGCCATTTGAAAATCTGAATAATCTCGAAAGTGTGAACCGCGACCGCGAGAAAACAGTTGAATCTCATTTCAATTTCGGTGAATATTTTATTCAAATTATATAACAATTGAAATAAGATTCAACTGTTTTCTCGCGGTCGGGGGTATGTTAACAACGTGAAAAATAGATAAAAACCATCTTTGAGGCGGGCTGTATATTGTGCCAAAATTTCAGCTCAATCGGTGCAAAATTAAAATTCTATAAAACGTATGCTTTGTTTTGTTCTTCATTTCTCATCCATGCCAACCGCAAGTTGCTAGTATATATTATTATAATATTATAGTTGATAATTAGGTACAAGCGAAAAAGCACTACTTGAATCTGAGACTGAGACATTTTCAATGAAGGATGCTGAATTTTAGTATTGAATAATTTACGAAAGAGTCTATTTGGTAGGCAAATTATCAATAAAATATTAAAAATGACTGACTTAATTAATGTGTTGGTTGTAACTATGGGTAAGCATATAATACATATAATGACATAATGATTTATCTAATTTTTATGTAATTTTCTTCTGCAAATTCGTCCGTTATTATCCAAACAATTTTAATTAATTTCGAAAAACACAAAAAGTAAAAATCTCAATGTGAAAGTATACAACATTCGGGTGATGAAAACTTGTTTTAAGTTTAAAAACTGATTTTGATGTTTGAATTTAAAATCTTCGAAAATGTAATTTATCTTTAGATTTAGCTTTATTTATTTATTTATTTTTTAAGTTGGTTTTATGCAAACGCCCGTTAGTTTGAGCAACATATTTTTAATAAATTTTCTTCTAAATCGAGTAACAAGTTTATAAAATGTGATTACTATTTTTATCAACAAATAGTGCCATTTAGTGGATTACCTGACATACACATATGGAAAAAATTTTGAATAATAAATATCAGATGCCGGTATCACGACAATTTTTAATGCAAATAGTGCTTACAGTCCAAATGCTGACACAATTAAAATATAATAAATCTGTTCCTTTTTCTACTCTTGCAGTTGAAATTTACTGATGTTTTCTTATTTTAGTTCCTACATCAAATCAAATGTATTAATTAGCAAAGTAGGAAACTTTTAAATTTTTCTATAGAAGGAGGAGCTATAATGATGCGAATAATTTCATTTCAATTCGGGGACTGTGGAATCAAAGTTTATCATTGTTTTATTATGTATAACTATTTATGAAATCAGTAAAAAAGTTGAACTAATACTACAATTAAGACACAAGTTATGTTTTAGATGATTTAATTCGAGTTAGATTTCACAGCAAATTTCGTATTGAGTTGAAATTTGCAAAACCCGATCGATAGAAAAACGTTTTAATTTTGTGAAAGTAACATCAAATTATATTGATTCATGCCCAATTTGCATAAAAAAACTACATTTAATAATTTTCAGTTCACGACTTGAAATTTGGATGGGCAAAAATTATTGCAATGTAATAGAATTTTTGTTAAATTTAAAACCTTTGCTATTGGTTACAGCTTAAAAAATTCTATACATGGGAAATTCGAAATCTAGATCAGACCATCAAAAAAATATAAATAAAGTTAATTAATTATATATAACTAAATATAGAATTGTTTGAATGTGTTTGCCTAGCTATGTAAATGTTTTAAATGAATCGAAGTAAACCAAAAATACATCATTCGAGAGAAATGCTACCCAGGTTTCCTCGTTCCTTCTCATGAGGCAAACAAAGGCCTTGAATCATTAAGCTAAGGAATTAGAAAACTGTTATACAGTATAGCCATAAATTCGAATAGGGCTTGGCTTGGTTGTGGCGTCACGAACTGTTATAACACGACGAAAATAAAGGTGAAGAGACTTGGATTCCGACAGGCCCTCAATAATGAAAACGTCGTATTTTAATTTTGTGACTATAAATTATACTTCCTGCAAGTAAGAGAACGTATAAAAGGTACATATATATATATATATTAAATGATAATATTACAAATGTGACGTACTCCCAATAAATTTGATAGCAATCTTTGTTAATGAATTGCATAGCAATCTACAGTTTAGTGAAGTGATGTATGTGAGTACGGATTCAAAAATATAATATATCATTCTGTGTTATTATAGTATGGCAAATTGCAAGCCAGTTGAAAGGTTAAATTTTTAAGCTGAAATAAATAAATAAACAAATAAACTTAATTTGACATTAATGGTAAAAGTAAGGATGTACTTACTTTTTCAACTATAGCTTCGTTTTATACCACATATTAATTTGTTTGAAACAAAATGTTTTTGTGCTGTGAAACCGTTGCAGTGCGAGTAATTCTCGCAATAAATTAGAATGTTTTTTTTTTGATAGTGATACCTTTTTACAAAATGAGATAGAGGACTATGACTGATAATATAATGCGAGTTTTTCGTTCGTATAATTCCATTTATAAAAATGCTCCTCAAAAATATGTTTCGATGTGAAAATTTTATCTAGAATTTGCCTTCTTTATTATTAATTAACTATGGTTGATAATATTTCAATAAGTAAAACTCCCAATGGCTGCCTTATTAGTAAGCACACCTTTTGGAAAAAAAGTGGGCGGTACCGAAACGCCATAACATCGAAAACATCCAATTGGTGAATACTTACTTGGGTACTGCCAGAAACTGGGTGGAGTTCGCACAGCACTCTGAACATTGGGCGCGCCCATATTTAGGGCATCGGAATTGAACGGTATCATGGTGGAATTAGTTCCGGCAAAGAACATGTTTTGACTATTAATAGATGATGTCGCGCCACCTATGTTTGTGTAAAAAGAAACAAAATAATGCGATGAAAATTTGTATGTGATTTAAGTTATTGGGGCTGCATCGCATGCAATGACCGCCTCACGCACACTCTGGCACCGATCGAAATTTCCAAGCCGTGGTGAGGTGGCCGCCCCCTTCTTTCGGTGTGGTGGTGTCGTTTTGTCCGCTGCCCCGAGCATGAGAAGCATAAGCATAAGCATCGCGGACTGGGGCGCGACCTCGCGCCAAGTGCGGACTAAGAGAGTCTGTCTCTCTTCGCCTCTCCCGGTGACGCGGGACGCTGCTACCTGCGAGTTGGAGCATCTCTCCCGGTTTTATAGAAGGCATTCACGTTTTAATTACAAAAAATTACAGGGATCCCGTGGAAATTTCGGGACTTTGACACAGGGCTCGCCGTCCCAGGGAGACCGCTTTATTTATGCGACCGATGGTGTTAGAAAAAAAATCCCGGGTCCAGATGAAGGGGGCATTTGTTATGATTCTCATCTCAGATTTCCCTGCACTCGGATGCTGGGCGTTTGGACCGTTTCACGGCTTGGAATTTTCGAGGGTTTCGGCAGTTCTCCGCTTCTTTTCTCTTGTTGTGTGTATTTTTACTTTGGTTTCATTTCGTATGATGGATTGCTTGTGATTTTTGGCTTTCGTTAGAAACGAAAGATGGAATACATATTTCAGTAATTTCTTTTTTTTTTTTAATATTAGCAGGACGAATTGTTTATTTTTGAATTACCCCTAACTCCTTAATAGTTATAAAAAGGTACACACGTATTATAATCATGTTACTCATGTTCGGCTTAATTTATTCGCATAAAAACAGTACAAATTAATTACCACATCGTATTCATCTATAACTTATGTAATATGTAATTTCATATTATCAAATGAAAATAAAAATTGTTTTCCTCTGTACTCTCTTGGCGTTATTACAAATTTAATTACAGAATATCTTAAAAGTTTTGTGTAACTTATAAAGTTCGATTAAACAAAAATTTCAACTAATGTAGATCACATTAAAAACTTTCTCTCATTTGTTTTTGATTGTAAACTATTTTACTTAAATTTTATGATCCGTCAACAATAGAATGACGGGCTTATACACGTCGAACGACGGTCAAAATTGTCGCTGTAATTATACTAAAGGACTTTATGCAATAATTAAAAATAAACAAGCAATATTTCGTATAAATGTTCCTTAGTGATATTTAGGAAAAGTCGTAAATTTTCGATCGCTTAAAAGCATTTTTGTACATACTATAAAATTGTGTAAAAATCACTCGCGGTCAAATTGATCGCTTCCGTTGTTCTAGTGTTAAATAACAGTTAGACACATATATTCAGAAATTGTGATCAAATTTTTAGTAATTTATATTTTTCCAAAAATTAACGCTTTAATATTGTTTATCTAATTTAATATAAAAGCTCCATTTTAAATCATCATAGCGCATACAATGAGTTTGGCGGATTTTAACCAAGGTATGATTGGTACATGCTTTCAAAACTTAACAAATTTGTCACTAATTTTAGCACGTTTAACTCTCATAAATTTCAACTCATTGGCATTTTTAACGATTTTATTAAATCGATTTCTGGCTTTTTTTTTTTACCAGTAACTTGTCTAACGAACAGTTTACGGTCCGAGACAATAAACCAAAATTTAATTACCGCGTTCACTTCATTGAAATTGGGTTTTATAGAAAAGTCCATAAATCGTCTTTCGCGGTTTGGAATATCCCTCGCGACCACATTATTAATATAAAGTGTGTCTACGCTGAAGGTTAAAATTGAATTTTGAAAGTAAACAAGTGTGAAATTAAAAAAAAAAATTGGTAGTGGGCAAAGAACCCACTACAGTTTGTATGGCGAATAAGATGCTGGTTGAGAAATGGCTTTTCTTTTGGAAGGAAATAGACTCCGAAGATATTCCGAGCTAAAGAACCAGATTTAATGCATCGTTAAGAGATGAAATTGTCGAGGAAAGAGTGAGGGATTACCAAGAATCTGGTGAAAAGACGAAAATTTGTTTTATAACAATAAGTGTTATATGATGTATTGCAATAGTTTACTGCAAATAGAGTATTTTAAAGATGCCTTTCAAGTTTTAGTGCTCCAATAGCTTCTTGTCGTGACGTGGATTAGGTTTGAATAAACGAATGTAGAGTTCTTCGATTAATAATTTTAGGAGTAGTAATAGTAACAAAGTTTGGGAGTTCTAGTATTTATCATACAAAGATAAATTTATGATGTAAATGCTAATTATTCGTATAGAATATTTATTAATAATGCAGAATTGTAATTATAATTTCTCAGTGATGAATTCTAATTACATGCATATTTTTATTTAACCAAAATTAGCATAAAACTTGCTCAACTGTAAAAATATTAAAATTCAAAATTCGTCATGTTTTCCTGCTAAGTGAGTAATAGCAATTTTTAACTGATTAAATTAACTGAGAGAAAACGCGAATATCTCGTCATCGTCGTCAATAGTGTTCAATGTGTTAAATTATGTTAATTTGCATGGCATAGCTTTCATGATTCCGTTAAAAAATTTTAAAATAAACTTAACTTTTATTCACTTCATCGTGATAATTCTCCGAATTGACATTGCCAATTTGCAGACTTTTTTGCATATAGTTTTTTGTTAATGTTTCATAATTCTTGAAAGTATTAAAGTGCAAACACTAGATGTTAGACTTTCAACTTCGTTAAAAAAAGAAATTCCGATGAAATTTATGTCGTCCCAACCTAATCTCTAAAAACAAAAACATTGGAAATGATTACTTGGAGGTAAACAGGTTTGAATGAGTTTTCTTGCGTGATCCAAAGTATTAAGCCAAATTTGCTATAATTGGAAGCAGCTTAAAAAATTAAAAATTGCTTGGTTACGTAAATTACCTCTATGAGTTATTGGATGTTTCAAAATTAAAAAATATTATATGTATATTTTTTCATATATTATATTTTTGCGTTTTATGGAGACGAATAGTGGATATTATAAAAATGTCTATTCTTCTAGAGATTGGATGTACATGCTTTTAAACTCAAAGTTTACTATATCATGAGTGAAAATTAAAATTAATTGTATGTATTGTAGTGCGGAAAGCAATTGTTTTCTTAATTAAGAAAGGTTTAATGTGTAGGGAATGGAAAACATTAACTTCGAAATATCCGGAAAAGTTGCAGAGTAACCAGCTTTTCAAGTAAATACGATTCACTTCTTACAATTTTAAACAAGTTTGTTTTTGATTTTACTAAACAATTCTTTCAAGTTATTTGAGCATGAGAGAAAACTTGTCAACTAAAGACTAAGTAAATGTCCATAATAGAAAAGATACAATAACAGTTATGTACCTAAACATATGCATAATTATTAGATGACAACCATTGCAATCAGCAAAATCAAGTGTGAGTAAAATTTTGATTACAAAGCTGGAAGACGACTAAATGAACAAAAAAAATAACTTTTCAGCGAGTTACTTGATGAAACATGTTTGAACAAATTTGATTAGTCAAAATGTTTACAATGCTATTGTTGTATATTGTGATCATTGATTTGTCATTCAATCGAATCGAATAGAAAGCAAGTTACAAAAGCCCTTTTTGCATAAAAATTGCTAATAAAGTAGCTTGAATTTTCAAAACATCATTTCAGTAACCTTTGACCCACTTTACACTATCATGGACATAAATCAGTTTCATGAGGGTTAAACGAAGGAGATGCAGGGGATCAGCCGAATAGTTTATAAGGCTGTTTGATGCATCGCCATGAGCGAAAATTCGAGTGGAAATTCAGATATAATACTACAAACTGTGAAAGCAGTGCTCATGTTTCGCTCTCTCGGATCGGGCCTCGAGTAAAAAAATCTCAAAATATCGCTTCAGATAGAAGTTGCATATTAAATTGACTCATGCCCATGAGAGTGTAAATGCAACGCTCAATTTCATGACTGAAAGCGCTCATGAAATTTTCGTCTTTGAGTTCATTTCATTATTTCGTTAGTGTTAAGATAATTCGATGCCAAACTGCAATCAAATTATTTTGTCGTGATGTCCGCGAAAACTAACTGAAATCAAAGCAAACTAATGTGAGTTTGTGAGAATTTTATGAACTTTGCTAGAAATGTTTATGCAAAAACGGCTTTAGATTCGATTCAATTCAATTGCAAAATGGGTCCCATCAGTAAGTTTTTTTAAACGATTACTAATATTAATAAATATCAAGTAAAAATGAAATAAACTTTAATATTTTATATTAAAATAGACGGTAATCATGTTAAAGAACCACTATTTCAGGCAACTCGATTTTGGAAATTGAGGAGTTAATGTTCATCAACAACTGAATTCAGAAATACTAAAACCAGTTGCCCTCGATGATCCGTTTAAGCACTCGTTAAAGTTTTTAATGTATATCGTCAATTTAAATAATCATACGAAGCATATGAAGAAGAAGTTCATGTTACCACTCTTTACGTATGTATAACAGCTCGACTTCAAATTTGATAGCTGCTATCTATTTAAGAATTCTAATTGCATGTACAACTAAGTGTAAAATGTTAAATAAAGATTAATTATAATCTTTGCCGCATGCGTCCTGCGTTTTGAAGAAATTTTCAACTAAATGAAATTCAAAGATAAGCGCAACTAATTGAATTTGCAAATAGGAATAAGAGATCAATCAAATTGAAATTATCACTGTTGATTTGTTTGGTATACTTTTCGCAACGAAACGAAAGTAAACAAAGAAGCCCGGCGGAACGAGAAAAGAATAAAAAGTACAACACAACAAGAAAAAGATCGCGAGAATCAAGCAGAAGAAAAAATCAAAGATGAAGTCATTTTGAACTCACCGATATCTGCTATACCAATTCCAAAGCGGTTCGACTCCTTCGGCTGATGGGCAACTGTTGTATGCTCCTGGAGCCGTTGTCTTGCAAACGCTATTCCAACGGGTATTCCAAGAGCGCTAGCTGCGGATGAAAAAATCAAAAAGGGTTAAAAAATATGTTTCAGTTATTCTTGGTATTTCGATAAAACATACAAGAAAATTGATTTTTTTCACGTTATATAATTTCGCCCTTCTAAACAACGTTTCAAAAATCCTAGGTGTGTTCAAATTTTTTTTATTAGATCAAGATGGTTAAAAAAAGCGTTCAAAGGCAGTTCTTCCCGATTATTTCGAAAACTCTCGATGAAAATACATATTACATATGAGCCGCTCAGTGTACTTATCGATAAACTCCATAAAACAAAAACCTGAAAAATGTGATGAAATAATTTAGATTGTTTTTTGAAATTCCGTTTATAATTTAAATTCAAATAAATTTACGATTATCAGTTGCCGCGTGCTAGTGCATTTGAGTTGCATTATTATTGCAACGATTTACACTAGAAAACGGAATTAATCAAAATGGCGACTGAAATTTATTATTCAATGGCCAAAACAAAATTGTCTTTTATTGATATTATGCTTCATTATTCAGGAAAGTTGTTAAACATATAAAAAGTTATGACTTTACCAAGTGCTTTTTTGACAATTAAATTTAAGATTTTTCAAAAAATGGAGTTAATCGATTTGTGCACTGAGCGGCCCATATATTGGTTTTTATAAACCGATTTTGTATTTTAATTCATTTTTTATACATTAAAATTTGTTAACCAAAAAATTTTTAAATCTGGTTATGTTAAAATTATGTGGGTATTCTTTGTAAATAATATGATAAAACAATGGCACACCAATCATTATGATATCATAATCATAATTGCAAATCGATTTATTGAACACCAAGCAAATTAACAAAGCGAGGATTACCCACTATAATTAACCAATTTATCATACTAATTTTTTTTAAATTTATAATTCTAGTATATATGGTTAAAATAGTTTCAAAATTCACAACATAGCAATATTTGAGTCTGGTTTTTAACAACCAATTTTAAAGGTGTTGTTAGGAACAATGAAATTAAAGTGTGAAGAAAACTTAGATTTTTTAACATTCTAATACTATATAAACAATAACAATTACCTGCACTTTGCGGGGCCGATATTGATTGATTGTCCATGACGGTGCTCTTCGGTGAGGATGATTCTAATTTAACTACAGCTGTTAGGGACGAAGCTGACCTATGACTATGATGCTGGTGTCCTAAATTATTGGAGGTGGTGACTTCCGACACTTGGCACGGTTCTCGCTTAATTTGCAACAATGTAACACTTGAAGATGTCGAGGATGACGTCGAAGAGGCTGCAGCATTTTGCTGCTGTGGATTTTGGTTATCTGGAAATGGTGATGAGAAGCCACTTCCGGCTCCTCCCAGTAGCGCTGAGGTGGACGAGGGAGCGGTATTTTGGGATGACGCGGATGAACTTGACCAGGATATTGGTATCGTTCGGCTGCAGCCGTTTGATATATCGTTTGACGAAGGTATGGACGTTGTCTGCGGACTGCTAGTTGTCATTGTCGTCACAAAGCCACATGAGTTGAGGCAATCACCATTTGATTGCAGGTGATGGGGGTGACTAGCCGGCTGCGGGGTTAAATTCTCAAACTTGCCACCTTGGGAGCTTCCGCAGCTAATACCCTCGGTTTTTACAGACAAGCTGGATACTGACTGGAATGGCGGGACCTATAAAAATATAGGACACATTTTTTTGATATTCGAAAGTAATTACATTGCATAGTAGTACTAAGTAGTTTATACTAAGCTTTTATCTTTTATTCTTTTTATATAAGTTATAATAAACAGATTTCTACCCGAGGAAATGTTGCTTTGTGAGATCAAAATAATTTTATTTTGTCTATAAAATATAGGATATATTGCTTCTTTACTCGTTTTTATTTTACAGAAAATATTATGGGTTTGCACCACCTTAGCACTCTGAAAAATTGATGTAAAAAGAAAACTTTTCTTTTGAAAAAGCTATGAAAATACGGTACTGTGAAAATTTTTAGGACCACTCTAGTTCTTCAGGTAATTTTAGTTTTTGTAAGTATACCTCTTTATGTTAGATCTACTGGAGGAGATCAATGGAAAGGATACTTTGAGAATTGTAGCCCCTGCCACGATTTTCCTCTATTGTCGAACGTAGAAAACGTATGCTTCAGAAATTAAAAGATCCCGAAATATTGAACTGTTCCTAAAAACATCCACATTACTGTAAAATAACGTTTATAATACACATATACATATTAATATCTATTCCGTATAATTTAAAAAAATAAACAATAAGAGAAATTTAAAAATTGGGAAGATATACCATCGTTTGAAAAATAAAAATAAACTTGTATTATTTATAAAGATAATAGCCAAGATGTAGCGTACAGAAAAATTGTTTGCAATGAAGTGGCATGCAATCATAAAAATCGTAAATTACCTCTTGAGTATTGGTATACAAAATATATAATTTAAAATTTATCAAAATCGGTTAAATAGATCTTGAGATATATTGCACACTAGATTACAAAACGTGGTTTCAAGAAAACTGCAAAAGAAAACAAGGACAAACATGAAATGCAAGGAATATTCGTTACTGCCTTCACTTCAATTGACATATGTATGTGCAAACTTAAAATATTCTTAAAAGTATACATAATAAATTAAATACAGACAAAAAATATTTCATTTTTTTATTTTTTGAAAATCTCAAATCGTGTTTCTTGATAGTAAAACTATACTCAGCATGTGCTATACAAAACATTTTAGTTGTGATCTATATAGTACTAAGATGGATTAAAACGGTTATCAAACGCGACATTTACATTTATTCAGAAAATTAAGTTAAATCTCTGAATGCTTAAGGCAGTGCAAAATGTAAGGTAAAAACCGGTTACAGTTTCCTCTATAGAGAGAATTTTGGCATTTTTCCAAGAACAATAATGCATGCTACCAGCACTACAACAGTCTATTCTTTATAACATTTTGGAACTTTTTTGAGTGATAAATTTATTTGTGATATTATATAAGGATATAATATAAAATACGAGATGAAAGAAAATTATTTAACAGGTAATATACATCGGTTATAGTATAAAAATAAGAAAATTGATTAATCGAAAACTACTAAAGATCTTGTTATGCATCAATTTCGTTTTTATTGGATTGTAGTGCGTTCCATAATTTCTTGAAAAGTTCTTGTCTTTTCAGGTGTGTCGCAGAGTAGTTATATTTTAGTTTTTTATTATTTACATATATTTTTCATTAATGATGTTGCTACTCATTGTGTTAATTGTAAAAATAATAAACACTAGCGTAGCGATAACTGCATTACCTTCTAAAATGATTGTGATTGATTTTCTAACTGGTTTATTAAAGTGTAAAGTAATGGTCGTTTTTTCGAAACCAAAAATATTTGGTATATAAAATAAAATTAAAAATTATAATTATAATAATAAAAATTACAGATCTTTATGCAATTTTTGATAGAAGAAATTATCCCTATACATATATCATAATGAATCGACAAATTTAAAATATTTTCACTATTATAATTTTAATAAGTATAGCTCAACCTTTAATATCGTTCATAGGCATTCATTCCAGCAAAACATCGTATACTACTAGACTTTTTAAAAAAAATAACGTGTAATAATGTGAAAATTTTTAGGACCACTTCAATATTTCGGGAACTTCTAATTCCTGAAGCATTCGACAGAAGAGGAAAATCGACGCAGGGCTAATATAATCCTCAATTCATCCTTTTTCATTGATTTCCTCCCGTCTGTCCAACATAAAAAATAATTTTTACAATAAAATAGAAACCGACTTCAAAACTTTTCCTATATATGTATATAAATTTTAACTAAAAAGTCTAAAATATTTATTATCACTTTAAAGAAAAGAGCATCAAAGGACAATGTAGAACAATTATTGATACTTAAATATTTGCAATATCTAATCTGTTGTTTTTGGAATTGTGCCAGCTAAGCTCCCTTAAGGTTACATCTTTGTTTTTCATGTTTTAGCTGGCACGCACACCAAAAATAAGCTCAATCTTTTTTGAAGTCGGTTAAAAAAAGATATGCTTCGGAAAACTAAAAGTACCCGAAGAACTGGAGTGGTTTTAAAAATGTTCACAGTACTTTACATACAACATTATCGGAATATAAAATTTACTTGTATATGTAACGGCTCCAGGGTATGCTCCCAACGTCCGAAGCATGTCGCCGTTTTCTTAGAAATAGAAGAAGTCCCAGTAACGAAGTCCGTTTGGGACTGCACAAAGATACTGTTGGCCTGCAAAGATATAAACTAATTTTGTAACAGCCACAACCCTTTTTCTGGCTTTTGTAGGACTCACCTGACTGAAAGCGATTGACTGGTGGTAATCTTTGGTAGCCAGTTCATATGGTGATGCTGACAGGTATGGCGAACTAGTTGGAGGTGTGTTGTATCCTCCAGAGGCGAATAACGACTCCGTCACTGTAATCATTAAAAAAATAAGAATTATATTGTTGAGCGTGCGAAATCAATTTATAAATTATCCGAAATATTTTAGCATAAAATTACGTTACAAAGACTACTCAAATTTAGAACAAAAATACAACTATTTCAATTCACAATTACATTGAGATAATAATTTTAAATTAATTTTATTATATTTTTGTTAAAATGGCAACGCAGTGAAATGTTGGGACATATAGTTACTAGAGAAATATACCTTTCAGTCAATCAATTTATAATTCCAGGTTAATTATTCATTCCATCCTGAACTTGAAGTACATAATTTCCTTATTTATCAAGTTCAAAAAATCCATATTCTACAAAGGAAAAAAAAATTGTATAAGGCACATTTGTGACCTTCGTTTGTAACTTCCAATAGTTTAAGAAAACCAATGGCCATAGAATAACCTTTTCCGCGCCTAAAAAGGTTCTTATAGCAAGATTGTTTAGATGAAAATTGCAAGGTCCTAGCTTTTGAGTTGTTGGTAAGTTATTTATGTAATACATAAGAAAAACTAAACGACCCCTGTTGAATATTAGCATTATATTTTTATTAATAAAAAATGTTGAAAACGCGTTAATTTGTTCATTATAACAGTTTTTTTCCAATAAATTCCATTCCAATATTTTACGATTTTTCTAAACCAAAAAGTTGTAGCATATGTAATTCTAGTATCTGTTGTTAGAAATTATATAAAATAAAATATAAGCTTTGAATGTCCACCGAAATTTAATGACTTTGTGATAATTTTAAAATAAACTTACATATATTAGGGGGCATCCATTAATTACGTGAGCTCAGAATAGGGGGGGAGGGGCTCAATGAAATCTCACCAAATCTCATTTAAACCGAGGGGGGGATAATCGAAAATCTCACGTTAACTTTAAAAAATATAAAATATTACAGATAAAAAAAAAATTATTTTGAGTGTTCATTTTACCCGCTAAAATAAATATCATGGCTATTAATATCATTTAGTACGAGAGTAATATAAAAAAAAGAAAAAAAATTGTTCGGATATTTAAATTAGGTATAGTATAGTTGAACAATTTTTTATTTTCCCGAATAATGCAAATAAATTAAATTTAAAATATCTTTAGCGTCAATCTCACGTAAGGGGAGGGGGGGTCCAAGCAAATCTCACTAAATCTCACCTAAGGGGGGGAGGAGTCTAAACTGACCGAAAAAGAGCTCACGTAATTAATGGATGCCCCCTTATTGTAATTAGTGTAGTGTGCTCTAGTTGAAAAATTAAATGCTTTTTATAATTTTCAAAAAGTATTATACTTACTGAATGCTTTGGACGTTTAAATTCAAACGATTATGAAATAGACGACAAACAAGCAGCAAACTATAACTAAAAAAAATTGTAGAAAGCTCAATCTGTAATGTAGAATTACATTTATAAATGCACAATCCCACACACAGAATATGTCAAGCTTATGAAAAATGGCACATTTATCCCTGTGTTGGACCGTCAAAATTGAGTTTTTTTTTGGTTTTTCATAGTTCTGTTAAGCCTTGGTCACTTTGAATTCACCCAAGTTTGAATATAACTTTCAGTTAACATCTGGGTGTCTTCACTTACATGAGATAGAGAAAATAAAGACTAAGCGTAGCTCAAGTCTACCTCAGTCTAATGCAACTTAAGCTTAATCTTGCATTAAGCCTGAAGATAAAGAGGGCTAGTAGACAAAAACGAAAAGCTACAATTTTATTATTATGAGATATCATAAATATCATAAATTATACAATTGCTTTTTTATTTATTTTCTTGTATAGACTTCCAGAAATTAACAATAAATACTTAATTACATATATGTGCAATTGTATTGATACATACATACATACATATTGGAAACAGAGAGAGATAAAGAAAAATAGATAGTTAATACAAAATAAAGGCAAAAAAAAGTGATCTAATTTTATTATAAGTAAACATTTTAATAATTTTGGACTCGTGTTTTCAAATTATACATACATATACATATAATAATTATATTTTTAATGGTCGATCTTCAAATAAAGAATTATTTGCTGTATGAACAGAAATAATCATGCTCAGCTCAAACTTGCAGAAAAATAAATATATTAAAAATAGTGACTAGCCAAACTTGTCACTATATTTTAACAATATAGAGAGCAGAATTAATATGGAATTGAGAATCGAAATGACTCTAAGAAATAACTAAAATACTAGCTACGTATTGTGAAGACGAATGAAGAGAAAATATGAAAGTAGCTCTAAGCGAAAAGCAGAAGTGAATAAGCGTAGCATAAACAAACGTAAAAAATAGCGGAAATTACGAAATAAGATATATCTTAATTAAATTTCCTTAGGCTGTAACATGAAAACATTTACATTAAAAATCACCTTCACAGCTCGTTCGCGTCTTAAGCGAGGCGCTATAGTGCAAGGAAGCCGATTCCAATTGCAAATTTATTCCAGTAGCTGGAGCTTGTGTAGAAGCTTGAAGAGAAACCAAGGAGGGTGTTGTCGGAACGGAGGGCCATGCCAAGTTACTATTACTATTTATTTCGCAGCAGCGTTGGAAATACGAACCAGCTGGTCCTATCTTGCGACCTTCGGTTAAAGTTGTATTCAACATGCCTCGTCAAAATTGGTAACTTCAACTGCAATGCACAAGGAAGTTTCTAAAGTCGGTTTGTTTTTTAAACATGTTATATTTTGTTTCATATCAGGAGAAAATTGCAATCTAAATACGAAGAAAAATATAAAACCGATCGAACGAGCTTTTCAATTTTTATATTATTATATATTACCAATTTTAATTTTCAAATCCGAAATGGAATGGCATTTCAGTTAAATTGTCAAATTATTAACAAATGTCTTGGAGTCTAAACAGACACAGACTTGAACTAATTCCTGACGTCAGAATGACGAAGTCTTTGAAAAGTGACTTTACTGAATTAGTTCGAATCTCTTTCTCTCTCCGATTTGAATACAATCATATATTTTGCTCTCAGTGCCAAAGCGGAGAAATGTGTAACAAATTTTAGTAATGTGGAAAATAGAATTTAAAAATATCTTTAAATTCGTTCATTTTAATGTTATCAAGTTGACCAAATAAACAACACTTTAGCTTAAAAATAATATTTGATTGAGTTGATAAAGTTTAGCAGAAATGCCGTCATGTATCAACTCAATTATTTTAGGTTGTCCGAATTATTAGATTATTATTATCTTTTTTAGCGTGTTAATTTTTTGGTTTCTGGTTTTCATATTCTAAATTGAATGAACCATAAGTTTACCCCAAACGTAAATTAGAAAGAGACGAAACTCTTATTTGTTAGAAATACGCACAACTTTCGAAGAATACTTGCTTTACTATTACTAACAACAAATAGTTCGTATATCCTTTGACGACAGGAAAATTATATAATGCTGAAAACTCCACCCGCTTTTGTAAGTAAAATTTAACTTTAAAATTTCACTAGTTGCCATTTTCAAAACTGCTTGTCGAATGGTAGCGTCATTACATGTTTGAAAAATAAATATACATCTTTCCCTTCTTTTCATAAATTCGAAAAAAAAATCGTTTTTGGAAAAAATTGATTTGTTTTACAGTGGTATTCCAAAACTAGTTCTCGTTTCATTCTGAAAATAAACAGCATTGGACATAGATAATTACTAGATCAATTAGAAGTAAACATACCCAAAAGCAACGACTTTTCATTGAACACCCTATAAAAAAATACTTTTTGAATTTTAACTATAAATATTTACTTCCCACTAAAAAAACCAAATATTAAAATACTCTTAAAACCTCTTCGTAGTTATGTATGTTACTTAAACCTATGTTGAAAAATACCGTCGGCTAAATTCAATCCGTCATTTTGAATTTCTAAACATTGTTAGCAGATTCACAATGAGCGTCATTGAAAATCATCAATTATAAAATTCGAAATTTTCGGAAATTTTAAATTTTTTTGTTATTATATATTTACATTGATTTTACATTGTATTTCGTAAAAAGTTTATCTGACAGCAGGTATGGGTTAGCTTTTGAATTGTTCTTAAAAATGTTTGAGCCAAAAATGAATTTCTATATTTTATTCAAATTAATTTTTCAAAATTCACGTATATTTGAAATGTTTCATAAATGAATAATCCTTTAGAAACACAAAAGCAATAAGTTGAATGAATCTCATCATTAACTACAAGTTTTAAGTTATATCAAAAATAGGAGTAATAATTATATATAAATGTTGCAGATAAGCGAAAATAGTTGGTTAGCAGCAAATACTCACTTTTACTTTCTCAATTTCCTTTTCCTAAAAGGAAGTTTAGAAGAATCGCAGCTTTCGTCCATTGATAATTTAACGATGGTTTTAAAGCAAAAATATCTGTAATAAATAGAAAAAAGGAACATTAATTGAATTGATTGTTGAAAATTGGGATTTCATTTATATATAAACTATACTTAATTGTTAACAATATAAGTGCCCCTGTTTTTGATGAATTGTTGAAAGACAAAGTACCCATTCACCAACGAGAGGAAGATATGCACGATACAAGTTCTTAACATGTGAGTTAATAAATAACCTCCGGAGCATTTGCATAATTTAATTTATTCACTTGAAAAGGGAAATAAATCAAACACTTATCAAGGGTCAAATCAGTTTTTATGCAGTTGAGTCGCAGCCCTCCAGCTTCACCACCTTTCCTAACCGAGTCGATCTTCGATTATCAATTCAAATGAGTAGTCTTTCCTCTGTTCTCGAACAAAACACGTTTCATTAGTTTTGTCCGATTGAGCGGGAATGGAGACCGGCGCAGATGCACAAGAAACACTCAGCGAAACCGCCGAGTGCGCATGCATAATGCACTCCTTCCTCAGGAATTTGAGTGGATTTCAAGACCGCTCCAAGTGGTATTCTGCAGTAATGCGAGCGCGCCACTCGAACCGGAGGAACGCTCTTGTGATTAAGACGCATGCACACATCCGCGTTTAACTAATTTTGCTAAATCAATATTATGCTAAAATTACTCGCAATATCAATGAATCTCAATTGTTGACTAGTTCAAACATTCTTGCCGGCACTAAACCGACGATTATTTCACAAATTTTTCAGAGCCGAGCTAATATGTATTTCCGTTTTGCATACTTACTAAGATATTCAGCAATTTTTCTCAGATATGAATAGTAATAAAATACAACATACCATGCATACGTAACATAAACAACATAAAACAAAGGTCGTACATTTTTCTCTTAATTGAAATACCAGAAATGTTTGCTTTTAGAAATATAAAAAAGTTTAGATGCAACAAGTGATAAATTCAAACAAATTTACAGTGATATTTTCTCTTAGTGAAATACCTCAGGCAACATTTTCAAAAACTCTTTATTTATTTAAGCATTTGAGTAATTACTTAAATGAGTAATAACAATTCGTCTATATATTTCAAGAATTACTTGTTGGAGGAAAGTTTTAAGATTTTAATTCTAGAGATTTAAAGCATTTTAATACATTTCGGACGTACCAACTTTAATAGCTGTCCAATGTGGGTAGTTATTATCTTTTTGTATACTAAACACTTTTCCAATTTTTCGTATTTATAGAGCTCTTGTAGGAAAAACTTGTAAAAGCAAGAAATTAAATAAAACTTAAAACAATATTTTCCACCTTTAAAACATTCCTCAATGAAGAAGCTAAAAAAAAACTTATTTTAAAAAATTCTACGCCCAAATTTATAACAACTTTAAAATTTATAAAATTCCATTTTTTAAAAAAGAACTCGGTAATTACTGAATTTACTAAAATTTATTAAAGGTAATTTACATGAAATTTCTTTCAGTCATGAATAAGAAAATGTTTAACAAATCGTTTAATGATTGTTAAAAGGAAACCCATGAATTTCGTTTCTAATTAGTTCTATAAAAAAATACTGTTTAGCCATAGAACAGGCCGACGGAAATTAGCAATAAACAATTCAGATATCAGAATATTAAACTTTATTAACATTTTATATAATAAATAATATTAAAAAAACTAACTTAAAGTATGGGACTAACAAATGAAAAGCTATGTTGTCTAAATTCAAGGCGAGGCGACAATAATAAAATTTTATGAGACTGCCTTAACACCTTACCATGCGGGAGGCACATAAATTCTTGCTTGGATTATTTTTATGTAAATTTAAGTTTTCAGGTTGTTATTATGATAATTATCCCTTTTTGGCTAATCGAGCGTAGAAGTTTTATATTGAACAATAACTTAAATATTATAACTTCAATTACTTTCTATAAAGCATAACAGTTGTGCAATTTCACAGACAAAACCTAAAATTACAGTATGTAGATATAATAAAAATGTTTATAGGTATTAGAATAATCTAAATCTTAAAGTTTCCTTTTCCATTCATTTTCCCCCTATTAATCGAGCTTAAAAATGATTGATCTATTTATGCTAATACCTTGCACAATTTTTGCATAAAAGATGTAATTCTTTTATGATACAAAACTGCGAGCTTTGCAAATTCTTTCAGCTTTCTGTTAGAACTCAATTCCGTTTTTATTGAAACCAAGTAAGACTTTAAGCATTTTCAACTTTTAGTTATAACACTATTAAATTTGGCTCAAATTTTGTATTGTACCCTGGTACTGTACTAGTAGTGCAATTTCTATGGAACCAGATATTGCTTATTAGCTTTTAAAATAAAAGATATAAATAAACTAAAAGTAAAAATTTAACTGAGCGTATTGTATTATATTAAATTATATACTAGATATACCTATATCTGAAAAAACCGCAGTGGCATTCCGTTAATAGTGAAAATCCAATATTTTAGTAGTTTCTAACTGCCATTCTAATAATATTCACTGTATAATCTAGAAGTTGTTGTGTGGCCTGCAATATTCACTGAAATGTCCTTTAACACTAGAACTACCAGCACTCAAAATTCACTAATTTTTTGCGCCTTTAATATAATGTACCTTTAAAGTTGGATTAATAATCATAAATTAAAAACGATTTCTGAATATGTTGTAATCATGAATCTAAGTAAATGTTGACATAAATCTTAACCTTTAACTTTAAAAATTATAAATCACCCTAACAAGAAATTGAGTATACCAGTCAATTTGACTGGTCTTGGTAATTCTAGTGTTAAATCAACTGAAATTCTAGTAATACATTTACAACATCACATATTTTTCTTATATATTGCTATAGTTCTAAGAGATTCTACAACTTTCTCGGTGAATGTTAAAAATTCTTTTTGTATTCGATAGATTGTCATTCAAAATGTTTTGAAAAGGTGGGCTGTAATATCCTGTATTCGAAAATGAAACGTTGGGATTCACAACAATTTTAGTAGGCTTATCTATGCAGGTAGTACTTTAAACACAGCAGCGTTTAATTAAATTTGATGGAAACGCCCCAGTTAACCCAATTAATATGTTAATATGAACGCTGCTCAATACTACTTTAGTTTTATTGAATTTGGAGCACCTACATACTTAAAAGTGACAGCAATATCAGTTGTAGGCTATGACGTGCATATTTCTGGATAAATTTATTGAATTTGTAGCAAAACTAACAAGAACAATATATAGGAAATTATTAGAATAGAATTCTAGTGATTCGGTTTTCACTAGTTTTGAATCGTATGTATATTTCTTGGAAGCCTATTCAATTTGAGATTCACTAGGGGTGGTATTCACTCTTTGATGTATTTCTATTTAAATAACAAATTAGTGCCCTGTTCGCAGAATATTACTACCCTCTCTTAAAATTGGTTAAATGACAAAGCATTATTTGAGATTTTGAGTTGAACGATAAATTCGTATGAATAAATTGCAATCAAAAGTTACAGCACATGAGGTAAAAAATTCTGCGAATTTCGAAGCTTTGAGGTTTTCCTATTGTTAATTTTTGCATACAGTACAATATGTGTCACGTATGTACATTTTTTTTTTTGCAGGTTATATTTAAGTTGCGACGATACCAGGCCAAATATATCAAAGAGTGTACATTTTTGAAAAGCCGGATAAAAATAGCAAATTTTCAATTAAATTTCTCTCATGATAATTAGACCGGCTTATCAGGAATTTTTCCAGTAAGTCTCTATAGTGAAATGAAACCAGCTGCCACGTGTTTTTTTCGGTTCTTTTTTCAACGGTGGGTTTTGCTTGAGTAAATATTTGCCTTGCTATCTATGTACGTGAAAAGTTCTGTTCTAAAAAAAGTCAAAGTTCAAGTGAATATAAAGTTCTCCGGTTCGGCGAAGTACACCTAGGGTTAAAGCTCAGTAAAAAAACAAAAAACATGAATTTAAATTGTAAAGCTTGATAGAGGTGACCTCCTTTTTTATGGGATTGCCCATAAAAGTTTGAAAATTTATGCCTCAAAAAGGAACAATTAATATGATTCCTTAGTTTGTTACAATACCAAAAAAGGGTTCCAATAAACATCCCCCGAAATTGGAGCTCTCGCTGCATTAAACATTCCATGCAAAGTTTACGATCCAATTTACAAACGGGGTAAAATCAGACACTTCGAGAATTGTAATCCTTCCGTCGGCAAAATCGTTCTCCCGGAGTAAAGAAAGATTCCGCACGAACTGCGCTGGCGTTTGCCGTTTGTACCGAACAACGCAAGGAGAAAGAGCAGCGCCAAAAACCTGTTTAGTAACGCGAAGGTTAATTACTTATGCAACAAACTTAAAAAACGAGCAATTTCCGAATAAAAGGCCAGACATGATCACACTTACCAAGCCCCGTCGCGTTACAACAAGACGTTAGTCAGCCCCAGCCGGCTGCTGGCTGCTGGCTCTCGGCTGTCGGCTTCGCGGTCTCTGGTCCCTGGGCCTAGAAGACAAAACTCGAATCGAAACCCAGAACTAGTTCCATCCGAGAGCTTTCGTGCGAGCGGCTCCGGCTCCGGCTCCGGCTCTTTTCAAACACGCCTCGCGGCTCGCAGGGGGCGCTTCTGCGCGGCCAGCACCAGAATTTCTCGGACGTAAAAAGTGCAATCGCCGCCAAAGCTCTCCCGACGCCACAGGGAAAATGTAGATTTAGACCGTGAGTATTTATTTTATTCCTCTACGGAACGAAGACTTTTACGATTCTTTTTATCGCTTCCCACCAGCAGCATTCTTAAACGGGGGAAGACGCCATAAGAAATTGAATAGTGCAAATGGAATACTGCACACAAATTTAAAAAAGCAGTCGTATCCTGACAGTAATTACAAAAATAAAACTTATGATTGGTACCCATAATCATAAGTGCATAATTACAATATATGACTTAAAGACTTCCTTCCTGAACCACACGAAGCCGTCTTTTAATTTATGAATGCCCGGTCTCCAAAGCGACGATCAACTAACCACGAACTAACCAAAATCTCGTCATCCTTTTCTATATTTTTATTTAAGCCATCTTCTCTCTCACTCGTATTTTGGTCAATTAAGCTAACTTCTGACATGTGCGTATTTCAACCAAAAGGAATGGACATCCATTCAACAACAATTTTGATGTAGAATAGTTGTCAAAACATTAATACTCTAATTATAACATGGAACACTTATATACAAAATGTACTGTAATTTCAGCAAAGTGAAAAAACGCAGGCAGCCGTTTGCATTTTATACGGAATTCAGCCAATTCAGCACTTTGGTTGGTTGGTCGGTGCATTGAAGAAGTTACTGATTGTACAAAAATATTCGATGTTGAAACTTTGTCTTGGAATATGTAATTATAAAATCAAACATTAATGCAGACTACCAGTAATTTATATTAGAAAAACTTCTTCAAAAACTATAATAAAACCTAATTTATAATAAAAGTGAGCTGCAGACAAATTTAAGTTGTGCTAGATTAACATAAAGCAATTGTTAAATATTATGTTATAACAAAACCAGTAAGGCGTACTCTATAAACTCTTCTTTGTGATAACGTCGTATACTTCAATTTGTTAGATTAACTTTGAATTTTGAAAAACGATTGCCACAAAGTTTTGGTAAAATTAAAGACAATTCTTGCACTTAACATATTTTCATCATTTTTAAACAAACAACATTGAGAGATGCCGGAAAATAAAGAAATTATTTTTGTATTAGCTATTTTATACTTAAAATGTGTGCTTGTCACCATCGATAAATCGTATAACACATTTTCCTTTATTTTGATACCAATGAGGTTCTCATGAAGAAAAACAGTAACACACCACTTTCGAGCATCCATTACGTAGACTAGATATAAGCTGCTGTTTTTGAAAAGTCTACTTTTTTAGCATACCATTTTAATAATTTTTCTAATTAAATCTTATGGTGTAGGTAGTTCTCATGTGATTTTTCAAGTGAACTTAACTACGTACATACATATATGCATGTACTATTTTCAAAAATAACGACTTATAGTTCATATTGTCACTTATACACGTAGATATGCAAAAATTCAAATCTCAAGTTTATACACATCTAACAACTAATAATGGTTGCGAAGAAAGCTAGCTAATAAAAGCATTATACAAAATTTTAAATTCTCAACGAATGATAGTAATTAATATAAGAAAATATGAAAGCATAATTTTTGAATGGATATTGCCTTAAAGACTGAAGTTTTAAGAATTGTTATTTAATAAATTTGAATTGGTGTAAAACAAAGGGAGTATCTTTAGAGAAGCCCACGTACTGTAACACAGAAAAATTGTAGCGGACAAGCGTAGGTACCCAAGAATCGATTTTAATATAAAAAGTTCAATAATACAAAGATCGAATAATCTCTCGTCAAAACTGAATCCGCTTTGTGGCCACACACATTTTTCGTTTTGTCAAGTCTATTAAAAATACCATAATTACAAATGCAGTTCAGCCTTTTTTGGATTGTATTATTTTCATTTTTATGAATGATATGAAATAACAAATTAATAAGAATTTAATTTTTAGCTTTTCTTAGCGCAATTTTATGGGCATATCATTTATTTTGACTAGTAGATATATATATAGTGTTAATAATCACTGCTAGAAAGAGGAATCTAATTCAACAATTAAAATTTCACAATCGTAGCCAGAAGAAACAGCACGAAAAATCTTGGCTTATCGACGTAAATGACACAGAATAAAAGGATATTTCGTATACAAGAACAAGTAATTGATATAAACAATAAATAAAAGAGTACCAGAATGAGTTCTCTGATTGTATTGTAAAACTCATTGATCAAATAAAAAAATAACCTCCCGTGGTAGAACGCATACTATAAAGTGGAACATAAATATTTCGAATGTATTATGAAACTATCGGAAAGTCCGATTAAGGTATAAACGTACTTACTATTTAGTTATATCTAAGCACCGTGGATAGCATTTCTGAGTGCTCTAGAAACAATGTTTGCTTGTGTGAACCAAAAGCTAGCAATTATGTAAATGAATTAATTCCTTATTAGTGCCATTAATCGAATTACTACATAGTTTTTTTAATGTTATACGTTACTTAGATAACGAGATTTAATTCATGTAATTTATTTTGCACTCAATTTATTTTTGTTGAATATACATGCATATGAATGTCGAATTAATGCATTAAACTAGCTGACCCTCAATGCTCGTTTCTTCAAAAGTAAAAGATAGGTCAAATTATAAGTTATTATGCAGTTTACATGAAACATCTTTACTGCAATCAAAATATTAGATTAATTTAAAAATCATGAAACAGTAATCGGGCTAATTTTCGGGAAAATCCTAGAAAATTTAAAATTGTGATTTAATTCTTTAAGGGGGGTATTCTGGCCAAGAATTTTGCAAAAATCGATTTTTATTTTCTTATATTTTATACTTTTAAGAATATGCTGTCCAAAGGAAACTTTAAAATTCCAATAATTGACGAAGTTGCAGCTATACTTTAGTGACGCGGCAACGAGACCGGTCCTGCCGAAACTACTATTGAAATATTTAAACGCGTTTTTCTCGAAACCACATTTTTCAAGTCTCTTGACACGGTATCTCAAGTTCTAATGAACTGATTGACTTGAAATTCGGTATACACCTTGATATAACGCTTTATGGTCCGTACCACGTTTGTTAAAAAAAAAATTGTTACTGTTTGTAAAAAATTAATAACCGGAAAAAAATAATGAGAAAACTCAAAAATTGTTTCAAACAGTTGCAATTTGCGAAAAAAACATTTTTATTTTCTTCGAGGTACGGACGATAACAACACCTTCACTGATTAAATATCCATTTTTGGTTTTTTGTTTTCCCGGATAATTAGAGGACTCAAAATCGTGTCGACCAGGACGTACGGTTATTTTTTCACTGCACCACTTCGTAATTTTGTAAATTGTTGACATTTTTGTTTAAACTGTTTTTTTAATTTGTTGTTATAAATATGTAAATCCGGCAAATAACCGATACTAAAAATATTTTTCGTTTTTGTTTAAACACAATTCCAAAAAACCTACAAATCGGGCCCTCTAGACCAGAATACCCCCTTAATACCAAAACATTTGATGAAAATATGTACCTATGTTATATAACTTTGTTGCGCCTAAATGCTCTTTAGTATATTTTTACGGCTAAAAAAAATTTTCGCATCATTTAGAAAAAAAAAGGTTTATTAATGTGTTTATTAGCTACCTTCTAATTTGTATACCCCCAATGTCACGTACATAAATGCCGCACCCTTAGCAAGTTTAAGGTCTTAACTTATTTTTAAACAATTATGTTGGCCAGGCTAAAATCAAATTGTTGTTTAGCATTCGCCATTTGTATAAACAATAACAAAGCTATAAAAGCGCTTTAAAATGTTGCCCAGGGAGAAGCATGAAACAATTCTGAAGGATTTATATGCTGGCGACTTACGGCTGCGTCTGCCTTAAACTGAAGTCAAAACTTTTCGGTTGTTCGCCATATGAAATTTTCATACTTATAATTTTTCCAAATTTCTATATACGAGTATATGCATACTTTATTATCGTTTGTTATGTAACTGTCTTTAGTTATGTAATTTGTAAACGGCGTAACCACATATTAGTGTAGTTGGGATCTACTTTTTTATTGATTACTTTTGTTTTGAAAAACGACTAAAGCTTGTTTTTTGAGTCCGTAACCTAAACATATAAATATTTACATCGTACTCCCACTATATACATATATATTTAGAAAACCTTGTATTTTTTGGAGTACTTTCATTAATCTGCTTTAACTCTTCCATGTTTTAGGTAGATTCTACACACTATCTCTTACATTGCGACCTACCTCATGACACTGTTTGCAAAATGTAGATCAGAGATCGTCGATGATATAACGAATTTATAAACATGTTACAGTGTTTTGATTCGATTTCGATCAAACCTTTATCTTAACTGATTTCGTAAATGGGGGAGCGGCACAGGTGTGGGGAAGTTTTATTCAACAGATGTATAAACACAAAAACAAAATATGTAATCATATTACAAGAAAACTTAATATCTTGAATTGAAAACGTAGGTGTTATGCGCGGATTCATATTTCAGCGCGATAATTCTACTGCGCAGCTGTTGGGAGTAAAAACAGACTTCGACAGAAATAATGGATGCGTTTCTTGAAAATATAAATAAATATAAATATAAAAGGTCGAAGATAAAATAAGATTATTTTCACATTATCATTTTGTTTAGTGTTTTTATTTTATTAGATTAGAAAAGCTTTTAGAAATAATTATATTATTATGATTAGTTACTAGAACGAAAAATGGTAGCTTTTTCCACCTTGTTATATTATTCAAGGCATTCCAAAAAAATTTGCAAAAATAAAATGTTGAGTTTTTAAATTAGTAGATACTTTAATTTTGTAATTATATGTGAAATTCAAATGAATCCTTTAAATCTTCAGAGATTCCGATCATGTTCGAGAATCCTAAACATTATCAAATGTGTATTTAGCACTGTTGATTTGAATTTCGAGAACCGCCCGCCGCTCCTAAAAATAATAATTCAAGTAACATCTGGATAAAATCGGTGAAAAAATCATCATTTCATCGACTTCTAATGGTGAAAATGTCTAAATCGCAAAGTCGTAAATTACCTCGGAAAAGGTTTAATGGTTCAATTTCGCAATGCCGCACAGTCATTCCCAGTATGTGGGTTACAAACATATAACACATATCTCTTGCCTTTTATAGGCAACATACAGGGCGTTGCTCTAATCTATTAATCTGTTGATGAGCTCAATGTAGATGGTAACATTCCACCAGTGCCCTGGGGATTCATTTCAGTCTACAGTAACGACAACTGTTCAACATTTATTCCTGCTTGGGGGCATGAACTTTAAAATAAGTGTCATGGACACAAAGTACTAAAAAATATATTGATTTTCTCTTAACAGTCACACGACAAATCAATTGCCTGGATTAAGAAGACAAGTTTGTTGAAAGCGTGTTCCACAAGTAAACCGCTCAGAAGTTTTTAACTTCAAACTCACAAAAACTTTAATTTCAGTGAGATAACAAGAAAATAAACCATATCCAGTCCCTGTTCCGCTTCCTATCTAACAACTGAACTTTATTATATAGTCGTAGATTTAAGCGGTACTGCGGCGTACGTGGGATTATCATAAAAGAGCTTCAACCGGGAACGTAATCCAAATCTCTTTAAGTCCAAAAATTGAAAACTTTCGTACTTGCGTGCTGCTGCGTAGTAAATTCTCCCCGAAAAACAACTACACACAGATTTTGTCGAAGTGACCAGAACCTGTGGGATCCTATCCGACAGAATTCTGCGCAATGGCTCCCTTTAAAGCTTTTGTGGCGTAGTGATATTTGTTTAATAATCAAGTCTAGGCAGCGTTCTTTGTTGGCGTGAAAAAGCACTAATCGTCGTGATTCCCTGTGAATTTAAAAATCTACTCCCTAACCTTTAATATGCATCCACGCATTATACTAGAAAAAATTGAATTTAAATAATTAAAGAACTTCAAATTATTCCAGCAAAACCTTCGTAAAACATGAGATTGAGAAGTTTTTTAAGGCCTTAACTATCGCCCGCACCATCAGAATGTTTATAGAAGACATCTTGTGTTTATTAATTAATTAATCAAACATTTCCATAACATGCCATTTATCGCGAATGCACAAGTTTTGAAAACAAAACATGACGCTGGGATTCTATGTGCTCACAAATTTGATATTCAAAATAGTTTACGCCCCCTCGATTTATGCGAACGATTTTGTCAGCTAGACCTCTGTCCGCAAAGTCATTACAAATTTATACTAAATACCCTGTACATCGATCTACAAGTAGTTAAACATATAATAGTTATTGCTTAAATTGTTTTTTAACTTAAGGGAGGATCCTGCTTTATGAGTTCCGAAACATTTTGTTTACTGCTTAAATCAACATCAAAGATATTCAAGAACATGTAGTTAATGTACAGAAAGTTATAGAAGCTTAATTGAAAGTACTTCCTAAGATGTTTAACTTTTACGATTTTGCGGGAAATGACGGGCATGATTACGAAAAAACTAAAGAACTTGTTGACTCACTTTAAAATTATTTTTTTAAAATTTTAGTGTTGCATTTTCTTCTATTTGAATTAAAAATATTTTGTAAAAAATATCTATATTTTGGTTTTTAAAGCGAGTTTGAGTGATTTTGTTTTTTAAAAACTATTTTTTTGTTCAAACTTTCACAAAGTTGGAATTTTACATTTTTTCGGGGGTTTCTTAAATTACCTAGAAGAAAATTACATGAAAATTTAAAATACTTTTCATTTCTCTTTTCCGACAAGAATAACGAACTATGTCTTTTCCGCCAATTGAAGACTTCAGTGGCGATGTCCTTTTCGAAACTGCTTATAACTCGACTTATAGTAAATTTTCTTATGTTGCGCAAATTGTATTTTTGAGTTCAAATATACATGAAAATATTTCAAACTATTCGTTGGGTTCAGTTGTTTTTGTCCTTTCCGAAAACGCTTCGCGAAAACAGCTGGTTTTAGGTCATTTACAGCAGGAGTCCCTTTTAATATACCTATTATAATTTTTAAATAAGATGAAACAAATTCACTCGATAACGTTTATCAATCTTTTAAGTCTGCGATTCGATTTTCATTGATCGATATTCATTTTGGCAAATGGACAGTTCATTACTCCTATCTGTCGCCTCAAGCCATAAATCTTTTTCATGTTTTCACCGATTAAAAAATTTTCTGCGAAACAAATCGGCAAAGAGTCATAAACGGATTGATTTATGAATGGTTTCATATAACCGCCTCCTTAAAGTAATTGCAAATAATTGAATCCCTTTGTTTTGTAGCTCTTGATGCAAATTATTAATCTGGATGCGTGCTGTTCGTTTGTCCCTGATGTTTTCATGATTGTGTGATGAGATATTACCTCTTGTCTCGTAATATCTATCTCCATATGTAAATAGGTATGATTCTATCTTTCATATTACAATTATAACTAATTTTTTCAATTGCCAATGTTTTTAAGCCTTTCAGTTGGTGTTGTTTTTGACGTTTTTAACCAACTCGTACAATTACATACATGCTGAATACTTCCAAAATACCAAATATGAATTCTGATTGTTTTCAAATTTTTAAATTTTATTCATAACTCTATTGGCAACGAAATAAAAATAATACACAGTCATAAGGGTTCAAATTTAACAAACATTGACAATAAATGCCACAATATTCTTGAAAATATTCTCAACGTAAAGACCAAACTAAACGAATTAAATTTTGTAATCAATGAATTCAATAATTTTGTATATTGAAAATTTAAATTTTTAACTTCATTATAATATATACATATATTAAGATCTTTCAATTAATTAAAAATTACTTTCTATGTTGAACATTTGCGTTTGATTGATATAAAAGTCTCACATTATCTCTTAAAATTGTTTCTTCAAAATTTTTATTGTTACTGTTCAAGAGGTAAAAGACTACATATTAATGTTTTTTTTTTTTTAATTATCTTCAAGAAAGACGTTAACATATAAATTGAATGTTGTATTTTTGTAATATCCATTTAATTTGTTTTTATTCGATATCTTACAAAATCGAATTACGGAAATGTAAATCCATGAAGAAAAAGGACTGTGGCAGGTAAATTAATACCTGAGTTCTGGTTTATTCCATCTAAGTTACTTCATTGTAACTAAACTGCAAAATAACTCAATGAAATATATCAATGTTATCTTGCAATATTTACGTTTACCTTAATTACAAACAAAACAAACATATCTAATTATAAAGAGATAAGTCATGTACCAAAGTTCTTTGACTATCTTTTGATATAATAAAATGCATTGTCTAACCTTTAATAGCTTTAATATGTATTCCTACCTCAAAAATTCCTGAATTCTAAAATACAATACGTACTATACTGTGAAAATTTTTAGGACCACTTCAATGTTTCGGAAATTTCTAATTTTCTAAAGAATTTTTTCTTAAGGTTCGCAGAAGAGGGAAATCAATTCAGGTCTAAATTTAAATCTCAAATTATCCTTTTCCATTGATTTCCCCCCTTGACCAACTTAAAAAAGGCATGATTCGGAAAACTAAACGTTTCCAAAGAATTGGAGTTGTCCTAAAAATATTCACAGTACTGAATATTATACCAATATTTCAAAAGCGATCCACAAATGAGATTACCACGTAGATATTTGCGACTTAAATCAATTTTTGAAAGTGTCAAATGTTAGTACTAGACTACTCGCAATAAAGTAAAATGGAGGGCATTTTAGTAGATTGAAGGGATTGGTGATTTTTACGGCATATATGTTTTAAGAAGTTCGAACCTTAGTAAAGTGATTACTATTCCAAATCATAATTAGTAATGAATAAAATTTTCTTTTATTTTTTTAAAGTTTTTTATTACTTTTAAGGAAACTAAAATGATTCAACTTAATTGAATTTGTGACATTTAAATCTCTAGAGTGCATTGTTACACTTTTACACTACGAATTTTTAGTTAAAACTTTAGTGATTAATCTGAAATTTTTTGTATTCCTCTAATTTTTGTAATCTTCTGGGAATATCGTGATATGAATCGTTTACAATTTGTGTATACTATATTAAACAGTCTTGGCCGTCTCTTATAACTTATTTATCCCCTTAGGCGACTTATTATAACTAACCAACGTACGTATTAGAAAAAACAAAAACACGGATCTTTATAACATAGCCAGCTCTTTTAGCTTCCAGGAACTCCGTCTACTCTCCCAAGAGTTAGTGAAAAAAAGTAAGGGTAAGTTTTTTTCCTTTTTCCTCGGTACCCAAGAGATTATGAAAAAATCTTTACTGCCAATGTTCTTTTTTCCACGTATTTAGGGAAAACATTTTTATCCTCTATAATTTCCAGGTAATCAGCAACATTCTTGAAATATGCAGGCAAAATCCTTTTCACTAATTTTTTCCCATATTTATCTATTTTCAGGAAGTAAAATTCCTTACAAGCCATACTCTTCTGCAAACTATGGATAATTGTAAACAAAAAAATCATTTTCTTTCTAAAAACTGAGACTAGTTTTAATTAATTTTTTTAAGCATAAAATCAATTTTTATAAAATTCCAAACATTTCCCCCGCACCTCACGTTCCTCATGCCCTCTTTCCTACAAATATCGCTTTCCAATCTTGTTGCACAATATACTATAGAAAAATTCGTTTTTCTCCTTAATTTTTCCTTGATGAATGGCGTCTGGTACATTATTCTTGTTAATATATAATAATAACTCTTTTTCATTATTTTCTTAAATTTTACAAATATTGCACTCTTGGAAATACAGCTAGTTTTGGGTTATTCTTGATTTTAAAGCTCAAAATTGAGCAATTGAATCTCATAAGAATCTTTGGCATAAATTGAGTTTGAGGTCTCCTCACGGGTTTTGATGAAACTTTGCAGGAATGTTCATTTAGGATCAAAGATGATGGATATGCAAAAAAAAAATTGACAGTGGGTTCAGTATTTCTTAAAATATTTAATTTATTTATTCGGTTACAATTTTAAATAAAGAATGTGCCCACTGGACTCCTATAAGATATTCTGCACGAGTGTTGAAAATAAGTAGAAATTTGCGTACTTCATTTTGTGTGTTCGTCACCGTTGATAAGTCAACAAAATATTTACCGTTTTTCTGAATACTTTTTCGTTTTTTAAACTGCTTTTACCCAAAATAACTGTTACGCGTATGATTTTCTTTTTTGACGTTTTAAACATCCAAGTACTGTTTTTTCCACTTGAAAGCATTCAATAATTAATTAGGAAATAAAATTAGTTGTTCTTCACTATTCTTTTCAAAGAATAAAAGGACCGGTTAAAAGTGTAATAATCCATACTCTAGAGAAATACACACTATATTTTCTTAATTCAATGAAGTTAAATTATTTTAATTGCTTGGTTTAGGCAAAGCGTATGAGAGAAAGAATAAGTATTTATTTATTTATTTTTTATAGTGGTCAAACCTATGTGGCATATTACATATACTTATGATACCGTTTTTCAGGATAATAATAATGTAGTTTACTAATTAAGAGTACTCCTGCTTAATAACAATATATGTACACTTATTTGAAATAGTACGAAATTCAAGAACTCTATACAATTTCTTATAATGTTATAAACAATTAGTTAAAACATAGAGAAATGAGGAAGGAAATAAAACTGTTAAAGTAATTCTGTACAATGGGAACAAATAAAAATTATAGAAAAGTTAAAATTATATAAATTTTTAAATTCAAATATTAAATTTCTTTAAATTTGGCAATCTTTGATGGCATCTTTAAAACTATATTTTATATGCTTAAATGCAAAAGCATTAAAAGTAGATGTTAACAAGATTAATAAATAACTCATTATGATGCTTTTGCATCCGTATCAAAGATGACTTATGTCTTATAAAATAACTCGTGATACAACAATATAAAATGTATAGCTAAGACACGTGGGTCTACTAAGAACATGAAAACAAAATGAACTAACCAATTCCGAGCAATTTACATGCCCGTTTACAATTTTACAAAGAAGCACTTCATCAAGATAACTACTACTTGTACTTGAAGAGACCACAATGAAAGTTTATTTAATCGTTCAGGATATTCTCAGGATATTCAAAGTAGTTTCATTTAGCTTTATGTACAAAGTAGGAAGCGTGCAAATTTCCTTTGGACCGTTTCAAGCTTTTGTTTATAAATGTCATAAATAGGATTGCAAATAGTTGAGGTATATTCTATATTGACACATATAATGTCAAATGAAATGACAAAGATTTAAAAGATTTGTACCCTCTTAATATAAAACCGACCATAAAATTGGCTTTGCTCGTTATACTACCAATATGGTGGTCTAATAATAATTTGGAATCAAAAATCACCCCCAAATTACGGATATTATTTTGCCTTCTTAAGGGGGTATTCTGGTCTAGGATTTCGAAAAAACCGATTTTTTTTATTTTTTATAGTTTATACTTTTAAGAATATGCTGTCCAAAGGAAATTTTAAAATTCCAATAACTGAAGAAGTTGCAGCTACTTTAGTGACGCGGTAACTAGACCGGTCCTGCCGAAACTACTATTGAAATATTTAATATTTAAACGCGTTTTTCTCGAAACCACTTTTTTCAAGTCTCTTGACACGATATCTCAAGTTCTAATGAACCGATTGACTTGAAAATCGGTACACACCTTCTTGATATAACGCTTTATGGCCCGTACCACGCTTGTTAAAAAAACTTGTTGTACTGTTTGTAAAAAATTAATAACCGGATAAAAATAATGAGAAAACTCAAAATTTTTTTCAAACAGTTGCCATTTTGCGAAAAACAAAAATTTTCTTTTTCTTCGAGGTATGGACGATAACAATACCTCCACTGATTAAGAAACCATTTTTGTTTTTTTTTTTGATAATTAGAAGACTCAAAATCGTGTCAACCAGGACGCACGGTTTCGTTTCAACGCCTGACTTCACCACCCTGTAATTTTGTAAATTTTCGACATGTTTTTCGATTTTTTTTTTAACACAATTCCAAAAAACATTTCAATTTGGACCTCTAGACCAGAATACCTTCTTAAAGCTTCAAATATGGGAACATTTAATTCAATCATACCACATTCTGTTACGGTTTTGTTCTCAATGTATATCCAGCAAAATTTCTCTAAATTGAACTTTGAAAATATCACTTCTTTAAAATTTCTTTACAAAAACATATTAAATGAGAAGAGTTGTGAAACCTGTAACCGAGAAACAGACGAACGTGATTAAAGTATGAAGGTATATTTGACGTTGATTTTGAAAGTGGCCTAATTCCATTTATGTTAATTTAATTTATATTTCAGGGTTTGCGTTTTCAAAATAAATATTTTGTCATTGTATTAATCAACTAATAATTGTTGTAAAAAAATCTTAATGATTTTAAACAAATTTTGTACAATTTGCTGCAAAATGTAAAGATAACGTCAAAATGTAATTATTTAAATAGCTAGCTTAATTTTTGGAGAATGGAATTAGGCCACTTTCAAAAGAAGCGGCTCTTTTAAAAGTCCAACGATTTTTAATTGTTTAAACAAATTATTTCGCTTATAATATTGTACTGTTTAGAGTTAAAAATCTCCATCACATTTGAAGCATTCTTTATCATCGTCATTGTTATTCCGCATGCCTATCACGGTGGAACTGTAACGAGAGTCCTAAATTTGAATTATAGTTGACTAAAGGCCATTAACTACTGGAAATATTGAGGAAGTAGCAGTCGGGGACTAGAACAATTAATTACTGGGGAATGGAAGCGCTAATACGTTCCGTTAAAGTACATGCTCGCTCAGCAGAATGGGAAATAATGGGTTGCCGCAGAGATTTACACGTAAATCACTGAAACGAAGCAAAATTCTATTTAACCATTTTTATTTATTCCCTGCCCCCTTGATTCTAACATTTTAAGTTTTCCCCGAGGTTGTATTCTTTCAACCTGAAGAAGAATCTCACGATCGGACGAAGACGACGACGCTGACGACGACGACGCCGACGACGACGGCGGACCCTGGCCAAAGTAGCTGCTGACTTCATCCGTGCCGCATCTGTGCATCATACAGCATCCAGTTGCGTTGCAACTTCATAAAACTCGAACTCGGCTCGTCGGTGTGCTCACGACGGACTCGGACTCGGACTCGGACTCGCGCTCGTGTATCTGGACCTGAAATCTGCTCGGCGCGGACCTGTGGTGGTTTTTTGAAGAGGTGCTGCCTTTTTTATCTTCGTCGACTGCCTCTTTATTTTCAATAAGAAGCGCGGCGAGGCGGGTGTGCGCTTGTTGTTTTTTATCATTTATACTTTTCATTTCTTTTTTTTATCTTATTTCCTATTTCTCCGGCATCCATCTCGTTCGTCCGAAAAAAATATTAACCGATTGTCTCTTTTCGAGCATCTCCACTCCACTCCACTTCACTTCACAACCCGCCACCAGAGGTCTACTCGCGGTTTATTTGCTTTTCATTTCGGATTCTTGGAGCCTGCGGAATAATAGGAGAAACCTACACACGGCGAAGCGGCGAAGAAGCGAAGTCGCGGCGAACTTCTCCCGGCCGCCGCCGTCGTTTTAAAGATATATAAGACTCCGGTGTGCGCCGCGAATGATAAATGCGAGTGACTAATGCCTCGGAACGGGCTCGGTGTGACTGACTGGGCCTGTGTTGCAATTTTCCACGGATTCAGATGCTCCCACGAAAAGGGAATGTTTGGAATTGTTTTGTGAGCTCAGCAAGCCGCCGGCCGCGCCGCTGCCCGGTTCGCTATCACAAGGAAGTTTGTGAAGAGAATCGTTATTACATAAACTTTTTACACACGTAAGCACTAATGTCCATTAGCCGTGCTGTGTTTCAAATGGAACACACAGTCAGTAACATTTTGTGACTATTATGCGCCCCATACAAAATAAACTTTCTTCTGCGAGATATTCAATAATACGATAAAATTTGTCTATCTTGTATAAATACCCATATTGGTATTTAAAACTAACTAACTATTCACACCAAACAAAAAGCTTGTTATAATAAAAGCATAGCGCAAACAAACAAATTCGTTGTAGTTTTTTAAAAAAATAACATAGTATTTAACACTAATTCTCCCAATGACCGGTGCTCAATTAATTCTTTGACTGAATTATATTTTTTTAAATTACATAATTGCGACATATTTAGAAATCGTTTTCAATTTGCCATTATTATTCAAATTTTAAAGGTACATTCGATTAACACTAGAACTATAACCAGCACTCAAAGGCGTAGCCCTAAATAGAAACGTAACGTAACGTAAGAATTTAACGAGGCGAGCTTACGGACGTCAAGACAGACATTTCGCCCGAAATAGAAAAGTAAGGTGACGTGAAACTTGAAGTTTGTAAAGTAAGATAGGTTTCGCTTTGGAATACAAAATCGTTTCTCCCCAAACTCCTTCTATTAAATTTGTGCAAAAGTCCTCCCCGATATTCATTTTTCGCAATATTTCACACAATAACCTCTGACACTTTTGACGTTTGTTTACGTTGTGCGATTCTTACGGCACCTTTACGTACGGCCATGTGACATTTTCAGATTTGACGAACCTTCGGCAAGTTTTCTTACGTCTATTTAGAGAGCCCCCATTACTTTACACACGTTCGCACGTTACGTTACGTCCCATTTAGGGTAGGCCTAAACGTGTAATTTCACTAATTTTTCGCGCCTTTAATATAATGTACCTTTAAAGTTGGATTAATAATCATAAATTAAAAACGATTTCTGAATATGTTCTTATCATGAATCTAAGTAAATGTTGGCATAAATCTTGACCTATAACTTTAAAACTTATAAATCATTCAAACAAGAAATTGAGCACCAGTCTATATGACTGGTCTTGATAGTTCTAGTGTTAAAGGCGCGAAAAGTGAGTGAAATTACATATTTGAGTGATGTTTGAGTGCCGGTAGTTTTAGTGTTAAATATATCTTAACCGCATTCAACAAAGTTCATTTTAAATTCTACACGCATTATTATCAACTCAAATCCGCGTTTGTTTTTTAAAATTTAACCAATAGTTGTTCACATTTTCTAATTTCAAATTAAAAATAAACATTTTTGAATACATACTATTGCCATTTTAGCTGGAGTAGTCAGTTTTCTATTATCATTTCATGTTACATCTCTTTTCCTTTTTTACATATGAGGCGTTTATTTTGAAAGTGGCCTAATTCCATTTTTCAAAAATATTAAGCTAACTATTTAAACTATAATATTTGCAACAAATTGTACAAAATTTGTTTAAAATCATTAAGATCTTTTTATAACAAATATTAGTTGATTAATAAAATGACAAATTATTTATTTTGAAAACGCCACCCCTTAAATATTTCGATTTTAACATAAATGGAATTAGGCCACTTTCAAAATAAACGGCTCAAATATGAAAAGACGTGAGTAGCAGTGCTGTTTAAATTGCACAAACTCCAGAAATTTTTTTTAAATCTCGTCGAACTCTTCTTTAACTAATGTTTTTTACAAATTTCTGTTAGATATTTGAGGCTACCGGCCACTGTGGAAATTAATTTCGTTTTATTCCATGAAAAGAGTTTAGTTTGACGATCTGGATACTTTGTTGTTCTATACTTTTTATAACCTTTTCTTCCTATCTTACGAATGGCGTCAATTATCAGAAATTTCTTAGACAAAAGGTTCTAGCCAGTACAACTAGTTTCTAGCGAATTATCTTCAGGATATTTAAGTTTATCAACAGGACAACGCCAGATCAATCTTAGCATTAATTCTACCAAAAAACAAGTTCTCGAGGCATAACATTTGATTGGTTATCTTGAAATAATAAATCCTATACAAAACATTTGTGGATTAATACAGTTCGAAAAGTTAATAAAGATATCAAATAGATTAATCGGTACAAATAAGCTCAAAGTCGCTAATAAAACAGTGTCGACTAGAAGAACTTTAGAAAGCTATATAAGAGACATTTTTATATTAATTTTAAAGAAAGATTAATTTTACGAGCGTCGGATAAAGTTGTTAATTTCAAAACTATTTGATCGATCATCTTCAGCATGTACTTATCCCTTATTAATATTTTGCATTAAAAAATAATTATTAACAATTAATTAAAACAAAATATTTTTTTCGTTATGTCGCTGCTTTAACAACTTTATAAAAAACAATTAACTTAAAATTGAATTTTTTGACTCACAAAATATAAGAACATTTCTTCCCATTCTGACTCGACAAGGTTTTGATAGTCCACTTTTGGTAAAAAACTTTCAATATAAATCGCAAGTTTCTTAATATGAAAAGGTTTTAGCATACCAGATAAATATGAAAGGACTTTGAAATAGCATCTACAATACTTCACTTCAAGCATGAACCAATTTAACACATTGTCGATTTAACACATTGTCGATGGTACACGACAGCGAAACGAATAGTTTTAGTTCCCGCACATAATCGATGATGATACTAATGTTTTTATTGTTACTAACACATTAAGACTGAATAAAGTCGATTCGCGCTTACCGTCTTCTCAGCTTGAGAAACGAAAAATGCCGATTCGCGTCTTCCATCTTCAATGTTTGGCAAATGAAAATCGCCGATTCGCGTCGACAAGTGTTAATCGAATTGAAATTATAAAATGAAACCTCTTTAATTTAAGACTGAAAGTAAAAAACAGAAACGTTTGAAGCAGTACATGCAACCTTTTCTCTTTCTCATGCCACTAATGTGGGAAACAAGTTTTTATGAAATTTTGAATAAAATATATTAGATTTAACGCATTCATTCGCAAACTTTAATAAAACAAAATCAAGTTAACACAGAAGATCAATAGATATCATATTAAGTAAAAATAAATAGCAGTTTAATTCCATAAACCATTTCCATTAAAACAGTTCTCATATAAATAAGTATGCTCTTCTCAAATTAAAATACCAAAATTGAATTTGCTACAGATTAAAATCAAAAGCTTACAAAAGGATTCGTGTGGCTCGACTTAAATTTAATTTTATCATGAATTCCCACGCATTAAATTTTTTAACCAAGTGCTGATTTATTGGGACTTCCATATAAAATCATAAAAAATGCAACAGGAAAACAAGGACCTATACAATTTTGTATTTAATATTTTAGTCAATTCAATACACTAATTATAATGTATCAAGTATTATATTCATTTAGAGTCGACATGCTTTCTGCGACACATGTTATTGAATTATTAACACCTACATACATATAACAAAAAACTGCATTTTCAGTTTGGAAAATTTAGAGAAATTCAAAAGATGAAAAATTATTCCTATTATTTTTTTTTAAATAATGGAAGAAGATAATTTTATACTATTTATCAAATCATAACAACAAGCTTTTTATAGAATCACTTGAAAGACATGGACAATCTTCAAGTTTCAACAAGACGGGCCCACGTCTAGCAGTAGTAGAAACAATCTATAGATTATTTGAAACAAAATACAGGAATAAATTTATCTACCAAAACTTTCTTTGAATTACTGCTGATTGACTCTAAATCTCAATTAACTTTTATCTTTATTAGTCTTAAGTAAATACAAATAACATCAAAAACAAATCATCTCGAAAACTGTGCGGTTCGATAATCAGCGATTACGTAAAAGACTATTCGGCGACAAAATGACACAAAAACAACGAATCTGCAAGTAAAAATGGTCTATCATGTTTTTGTCCTCTTAAGAAACCGCGAATTCACAGTTTTTCATTAAAATTGACGATTTTATCGTATTCTACGGAAACACGTGCAGAACAATCTGTTTACTAATTGTTTGAGTTAAGAATTCATGAAAATTTTATCAAAGCAATAGCAAATTATTATAATGTAAACCGAAATTCATTCTGTTTTATGAAGAAAATGGCAATTTTAAGTTAAACAAATTATATTTTTTGAAATGGAATGAACATATTGATTTCGCTAATTAATTGTAACTTAAAATCAAGGTCATGAATCGAATTTTTTACTTTTTCTTGAGAAGAAGACAGATTTCGGATATAACCAAAAACCTACGGGCAATTTCAAAAATGTTGAAAACGTGCACATTGGTTTTCTTAACATTAAGAGCATTGTCGTGTTGTCGTAATCAAAACTTAAGTTGTTCTATGCCAGTTAAAGGATTTACAAACTAAACAAAATATGATTCAGATACTATACTATATTTCAGAACATGCATAACATAATGTTCCATAAACATTGCTAAAAAGTTATAACGGCTTGGATAAGAAAATTCACTATATATTTTAATTTATGTTTTCTTTTATACTAAAGCAAGTAAGCTCATCTTGTACTATACTTCTTTTTTCAATTTATTACTCTAGATAAAGTAAAACTTACAATTTTAAAATATGTATGTACATATGTACACATATGTAGAATTAAACTACTCATTAATTCAATAAATATTGCCTAAAAAATCAGATAATAAATATTAAATTAGAAGTTAAAGTAAATAAATAAAATCTTTCTTTCCCTTTGAATGACTGTGACCCAAAAGGTTTCTGTTCCACAACTTTAATTCTAATCAAATGTTAGTTCCTGGAATTATTTGACAAATCAATGGCTGAAAAATTGTAGTTGCGCACATTCCGTATAGATTTCGCAAGAACTCTATAAAGGAGCATTAGTAAATGTACATTTACTTCATTTTGCAAGACTCGTTTAATGATAAAAAATGTCCCATCCTGAATGGACATTGGTGCAAAATAATTCTATGAAAACCATGCATGGGGGAGTTACAAAGTTTCCATGTTTGACGAAAATGATTAAATTTCAGCTCATCTTCCAAGAAAATTTAGCTTTTGCTCTGTAAATTGCAAAAAATGATTTTTCTACACTTTTGTGACAATACATATATTTGGCAGTTGCGATAATACTACATTTACATATGCATATGGATGTGTTATGCAAGTTGTTTTGATTTGGTTAGTCAATTTGTTTAAAATCATTGCAGCATTTTGCAGATATAATTATTATTGTAGAAAATTCAAAGCATGCTAGCTTGAAACTTTTAGAATTATCATATTAAGCAAATAGATATAACTAGCTAATTACTAAAAATTAAAAGTTACAGGAATAACATATTCATTTAAAGCATACGTAATACGTAAAAATTAGGACAAAGAGTAATTTCGAAAATCTATTGTTTTTTTTCTATTGTTACCTATGTATATATAAACTTTTCAATTCGTCAATTCGAAAATGAGAACATCTAGATTATTTTCGGATGATTCTTATTTTCATAAACGCATTCGATTTCATTTTCGCTCGAAAATAAGAACAAGACCCTAATTTTACGAGTGTTAAATCTCTCACTGAAGCTCGACGGCACTTTTGCTCTTAGTACAAAATCACATCGCTCACTCACTCACGCACATTTTCTTCAGTAAATTTTAATGGTGCGTTATTGGCAGAACCTATTTCTTGAAACTTTTTAATCTCGTTAATGATTAAGTTTACGCTTGATATCAAAAAGAAAGAAAAGTATATAATAAATATCATAAAACGTGACATATTGATGATTTTTTCAGGAAGTTTGAATTTTTTAACTGGTAGACTATTTCAATATTGGCCCAGGGTGTACACGAAATTTCTTTCATTTTTACATTAATTTTATACTAACTATTATCATAGCTGATCACTTGCACCCTCCACCTTAAAGTTTTTTATGATTAAGTATAAATTATATAATATATTAATAAAACAAATTCGCGAACTCATTTCACAATAATCTTTCAGTCGTCGAATAGAAACTGATATATGTACATATATGAATTTCACAAAAAAACCACTAAGATAATTCAAAGAAAACAGGTACCTAAAAAAACAACTCGATTACCCCGAAAACACCATATTCGTTACTTCAAACGAATTTTGATCCCTTATCCTGAATTTCGAAAATCTGAGACCAGATTCAGTAACTTCAAAAGCCTATCTATTAAATATACAATATATGAACATTTTTTAACTTGCACAATATTTTATAGAAGCATCCCCCAGAGTAGTCGATATTCACATTGAGTTTGAATTTCTTCATTCCCACTTCTTAATAATGTTTAACTAAGCCGATAATAATGTTTGCAATGTTTGATGTTGAGTAGATATTTTTAAGTAATTCTTTGAATACGTAATAACAATAACAATTAAAATGTCTTCATATTTCCCAAATATGCAGCTATTTAAAGAAAGGAAACATCAAATATACATATGTATATTACATGTTTAATTTTGATCGGTGGGTTGTATGGATTGAAATTCGCTTTCAAAATGTTCACGCTACAATTCCTTTCCTGACCGTGAACAGTTTGGGGGTGAGATCAAAGAAATTCAAAACTTGCTTTTTATAAGAAGCGCCTTAATAACTATGCTTCGCGATCAACCGCAATAAATTTCTTGATACGAGCATGGATATTTATACCACAATTTTAACACTTTTAAGTTATGCGTTTGATTAGTTTAATGGATTGACCCAGATAGGCCGCCAAACAGTCGTTTGTACTACCGTATTATTGGTAAGCAGTTTATTTCAAATTAACGAATCTGTGATTAATAAATGCCCGACCTAACAAATTCAAATTTATTATTAATGAAATGAAAAAAACATTATCCTTTTACGCTTTTTACTGAGTCCTATTTGATCTGTAAAAACATTCTCGCCGCATGCTTCCAAAAAACTTCCCCTTGCAAATAGCGTGCTCATGTCAAAATGTTTACGTAAGACGATGTGTGCATGCATTCTTTTGAGACGTTTGCAATCTTCGCTATCTTTTCTAACTTCAATCAGCGGTCACTCACCGCGTCGTCTTGCATTTTTGTTTTTTGGTTTTTGATTTTTTGGTTTTTGGTTTTCATTTTTTTGTAAGAATCACTGTGTTCACTCACAATCTATTCCATCATCACGTTTTAAATTCAGGAGGAACATAATTTTTCCTTTTTTTGGAAGCGAAAAGAACCAGCGCCTTCTACTAAAGTGAGCGCTCAAAACGAAATATTGAATAATTAGGAACGTGCTCAATTTTACGCATAACAAAATTAAGTATTAGGTGACGGCGGCTACTGGCAGTAACTTCCGGTGGTGGCGTATGGTACATCTGTTCCCTGTATTTTTCCCGAAATTTAACAGCCAAGCAGTCATGTTAAAATGTTCGCACAGTCAACAATATTGGCAATTAAAATGAACGCACCAATAATTCTTGACTCGCGGCCACTTATTTATACTCTGTAATTTATTTAAATATTCGGTTTTTCTTGGGGTGAATGCGTATGTATGAATTTAACAATGATGAAGGTATATGAAGAGGAGCATGTTACGGTGATTTTAAAATCCAAGGATTACTCTAATTACAATGCGAAATTTATGTATTGTAGTGCGTTTTTTTTCGAGTACAATAGGTAAAACAAAGATTTAACTGAACCTAAGAGCCATAGTTTCAGCTTATAATGATAATGGTCTTTCTCATAGGCAAATTCTAGTTATAATGCGAAAATAAAGTTGTTTCAATGATAATTTTTTGTTATTCGGGAGTAATTATTACTCACAGAAATCAAATAATTATGCAGATAGGAAAATATTAAACTAGACCAGAACAAAATTCTTTGCATTAAAAATAATTGCTAAGCTCTCTGCCAGTACACAAATGATTTAAATTCTTAAATTTGTCCTACTTTAGTATGAGCTATAAAAAAAATACTGCCACTAACATTATAATTATGAATACAAGTAATGTAAGCAAAGCAATGATATTGGCACCCGACAATTACCGCACTTCCAAAGCAATACTTGGCATTACCTGGACTTAAGATACTTTACTTGGTAATGATAAATAAATTAAAAATTCGTCATGGTGTGTAAACCATTTCAACTCTTTTTATCATCTTGTTCATAAATTCACCAGGCGACGTAAGTTAAGTATACTATTGGTGTACATTGGCGGGTAAAATTGTGATTGATGATGCATCAATTTTCGAAAACGTGCACTGGTAATTTGGCTTGTTTGTATTAGCAGTCGCAGTACAGAGTATGCTAATGTGTTACACGAATAATGCATTATTAAAGCCCTGTTTAACCCTTTCCTCTCATATATCGAGCAAATTCGTCATAACATAAACAGGACATTTTAATTATCGTCCGCAAAGGGTTAATATATGCACTACAATCTGAAGAAACCACCTTTAACTAAGGAACAAACATTGAAAGTTTTAGTTTTGTTCAGTGATAAAAACCAGATATTATTGACATGATATAAGAGATTTGAAAGAAATCAAAAATGAACTGACATTTTGGCGGTAGTTCTGTCATAATTTTAGACATCATGTCACGGTTCCATTAATGTGGATTACATCAAGATTGCACCGGAAATTATCCTCCTCCGCCTTACTTCAAATGTTTCTCGATGAGCATGCTGAAAATGCTGCGGGCTTAGATTTTATTTTTCAACATAGTCAGCTGTACATACTGCAAAAATCGTTAACGAACATTTGCAAGCTGTAAAGTTTAAAGTTTTGAAATGCACTTCTTACATGTCTTAAATTGAACCCCATCGAAAACTTTTGCTGTCTGTGATATAATTCACAAGACTGATAGAGGCGGACTGGGCACTTGTAATAAATAAATTGCCGACCTTGTAATTGTTTTTTATTTTAGGTAATTTTAAGGTTACACCGCATCTTACTGCACTACCCAATAAAGGGTTATCGCAAATTGTATGACCACGAGTTGCTTTTCAGCAAACCTTTTATTTATAAGCTTAGCATTTGTCGACAACGAAAAAAGGGACAATAACTGGAAATGTACTTGAAATCTATGCCTGTCCTTATTTGTTCAACAAACATTGTAGACATTACAGTTCCCTTAGGAAACATGTTTGTAAAATGATAACCAAAAACTGGTTGTACCATTCAATTTATACACAGTTAATTCTCTTTATGTTATATAAATATACAACATTTTTCAAACTTTGTTGTTTTGAATTTCAAAATTTATAGTAGCCGTTGCTTTTGTTAACGCTTCTTGCAATATAAGTTGAGTTTTCATAAATTTATGTAACGTACAAATCTACGAAGGAATTACGAAAGCATTAAGCTTTAAGAAAACATTTACGTATTTGATAGAAAAACGTGAAGAAAATGGCTTCTTTTTGCGAGAAAAAATTTTCCATACTAAACAAAGAAATAAAAGTTTTTGTTCTGTATTATTAAATTCATTGCATGCTTATTAATTTCTCTATGAATATTTAATTTATTGTTTAATTTAAAATAGTTCTTAGAGACCTTCTACATATACTGTTTTCACTTTCATCTCAGTATCATTTTTTATAAATATAAATAAAACAAATGACATGTTTAATAACATCTAAAAAATACAATACAAAAAGGATTACTAACAACAAAAAAGTCGTAAAATGGTTACTAAGTTGCGAAGCAGTGGCTGATGAAAAAAAAAATATGAGTACCTAGAGGCTATTGAAGCCTAAAAAGTAATTAATATAATTTCTTTTATTTTTGTTCCTTCTGATTACCCTACTTTTGCGGTTGGCTGCAATTGCACGGAGCTTTTTACAGGGAAAATTCGATTTTTCTGAATAATTAAAGATGAAAAATGAACTTTTCTCTTCGTAGCAGTCGCTTTCGGAATTTTCACGGAACTGATTTGATTCTAGTGCGCCTAGAAGCGACCATTTAGATTAATCGTAAAAATAAAATCCATTTAATTACAGATTAAAATTTAGTGGTCAATTCAATTCCCTTCAAACAATTCTAATTATTTTTCACAGCAATTTATAGTAAAATGCGTTGCATGCAAAATAAAAAAAAACAAACGATTTATTTAAATATCCTTAATAATTTTATCGGCATCAAATATTTCCTATAAAACTCTTCCTTTAATAATTCTTCTGAAAAAGATATTCAATAAGAATAAGTTGTAACGATTGTCCGAAAATCAGTGTAAATGGAATTGTATTTTGATAAACATATGAGCATAACTATGAGACATTCATTTCAATTAAAGTAGATAAATCTGAGAACAGGCCAAGTGCGACTCAAACTCGTCCACATACAATATTAAAACGAAATAAAATTTGCGCCCTGAAGGTTTCGTATCCTTAGATAGGGTAAATAATAAAAATGTTCTACCTTTTCTCTTGAACTACAAAGCTTTACTTTGGACTTCAGATTTTTGTAATTTCAATATTATATGTATGTCAAAGGAAAGTACTGTAGTAGGTATTGAATTTTTTACAGAACTATGAGTCAATAGACTTTAGTATTTGATATTAACTTCAACTCGGTATTTGTACCCCATCCATGGAAAAGGACGGACAAAGACCGAGAGAAAGTCCTTTTGGCATTTTCGAATTGTATTTGCCGCCGATTTAATAATACATAGTTAAATAATATTTCTACAATGACTTCGAAAACTGCTCCAAATTTCAACTCGATAGGAAACAATGACCAACAAACAGATACCAAAATCTACCATAAGGTGATTTCTTTAAGATTTTTTTAAGCTAAAGTCTTGCTCTAAAGTATAGCACGTTTTCTTTGTATTAATCTCTTTCCAAAGATGATTTATGTAATTGATCAGAATTAATTTTGCAAACTTTCCAAATTAAATTAGCGCACATGAGGAAGTTCTCATTTACGAAATTACCTAGTGGAAATAATTAAAATAAATAATTATTACTATTTAAATGATTGGTCACGACTAAAATCATTAAGAATCATTTCATATAGTTATCATCAAGAGATGATACTCCTGTCTAATAAAAACTTGATATGGTTTCATGACGAACTTCAAAATTTCACCATAAGCACAAATTTATTATTTAGATGAGCCGACTCCCACACCCCCAGCCTTTTCATAGACCACACACGTATGCGCATCATATCATATTCAGCATAACATTTTTAGCTAGGATCTAGGACTTCGACATATCTCAGAAGTAATATCCGATTTCAATCGCAACTCGTGTTTCTCAAATAAGTCTTTTATGTTAAAAGCCGTTTCGCCTCGATGACTGAGCGATTAATTACAATACAATTGCAATCTGTTTGGCTCGCAAATTTCGGAATAAGGAAGTCTTTAATATGTTTGCTAATATCTTAAAAACTACAAGATTTATAAATTAAAGTTATGGTTTTTAAATTTCTAAATTGCCTTTCATGTGATACCCCAAATTGAGTAGTCTTTAACCCCCTTCCAAAAATAAACAGAAACCATATATTTGTTCTGTGTTGTAAACAATTGGTGCAAAAAAGATTTTTAATTAGTGCAAAAATTCAAGTCGATAGCAGGAAAAACTCTGTGACAGACAGACACCAAGGACCTTAATGATAATTTTATTTTTTTCCATTTTTGGTACGAGACCTTTAGAATATTATTTTTGTAATAAACACATGTTTTAGGGCCGTCAATTTTTAATTCTCTTTCAAGTAAAAATAAATCTAGACTAATGACTCCAAATTGAACATCACTACTCCATTTTTCTTATGTGTCTTTTCTACTTTTTAGGTTTAATTTTGTTAAACTGATAGAAATATTTAACTATATTCTTGAGAGAACCATACATATAAATATGTAATTTGGTGGGCTGACTATATTCTCACACTTCCTTACGGATGCCAGAATTATAAAACTATCTTCTGATCCTAAGGATCCCAAAACTAAATATAACTATAGTATTTTACTATATCGCAAAAATAATTGGTATCATGACCAATTTACTGTCAGCATATTCATAAAGTGTTCACATGTAGGTACTTAGTATTCATATAAATATCTTCATATCTACGTGGCATTCACAACCTAAATTGATTGCTTAGCTTCTCTTTAACACTAAAACTACCAGAACTCAAACATCACTCAAATACATAATTTCACTCACTTTTCGCGGATTTAATGCAATGTGCCTTCAAATTAGGATTAATAATCATAAATTGAAAACGATATGTCGCAATTATGAATCTTAATAAATATTAACCCTAATCTTAACCTATAACTTTAAAAATTATAAATCACTCAATGACGAAATTAAGTACCGGGCAATTTGACCGGTCTTTGTGGTTTAATGTTAAAATTTCTGAAAGTGAAATATTAACAAAATACCTTAAATACTGGAAATAAAATATCTTAAGTTCAAATACAAAATTGAATTTCCGTAAACAATTTTTCTGGATTATATAGAATGCTCACTTCGAATCATATTTCAAAATATGAAAAATCAAAACGGTAGATTCAGTACGGTGATCCAAAATTGTTAAATTGAGGTAACTGCTATCGTAATATTGTAGAACCTCAAAGTTACTAACCAAGGTTGTAACATGAAAATAGGTTTTTTCCCACATCACCGTCGAAAGTTCATTTTTTTTACCCTACTTTTAGGGAACAAAGTAGCGTTTTTTTGCCCTGAAAAATGGTTTACCACGGGAGTAAAAAAGTACATTTTTACCCGGGTGTTTGCCAACCTCGCCTACGGCTCGGGTGGCAATTTTACACCCGAGTAAAAATGTACTACTTTACTCCCTTGGTGAACAATGTACTATTTTGCAACTCTTTATACCTAATCATGGCTTTTAATTACTTTTAAAACAAATTATTTAATGTGTTTGCTCTACTGTTGCACATATAACACTTTAATAAAAAATGCACATCCGAATTAAATGTAAATAGATTTGCTGTTTTCGTTAGCATCTGCTTTATTTTTTGATAGCTTAGCCATGCCCTAAAATATTTTTAAAATTCTAAAATCCGTGAGATCATATCATCTCGTAGAAATAGCCTGCCGTAAAGGGTTAAATTCTACAACACATAAAACAAATTTTACGCACACACTAAGAAACGCTGTGGTTTGGAATGGGTAAAATTTACATCCTACACACAACCTGAAACCCCTAATACGTTATTCCCATTAGCCTTCACACCTGTTTTTTGGTCATCTGAGAACGAGTTCCTACCCAAATTCCGGGAATTTGAATAAGCCATAAAAACTGTAACTACATCCATTCACCGTCCGTAATGCCGACGGAACCCTTTCTGGATAACCTGGACCAGCTGAGCGCATGCGTGAGTTATTTGCGTTTTCTAAAATAAATATAATTATTGTTCAAAGAGCTTAAGTTTCGCTTGAATAGGTTTTCGTGACTAAAAACCTTGTGCGATTATGAACGAAATTCCCAACCTTTATGGGAAGTTTTATATTTCACACACCCTTGTTTTTGACGTCTCTATAATTATAACCCCTATTTATGAATCAAATAATAATATGCTACCTACTACGCATTCTTCGATAAAACTTTTTGGTAAATTTAAACCAATAATGCGTGCTTGTCAAAATTGGTAAATCAAATAGAAATTTCATTAAAGCTATGTTCATCAAAAAATTAGAAGCTCTAAAAAGTACGAAAACATATTAACTTTCTAGTCCCATCTGATTTTATTAACAAATTATCTATATCCTAAGATTTTAGTTTTTGAAGCTGGTGCGAAAACCAGGTTATTGAAATAGTTTCTACTTTACTCCTTCTAGTATTAGGTAAAATTACAGAGCTACCATCTCGCCAATACGGCGACTTGTTTTTTTTAAATATTACCAGGTTTAGAATAAATGAAATAATGATTTTTGCGAGATTTCAGTACATATTAGTATCAACACCATTTTAAATTTTTCAAAATTTGACACAAAATGTTAAAACAGTGCCCCGTGAAAATGGTATTACATTATTGTGAAATTTGAAAAAGAATTTAGTGTTAATAGGTAAGCCAACTTCAAATTTGAAAATTAAAATCGAGTTCGAATTCAACGCCCTAAAACCAGAATTTGTAAACTAAGTGCGTTGCTGTCAGCATGGAGATTAAAACTCTTCGAATAAGTTATTGATTTTTTCTGCAAAGTGAATATCGATGTAATAGTCCTATTGTACTTTTTTGCCCATAGTTGTCACTATGTCCACTACGCCCAAGTCACCAATCCTTCTTCGCTTTCACTTAACCATTTTCTTCACTTCGATTCATCTTTTTAAATGACGTAAGCCATTTCATTATAAATAGTAAGAGGCAGTAGTTATAAAAAATTTAACCATGGACGGGTACACATTGGGAAAATACATTTACATTTTTTAGGATTTATTTTAAAAATATACCGTGCAAACAAAACTGGTGATTATTTTCTTAGAATATGTAGAATATGTAATGCGTAATCGGCCAAATCAGTTTTTAATTAGAAAATAAGTAGAAACTTACGAGAAACTGAATGTGTTATTTATAAACTAAAACCTATGAACACAAATGAAAGCATTACTGAATATTTTGGAAATTAAGGGACATCGTTACGTCATTCACAAGAATTGATTATCTTATGACTCTTTATGGAGAATTTTAGTTAAATATTCGCATTCATTCGCATTAATTTGGGAAATGAGGGAAACTATTTCAAACGTAATTTTGCTAGTTGCATTATTAAAAACCAAAAAAACAGCAAAATGTTGTTTGAATTCTCATCACAGGTTTTAATTACATTTTGCAGAGCTATTTATTTGAGGTCAAAAGTGATATGCAAAACATTTTCAATCATGATTTCCGAGATATTTAATTTTAACGTTTCGGAAAATTATTCCTCCAGCACGGCAAATGCGTGCTTGTCGTCGTCCATAAATACAATGAGATATTACATTTTAATTGGATGATTCCAAGAAAACATCTTTAGGCTATGGTTTGTACAACATTTCCAATGAAATTCAATGAGTTTCTGAAATTATTTTTCCCAAAATACTGAATTAATTACATACATTAATTTTCCGCTAGGCTAGGATATTTTAATTATGGGTAAATGGAGTTTAAACCCTCTAGCATTAAAATTATTTTTTATGTTGTATATAGGTTTTCGAACTTAAACAATTTCCAAAATGAAATAAAAATTGATACTGTTACGCTAATTTTAAAACCTGCAATGTGATTACTGTTTCTAATAATTCATTTGTTTCTATAAAATATAAAAAACTTATTCAACTACATATTTATAAATTTAAAACAACGGAACAAAGAAAATAAGGCTTTATTTGTAAGCCATAATTTACGTTTTAGAACATTTCATCCAAATACGCGGAAGAACTCGAAGATAATTTTTTCACTTTTTGGTTTCGATGAAATATAAAATCAAATCTTCCAAAGTTCTACTTCTACACCCATTACCAGGAAATCTGAGATAATTTGAAAGTATTGATGGCATTCAACTTTGTATTAGTTTGAAACTTGAACTTTGAAAACATTACCTAAAATAACTTATTGCTGCGTCAGGGTTCCTTAGTAGGTCCGTTCTTGTAATTTTTGTAAATTTCATATATAAGCATTTGACATTCAATTATACCTGTAACTTCACTTGGTAACCATAAATAAAACATTACATGAAAAAGTGATGACCAAGATTTAAGCACAAAATTATTGATATGAAAAAAACTTGATTTGAATCTAACTAATGCGATCGAATGGTGTCAAGACGAATGACATTCATTCCTCGAATGCATTTAAGTAGAATGTTAGTTCCATACGTAAATAGTGTGAAAAACTTGGGAATAGTATTCAACAGAACATTAACCTGGCATGATCATGTCTACAAGGTGATTAGAAAAATTTATTCTATTTTGTGATTCCTTCGGCATTTTTCTTCATTTACACCGGAGCATGTATGAACTATCCCCTTACTTTTAATGCCACATTTTTATTAAATTTTTCCAATAGTACGAAGAATACATACCATATAGTGTAGGTACATTACGATTTTAAGAGCATTTAATTCAATTGCACGGTTTTGAATATCCTCGCAAAATAAATGATATCTTTAATGAATAAAATTCCGCAACGGAAAATGTTCTGAATCTTCCTAAGAAGCAAACTTGAATTCGATTTTGGATTCCTTCCCAATATTTTATGAAGCAGTTAAGAATATTTCAAATCTTTTGCCTATTCTCTACATTTGGTGTTTTTACATTTAAACCTCACACAAGAAAATGAGCTAAATTGAATTGCATTGTTAAATTGTCTATTTAGAACATCATATTTTATATGATTTTCTTATTATTCCGACAAGTATGAAATATGTACAATTTCTGACTTTCCTATCCATATTAAGTTAGGCAAATACTAAATTGTCTGCGAAAACTTCTCTTGTGTTGAAAAACCCATCACCTCTATTGCCTCCAATTTGCTTCCATTGAGGCATAAAAATCTTAAAATCTTCTAAAAGCTTGGGCGGAAATCTGCTTTTCCTATGACTACCTATGCTAAAAAGGTATGCTACCAATATTAGTTTTTTCATTTTTTCTTGTATGATTGCTGTTCCTGCTGAGTCCCTACAAGATCCGGTTGGTAGTTCAGTCGTATACAGTATCCCCTCGATTTCCGCGAAGGTTTTGCCTTTACGGTGCTGCACGACTAATGGAGCCGCGAATCGGTATGAAACTAAACACTCCTAAAAAAAAAAGGGGTTAGCTGAATACTCCGTAGCTTAAGATCAATAAATGAACTATCAAAATGAAAAATAAATAACTTTACGTGTCATTTACTACATCACTAATAAATAATAAATGGATTCAACAATTATTTGACATCGTTGAAAAAACGGAGTTAGACTGTACTTAGTCACATTATTGTACGGATATATGAGACATGAGAACATAAACAACAATTTCTGTACAAAATCACTTTTATATGTTCGTACATTGTTATTAATGATTTTTAAATTGCAACATTTATTTGAAAGATCTTTACGAATTTTTTTGTAAAAAAAAAAGTTAGCTCTTCAAGAGTTAAATTTAGCAGGAAGTACATGAAAATAAAATTTTAAACAAGTTTTCACACATTTTAACTTTGAACAAGCATCGTTTTGACGGTAGTGGACAGATTGATTTACGCGAGATAGAATTAGAAGTTTAAGGGGTGCATTTTCGAACAAACTCTATTTTATATAATTCCACAATGTCCTTCGCAGGTTTTAAAGGTGGTCCTAAGTTCATAGTGTCATAAGGTTGATTCGATCTTAGAAGAATACATGTAGAAAAATCTATCTTATGCCATTTTTTATTTAGACCACTTTCAAAATAAGCGGTACATTATATATACATACATCGTTCGAAAAATATAAAATTGTGAATTCATATTCAAAGTTCCGCTTAAGTTGAGAACAAGGAAATTTCTCGGATTTCGACGGAATTTTACAGGGATCTTTCATTTGTGCTCAAACGCATTACAAGAATGAACAAAAATTCCTGAATCCTCAAATTTGACAGATGTATCCTAAATTTGAAGAACAGCGCAACCGATTGGACAAAGTAAAGTAAAGGATAATACCTAAAGAAAAAAGTGTCATTAAAGACAGACATAAAATTCCTTCAGATTCTTCTGTTTAGTGCAAAATTTGATCGAAATCCTCGAAATGTCTTTATTTTTAAGTTATTCCCAAGGTAATATACTTTAGTTTAGTACCGAATTTTTTTTTTTTTAAATAACAGACGTACCGTCTTAAACAATTTTAAAAAATGTTATTTTACTTGAAAGTGTAAGATATTGTAGGTACTCACCTTTAAGGTCTCACTCCAGTTCAGCTAAATTAAAGTTGATGAATCCAGTTATCACTGCTGCGCTGATTTATAATTTGCACAGAATAAATATTTTCCTCCCCCGCGCCTAATTGCAGTGCTCCTGCTGGGTCGTTTAACAAGTGCAGGTGGCTCCTCCTGGCTCAAAATCTGGATCGTGAACGATTAGCACGCTAGAGTGCTATTTTAGCGAGATTCCAGGAATTCGACAAAGATTATGCGATCCTACGTGCACACAAAGTGAACACTTATTTTCAATTATTTCTTTTATATTTTTTTATATTTCTTATAGACCTTTTTATGGGATTTTATGCATTTGAGGCCTGGTTGGCGGCACCACTGAGCTCGTGTAACACCACCTTAAATATCACTACCACACGAAAAACTCCATTGACATTTGTGAAGAAAACACAATTATACAATTTCTGTTAAATTCGTAATTTCTTGCTTTCACAAAAAACGAGCAAAAAGTAAACAAAAATCACGAGCCAAAAACTTTTTCCACACAGAGGCAATAGATCTGCCGGAGCGGCCCCGCGGCCCGCAGCGCCCTCTACGGTTCGCCCTCTAGACCCAGAGCCGAGCGGCCGCCACACGCTGAAGCTGAAGCTGAAGCTGAGCCGCTTTCCTCGGTCGCCAGTGTGCCCACACAATTCGAATTCGAGTGTTCGCCGGTGCTGCCATCACATCGCGGCGCGAGGTGAGGTGCACTTCTGGTGGCGTCGGGCCTGCTCTGCACGGCGCGGCCGATGCGATGCGGTGCGGTGCCTTTTTTTCTTCGTTTCCTTTCACGACCCGTCGTACCACTTCTTTGGCTGTATTCAGTTAAACTCAAATTGTGCGAAGTCACGAACTTAGGCTTGGTTTGATATTTATTCCGCCGACTTCAAATTTTCAGAACTCTTCTCATTAGGGAATCGGTTTAACAAGCTTCCACACAGTTCAATGCACAGAACCTGTAAGACTGGGAACGTATGCGGCGATTAGTTTTTAAATTCAAATAAAACTAGCCTATTAACTACAACAGCTCGGGAAATTTTAGGCTATTTAATTGCTAAGAACATCATAACGACGCCAAGTATCCGCCATCGCCCTCAATATATTTATTTAAACCGAAAAACAGAGGCCTTGACTGAATTTTTAAGCTTCTTCTCAATTTCTCCTTGGCACAGTCTAGCAAACCGATAAAGCAGCAAAATTCGCATCTGCCCAGAAACCGATTTATTTTAAATCGAAATTTCAAAATTTTTCAAACGACAAAACCTATTTTTTCGAATAGCATTTGTGATCGAACATGAAATTTATATATTTAAACGACTACCAATTGGCAGGTCAAACAAATAATTATTTTATTTCGAAAACTACTTTTGGACAATCATTAAGAACGAATATTTGATTGCGCATTTTTCACGCACGTTTTTATTTTAACCCTTAGCTGCCACACTGGGACTTCTGTTGTCCTAGTCATTAAAACGTTTAATAATATTTTATTAAATCGTCACACGTTGCTTAAATAGCTTGTAAACTTTTGAAAAAATATAATACACAATAAGAGTAACAAATTTAAAACTAAAATTAAAATAATAGTTTAGAAACTTAGTTTTTCAGAAAGAAGAAATCTTCTTCTACAAAATGGTAGCATTTTCAAATTTATCGAAAATTTCTATTATGATTTAAATTATCTTTTCTGTATAATTGCACCCTGCAGGCCGAAATTCTTGATTGATTGATTTGATTTTATTTTCCATAAATTCAAAATTAAAAAACTTAATAAAAACTGTTGATTTTGAACACATACTACTCACAAAGTTTAATTGCAATAAACAATTATCCAGCAGTACTCGCAAAATTCTATTTATTCTCATGCTAGTCGACTAAAACATTCTAGTGAATTAGTTACTCTTGGCTTTACTACCGATTTATTTCATACACTAATTTTTAAATCTTGAGACTACAATTAATTAATATATTATTATTTTTAAAAAAATGTTACTTTCATTGCGTTTTATACGAATCAAAGATTAAATGGTACTGCTCTTACTTTCTTATCTGAACAGAGCACATCGAAACATGGAACACAGCATGACCAAGCTGCAGATAATCGAAAATTTTTCCAAAACAAATACGGCATGGGGTACGCAAAGGCTGATCAACTACAAAGCAGCAACACACCCCTCGTATTCCGTTTTATGCTCTTGGGACTCTGCAAGATAAATATGGAGTCCCTTGAACATAATGGGAACATTAGAATCACCCTCTACATTATGAACTACGAAAAACGAAAACCGTACTTAAGTGCCCGCGTATTCAGGCTCTTTTACCCTCACCAAGCGATAAACAGGAAGATTTTTATTATTTCTCTAAAATTAAACTGCAACTTAAATTGAAGACCAACTTTATTGAACGTTTTTAGTCAAAATTCTTTGGATTAGACTGATTTATGAAACTTAATTTCTAAGGTTCTGCAAGAACAAAGGAACATGATGAGGCAAAAGAAGCTTATTAAAACATGACGGGTCATTCCGCGTAAAAGTTGAAAAGGCCGTACATTTTTTATTTAGCCTTATTGTTATTTTAACAATAACCTGTAGTGAAAGGTCCATACTTCATGAATCGATAAGATTCATAAAAATATTACAAATACTTTTTTAACCCCATGAAAATTACGAGTTTCTAAAATTTACTACTGGGCAGAAGTTGAAAATACCCACTTTCTGCAATTTATACGACTGGAGGTTTTTTTTAGCAAAGGTATTTTGAAAACAATTTTTTCTGTGAAGACATACACTACAAACGTTTTTAAGTTTTTGTTTCATCTTTCTTTTAAATTATGAGTGCCGAATGTCACACAAAAACATATAAAAGTTGCATAATAACCTAAAAATGTATTCGTTTAATATGGGAGTTTTCTACATACATATAAGTAACGACAAAACATGACGAACTATTTAAACGTATTTAAAAATACTAGGTATTAACATTTAATATTGCATTTTTAACAAATTTCAATTCGTCCCACTTACCCAACAAAAAGTTGGTTTTTGTTGCACTTGTCACGCAAATAATAGTATTATTATTATTATAGTATACTACTTTTGGCAGTTTACCAAGAAAAAACAAATGTTTATATACTATATAGTTTTTCTATTTTTTCGTGGCCTAATCCTGTAACTGTAACATTTGATGCTGAAATAATTAACATTTTATATGATCACAATTGTGCAGTAAAACATAAGATTAGTCTATATTATGTTCTAAAAATTATTAAATTAATTATTAAACGTTAACTTTCACTAAATATATTTAATGATTTAGCATTTGTCCAACAGGTCACACATTTAAAATCTTATATTTTCATCTTCACAATATATATGTAGTTACCATTTATATTTGATATTTGGAAAGGCTTATATGTTTATTCAATTTTCAACATAAAGACAAAATTAAGAAAAATATAGTAGTTTAGCTAAAATTCGGCAGTGATGCAACAAACGTAGAAAGACAAGGTTATTAAGTATTCCACGAGTTACACTCAATCAAACATAAAATTTTACCTGAAAAATATTGACAATTCGAATTTTCTTTAAACATAATAAAAGAAATAGCTATAGGTAGGTATAGATATGCTTTAAGACAATTTTCATTATTGCACATAATATGTACAGTAACTTAGTTATATATCAGAATTGGTGAAATTCTGGAGTGAAATGTCACAATGCAATAACCCGGACGGAAACTTGTATCTAGAATCATGTCATTTAACGTGAATTTTCTTTAAAGGACTTGTTTTGTGGCAGGATGCAACTGAAATATTGAACGTGAGTTCTACCTAACATGGTGCAACTGGCACTTATTGAAATGAATATCTAAGGGCTATGATTGATTATTAATGTAACTCGCTCTGAATCAAAATAGTTTTGTTTTGTACCTTTATTCAGTAACTAGTAACTAATTTAAAAAATGTATTCTTAAAAGTAATTCACTCATCAAGCTTATTATTTATACATTTCCATGATGTAAATTATTACTATTTTATTTTATTTCTTTATTTTTCTTTTCAAATATCTAGAGTAGAATAATAGTAGAGTTGTGACAGATATAAGTGTAGTAAATATATTTTAACCCATTTTCTATTTATTGTACCATCGATGACGATACAATAAGCTTAAAAAGTTTTTGTAATACCGAAAATATGTCGATAGATAATTTTAATTTTTTTCCAAACGAAATACTGGCTGCCGGCTCAAATGAAATAATTCTCACGGGATTATATTCAAGTTCATGTCTGAAGTTTAACTCCCCTTTTGCTATCATTATCGAAGTAATCGGAGTCAATTATCGAGAGTGCACGTGCACAAAAATTGGAAAGAAAATATTCTGCGACCCTTCAATTTTCATGTATTTGGCGTATGTTAAAGCATATAATTGTTATGTGCTATTAAATCAGACTTTCTAAAATGTTAATGACATTGAAACTATAACCCACAAAGACTTTTCAATAAAATCAGTCAAGCGTAAGTTACTCTCACACGCTAAGAATTTAATATGTATGAAATGAATATAGTCATAAAAATTTTGTTTGTGAATAAAGCAGTCCAAGTCGATAAATTATATGAACCGTTGAGAATCATACTGGCGGAAGTCAACAATTTTCAAAAACTGAGTTAAGACTAAAATCAAACCACTTACCCATCATCCTGGTTAAGATAACATATTCATATTCGTATTAAAACTTAACTTACGACACTCTGATCCTCAACGGCGCATATATGTACATATGAATTTAAGAAACTCGAGAACAATCGCATTTTTTTATTCGCGCAGTCGGTGGCTTAAACGACTCTGTTCAACCTATCTTCGAAAAATAATAAGCCTTTTAATATGAACAATTGATTTTAGTCAGGATAATTTCATTTTTTCAAGAATCCTATCACAATTTGTGGTCGATATTTCAGAATCTTAAAATCGAGTTGCTTTGTTTATATGTAATAATGTAGTTTGTTGAAATGTTTTAAATGCAAAGTATCTAATTACCAAATTATCAATATTTATATCAACGCATTTCTTCGTCAACTGAATTACTCTGTGTCTGAGTAGTTCTTAAAAAACCTAAAAATTCATTAGCCAGTTAACTGTTTATGACGAATATATTCGTCATAAAAATAAAATTGTAACATTTTGTATTTTGACGAATATACTCGTCCAAAGTGAACTGATTACTTTGTGGGACGCACGTAGGGGACACATTTTCCAACAAGGTCGAAACACTTAATTGGTTAATTTTATCCGTTATTATTATTTCATTGAAAAGTATACTACAACAACAGTTACTAGTGTCAATTATAAATTTGGCTCTTCTGTCTAAATAAAATAAAATTTCGAATCGACATTTCTGACTACTTTATAAAAAGAAGAAAATAATATTTAACTAATTGTATGTATTTTATACTCTAAAAACTGTGATTTATGGAGCAGAAAGCTTTCAAAAAAATGCATGCTAAAAAGAAGTTACTTGGCTTGGGCACACATTTTTGCAATTTGTTTTTTTCATTTCGTCTTTCCCTCATTCAAATTGATAATGATTGATAGCGAAGGAATGATTTATGAGGGAGCCTTTAATTAAAAAGTAAAAAGCAAATTTATTCGGAGAAATATTATGTTATCAAACTTGTATTAAGTGGTAGTATTATAAAATTGAAAAGTAAACAATTGCAAATGTTTTCCGATTTTTGTCAACAATTTGTTAAATTCGAACTTTGGCATTTTGCAAGAACTATATAGCATTTTTGATTATATCAAAACTAATTTTTTTGGATGGTGACGAAAAATCAAAAATAAACGCAAAATTGGAATTTTATTTTTAAAAAACGTTCTGTCGACTATTACTATCTATTATCACTCTTCCTAATAAATAATGTAATAACTTTTATTGTAGACTAATAATAACCATTAATGCTTTACGCTATGAATTCTTACTTCGATAAAATTTCATTGATAAAATAAAAATTATTTTAAAGTAACGTCTTGATTTTCCTTACTCCCATCGGGCAATTTATCTTTCTATATATGTGTAGGTAATCTTTATAAGCCCTTCGTGCTAGTTAAAAGTCACACAATCAAACAAGCACATTTTTGTTCATGCTTTTGCGACATGTAGTAGCGACAATACTTCAAAGGGCAGTTGAAAAATTACACCATTGTATGCAGTAATCCCCTGTTTAAAGGAAAACAGATCGCTGATGGAATGGCTCTACAAATGGTTACCACCTGGTTTTAATCTCTTTGCAATAATATTGATAATATAAAGTAAATAACCTTTTTTTAAATTTTTGATTTCAATCAAGTTGACGGATTAAGTAACATCACTTATGCGCTCTAGACAGACAATGCAGCAAATTGAAGATTGTCTGCATCATTGCTGTAATTATCTGCGTCTGTCACCGCACAATTTCAAGAATCGTAAGTTAAAACATGATAGGCAACTTTCCTAATTTATCTTAATTGTGTTTGTCGCTTCGAAATAATTGCTGAAGCGCTATTATAGAAAGTTAACTGATAAATACAAGGAATTAGTTTTGAATAAAATAAGAGTCTTAAATTTTCTTACTAATACCCTTGACGTTAATTCGGATAACCTTTTATAAGTACCGAAACGGTTAAGTGCGAGTAGATTTCGATTTTGAATTTAGAGAGTGTTGAACATTGCAATTAACAAACGAAATGCTCATAAATACAGAATAATATTAATTATTAATGCTTAATACAAGCTACGTACATGAAATAAACTTAAGACTAGTGCTAAGATCAACAAATATTAAAGAGGCAGTTTTCGGTAAATAAATCGTTGACTATCTGAAGTTAAAAACAAACAAACTTGAAATTGATTGCATGGTTTCAATTTCAAAGGCTCATGTATCGTTTAAGTTTTAGTAAAAACATTTTACTAAATCCACATCTGTCGAAATACTGAGCCATTTACTCTATCCTAAAAATAATGATCCATGTCGAAAATGACCGATAAACGATTTTTATTATTGCAGCTTTAAATTAAATAAATTAATAAAATTCAGAGAATCAATCAGTCCAGACGGTCTTGTTTACAACTGACTAAAAAAAATTGCATATCTTCGTCGTATCGCACAGACTTGATGGTTAACTTTATTTTCTTCTGAAACATGGAAATTGTTGTTATTTCAGTATCTGTTCTTGAATTGCAAAACATACGGATTAAATAGAAATAAATGAAGTGTGTAAATGATGTTGAAATGGAAGTTACAACATTAATTTAAAACACAAGACTATTCAATCGTGTGTGTTTCTGCAATGTTATTAAAATTCATAAATAAACGGACTGTAAATTCAACACTGGTCGACAAAAATTGTTTTGACAAGAAATATCTCAGAATTACTAGGAATATTCCAAGTGCTCGCTGTCGTTATAAAAATGGTTTTCCAAAATAACGACAACTCTATCGAAAAGTATTTGCCTTTAGGTAAAAATATTATAAAATTGTTTAAAAATGATCGGAGGTCCGGTCCACATGAATAAATGAGCTCCTTAAACTTTATTTTGAAATTTGATATTACGAAAACTTAAGGCAAGGTCGCAAAGAACTATAAGAAGATAATAATAATAATTCTTTGTACGTCAGTTTTACTTTTAATATTAAAAACAACTACAAATAAAAATAACAAGAGTACAATAAGCAGAAAGATATTTAAATACTTTTAATACTCTTTAATAGAATTTTGATTTGGTGATTACAAAGAGTAATTGATTGTTGTTACAAGCCGGTGTTGGTTTCATTTTGATATTTTCTATTGAGCCGCTCAAGAGCAGTATTTACTTTAGTAGACTTAAAATTTCAATAGTTAGACCGTTTTTTTTTTGAGCTTATTTAATTTTAAGTAGTAAAATAATGTTATGTTATGCAAATAGAACATTGTTCCGAAGAAGAGTGGCATTTAGTTAATCCTGTAACTTATAAGTTAAAATAAAATTTAAAAAGTTATTTCCGAAGATCCAGAACAACAATCAACTAGTCGTACGAGGCGGGAAATTACATCACATGATAAATGCATTTTTCTATGAAACCTGATTTATCTTTGGGATTCAATTCCAAAACCATTTCTATACATTTAGCATAGTTTACTAAAGCATAATCTCTTTGATCTGGTTGCTAGAAAAGTGTCTTTTTGTAGTTCGGAAAATGAATCGATAGAATTTAACTAAATCTAATCACAAACTTTCGATTTACTATTTATTGATGAAACCAAAGATAATTCTTTTAATATTTGAGACTACTTTTCTATAATAATGTGGTTCCATTATTTTGGATCAAGCAAAATATCGCAACAACAGTTTTCAACTATATAATAGAGACATGTTAGTTCCTTATGCTGAGGAGGAAATTGCTGTTAAATGAGTCTTCCGGTTCGAACACGATAACGACCCTAAACATTCCGCTCGGGAACTTCAAAAATGGTTTAAAACAAATAATATTTCGGTGTTACTGTGGGTTGCAGTCAACAGATTTAAATCTCATAGAAAATCTAGGGAGAGTGTTGAAAAGTCAGATGTTTAAAAAAAAAAAAGGCAACCAACAACAAACTTTTTTAGGAAGAAATTAAACAAGTTTGGTTGTCTGTTTCTATTATATTTCAATCCAACGTGCCGTAATCTTATAGACTCAATGTCTACTACGAAATAGAAAGTTTTCTTGCAAATCATTTTATATTAATATATTTGCTGAGAAATTTTCGGAATATTGGAGTAAAGCACCCAATTTTTCACATAAATTCTTTTCCAAATTCATTCAATTTAAATTCGATCTTTTTCTCCGTTTCCCTAATAGTCAAGTTCCCATGAATCCATTTATTTTCTCATGATCGGTCGGGCAGTGCAAGGTATCCAGTGGGTAGTTGAAATCAAACATCGGAAGCAGCCAGAGCTAATTATAATTGTAATTGTGAAAAAAAACTCTATTAATATATACTAAAATTAAAAATTTGGTGTTTGAATTGTCCCGAAACCTCTACGGTTCGGTTTGAGACGAACTGATCGTTCGTTCAGTTGTTTCGTTTTGAATCCAGTAATTATTTTATTATTAATCCAATAATTATTTTATTGTTAAGTATAAGAAACGAGCGTGGGTCCCAAAACCCATGACCGGTAAACAATGTGCGAAGAATAAGAAATAAACAACAATTTTAAAAGTGAATAGTCACTCTTATTATGTTTTACATCACTGTATAAATGACGTCTTTATAAATTGGGAATAAGCGAAATGTGAATATACCAATTAAGTATGTATTATTGGTGAGAGTTTACAAATTGATAAACATTTATGTCTTTTAAATCAGCCTGGAATATTCCGCTGTAAACGAAGTACCATCTTTGTAGGCTAGATTTGAATAAATTATAGACGCCCAAAATCATGTCGGCGGAACTACGCTTTGCACCCCATTTCACAGAGAGTGGCGCTGTGATTTCTCTTTTACCAATTTTCTAAATAGCGCGTATCTCATAAGAATTTCGGGGATTTGACCCTAAGGACATAAACATCACTTTATGGGGAATGATGAAAGCGAACCCCCAGGAAAATAACCTTATTTTTCTTTTCTTTTCTTTTCTTTGTTTTTTTGTGTGTTTTTACCCGCCTTATAAGAAAGTTCTTCCTGCTGAATTGAAGAGAAAGCGAATTTTATTTTATTCTCTTCGCGTCCGCGGTTCTGGTGTGATGTGACAGTTCAGCGCACCTTCCCGTCCCTTCCCCATCATAGTAGCAGCACTATTTAACAACTTTCGACTTGTAAAAAGCTCTGGACATCGTCGATGGGGGTTCCCCCAGGTCGGGCGGGAAGCTTCGACAGAGTGCAGACCGCCCATGAGCATGCACCAAAGTGTCCAGGAATAAGTGCATAAAATAAAAGAAAAATTAAGTGCCCCAAAATATGGCCTGAATTCTTCCTCCCTCCGGGCAGAAACCACATCAGAGTGGCCCGGTTCCCGGTTCCCGGTTCCCGGTTCCCAGTCGACGACGACATCAAGAAAACAAAGTCGACGATACCCTCCGCGGCACTTTACACACTTTCCGGGATAGGGCTGGAGGACTGGAGGACTGGAGGAGGCTGACACCCGACGAAGAGCTTAGTTTCGGCGCTTCGGCGGCAAGCTGGAACTGGGATTTGGTTTGGGGGACTTGTTCTCTCTCGGAATGCTCTGTGGATGTGTCCCTTTCACTTTAAAGGACTTCTAGAGGTTTCCGTAAATTGCTCGGATGAAGGGCTGCCGAATTCTTTGGTTCCTTGCTTCCCCCAGTCCGGGGGATTGAATCTACGTACAATTTTTAGATTACAAAAACTAACTTCCCCCGAAATCCTAGGGAACAGCTGAAAAATTAAGTAAAAACACCGACGGCTTTTTGGTCGTTGTAAAATTTTTAGCGGACGCGAACTGCTATTCAATTAGGAGGACATTGTCAGGTCAAGGGGAGCGAGGGAAATGCCCTCCGGATTGAGGGATCCCTCCGGGTAAAACGTATGGATCCTTACCACTGAAATTATTATCGTGTTCCCCTAATCCTTTGGGGGATAAGTCCAGCTTGAGCGCTCATGCCATGTACCTTCCGATTGGCGTAATAAACAAAAATATAACATAAAACACAAATCACAGAAATTATAAAAGCCGCACTTTTGGTTTTGGATAAATCAAAGAAATTATAATTTGGGAAGCACTCTGGATATTTGAGAGGGGGGTACAAAAAGAACCTGGGAGCACAATCGAGAATTCACTGGCCACGTCTCAGATGGACGTGAATTGGGCGACTCTGGAAGCCGCTCAATTCAAAAAAATGTTGAGTATGTGATGCAGCAGAATAATGCCACTAAACTGCACAACGATTAATTTTTAGTAAATTGTGTATTTTGATTAAATTTAATCACGCAGCGCATCTCTCTACCCGGAACACTTTAGATCTCATTGCAGACTAATGCCACTTCGGCTCGCATCGCGTGTGGCTGTGTGTCCGGAGCGGGTGGCGGTGTGTTGGTGGCATGCAATGCATGTGCCTGGCGTCACACCGCGCCGCGCCCCACCCTCCCCCGAGGAGAACATCAACCAACACCAGCAAGCCTGCCGCCGAGGGAGCACTGTAGAGACACTGTGTGCTGTCCGGGTGCCGGTGTGTGCGTGCGCGGATTTCTTGTTTGGTTTTTGGTTCATCCGACTTTTGGTTTTTGTTTTTTGTTCCATTACTCATCCGCCGACCGCCTGCCTACCGGCAGACGGAAATGTGCACGAGGGGGACAACTGCCGTGCTCTTGTGCGAGAGCGAGCAGGACGGAGTTAGGTCGAGCACAAAGCGAAGTATTTCAAGTCTCGAGCTCAACGAGTCTCGAACCATGCCCGGAGTGGCCAGGCATAAGGAATGAAATGGCGTCGTCTTTTATCCGGAATTAATTGCGCCCCTTTTGTTTTATCCCAAGTAAAAATTTTTATTTATCATGCAATAGAAAAATAAATTAATAAATTGAAACCAATACGATACCAAACTAAAAATCGACACCTATTAAACATAATCGCCAATTTTACGTTATAGCTACAATATTCAAAACATGTTTACAAATATTTGAAGAGCCGTTGTTTTTTAATTCATTTCAATGTTTGTTTTAAATTATTTAAGTTAATTAATTTTTCTTAAAAACATTGAATCGTCTAGATAACTTCGTTTTATGGTGTTAATTAATAATTTGAACGAGTTGATTCAAGGGTTCTATGGAAATTATGTTATAGCATCAAACATTGACTATTAAAAAATTGATTACGTCATCAATGTGACGGCATTCAAAATAAAATGTTGACGCCAAATAGTAAAGATAAATGACCTTTAATTCAAATAAACAAACAATTCATAGGGACTTGATTAAAAAGACATGAGTTTTTAGAAAACTCCCAGATTCCAACATTTATAGGTGTATGTAGACCACAATTGGGATATTTATTTACTTATTTATTCTTGTACTGTAGAACCTACATAAAATTGCACATACATACAGCAACCAGCTTAACTAATTTTATTTGGACGAAATCATAAACTATATTATCCTCCGAACATGAATAAGAAATTTTTGAAACGTATATTTATGCACTAGAATTTGAAAATTTCCAACTACATATACTCATAACAAAACTAGTTGTTAATTCCTAAATATACTTGCACTTAAGTACATTATCATCACTAACAAAATTGCCTGTTTATTATGTCTAGCTACCCTGTCTTATTATTTATTATCTATCTATTTAATTAACTGTATAATTACAGATTAATTACCTAAACTAGGCCAAGTTATCAAATTAAAGGGTTGACAGTGTGCTCCAACCTTTTGAAAAAATACCAGGAAAGGTTAAAAATCACTTAGAGCACTTTATTTTATGTTTAAAATTTAAAAATAACTTTAAATATTTATTAAGATTATGGATGGACACAAGAATCTGATTAGTGTCCGTTGATCCTGAGTTTATTTACAGGATCGCGTCCTGAGTCAACTGTCAATAGACTATAGACTAGAGTATAGAATATGGATTTTAGAAAAAATCCTTGGGAAACTCCTGCCACGACCTACAGTTATCAGCGCTGTACATATAACATAGAAGTATTCAACTTTGGGTTGGTGTATGTATTGCGAAAACTATAGAGTTTGTTTAAAATTTATATACATTTTTTATTCAACGCATCAAGGACTAATACGAAAATAAGATTCTCCAAAATCAAAGCAAAAAAAACGTTTATCTTGAAATAACTTCAGAAAACTGAAAAGCAAATTTTTTTAATTTATGTTTTTATTTGAGTCCTTTCAAAGTAATTAAGGGAAGAGGGAACACCCTGCCCTATATAATACAACTTATGCATACAATTTATATATATATATATAGTGTAGGGAATAACATGAGCAAAGGCAAACGATGGCGCCATCTTCACTTGTTTTAGATTTTTTCTACACTTCGTTATCCAGCGAACTTTTGAAAAATCCTTAGATTGGTTATATTCTTCAAATTATCAATAAGTAAAATATTAATTGTAAACAACGTTTGTTTTCATTGTAAAATTTTTGCATACGTTTCACCAAAAATTAAATTAAAAACCGCTTATCAATCAATGTCTTGTTGGCAAGATTATTTTTTATTGCGCAGGAGAATATAATTTGAATTATCTGTAAAAGAGGAAAACTTTTAATAATTTAATGTTAATATTGAAAATCATTTTAACGTACAATCACACCTATTGTGGTAGTAGCAACGGCCAAGGAAACCGATTCAGTTATAATAAAAACACTGAGCAGCAAAAATAATTCAAAAAAAAATATTTGTTTTTCATTTCCGTATAGGAGAACTTCTTCGAAAGAGTACTGGCTATCGATGTAGAAAGTTCCTTTACCTATAATGAATAAAAGACAAAAGCAATTAAAAATTTTGGTAGTAGAAAAATAAATATTAAAAAATAAATAATAACATTTTTATATAATTTTACATTTAAAGCAACCGCGGTGCAGTCTTTGTCTTTATCTACTGAGTGTGTGTTTCTATATTTATGTACTACCTACTTTTAATTAATTAATTAATTGATTTGAATTTATAGCATTTAAAAACAAACTTTTAGCCCAGCTATTTCAAACTAAAAATAGTTACATTTGCGAACAATTATAATGGCAATCTCTTAAGCGTTACCATTAAATACGTTGGAGGGGTTTTTTAGAGACAAATATATGTATTTCAACTTCGAAAACCGCGTTCACATACATATTCGTTTTTCAATAATCTCAAAGACAAATTTAAAAAATCAATTATTTTCAAATAATAAATTAAATGACTGCTTTGCTCTTACTTTCTGTTAAATAACTATTGAATTCGCAGTCCAGCAGTCCTTCAATAAAACTTCTATCTTTAATAACGTAGTCAAGGTCTTTAATTGCCTGTTAAAGTAAATATAGTTAAATATTAATTCTTTATTTATAATAATTAATGCCTCACTTACATGGTCGATAAAAGCGCAAAAGAATCGATTTACATTATTATATGATGCTGATGTCTTCTCCAGTGCTACATTATGAGCAAACTCCTTTTCAAAACGAACTTGCGATATGTTAGCCGCTCTTATTAGAGGTGTGATTAGCTTACTATAGTATGCTCTATAAAGTAAAATTATATAATAAAAATTGATGGAAATTTGAACGTAAAGTTTTTACCTTAAATCGGAAGGTACTAAAATTGTAAAAACTTGTTGATCAGTACCTGCTAACAAACCCCTTTTGCCAGTCATATTATGAGACTCTCTCTGGAGTTGCATAACCATCGAAGACATTTCTGCATCTGAGAATCCATGTGGCGATCGGCCATGAATATAAAAACCATAACATCCTTGAAGCAGTAGAAGCACAGAAATATTTGCCAATGAGCAAAGATCCACAAATTGTTGCAGTTTGTTTTCAGAAATTCTACTCCAGAACAAATATCGAGCTACTAGTTGAGCAATATGTATCACAACGTATAAAAATGTTATAAGTACTAATCGTAAAGTTTTGTCTTGCAGCTCCATTATATACAAATCTTCAGTTAGCTATAAGATTAATTAGAACGAGCAGACGTAGTATGAAACAGAACATTATTATAGAATAGTAAAACCATTACCTTAAATATCGTCGAAAACAATACAAATTGCAATAAGGAAGACGTTTTTCTCATTTTACTGATGCTGTTCCATTCGTTAGCGACAAAAAGGACTCTCCAAGCTGAAACTCCTCCATCACCTTGTAAACTCCGTCCCTATTTCGATTTAATAGTGTTCAGTTTATTTCAGTACGATATATTATATAATAATAATTGTCCACACTTACGCTTACTCCTGAGCAGACAGATGGTGTATCAAGATGTCCTTTAGTGTTAAGGTGGTTATCGCATCCTCGAGGTCGTTCCCAATCAATAAAAAATATATCAATATTGGTAATTCTCCAGAAGAAGTGAATTAAATAAACCCCCTAAAAAATATTTTAGTACTTTAATCAGTTTTCTCCAAATTGCAAAAATTGTTGTCGAAATGAAAACTTGTTCTTTAATATAGTAAATTAATACATATATACATGTATTTAATATAAATACATACTATATTAATAAAGAAATAAAAATGTTTACTAATATGTATAACTTAAAAAAATTACTAAAACCAAGTCCAGAAAAATCTCCTAACCACCGATAGTAATCCATTTAGAAAGAAATAAACCACCTTTTGCGGGATTGCAGTTTCGAAGTAGTGGTAGTTTTTAAAGTAAGATTAGATTACAATTATCAATTATCGGCCTGCAACGCTCATTCAAAGAGGCTGCGGTGTCCGACAATTCCCTGAGTAATTTATGTAATTATTTTGAAATGTGGGATTTAAAGGTTACGATGAAATATACCCAAGGGCGTCCACAGAAAAAGCAAAATTGTTTTTCAAAGGTGTTCAAGAGTGAATCAAATGTACAATTAAAGTCATCTTCATTATACCATATATTATTACCACCACAAAAAAATCGGAAAACAGAAATACAATTTATCCATTTCCATATAAATTAATATAAATTAATTTTCATAGTTTAATTTATTCTAAAACAATCTTGTATACTTAAATACATTTCTATACTAAAATGAATATAAATTAGGCATTTAATATTTTTTATTATTTTTTTATTTAATATTTTTGATTATTTTACCTGTCCTAGCAAATGAAGATTCTTCACGGAAGTGAGAAAATCTTTGACTAATTAAATCCTTTACCACCTTTTTAAATCTTTATTTGTTTCTCTAACTAGAAGCAACGGATATTGAAAATCCTTTTACAAAGAATTTTCCGTTCACTTTATTTTAAAGACGCGGTAACCACTGGAATTTTTCAGAAAAATATAACAAACAAATTTACCCATTACTAAAAAAAGAAATATTTGCCTGTTTGTTCCAAATCCGAATTATCTTTTAAATGGTCTAATACAAAAGGGATAGTAATAGAGCAAAATGTACGTTTATGTTTTTTCACCATAGGCTTGAAATATATTAGTTAAAATGGTTGCCTCTTGAGGCACACTTAGGTCAGAGAAGACCCATCGTGATATTGAAATATATAACGAATTAACAATTCTGTTTTGGCATAAAGGCCCAACTATGAAAAATTTCTCGTTCATATTTCGTCGGTATCTTGTAGCACTCTACGAATTTCTTCAAATTCCATGCTCCGCCTCGATATTAGATAATAATAGCAATAAGTACGCAATATTCAAAACTTTATAAAGTACTTTAAAATTAGTGGGCACATAATGTTAAATAATAATAATTAAATTATTAATCTAAAATAATTGAATAGAAAAACTTAACAAAAGGGAGAGAATACCTAAAACGCATTCAAAAAGGAACTCTAAGCTTGCACAGCCACACTCTTAGACATAAAACCTAATGAGATCCTTGAATTGACCGAACGATGTAATTTTCGGAGTAAACAGCCTTTGTAAAGCAGATTCCATAATTTTTGCTGGAAGTTTGTTTGCTTCAATAGTTCCTTTTCTATCTCTCCTTTAGCGACGAAATCCAAATGAACTGGATATTGTTTTTCATAATTATAACTATTTTCAATACCACTGGGTGTGATACTCCTTTCATTGGAACAATTCCTTGCGCAGCATTTTGTTATGGAATACTCAACATTTTTTCAAAAACATAAATTTTAAACGTTATCCAAAGGGACATGGTTGTATAGGAACATACAACCAGGTAAAAAATGTAGTTTTCATACCATATTCAAGCCTCGCTCACTTTCATAGAAAATTACCTGAGTGTGAGGAATTGAATTGAAATAAGGTTGAAGGATTTCCCGTGCCCTTTATATTTTAGCAGGCTCATGAAATTTTCTACTAAATTTTATGTTTTAGGATGACAGTCCCCCATTACACAACAGTTTAAATTCGAAAAGTCAGAAAGCAAACTTACCTTAAGAGCTGTAGCCATATGCAAAAGAATTTCTATCAGATCTTGCTTTGGTATTGGAAGCAATAACCGCACGGTACTTTGATATGAAGACATTAAAAAAGTGTAAAAGCACACAGCCAAAGCAACGTAGAAAAATGCATTTGCACTATTTCCTGAAAGATGGAAGCTAAATTCGATTAACGCCTGGAAATCATAAAACTCCTTATTTTGCCGGGTTTTGTAGTTAAATGTCCTCAAAGCAGCAAAAATGAACCCGATCATTATAAGTAAAGGAAGGAGTATTTCAAACCAGAAGTCGATATTGTAGTTCTTTTTGAAAACAACATTGAAGGAGAAACTGTAGGTTGACGTCAACGAAGAGTTTCTATAGACGTTTATCGTTCTATACTGCAATTTTATCAAAGGGACTGTTATCTTATTTTCCTCCTTGATTGTTACCATCACATCAAATTTTTCCACTATTTGAATGGATTTAAAGATGCCCAATTTTCTGCTGTTCTCGTAGGCTGCCCCGTAATAATGTCCATAAGGATTTCGTTCAGCATGGATCATTTGAAATCTCTTCACTAATTGCCAATCCTCAGAATTGCTGGTCTATAATTAAAAGAATTATAAAAATAGTTCAATCTATACAATAAAAGATTTTATATTTATTTGCACCTCTAGTGACCACTTCGATTGGTTTATCAACATCAGCATACCTTCGATTAAATTCTAATATCGCATAAAATGAAACAAGTTCTTACATTAACAAATAATAGTGACTCTTGGACCAGGGCTTTTAGTGCCAATTAACGTGTTCTTAATAAACTAAGATGGATAAAGCTTGCATTAATTCAATTTTTCTACTATTTCTTCGTAATTTTCTTAGACACTATTTCAAGCCACAAAACTAAAAAATAGGCCTTTTCAAGACAAGTTTTTCTACGTTAATATACGTGTTTTTAATAACTAGGATGAATAAGCAAAATACCCGAAATAAATCGGGCTTTTCTATAATTTCGGGTCAAATTTTGGATTCGGTTATTTTGTGTTAATTAACATGTTTTTTTTTATTAAACTAAGGTATGGACGAATTGGTCACAAATTTTCTGTAAAAAACTTGCCTCTGTATTTTCCATTGCATTTTGAACTAAGATTGGCAATGATTGAACGTATGGTACACCACCGATTGTGTAATTTAAAAATATATTCCAAAATTGATTATCCGCATAAATACTGGCAAAATCAATGATATTTTCCAAAGACATTTGGCATCGGATTTTCACATTTTGAGGAAAACTGATTTTAAGGCTTTTTGGCAACAAATATCGATTGCATAAACTCAAATGTTGTTGAGTTATCGAACCCATCCATTGTAATGTCCCATGTCGCGCATAAACTACACCAAGAAGATCAATATATCGTCTCTGTAAAATTATTTAATGAGTACGAGAATTTCGTTTTTTTAAGAACTCACCGTCTTATTTTCTTCGTGAAGGCTGTAAGAATAGTCAATGGTTTTTTTAAGTATTTTTGTAGTATCTTTTCCTTTTTTGTAAAAAAGAAATGGCCGTATATTCTTAAGATCCTCTCCTCCATACACTGAAGCATCTGTAGCTTGTGCCAAAAGAAACAGGCTGCATGGTGAATTTTTGTCAAGGCTGTAGAATGATGCGACACAAAGGTTGGCCAAATGATTGCACGCTGTTGCATTTTTTAACGTTTTGCAAAAAAATGCAACAAATTTAAGTTCTTTGAAAATGTCGCTTTGTGCGAACGACTGGAAGCTGAAAAAGTACTTGAGAAGACTGTTTGAAATGCAATAGCCTTCGTAGAAAGAATTAGATTTTGGATCGCAACTGCAATTAATACTGTTTTCACGGAAGATTTGAATTGATTTTTGTAGAGTTCCATTACGTATATTACTAACGAATTTTATATCGCACTTTGTAAAACTTTCACAATCAATACACTTTGAATTATTGCAAATAGGTGACTCCCGGGATAAATCATATAAAACTTCTGTCCTTGTCTCGTCTGCACAGCTGCAATCAAAACCTAAAAGAAAATTATAATACGTAAAATGTATGTCGTTTATATAGTACATAATATGTATTGTATGCTTTTAATTTGTATCCTATAAAACTTTAAAATTTAGTGTATGAGCTTATCAATTTACTCGTCCTGTTTGACTCAAATCATTTAAGACTTATAATAGCGAAATCCAAATTTCAACGATATTAAATCGAGAGTTAGTATGATACTAAAGTTGTTTTAAAATAGCTCACTTTGAATTTAATATTAAAGTTTTTAAGTTCAAAATACGGTACATAATATGGCAACCAATACCTATATTAGAAAACCATGGGATTTTAATGTAAAATTAATTTAAAACATGCATAGTTCGATGATATTAATTGCTAATCTACAATCAATGTATGTATTTATATGTACAAACATACATATATTATGATCAATCTTTTTTAAATTTCAAGATAGTTTATAGAATATAAAAGTGGGTAATTTTTCGTATGAGTATTCAAATTCAAGATGATGAATGCAATAACGAAACTTAACATTTTTAAAATTAATCAATTACAATTAAATTTATTTATTAATACTTAAGGATTCCATTACTAATGGTTCTGAATCTCAATACTTAACGAAAATTCCTAAGCAGTTTTGGAGCTTGAGTTGAGCTATATGTTTAATTTAAAGGATATCTATAAAAATTAAAATAGAAAGTTTTCTGAACCCTAATTTCTTATAATTAATTTCATGGAAAAATTTCGCATTAATTTGGAACAAATGTAAATTATAATAAAATGTCGAAAACTCCTTAATTTCAATATTTAACAATAAAAACGTATAAACAAGGTGTAGATAAAAGCACCATTTTAATTTGAGCCTGGTAGCACAATGAGTAGTCCTTTCTGAAGAATTCTATAAAAAACAAGACGTTCTATGAAGGAGGCACCGGAAACAAAAAAATAATAAAAGAGCTCCATACTTTCTTCAGTGGAAAACTATTATTGGAAATTTAATAACCAACGAACTGCATATATTAAAACAATTTTAAATATTTCTATTTTGTTGCAGTCCTGGTGTTCTATTTATGGTTTCATTCCAAAGAACGATATATGTATGTATATACCAGGAGCATTACGTGTTTTCAAATCTTATGATCGGTTAGTAGAATATTTACTGCAGTACATATGATATATAGACAAAAACAAAGGTGCAATTGCGATAGATGTAAAAAATATACTTCCATTCATTTGGATTTTAACAGCAACAAATTAATACACTTGAATTAACCCTCCAAAAGTAAATTGCATTCGCCAAGGACTGATAGTGTGTGAAATGTCCGTATTAGGCCGTACTATGCACTAAACTGAGTACGATGGAAACCACTTTGTAAATACATTAATCGATTAAGGAAATTAGAAAATAACCAAGTAATACATTTAATATGATAAAAACGCTAAACTTCTGAATGTTGTTTCTAAAAGAAACTTACACGTATTCAGGTTGCATAAGTTTGCATTACTAAATATGCTAATTTATATGGATTGATTTGTTTAGGGAACTAACTTTCTTCTAAGGCTCTTCAGAATATGCATGCATTTATAGTTATTTTAAAAGGTACTAACGTTCACTTGAAGGCACTAAATGTTGAGAGGAATCACAGCTGATACAATCGAAATAATCCAAATCATAAATCTCCGTTCTTTTGCAGTCTTGAGGTTTTTTAAAAATGAATACATTTCCGTGTTCCGTAAAAACTATTGGTAAAAGGAAGCCCGAAATTAGTGCGAAAATATAAAACATTTTGGCTGCATGAAGTAAACCACTCACTTATCGAATGTACGAACACTACTGACACTACTGACTAAAAAGGTGAAAAACGTCAAAGTAGGTTCACAAAAATTTTTTTGTTTATTAATCGGGTTGCTATAGTATCCACTTTTATTTAGAGATTTGTGGAGAGACGAAAACGACCATTCCGGCTGCCGTTCTTATTGCCCCCTTTGCCTATTTAGCGTGATTAACCGCCGTAAATGCTCAATTTAGCATAACTTCCATTTGAGAAAATTAGTCTATGATCAATTGATAAGAATTAGCCAGAAAAGTGCCAAATACTAGGTAAGATTTTTTATATTCCAGGTTAAAATGGTCTTGAAATTTCTTATATGGAAAAAATATTGCAGTAGCACGCACCTGATGATTTAATTACAATTATTATAAACCTACTTCAAAACGCTAAGAGAATCTGCCTGACATCATTGTTTTAAATTTGAAGACACAGGACGCTCAAGATCGAAAAAATCAATTTTAGATAAATACCTGTCTTATAATTCATTGATCGTATGAAAAAACCAAACATGCATATTTGTTATCAAATTCAAGGATATGCAACTTTTTTGAAGAAAAGTCCGGCACTTGTAGAAGTAGCCTTAATTAATTTTATCTGAGAATTAATATTACATAACCACAATACAATTTTTTCCTGATAATTTTGCAATAGATTCTTCGTTAGTAGACTGGTATTTTTTTTTTATTTAGCTTAAGTTAATTTTAGTTTACTTATTAATTTAAGTTCTTTGTAGCTTGTATTAAGCGAAATTCAATAAATAAATAAATATTTGTAAGCTGTTGTTTGTTGGAAAAACTTAGAATCCTTTTTGTAATCGGATTTTCTGTGCTTTAACTTGATTGTTAAATACTCTATGCAAATTTTCAGCGCTAAAATTTTCAATTCTGTTTGAATAAAAAAATGTATTTGAAGATTACTTTTAAATATCTGAGTGTGCCAAAACTGCTCCGTGGTTTAATCCAAAAGGAAGTGGAACCTTTTCGGAATAACAACTGGAAATGTTTGTACATAAAAAGGGCATTCCATGTCATATTTCTGAGTAATTTGTTCGCTTCCTAGTGTTTTGGTCCACCAGGATAAAATATTTTTTTAAAATTCAAAGAATTTCATTTAGATGAAATTTCTGTGATTTTAGCCTACGATTATGAAAAATCATTCTTCAAAATGACCCAAGTTGTTAGCTTAGTTCAACTTTGAACAATATCTTCATTGTAGCTTGTAGAAAGTGGGCTAAACTTATTTTAAAAAATCATATATTTGTAATAAGTCTGCATGAATTTGGAGGCACCAGAATACTAGTTTATTATACCAAAGTACTTAACACAGCATTGAGTAAAAAAAAGAATTTTTAAATTGGTGCAAGTTTTTCATTTTTTCAAATGACCGAAAAATGTTATACGTAAAGTTAAGATCCCTGCCTAAAAGGAACATTTCTTCATTCTTCAGATCTTAGTATGTACATACTTATGTATATAAAATGTAAGAAAGGAAAAAAACCCAAAACAACATTCCTGTATAGATTTACCAAAATAACGGTAGATTGTAGTTGTGCAGACTTCAGTTTTAACGGTTTAACGAACTGTCGTTTCCCTGAATGTCCTCTCTGCATGCATTTTATAATTTTGCGCCCCCGACCCTACTCGGGTACGACGGCCCGTTAATCATGAGTCCCTTTTGCCTGGTAAAAAGGTTTTCTACGTAAACGAAGCTGATCAGGGATATCTAAAAATAGCTCGGATCCCTAGAAGCATATATGTGATTCAGGATTTGACCTGATGCGCCTAAGTAAAGCTTATACAGAGCAAAATGCTTAAAAAGGGTTCGATTTGTTACGGTGCCTTACAAAAATAAGGAAAAATGGGTACGGCTTGAAAAAAATTCCCTACGAAAAATTGCAAAATAACGGACCTCATCCCTAAAAAAAATGGTCACGTATATATAGAGTTTTAACAAGTCGTAGCCAATTTTTTTTATTAATTTTATATATAGTGATAGCCTGCTTTGTCCGTTACATACCAACACTACAAATCTTTGAAAATAGGGACCCCCTCTATTTGTCTCATTCGTTAGTATGGGGTCGTGTATATAACAGAGCCATGCCCTCTGAAATGTACAAATTCGCAGAGCATAGGGGATGCTTATTTTAAAATGTTTTTTTTTCCATTCGCTCTAGTTTCGACTATATAGTGCGATATGTACATTGAATCTGTTATATAACAATGCTTCTACAGCAATTTGCCTTTAATTTTTTCTCCACATCGAAACTTCTACATAATTAGCAAAGGCTTTAAAAGAAAAAGACCAAAAAATACTTCATATAAACATTGAACACCAAGGGTCCTAAAAAAAAACTACACCTATACACTGATCAAGAAAACAAAATTGCATGGCTTATATAACAACTACATTGACATCAGTTGTAAGTATATAGAAGCTCTTTCTAGAACTATTTAGAACAATTTAATCGCAGCAGGCTTTAAATAAAAGGGAGGGCTGTCGGCCACAGCAGTTCATTTTGCAAAAGATTCTCGACTGAGCGGACGGAATTTTTCTTTGTGCTACGAAAACGCCTGATTTCTATTGGACTTGATATTTTTGAAGAATTTCAAGACATAATGAATAATAAACCCGTGCCAGATCAAGATGTTACCGAGGTAACGCCTTTCTTTTTTACTTACAATAAATAAATTTTCTTAACTTTATATTGTTAGATGGAGGAAGACGCTGCAGAAACCACTGATGAAATGCAGGAGGACTCTCCAGGACTAGAGGATTTCGATATAGCTGCTGCCCGAAAGCGGACTGAAGAGTACGCCGATCTGTTGGACACTTTAATCGCGGGTTGCACCACGGAAATTCAGGGCCTCAGCGCGATGCTGAACAACGAGGCAACCACCCTGGAAGAATTAACCTGCAAATTGGGCGAGATCCTTATCCTTGCTATGATGCTTGAACACATCGCGAACCATGACTTCAACTTGGACGTACTTGACGACGAAGTCGATGAAGCCGACGACGCCGACAACAACGACGGTGCAAATGGCGGAGTAGGCAGCCATGCTGGAAGTGCAGGTGACGCCTAAAAATTGATGAAAAGAATTTCTTTCTAGTGTGTTTATCTTACATATACTAAACATAAACTAATTTTTTTGGGTTAAAATCAAAAGACAAAAATATAGTTCATTGATTCGGGACTATTTCTAAATTTTGTTATTGTAAATTTGATGTGCAATTTTCATTATTAATACATTTGTAAATTTGTTAACTTAATTCTTGGTCTTTCTGTAATATATTATATTATATAAATCAACTGCCCATCTTTTATTACAAAAATACAAAAAAAAAAAACAATCATTGCTTACTGAATGGACGCCATATGTTAGGGAACCCCAATTTTGATGCATTGATTAGTTTATCCTATTTTGAAAACGATTAACATTTTCAGGTATAAAGTTTTGCAAGACAGATTAATTTTGTTCATGGAAGGTAACATTTTATTTGAAATAAGAGAAAATGGCATATAAAATGAAAAAAGTGCTATACAATTAAGCATAAGTAGGCATAACTAAAAACGGAGCGATGAAGCAAAGCAGGAAAATGTGTTCTATAAAATCAAAATAAATTCATTCATTTTAAAATAGGGAGCGCAAAGGAACACCGGCTTTCAAAATTCCGATCATGAAGTAATCGAGATTTTTGCCTGATTGCTGCTGCCTCTTTAGTGATGATTTTCCTTATACAAATTGGGATTTTAATTATTGGTATTATGAAAGCCGGACATTCGTTGCCAACCCTTTAAAATATACACGACATTAAAATAACAATAATACTAATTTATTAGCATATTCATAGCCATTTTACAAGCATACACATTTCATTCATAATGCTCTCTTCTCACATACTGACCAAGTTTTGTTTTAAATGATCATAAATAAGTTTCTGCCTTAATAATTTACTTGTAATTTATTAAATTTCGGTAGTCCTTTGAAAAACAAACTGTTCAGTGCCGCGGCGTTTTTAAATTGCGGCAATCTAAAGACACTATAAGCTTAATAATGTAGATTTTAATTGCTGTGAGTACCAAACCCGCTTCTAAAAGGAAATTGTCTTCCCTATCGTTCCCTATTGTTATATTTTTACGTAAAGTTTCAATTTTGGATTATTTACTAATTAATATTCCCAGATACTTAAATTCATTTAGCGTCGGAATCACATCTCTATCCATAGATAGTCTCCTAAAATCTCACAAATCGATTTCAGTTAACTTTGATTCTTATTAGTTTTTACGCATATAACATCAAAATAATTCAATTGGATTTCAGCCGAATTACTTTACCCATTTTAAATGGAAAAGTTATTAAAAGTAAAAGATAACTGAAATTAATTTTTAAACACTTTTATTTAACTTGATCGATGTGTGTCCGTCTGGATTGTTTCAAAATTTGAAATCGACTTCTAACCGTGTTTAAACAAAGCTAGAGCCTTGAAATTTTGGTTACTTGTGGATCTTTGAGGACACTATAATTTGAAATTTTGCATCTACGACAATTTTAGCCCATGTTTCAAATTTATAATAATAAAAAACCCATTATAAAAGCGTTTTGTTTCTACATTTGTTTTTAATTTATACTTATTTAAAACTTAAGGATACTATTATAGAACATTTATACAAAAAGGGGCTTCTGTAAGCTCTTTTCTTTTCTCACGAAAATTAGAACATGGCCCCAAGTATATTATTTTATTTGCAAGTGTGTTGCAACTCCTGATAGGAAATAAATAAAATTGTCAAATTTTAAATCATTGGATTTATCTTATGTTAATACACAAACACATTCGACTAGATATCATTTTAGTATTTAAAGGATATATCAAGAATAAATTACCTTAAATCGGTGCATTATTTGCCTTATTTCTTGTAACGTACAAAAACAATTGTTTTTCATATTGTAAAATATGTATGTACATCATTTAAGATAAAATCGAAAATTTGTAATTCACAGAAGTTAGATCAACATCGAATTTTTGCCTTATTTTTACATCAGATTCAGAAAGAACATTTTTAAAAATAATTCAATTCACGATAATTAGATTATTTGTTTTTGTTAGTTTTGTTTAATTTTAAACCATTTTGTTATTGTAGCTTTTATTAAGGGAATGCAAACACTTAGAAAATCGATAGACTTGCACGTTTGTAAAATACTCTATAATTTCAATTAGACCTTTATAAATTAAAGTTTCACATTTGAATTAGAGGTATGCTTATTATGCTTTTGAAAAAAGAATAATTGGGTGCCATCATATTACCAGCTTTTTGAAATTTGTTCTAGTCTTTTTGCTTTAAGGCCACACATCGGGAGTTTTGAGTAAAAATAACACGTTTTTTGAGGGACGATTTAACAAAAAGTTTAATAGATATAAACAAAATATTTTTTACACATAATTTTACATCATTATAGATTATAAAAAAGCAATTTTTTTCAAAGTTTTCATTATTCAGGATGGCGTTAAAGTTGCTGTCTCAAAAAAAGGTGGAAATCGGCTCGCATCGGCTTGCCTCTGGATCATCGGAAAAAAAAATACATGTTAATTTAGACACTAAAATACACATTTTAACCCTGAATGAAAAACAAATATTTAAAATTAAAAAAACTTATGCGACTTTGAAAAAAAAGTTGCAAAATGGAATTCATTTTTGGTCCGTTCTTCACGTGTAAAAACTAAAATAATTTTTCAAACGCGTTCATTGAGGCTTAAGATGTGTAGAATTGCATAACAAAACAGTTAAAAAAAAATGGGAAAATCGATTAACTACTTTTTCCGCTATCGTGCGGTCCGTTTTGAAAAATTGCGTTTTGACAAATGTATTTGAAAATTCGGAGTATGAAAAAATCCATCTTAACTTTTATTTTTAGACTTTTATTATGTGCTGTAGAGTCTTTATTATTAGCGGGATTTATTTGACAATTTTCGTACACATTTTTGAATAGTCGTACATCAATAATCAAGAACAAAACAAGTATCGATTTTCAATTAATTTTTTCCCGATGTGTGGCCTTAAGCACTTTTTAAGATCGAAAAAGTAGCTTCGGATTTTGAAATACAAAATAAAATAAAACTATAGAATTTCAAAAAACTGCTATGATAGGTACAGATATTTTTATATTTTTTTTCCGCAACTCAAATTTCAAGTAGATTTTGTGATTCTTGAAAATTTGTCGTAATCCCTTCCTATAAGTGCAGACGTTATTAATATGGAGACACCAGAAAACTACTTTAATATACTAAACCATAGTAAATGTACTTTTAACTTAAATATAAAAACGATATTCAAACAAAGCATTGAGAATAAAGGATATGAATTTTTAAGAACATGAGAGTTTTTCAACTTTTTAGATAAAATAAATGGCAGCATTAAATGTTCATTTTAAGGTTAGAGTCCTTACTTAAAATGGTCTCACTTTGCATCCTTCAATCGCAATGGTTTGAGTCTAGCGGGAAATCGGTTTGCGACTTAAAAGAGTAGTTTTCTGGTTAAAAAGAAGGATTGTTGCAGTTCAGTGGACGGCACAGTTCAATTTTCGAACATTTGCCGAGCATATTTTTGACATTTGAGTAACAGCAACAATCAGCAGAAGTGTTTTGTTTTTGATTTGGGGAGGGCCGGCGTTCATTATATTTGATTATTTAATATTATAAATTGATACTAAGATAACGCAAAATGGCAGATAGATTGACACAACTACAAGACACAGTTAACCAGGTAACGCCTTTTCTGCTCACTTAAATAAATGAATTGTCTTAACTCTATCTTGTTAGCAAGCAGAGCACTTTTGTAACAGCATCGGAGTGCTGCAGCAGACTTCCGTGCCAAGTAAATTCGCAAGTTTCGACAGAACTGGCTCCCAGACCCCGCAACAGACCACACAAGAGGACTACGCCCAGCTGTTCGCCCAGTTAATTTCTCGGTGTGCCAAGGACATTGATACCCTCATCGAGTCCCTGCCGAACGAGGACAGCTCGCTGGAACTCCAGGTGCAGAGCCTGAAGCAGCTGGAGGCAGAAAACCAAGAGGCTGCGGAGAGATTGGAGGAGGTGATCAGAAAAGGAGAAATACTTTTAGAGAATATTCAAGCCGCCCTGGAAGACATTGCACAGGCTCAACTGGACATGCAAGTGACTTTTAAAAAATAGTTAAATAAAGTCCCTATTTCTTACATGTTCGTCTTCAAATTTTTATTTGCCAATGTGGAAAATGGAATAAATTACGTTTGAGATCCTCAACTTTGTTAGAACCGCACCTATAATTGTTTTCAGAGTTAAGAACCTACTGAATTTAAAAAGTCTAACACACAATCCAGATCACTTGGTTACCCTCATTCTAATTTTTGCGTTGTTTGGTCCTACGTTGGGAAATACAAAAAACTAATTACCGCAGTAAAAAATCGGAGTCAGACAATTTATAGAATATTTTTTTATGCTTTTGGACTATTTAAATCGAAACATTTGACTACCATCAACAACAGAAAAGCGAAAAAATGCAAGTAATGTTTTTTGCTTTCTATTTTTTGAAAATGTGCATGTCCTCCAATCTTCCTACAACCTCAAAGAACCTAGTTTCAATTGAACTATATAAGCTGTGTACTAAATTGAATGGAATTTCTTGCAATGCATATTGTAGAGCTCTGTTTAGGTCGTTTTTAGAACTGAATTGCCTTGACTGAAAGCATTCGTAGTGTGGATATTAACATTATCTTGTTGATTATTCCAGCGCTGCCCTTCGAAGATTTTATTAATTTTAATTCTTTGATTCTCCAGGTAATTGATGCAATATTGCGATGTTTGACGACATTACAAAATCACCAAGTCGATGGAACCTTTGTATGAAATTGCATCTCATATCATAATGGAATCCAAATGCGATGTCGTCAGGATAAAAACCATTTTTCTTTTCGCAAATCGTGGAAGTAATACCGATAACCATCTAATCTAGTTTGTTAAAATCAAACTTTCTTTTCGTCAGAAGAAATGATTTTGTGCCACTAGTCCTTCTATCTTAAATGTGTACGCCGAAATTCAAATCCGGTTTGTTTATGACGTTGTTGTGAAACCGTTTTTTTATTTTTGCGGATTTTTTTCAGGGGGGGGGGGGGGGGGAGATTGCTGAATAACATACTGTACACTCCAAACACTTGCAGAGGTTCCTACTTGTTCCGCAATTTCGTTCGTTGTTAATGCTGAATTTAATGTCTCCGCCAATACCATCCTACGTTCTGTCGTTTTGTAATTGGTCCTCCCGCCCGTCCCCTATGCTTTGGACCCATTATTTTCAGCATCTTTAAGATAATTATTAATAGTTCAAAGATCCACGCCTATTCTCATCACGATTACCCTATTGTATAGACTGTGCGACTTAAAAATGCGAATTTCCTAATTATATAAACGTAGGCTTTCTATAAATTTTAAAAACTGTAAGTAGGTTTTGATGTAGTAAATATTGTATAATTAATCAAAGATTTATAAAGCTTATTTTTATAAATTGTTAATGTTACTATTAACAGATTATAATGATTTTACTTCTATCGTTATAAGAAAAACTCAAAATAATTGATGTCCTGTGTCCGACCCATCGACTTTAAACAGTAAATAATAAAAAATCAGAATTAGTTTCATTGGAATCGAGAATATTTTGATTAAAGAATTAATACATAACAAATAATAAAATACGCATCATAAATTGTCATACACAATAAAACATTCGCTTTGGAAATAACGAAAAATCAAAATACATTAAGGTAGTTTTCTTCGTATTTTTTGATGATTCCTTCTTGAAAGAGATTAGGTTTGCGGCCAATGTTCAAAATTTCCTCGTTTTGATATGTAATATCTTTCTTCTCTCTAATTCTGTGCAGAAATTACAATGTAGACGAAAACTTTTCCGGATCTTCTAGAGCCATATTGAAAGCATTTCTATCTATACTATTTATTTATTTCAGAGTCCAGATTTTCAATCCATAAAGGTAATTCTGAAAACATTTTTACAATTAGCATATTCTGTAAAGCGTCGGGACAAGAAAACATTTTTATTCTACCAAACAGACTTCATGCTAAAAAGGTAGTTAAGATTTGGAATTCTTTTAGCCGTAAGATTACATCATGGTAAAAAAATACATTCGGGGGAACTATGGCAAACTACTTGAAAAATAGCAATTGTAGTAAATAAAATTCCTTGGCAATTCATTTCATATGTTCCATTTTAGATTTACTACAAATACTCAATTCCTAACAGATTTAATAATCATGAATTAGATTTCGCTCCTGAAATCAGGAAAATTTGTTACTTTCGGGTGTTTCTTTATATAATGCAAATAAAATTACAATTCGTTAAACTAAAATAATTCTTAAAATAAATTTATTATATTCTATTGTCCCGTAAGCGCTCTTAGACTGGCTAATTATACTACTACTTATACAATATTACTAGACTAATAACCAGAACCTATTTAACCTTGCTTGCTGTTTTTAATTTAGTAGATCAGGAAGAAGAAAGCAAGTTTATACATCGAATTCACATGGTAGTTTTAGTTCGAATAAAGAACATTACAGCTGGATCGTTGCTGGGATTTGAAATTTTATATCGCAGTCCTGAAAAATTCATCAAAATTAAAAATGATCTTTTTTTAAAGATACAATTTTACCTTTGGGTACTGTAACCAAGTCTCCACTTTTAATTGTAGATAAATTGTCATGGATTTTGATCTGTACACTTCCCACGAGAGGCAAAAATTTCTGTAAATAGAAAATTTCATTTCCAAATAAGGTATGTACATATGTAAAATTAAATGCATAAGTGATAGAGTGGAAAATCAAGTACCTTGAAATACAAACCTGTTTTCCCATGTACACAGAGATACATAATAAAAATATAGTTGTGTGAAGTAATGTGAAAATTTCTTTAATTTTGACCCAAATAAGAAATCATCAAATTCCTATAGGTGGCTTAAAACCCAATTTATGCATCATTTTTTGAGACAAAATAATATTGTCTCATGTGAATGTTTCAAGTTAAATTGAGAAATCACAAACATCTTCATGACTTATAAATAGGTCATTAATCATGACAAATTTCCACTTAAACGGTTCCTTTAATATCTTTAAAAAGAGTTCATGAAAAAATCCACTCAATACAATTAAAAATGACAAAATCCAAAACGAAAAAGCACAGAAAAGACAAAATCTAGGAAGTGTAGAGATGAATGTAATTTCGATAAGAGTTTATAACTGAATAAGCTTATCGTAGGAATTATTTATAACAAACAAATACCTAAAAATATAATTTGGTAACCGATAAATTCGAAGTTTGCGTTTTGGAAAACATATAAATGAGTTAATAAATAAACTATGAACCTTTCCGTCTTCTAACAAATGAATACCTAGTGAAAGAACAAAAGGAGTAAATTTAGTTAAGTTTAACTATAATTTCCCACTTTCATCTTTCGATAAATGGTGCTTCTACCTTTCCAGAAGAATTAAATAATAATAATAATAATAAAACAAAACCATCCCTGAGGATTTTTCCTGATTTCTTCTGGATTTCATACCTAATCCGTGAATTGTTATCGAGCTCTATTTGAACAGTTACGGTTAGCGGATCAAACTCACTTTCGAATTAAAACAGTCGTTGTATTAAAGTAGGTGAACATTTCCAATCGACTTAATGTAGTCGTAGGTAATCACTGAACATTTTTATTCGTCTGTCCGGTTTTTACTTATCCGCCAAACATAGCATTTAAGACGAACGAATGTTCTCCAATTCGCTTACGATAATAAACTATAAAAAGATTTATATAAATCGAGATAGCTGTGAATATTTTAGGTTCCGATTGGATTTGAATTTTTCCGAAATCGAGAATAGGGATCACCATGTTTAATAAAAATAATAACATTTACTCTCGGGATAAAAGCACGAAAATTAATTCAATGAAAAATGTTGAGTAATCTTACCAATTCAAAATGTTTGGCCCTAGCATCTGGTTTTGCTGAGTGTGGGTGAAATCTCAAATAGCCGTAATTATTATCTTCTCCTAAATAATATGCATATTCGACGCCATCGACCTCTTGAAATACCAGATCTTCGGCATTAGCTGAAATGACACGTATTTTTAGGTTTTGTACCAACTACACAATTTAAAATTTTACCTATTCGAATGGGGCTAGAATGTAAAATTTGGACAATATTTGTGTTACTTGGTCCCGTTCGGGGCGTCGAAAGAGTTTGAAGCCATGAAAAAAGCCTGCTTCTCTTGTTAAACTGAAAAATTAATTCATCATTGTAAATTTATCATAATTAAAGAAATAATAAATACAAGAGTATTGGTAGTGCTGTCCGCCTGCTTGCCATAATCTTGAATTGGTGTACGCTGCGAAGCTATACTCCATGGTGGCTTTGGAAAATGGTTTTCCTCTGATATGGGAAAACCGTCATCTCTTAAATCCGATACTGCAGAAGCTGTTTCTTCTTGATGTAACATTTTAGGGGGAGTTTTGCTACTTTCGGGAACTTTATTAGATAAATTTTCTGAAAGTTTTGCAGTTTCTTTCATTACGTTTTTTTTATTACTTGGATCTTTAGGATTGTTTGATTTTGTGGTCGAAACACTTGCTTTCAACCGATCAAATTCGTCTACCATTTGACTTTCAGGTATTGCACCTTTGGCTTCAGTATCTTTCCTTATGTGATTCTTTTTTGTCACTTTCTTTTTTAAATTTTCCGAGTTTTCAGTTTTTTCTAATGCCTTTTTAGATCTTTTAATTGAAATTTTCTTCCTCGAAGGAATTTTCTCCTCCATATCTGTGTTATATGTCTTTATTCCCGATTCTCTGTTCTCTATTTTAGCATTTTGTAAACGGAAACTCCAAAATGCAATCGGCGATTTTCGTTGCCTCGATGATCGCCGAAGCTGCTCATTCAATTCTTCTGAAATGTGAAATTATTTTAAAACCTTCATTCCAAATTACAAAAAAAAAATTTATAAAAAGTTCAAAAATTTTCATGTAACCATGCTTAATCGAATTTTTAACCACCTAATTAAACGATCTAAGTGTTTTATTTATTAAGTGAACTTTATGCACTTTTCTTTTTATCATAATCTTATGCGATCTTTTAATTCTTAGCTGACATCTCGGGATTGATTCCATTTCCGTAGCACCCATTTGAGCACTTGCAATTTTTTATAATTTTTCAAATTTCTTTTCCATATCTCAATATGTATTAAATTTTGTTTTCGAAATTAAAAAAATCATTAGGTAGTTTATAGAAAGAATTTTCGTGGTTGTGATCAGTGCTAAATAAGGGTTAACACAAACTTTCATTGAAATCTCATAAAAATTTTTAAATTGAGTTTTATGATTTCAAAATCATTAATAAGTTATGAAAATGTAAAATGGCGGTTATAAAATAGTTTCTGAATTGTAGATTTTACTATTTAAAAAAGAAACTAGTATGGATGGGTTTTTATGTTACCGATTTTTCACATTTGTTTGCTCAAGTTTCGAATTTAATGAAAATTTTTCCGTCAACACGATTATTAGAATTTAATTAAAGCAAATCTAATTGGTATGAAATGCTGGCGTATTTTGTGATTAAGGCACCATTTACCTGAGGGCAGATGCGATGATGATGATGATTCCACTTGTTTACGTTTACGTGAATGTTGTGGTCCCTTGTTTTCCTTCAATTGTGGCGCATCGCTGTCTTTGTCTTTCGTTTTATCAGTTTTTCTCACCATGGATTTTTCATTTCCGGCAATATACGATTGTTTCGTTTCTGTATTATTGTTAGTTCCCACAACACTGGTCCTTGAAATTGCGACTGGTTCTATAGGATGGTAGTCAAATTCATCCGGTTCAACCGGAACATCTAATTCCTTATATGTCGCTTTTTTAGATTTATTGGTTTTTACAGTCTTGTTTCGCGATATAAGTCCAGGTTGACGTTTCCTCTCCGTCGAAATTAAAGGATTTGATTCTTCCATAGCGTTGTTGCTATTACCTTTAGCAATACCTTTTTGATTTCGTTTCTTTCCATCATTTGTTTTGGGCGGTTTCGAAACGGGCTTTGTCGGTTTTTTAAACACAAAATCATTTTTATTAATGGAATCGACAGGGGATGTAGAGGCCGCGAATTGTCTTTCATTATTCGAATGCCTGTCACAGCTATCAATGTTTTGTGCAGTTTTATTTGATACCTCTTCATTAGGATTTTTGGAAAAGTTCAAAGTTTTTCTCGTTTCTTCTTTAGAGTGCGATATAATTGGAGTTCCTTGTGATAATTTCCCTGAAATATTCGAGCAATCCAAAGTCTCGTTGTCTGAGCTAGCTTCTGAATACAATCTACGTCGTGAAACGTTGACATTTTCAATTTTCGTCGTCTTCAATTTTTTTCTCATCTCCAAATAGTCGCCTTTAATTGGGTCCACCTGTTTTATAAGATTATAATAAAAATATATCAATTTAAAACATTTTCAACACATGCATATGTATATATGTTTGTATACTGACTTGAGACAATCTTCTCTTGATTTTCCGACCTTCTCGCTTTTCACTACTTGTCTGCGATGCGTTATCATTCTGTAAATAACAAAATATTATTGTGTATCAAAATAATTTTAAAGATTTTAGTCTAAAATCGAACAAATTTGATGAGATTTTATTTTGTAATGCTAATAGAGTTGGTAAGAGTGCAGAAAAAGTTTTGACGACTTTTATGTATATTTTCAATTTAATAAAAAAAATTATTAGAGCTCTGTTTGTTACGCATAACTGAATATATTATAATATATATGTATAATAATAATTTCAAAATAAATAAGCTAAGGAATTATATTCCTCGGCTGTCGCTTAATTTTTTTATTTTTCAGATACAGTCAAATGTTCTGCACAATATTACACTGGATTTATATTATAATACAAAGAAAAAAATCGATGTTTGTTTTTTCGAAAACGTATTAGAATATTACCTTGAAAATATTTAATTAAGAGTTTAAAAAAAATCTTCTTACCGAAATATTGCAGTTTTGCTGCATTGAGGTCCCCGCCAGATCCTTGTCATTGAAATGTTGTTCAGTATTACGATCGAATGACTTAAAAGTAGAGAAAGGAGATCCACTTTCACTATCGCAAATATGAGCCGTTTTCCTTTCAGAATTATTACTTTTATTGCTTTGTCTGAGAGATATCTTTGTATTCTTAGTTTTGGCATTATGCTTGCGTGTGGTTAAAACTTTATCTGTGGCATTTTCATCCTCATCGCTAGTTATGAGTCCAATCATTTCATTTTGACACCCTACATCCCTTGTCATCAAAGTTTTGTTAACAGAATTTTCACATTTCTTTTCTTTATCACTTTTTCCATTCTCGAGTTCATGAAAGTTTTGAATTATTGGCATATATATCAAGGGGTTTTCACGTCCGTCCATCGACACAACTCGAACATTTTTTGAGTTTTGTTCAATTCGGGGAGTGGTGTGTCCCGCACTGTTTGTAGGAATTTCATTTTCTTTAGCGAAATCTCTTCTGAAGCTAGGATCAATCCTAGATAATTTGTGCCCTTTGATTCTCTTAGTATTTTTATTTTCGTCGGAATTTTCATTATTTTCTTTAGAACTTGAATCAGAGTCATAACTTTCCGAAGTAATTGCTTGAATTGATTTTGCAGGGCAATCAAAAGACTTAACTTTATTCTTCCTTGAGTTCAGATTCCTACTGGAAGATCTCTGGTCCGCACTTATATTTTCAGAGTTCTTATGTTCTCTAACATTTATTTCAGGCACTGGGTTTTCGTAATCTTCCGAACTACAGTCTGAATGAGAAGACCCTTTTGTAGCAATAGGTCCACTAGTTTGCACGATTTCCATAGTAGATGATACTTTCGCACTGCTCCTTAAGTTATGATTAATATTAGAAGTGCTCCGATCGGTGCTCTTTCTGTTCGAATTTTGATCTTCCTTATTAAAATTATTTGCAGATTTAATTATGTTTGAATAAGAAGGCTCTTTGGGCACAGTTTGTAGAAAACTTTGCTCTAGGTTTTCTTTTCGTCGAGTTGGTACAGAGACATTTGAAGAATCTATGATATTTTTTATGTTTTGTTCAACACTGGTAAATACTTTAGTTCTCGATTTATTTTGCACTAAAGTTCTCTCGTCATCTCCAGATTTTAAACCGTTGTCTGAATTAAATGTCCTTTCTAAAACATTTTCCTCAAAAATAGACTTACCGGTCTTCAATAAGTGTATTTGCTGAGAAAGTGCAGAAGAGCTTAGAGATTTACTCTTTTTGGCCCGTAATGAATAACTTATATTTTGTGACTTGTCTTGCTTAGTTCCAACTCCATTATTAACTAATGTTACATCATCATTTGATTTCTCGACCTGATTATTATTCTTGAGAGTTTCTTCTTGTTGATGGGCAATTGCTTCATGATTGTCTTCAGTTATTTTTTGGACGAAACCATTCGCTGTGTTTGGTATTTCATTGGGTTCTGAACTTTCTGGAGTCTCTACTTCACTGGTAATGTTTAAAATTGGCAATATATTTGGATCCTCATCTATTATTGGTGTGCTGGAGGCTGCCGGTTCCTAAAAATGTTAACAATTAAGAAAAAAAATTACGTGAATTAGTAATATAATTACAAAGCCTGTCCAACCCTCCGCAGCTTTTACAAATTCTTTGAGGAGCATGCGTTTTCCACAGCTTTCCCTCAGGGAAGGTTTTCGCTTCAGTTTTACTTCCAGACTTCGCAACTTCAAACAACTTGATACTTTAAAACATAAAAATATGAAGATATTTTGAATGTTAATAATATTGAAAGTTAAGATACCATTTTCTGCTGAATGCGGCAGCGAACCGACTGCTTTAGATTTTTCTTGAACAGGATTTATTTCGATTGGGAAGCTACGGTCAGCCGCTTCATTCACTGGAGTATCATCAAAAATTCTCTGAGCATTAGTAAGGCCACGCTTTTGGCGGATATATTCCGCAAGTTTCTCAGCATCCGATGTCTCGAAAATCGAAGAATCGAAAAAACTGATGTTTTGTCTATACTGCCCCGCTTGAGTTCTAGAATAAAAAATCCAGCAATATTATTATCTGCAAGGGGAAAAAACTACATTAATACACTATTCTCCCGAGCTACGTTAATAAAAAATATGCACAATTTGTCGGTCAGCTGAACATTGACGAATTATGAACAAAATATGAAATCATAACCGAAAATATCTCAAGTATCGTCCTATAGGAAATCGAATTAAAAAAGTACAAAATACAATTGCAATTCTGAAAAAAAAGAAAAAGAAGTCGACCAATTCACGCAAACAGTGGTCAATATTACAAACTTTGTTTTCTTTATGTTCTTCATCACAATTTTCCAGGTTTGATGTAATCTCTCTTGCTTTTCTGTTGACGAATTGGTTCGTAAGAGGTAATTAATTTTAAATTTCTGTTTCATTAAAACAATCTTAGTTTTATTTTAAGTTGGGATTTATAGTTTATTAATTTAATTTATATATTTTCAAGGGGTTTAATTAATCAATCAGAGGTCAAAATGAAGTCTCCCTTATCCCTGTAAAAAATGGACAAAAGTATGTTAAGCATACGCAATAGAAATTTTCAGTTTCAGCGCTTCTGGAGAAAAGAGCTAATTCTAAATTTTTCATGAACTATTTTTGCTATTATGTTCGGACCATTTTAATTGCAAGTACTAAATTTTTTTCAGATTTTTCGCATCGACAGTTTAGAATTAAAATTTGATACGCTCTGGCATCAGGTTTCAAAACATTTGCTGTTACATATTAGAAGAAATATTTAAGGACACTCCAATCAAAGGGGTAAGTGAAAATAATATTTTGGAGTAGATACAGTTATAAAACTGAATTGTATGTATGCGCTTTCAAAGTAACGGCGTTTATAGAAGCTCATGCAATATATAACTATCTGATTATTTTACATTTTTCTCTCTCAATCCGCACTAATCTCGAAAAGTGTACAATTATTCGGATACTCTGAGAAGTTATAGAAGCAATTAAAATAATTGATTTAAATAAATTAACTTGTCTTTTATTTACTTACGCATTTATATTAGTTAGAACACTTGAGATAATTAAAATAATTAATACGTAGTAAGGAAAAGCTGACTATATATAGTACTGTGAAAATTTTTAGGACCACTTCAATGTTTCAGGAACTCTAAGTTTTTCCAAGCACAGTTTCTCCAGGTTCGACAGAAAAGGGAAATCAATTCAGGACCAAGTTTAAATCTCAATATTACCTTTTCAATTGCATTTTCCCTTTTTGTTCAACTTAGATAAACAAAATAAAGGTTCCAGAAAACCGCAGTAAAAATTGGAAAATAGAAACACTCCTGAAATCCCAAACAAACCTTTCGAATTGATTAATCGATCACAATTCCTGCAAGGAAGGTTTCGGGTTCACCTAGGCCACCTAAAGAATGCCGATGGGAATCTTCTGAACGTCGAATGAAAATCTGACGCCCGTCCCTATTTTGCCTATAATCCCCGAAAATTAAGTGCAAAGTAAGCCCAATCTCCACTTTCGTATATTTTAATTCTTAAATACCTATGAAAAGTCTAATATAATTTATCATTATTAAAGAAATCACAATAATAGTAATATGAAATTGATAATTAATTCACTGAGGCAACGACCAAGATCAATTACTTGTGAAGTCCGATTTGTAAAATTAACCGAATTCTCATTCTATTAATTGTAACCAAAATAACACTAAATCAAGCTAATATAGACAATAAGTAATATAAAATAAGCAAAGTAAAAACATACGTACGTTCTGTTTGGATTGTTATTGTCACTCGTCATCATTGCAATGTTATGGCGATAAGGTAGGAAAAGGAGCAAAATATATATTAACGCATACACTACAATTATTTATGGCATACTGAGAATAAAATTTCGTCGCGAAAAATTACTTAAAACAGTTGAAATATCACTTTGTGCTCGATTAATCGGATAACGGCCTACACAATACAAATTGAATGACGCGTCTTCTGATTGGTCATTTCAGCTGTCATTTTGAGAGCAATTGCACCTTTTTGTTTTTCCAAGAGTTCTGTATTTAGGTTATGAAAGTTTAGGGCACGTTCATAAATCTTTGAATCAAACGTGAATTTAATTTTAAACCAAATTCATTTATTGAACATAATTTTAATGACATAAAGACATCAAGTAAATACAAAGACAAAAATAATTTATTTTGCATCTAAAGCCCCTTAAAAGGAATTCGAAGAACACATTAAAATATAAATGAATTTTACACAATGTTTTAAGTGATTGACAAAAAATGCAAATACCTTTTATTTTATGCTTAAATTATCGGCGAAAACAGCTAAAAACATAAGAAGGCCGAAATCCGGCGAATTAATTCAGAATTATTGAAAATTAAAAGAAGCTGCGTTCGGAAACTAATTGCGGAATCAGAACGTGCAACTATTTGGAAGCATCTGGGTTGAGGTGAGTTGCCGAAAAACATCGAATCTCTTGACATTTATATTTAAGAACTGACAGTTCTCGTAGCAATTTTTAATTTAGAGAGGTCGTCTTCAAGTCGCGTTCCGGAATCTACTCTGTTCAGGAATCGGGTGGAACGAGCTCCCACCACTGACTTATACATAGTGGACTGCTACACGCGTCTGAAAAATGGTACGAGCTTTAACTTAGGCTCAAACCTTTTTCGCAAATTATGCCAATTAAAATGTTCAAAAACCCCGCACAATTATGATTAAGCATAACTAAATCTATACTAATACTATAAAGAGGAAAGATTTGTATTTTGGAATGTTTGAAGCTAATAAACAAAACAATTACTGGACCGATTTCAAAAATTCTTTCTCCATTAGAATGCTACTTTATCACTGAGTAACATAGGCTATATTATTAAAAGAAAAAATTAGATATCCCTACTAAAACTAATGAGAAAACAAATTAATTAAATAATTCAATGGAAAACCAGTGTTGTGTGGAAGATTGCATTTATAATGCAGGGTGTAAACGACAAATAAAATTGTTCAGGTATGTTAACACACTTAGTTCTTAAAATATTGAGATAAGTACTTGGAGATAAAACCAGAATTCTGAGGTTTCCTACGGCCGTACAACATCGGGAAGAATGGTGCACAGCACTTAAAATAAACTTAAGTGAAATAATTGGCAAAGAAAATATACATCTTTGTGAGATGCATTTCTCAGAAATGGTATTAATAGGCCAAACTTTAAAGTGAAGGATCACAATAATTCTGTTCCAATGCAAGTGGAATATTTATGCTGCATAGAAGATAAATTGAAGGTAATTGTTGGAAAAATTTTTTTTGTTAAAAAAATCTGCGCGATTCGAACACTGGAGCAAATCGGGTGCTTCAGATATAATTTGTTTCATCTTCACCTTATTTCGCTTACTTTCTTTAAAAAGTCCTACCGGGAGGTCTTAAATGACTTCAAGGTGCAAGAGGATTGGATAATTGTTCTGAACAGTAAGTATAAATGTTAATATAAATAAAAATTAAAGGTGAAGAAAATTTCTTGATATTTTCGATCTCTACCTATTAACTGGGTATGACGAATTTTGTCGTCAAAGAAATTTGCTTAAAAATAATGCATTGAACGCATTTCGTTGTTTTTATTCATTAAATTTTTCGTGGTAATGTGCTAAAACATTGTTGTTGAAATAATTATAATCAATAATGAAAATTGATGTTCTTTTATTACTCTCGGTGGAAAGAAAAACTTCCCATTTTGAAACAAGTTAAAGAAAAGGTAATTCCTCAATTAACAGGGTAATACTTATATCCATATATTTAAAATCAAGGGATTTATATCTATTTTAAATATGCATGTACGAAATGAATCGAAAAAAACATTTTGTAAAAGAAATTTCATAATAAAATCCTCAAATTTTTAAAAAATTAATTTCAGTTTCCTTTAACTTCTATTAATTTTTTCATTCAAATTGGGTTAAATAATTCGGTAGAAAAATTTAATCGAATTATTTTGATGTTATATGCGGAACAACTAACAGAAATCAAAGACAACTAAAATTAATTTGTGAGTTTTTAGAATCTTTATTAAAGAATTTTTATTCAAAAATATCTTTTGCAAGCTCTCTCAATTCGTTTCTATTAATAAAACAATTTGTTGTAATGACATACGAGATCAGATTAAGTTTTATTTCAATGTAGACTCGTTGGATAGTAGTACTCAGGGAGATCCCAAAAGTGAATAATTACTCTGCAACTGTAAGTACAAATGCTAAATATAACAGAAAATGCTCATGTCCCTATAGTTAGTTATAAATAAAATAAGAAAACATAGTTTCTGAAATAATTAAAAAACCATATTTTCTTTTTTGCAGATACGAGCATAACAACCAAATTTTGGAATGGCACAATAGCGAGTTGCACTTTTGGAAGTTAATTGCTGAAAAGTGTAGTGTAAAGAATTATTATACTGAATATTGTCATTTGCTTCCGTTTTATAAATATTTTGAAAAAATATAATTCAATAAAGATGGAATTATTTAAAGGAAAATATATCTTATTAATGAAGCTTATTTCAGAGAATTATCTCTTAGGATCGCATTAGGTGCCGACTAACAAGGCATTTTTGTTTTATTTTGTGAACGATATAGCGGACAACTGCAAAGAAGGAACTAAATTGGAGCCAGAAATGACTCAATCGCTCTCAAATTTTAAGATGATACTAGTTGAACATTTCAACAACTTCCAAATTGAAAATTATTTTGATTTCGTCACTACTACGATTACTGAAATTAATAACAACAATTTTGGCTTCAAAATATGTTGGCTAGACTTCGTTTCGTCTTCAATTTTCTCGATTAAGAATTTCTCTCCTCTATCGAACTTTCAGAAAGTATCCTCCAAGAAAGTTAAGTTTCCGAAACATTGAAGTGGTCTTAAAAATTTTCAAATTAAAATATTAAATATTATAGAGGCAAATCTATCATGAACTGCGTCGGAATTAAATCCAAAGCTTAGTTTTCTTCATTTTAGATAAAATTTCCTTAAAGAAGTTGCTAAAATCTTCATAACTTCCCTTCAGTAATCGGACTATTTTAACTTTGAACGAAAAAATCAATTCGATTCACAGTTAAGTTTAAAAGTTTGTTAAAGAATTTTTACCTCAAAAGAGCTTTTCTAAGCTTCGTTTGATTCTATTTCAACGGAATTCATAATAGGGGTGGTTATGTATCTGAAACACGATAGTGCACGTTCAGAAGGTACCTTTCCGGAGAGTTTTCAGGTGGCGCGGAGGACGAATAGAACTGGACTCTCGTTCGCTTTTTATAGTAATAAAATAACTACTAGATTCATCAGCAAAACACCTGAACGAGCGTCCGCTTCAAGGCGGATTGCAAAAGACATCTAACACGGCCGCATAAATACTGCAAAATGAAATGTTATAAAACAATTATATCAACTAAAGAATTGTAAACAAGACGAACAAGTGAATAATCCGATTATTGTATTCTATACGTATCGAAATTATATTTCATTAAGTCTCTCTCTATATCTAAAATAACAAATATGTAAGAAAATGCACACATAGAATTTTTATTTATGGCCTGACGTGGTTTGTAAAATAACCAACACCAGGGCTGGATAGTTGTTGAAATTTAAAATTTCATATCGCATTTCTGCAAAATTTACCAAATTAAAAATATTGCTTTTTTAAAGATGAAATTTTACCTTTTTGAATTGTAATAAAATGCCCAGCATTAATTGTAAATAAATGTTCGTCGCATTTCACTTGTAAACTTCCAGCGAGAAGAATATATTTCTGTAAATAGAAAATTATGTTTTTATGTATTTTTAAACGAAAATATACGTAAAACGGTATCAGACCCTTATAATACAATTTTAAAAATTTCTCTAGGATAAAAACATGTATGTATGTAAAATTTGTGTGTATCGTACCCTAAGTTGATTTGAATTGATATCAGAGCATTTACTTTCGGAATAAAAATACGATGGATTCATTTACATTTGAACAATTTTAAATAACCTTACCATATCAAGTTGTCTCTCGTTAGTGCTTCGCTTTATTGACTGCGGGTTAAATTTCATGTATCCGTAATTAGTATCTTTGTCTGCATAATATGCATATTCGATGCCATTTTCCTTTACAATCCTCAGATGTGCGACACGACCTGGAACGACACACGGATTTAGTTTTTGTACCTATTATTCAATTTAAAGTTACACAAACCTATTTTAACGATGTTAGATTGTAACATTCTGATGAAATTTATGTTCTGTGCAATCAGTGGACACAACTTAAGATTATTGAGCCATAAAATAAGTTTGTCTGGTTTACTCATCTCGTTACGCCATTCTGGTTTTGTGTGATGGCTTTGTTCTGGTATTGAAACTTTATCGCGCCCTTTAATACTTTCGGGAATTTGCGTAGATGACATTTTTGCATAAGTCTCTTTCAACCAATCAAACAATTCATATACGACGTGACTATCATTCGCAATTCGCGTAAATTTGTCTGTTTTCATTTGTTCTTTGCCGCCTTTTTGGGACCAATATGCAACAGGAGGTCTTCGTTTTCTTGTTGATCGTCGAAGTCCACCTTTCAATTCTTATGATATGTAAATTATTATTTTATAAATTCTTATTCCAAATAACAAATTTATACAACCTAGCAAGATCTCTATGTAACCGTGTTTACACTAATTCTTACGTATTATGTGATTAAGAGTGATTATTTACCTGTGATATTCTCAAGTTTACTGCCATGTAAATATTTTTCTTTCTCGTATTCCTGAAATTGCTTAGCATCGCTATCATTCGTTTCGATATTTATTTTCACCAGGGGCTTATTTTCGGCAGTATCCAAAAGTCCTGCTTTTCTATTATTTTTAGTATGCACAACACTGGCCCTTGATGTTGCAACTGCTTCTGTAGGATGATCGTCAACTTCATCCGGTTCAACCAGGAGATCTAATTCAGTGTACGTAAATTCTTCAGGGATATAATTTTTTACATGTTTGTCTCCCAATTCAAGTCTAGATTGATGCTTCGCTTCCATAGAAATTACAGGATTGGTCTCTTTCACAGCTTTGTTTATTTTACGCGATTTCGAAATGGGCTCCGTTGGTGTTTCAAATTCAGTATTGAATAAATCGGCGCTGAATCTAGAGTCCGCGAATTCTCCTTCATTATTCGAATCACTGCCCCAGCTATCAATACTTTCCAAGCGTTGTGCAGGTTTATTTGATTCTTCTTCGTTAGAATTTGTAGAAAAACTCAAAGCTCTTCTCGTTTTCTCTATAGAGCACCATTTAACTGGGGTTTCTTGTAATAATTCCGACGATTGTGATGTGTCCTCCTTGATTGTTTTCCGAAACTTTCCCAATTTGTTTTTTTTATTATGTCTAGTCGGGCTCATCTGTTTTATAATGTATATAATAAATATACCATATATATTCAACAAGTTTAAAGGATGTTTGTATACTAACTTTACCCAATCTTTTCCTGCCTTCAGAATCTATTACCTTCTTTTTGTCTGTCCTGTTTTTTCTCAGAATAATATAAGAAAATCTCGAATCTGTACTATCTTCGGAGTCGAAGGCCTGTTGACTTGTTCGCTCCATTTTCTTACCTGATGAAACCATGGTGGCAGCCGGTGCCTATAAAATTTAACAAATAAAAAGATAAATTATGTGCGTTAGTAATATGATTCTTCTTTGAAGAGTTGAAAAAGCTTTTGGGGATACCTTTTCTTCAATACTTTTGCACGGTAGAGGCGTTCGTTGAATTGATTCCAAAGTTTGAGAGTACGAACACGTCGCTATTGTGAAAAAGAAAATGTAAAGATATTGTTAATCTTAATACGGCTGAAAGTAAAATTACCTTCCTGCGGTAAATGTGTCAACGAATTTACTGCTTCAGTTTCTTGAATAGGTTGTATGTCCATTGAAAAGCTACATTCAGAGTCTGGACCAGAATCAAAAATTATCATAGGATTAATACTGCGATGCCTTAGGGCGGAAAATTTCCAAAGTGACTCTCCGTTCGCTCCACATAAACTACCTAGAAACGACAAGTCTTTTGTTCTAAAATATAAAAGATTCAGTAAAATTACAACTTTGAATACTAAATATATTTACGCTAAATTGTTGGGGAACACAATTTCCGTCGGCTTCTTGGTGCTTTTTTTGTTTCTGTTGGGATATTTGCAGGGAGGCATAGTTGCAAATCGATATTATGAAAATCACTAAAATAATATTTGCTTGAAAATCGTCAGCAGCAAGAAAATTTACACTAAAACGAAAGACGAATCAACGAATTAAATTTATTGCTTGTACAATGTTAGATGTAGTTATTGATGTATTGGAAATATGAATTATTTAAAATTAAATTAATAAATTACTTACAAGCTTCGCAAAACGAAAATATGCACAATTTGGACAGTCCATGAATATTGATAATTTGTGATGAAAGTATCTCAATTAAATTCTTAAAGAAAAATTGTAGAATTCAGACGACACTACCAATTTAGAAAAATTTGCCAAGTGGCACCACAAACTATAATTGTAATTCATGTTTGCTGTGTGTAACAATTTAATTTTCCAATTATATTCAGACGAGTATTTGTAAGAACGAAATTTTTCAGATGTTTTAACATGTACTATATATTTTTGCGATAGTAGATATTTCTACACATTGTTGGTAATATCCTAAACTCTAGAAAAAAATGAAATGAAAAATATGGGCTTAAATTTCAATTCATATATCTGATCCTGGGAATGAATGAATATTTTGAAAATCCATCTAGCAAAATTGGATTGGGATTAAACAAGTAAATAACTACATTCTTTCGAATCCACTTAATCTATACTTACTTTAAGGTCAAACAAGTTATTGGGCTTTACAGTGTGTCGATCTTAAACCGTCTAAAAATGTGTGAAATTGTTATGCTGCTGCAAGTAAACGCTAAACATAAGACTGCAAATCTAAATCAACTATTTCCGCTAATATAGGATGGTGATCAAATGTGCAAAGAATTTTACTATGACCTGGATGAGATAATACAGGACCCTAAAACTAATAATTAAAAAAAAACATTAAAACCCAACTTCAACACTTATGTATATATGTATAAATTTAAACTAAAAAATTGAAATTGATGTTATCAAAGCAAAGAGCATTAAAAGGCAATATACCAAATTGTTGATACTTAAATATTTACGATATTATTTTCAATTTTTTAATTTAAGTTTATACACTCATATGTAAAAGTTTAAAATCACCTCATAAATAAATTTCTGCTAATTTAAATGAGATCAGAAACAAGAAATATGATAATATGAAAAAAGGAATTATTACAATTATTTCACAGTTGGCGAATAAATTGTGCATCATAAAAAAATGTTTAATCGAGAGGACCTCTTCTTTTTTTTGTATTTTTTATCGGGCTAAAAAATAATACATCATCGATCTGAATGCCAAAATGAGATCTGCTTAAATAGGAAGCTGCGTAATTAAATAGGCTTAGGGAATATTTTGGCAATCGTGCAGTTCGTTATGAACTTGCTGTATGAAACAAAATTATTCTGTAATATTTCCTTTTTGCGAATGAAAGCACCAGGACGTGAACGTTTTGAGATTTTAGTTCTTTTCGTCCTGGTCATAATGAACATTTGGTTAAGTTGCCAAAGAGGAGACTCGTCAACAGAGGATAAAGTAGAAAAGGATATGACTGAAAACATAAACTCGATCAGGAATCAGGAATAAAGCGCGTGTAAACAAAAACAATTGGCAAAGATTCAAGCACCCAGTGGGCGACGCTCATAAACAACTCAAAAGGAAGGATGAAAAAATCACCCATTACCCTAATTGAAGAGAATAAAAAGTGGGAAATCCAAAATTCGCACAAATACAGGGAACAAAATCTCATCGAGAAGAAAATAATAAAAAGTTCAAATTTCGGATGGACTAAATTTATTCACTTACCTACTACAATAAAAGCGAAATTCCCACTCAATTGCATCAACATTTGTTGTAAAATTATAAAATAAATTGAAAAATCACTTCTCGTTCGAACTGGCTAACGGCGTCAACGAACTCCCACTCATTCCAATATGACACGCCGTGAAGTGCCCTCTATTTCTCATTTTCTCCACTTGGGCTACGAGTAGATTGGGGCACGTTCATTAATTTTAACAACTTTTGCTAATCTTTTGCGAGTTTGAATCAATTTAATGACATAAAACCATTAAGCAATTATATTAATAAAAATTAGATAATTAAGTTCGCATATTAAATCTCTTAAGTGGATAGTGATTTCGAATTAATTTTTATTTTTCAATAAGTTTAAAAAAAGGGGTGTTCGTTGAAAATGGCATTTAAAAATTATGTGGCGCTGTGTTCAAAAAGGGCTGTCACTTGCCAATTGCAACAGCTAGCTGCTTTTGAACGATAATTTAAATTTAATTTAAAACACCGATTCTTTTTTGGATAAACTTTAATTTATTAAGGTACGAGAGGATGTGAGTTGGTGGTTGACAGCATATGTGTATAGTTCAGTGAAATTCTATTATAATTACATTTAGCACTTAAATATTCAACACATAGATGTCGCTAAGGAATTGAATTTGCTGACATTAATGTTAGTTTTCAGGTTTATTAAATTTATTAACATAATGAAATATTAATTACTTAATAATTTTGATTTTTATATTTATGTTCGTTGTAATTTCTCTTTTTCTTTTGTAATTTATATTTTTTTGATCATAATGGTTAGAATTTTTCATAACTTTTTAAATTTTAGGCAGATTTATTAAATCATCGGCATTGAAGTTTTAGCTTTCCATATTGTAAATTTTTCTTATTTTGTGCTTGATTTACCAATAAAAAATCTTCAAATATTTTTGTTCGCGTTTTTAAGATTAATTGTTATTTTTATTTATCGACGACGGATTCGTAGTCGATACTCGAAAACCCTTACAAGTTTCTAGATATAATAAGCTAATTTTTGATATTTTCATGACTTACTTGCAAAATATTAGTTACTTATTTACTTTTTTTGGTTTTCCTTCCTCCAACTCGTTGGGGGGATAGGGCTTCTACGAAGTCTCTCCATTCATTTCAATTTTGCGCTGGCTTGTTCCTAAGTCTGTCTTTTTGAAAAAGGATTTCACCTATTACTTTGCGCTCCGGAGTTATATTGGATTTTTCCGTCATTGTGTTGATGGCGACCCGGCCGTGCTTTTCAAGTAGGAACTACTGAAGCGGCTCACAAATAAATTCGTTTACGTTTTTCCACCATAGGTTTCCCTTACGCGCTCCCAAGACGAATGCTAAAGAAAATGCTTTAAAGAACAGGGTGCTTCATTCTGATAAAGTGTTTACTGAATTTATACTAAATAGTTGCATATTGGACAAATTATTTTTTAATTGTCATATAAATATCTAAAAAAATAGCGCTGCAATATATGGTGAAGTAATAATTAAGTTTGGCATAAGGGACCACTTATAAAAAATTTTTGGGCTTATATTTCTTCCGGATCCTGTAGCTCTGTATCAATTTCTCTAAATTCCAAGCCCCGGCACAGCGTTGTTTCTCTCGTTTCTACCACAATCCTTGAGCATGCTATCGACTTTTATCAAAATCGTGGGGTTGGGAGGAATAACGGAACCAAGGTCACAAAAATTAAAACCAAAATTGCAGGAGTGACCAGTCCTTGTAACGTAAGTCCCATAGTCTTTGCTTGTGACTGCCGATCTATCCGTACTGATCGTGTGGCTGATTCATCTCCCATTTCTTCTTCTAATTTGTACCAGCACTGGTTCTTGTCCTGTCATCCTCCAGAGTTCCTCATAAGTGATCTTATCCATCCAGAATATCCTGCAGATTCTTCTTAAGCACTTATTTATGAAGAATTGGATCCTTCCTACACTATTTTTCTTTACTACTCAGGTTTCAATACAGCATAGCAGGACTGGCTTCACACACATGTTGAAGATTCTTTGTAATTATTTGAATTTTTCATAAAAAAAAGTATAAAAACCTTATTATGATATTAGCAAACTAGAGCTGTTTATGGATATCTGATCTGAATGACTCGCTGTGCTTCAAGGGTTTAAAAGGGCTATCTGTTTTAAGGCTAACTTCTTGTGAAGATCGTATTTTTTTTGTAAAATTTAGGCCAAAAGTCCGTCGTTTATATTTAAAATTAAGAAAGAAAATATAAATAATTTAAAAAACAAAGTGCATACATTTTAGTATATGTATGTATTGAGATGGAAATATAGAGATATACTGGCTTCTTGGGATTAGGGTTAATATGCAATCAATTTAGCAAAAATCCTTATGGAATTAGCCCTTCTGAAATTTATATTATAATCATTAAGATTATAGAGGAGAAAGCACTGCGATGGATTTACGAAAATGTCCTGCGTGCCTTAAAATGATAAGTGAATTAACTCAGGCCCATAAATTATTTATACAAAAGTATACATGTACTATATTTATATTAGTTTTAAGGTATCAGGTCTAAGCACCAGGTACACGATTGACAATGAACACTCAGAAAAATGTGAGCATAATATTCTAAGTTTCGGTTTGATTAGAACGAATTTTAATACATTTCGGGATTTAATTTTACACTTTGGAAAGGTTTAGAATAATTTTACTTCAAACAGGATTAATATGTAATACATAAAGGCGTAAATTCATTATTTAATACTCTGATGGAGTAGAAAGTACTTTACTAAAATATTAAAATCCTTTTTAACTCTTCTGTGCCATTCAATTTAATTCTAGTAAGACTAAATAAGCAATTTACTCCAGGGTAAGAATAAAATCTACTCCAACTATGAGGGTTAAATCGTTAGTAAATGCGCATTTTCGTCATTGATGCCATTCTGTGCTCAGGCTTTAAATTGAATTATCGCGTTCCTTGTTGAGTATGTTTTATGTCAATTATTGCGAATGTTTTGTGTAAATTGTGTAAGTTGTGTAAGCGGCGGGTTCTTTTTTTATTAAAAGTGATATTTAAGGATAACGCATATGAAATTTCTAATTTTAACAAATTTAGTAATATAAACTTCACTGATTTAAATATAACTGAAAGTTTTGAAAGCAAACGGTCAAAAAAAATGAAAAGATTTACATTTTAAGAGAAAAATTGAATGTGTTTTAATACAAAACTGTCCTATATGATTATTTGAATAAATATATACATATTTTGAAGTTCAAAAAGTTTTATTATTTAAAATTCTTCCAAAAACATTATACCTTTGAAGATTATATATTAATGTTTTCAAACATTAAATTAAAATCAAAAACCCTATCCGAAACATTATAATGTAATCTTTGTTTCTATTGCAATCTAATTAACTAAAAATTAGGAACGAATTAAGTAACAATTAATATTTAATAAAGCAAAGGATTAATTTTGAATATTTTTGGTCTTAAAAAGCTAAGTCAAAATGTATTAAAATTCAATACTGAAAATATTGAAATTTTGTAATGCCAATCAGAATTAAAAGTGAGTATAAAATTTTAAGTTTTAGGTGAACTTAAATTTAAATCTCAAAAAGATTTATTCATATATGTAATTCCAATAACATTAAAATTTACGCCCAAATTTTTCTGAGTGTAATTTATTCAAATTAGTACTGGTTTTCAATAAAATAAAACTAAAAAAGGTAAAACCAGTATGTTTTGAAATCATTGAATTAGTGATAACAATTTCATATAGATTCATATGCTGTACATGATATACATATACACTAAATGAGTGTCTCTGGTCGTCATTACATCGCACATTCGATAAATCGATTTTGGAAGCGGTAGGAGATAAGCCAATGATAATTCTTTCGCATAAATATGTTTTAGCATACCTATGTACAAACATATGGACATACCTAAGGGGCGACACGTGAATAGTGATAATTGAAATAACTCTCGCGTGACATAGCATAGCGAGTACAATCGAAATTCAAATAATAAGAAAAAAGCGCAAAAGCCTAAGTCTCACTAAATGAGCTGTCGTCAAAGAATTGTTGGAAGTATTTTGTTCTTTTAAGACGCGGTGGCTTATTTTCTGTTTGTTTAAAAATTCGGTGGCGAAAATGAGTACGTACTTCAAAGAAATAGCGACTGTTTCCGCGCACATGCCGTTTTCTTTATGGAAACTTCTCCTTTTTGATTGCGCGACACGTGCCGTAAACAACAACTACCAAGTCGCTACCCCACCCTGTTTGCATCAACAATTTGAAGCATCCCCTGGGATTACTTTCCTACCGGGAGTAGCCCTCTATGGCAAAGTATCGATGCATTTTTTTTTTTTTTTGAAAATTTGTACTCGCAGTTGGGGGGTGAGATCACGCTGAGGACAATCAAGATACATGAAAAGGTAATGTATTTCTATTTTTTGAAGCGCAGTTTTTACTGGTTATGTTTGATTATACTTTAATATATGCAGGTAAATAACTAGTTACTTAATTATTGTAAAAAGTTTAATTAAAAACCAATGATTACGTACAAACATTTAAAAAAAATCTAGATTAAACATATGTAATTCTTAATTTTACAATAAGGAAAACTAATATGAAATAAAAAGATTGTCTTGTTTTTTCAATTTTTTTTTGAATATTCGTTTTGTTTTCGAATTATTCGATTCGGTTCGAATAATATTCGCACAGATGTAGTCACATTGCATTAACTACCTATAAATCCATATAAAACAAATGGAATAAAATAAGTTTTTACTGAAACAAAAGAAAAAGTATTTAATATTAAACATTGAAAATTATGTAGTACATACATATGTATCTCATACCCTTTTTAGCATTAAGTATTGATTCAAAAACTAGATTTGATTGAAGGGATATCGTCGCAAATAAAGCTCTAAAATTGAGATGTAGTTTAAATTATTTGCATATATCCTGCGCATAAGGACGCGCCGGTACGAAGAAGTTTTGGAGTCATAAACTGAAAGACGGTCCCGTGGTTCTTTCCCGCGAAATTTGTGATGCGTTATCTGCGTGCAAAAATTATAGAAGGATATAGGGGATATGAAAAAGTTGTTGAAATTTTTCCCTGTTTGTAGTATAATCTTTTAGTGAAAATTATAGAAAAGTCTTAAAATCAAAATGTTTCAACTGCATTACTGCAAATATTGTATATAATTGGTGAAAATAAGGAAAATTATACTTCGATTTGCTTTTTCATAAGACAATTGCGAATTCCTCATCGTTGATAAGTTGAAAAAGAAATCTACCTTTAAATCGTTAGTTTTAAAGATTCTTCAAATTTTTTAGATTGAAAAGATGGAAAATATTAATACAATTTGTAATGAAATGTTGTTGCAATTATAGTATATGCATGGAAAATATCGTGACGTCAAAATCTAAATATTTAATAGAGTTAAAGTCTACAATATATCAATTATTTGGATCTATGCAATTGTAATTTTTAATTGCAACGTAGCTCTCAAAAGGTTAACTATGATTTTATTATTATAATTATATTATTATTAGTAGATCAACTTAAAGCTTCCAGTCAGCTGAAATCGTTTAGAAACTTGACGTAAAGTTTCAAACAGGTTTCACTTGAAGTGAATATATTTTAAACGTATTTTACGCATAAATGTTAAGTACAAGCGTTTAAATCTCAGTCAGACGAATGTATTGTCGTCTTTACAAAACGTGCTCCTAATTGTATAACTTTTTCAACACATTGCAGGCGGGAGACTGTTGAAAGCGGGGGGTTGTAGTCTCTGTCCGAAAAATAACAGACTCTAATCTCAGTTGCATGATAGACTGCAATATGTTAATCTGCTAGTCTTTTAGTTACTAAATTAAGTTCCCTGATATAAATAATAATCGTACATTATCAATTTGAGTAGCACGCGTTTAAAAACTTGGAGAACCATGCCCGTAAACAAAGTGTAACCACACCTTCAACGATTTCAAATTGATATTGATATTTCGATTGGATATTGTCCAGCAACTTTGGTGACGGTGATTTTGTTTTTGCACATTCTTTACTTTATTGCTGGCGTGTTTATTGTTTACAACTTTTTTCGCTATTTTTAGCGATGTTTCGCTGATATTAGTAAGGTCTTCGAACTCTTCTTCTTAAGCGTTTATCGGTCTCGCCTTATCAACAAACAATACGAGTAGAAGCGTTGGGGCCGTGCTCAAAAGGGCGACGACGCACGGCACGTGCAAAATATTAATCCGGGCACCTCTTAAATAGCGCGATCAGTCACATTAATGGCGGTTTTTTGGCTCTGGAGCCCACTCTTTCTTCGCGTTCGGTTTCGTCATAAATGGCGGATTCATTGACCGCAGAACCGATGCATTAAGTTTTATGTTTCCGGTAATGGGCCGTTCTATAGAATGTGACTCTTGAATAGATAAAAATAAACGCAATATTTACTAAGTTTTTTGATAAGGTAAATTTAAAAGTTCGTATTGTTGACAGAACAACACCAATTTTGAAAAATAAAATTTTGTATATGTAATTTTAATCAAAAAATATTATTTTGTCAATACTCCTTTTAAAGTCCCTGTTTTATAATCTACAATATAGATATTTTTATGTTTAAGTACAAAATACTGTTTTTGTTATTAAACGCTTTTATTTAACTGTCTGATTTGTTTGAACATTTAATATCGAATTTTAACCACGTTCAGACAAACCTAGAGCCTTAAAATTTTGCACCATTATTAATCTTCGGATCAACGACTATTTTAACCCATTTCCAAGTTTGTTATTATATAAAACCCATTATAAAAGTATTTTGAAGAAAAAGTTGTTTTCTTAATGTCGGGTAAATCATGTTAATCATATTGTATAGGCTGTACTGTATGGACAAAATCTTTTTACGATCTTGTACATACATATATATGTTTAAGGATTGGGTGTTTCAAATGTCCGGGGAATTTTATTTCTCTAAAAAGTATGGCTAGCAACAAATGAATATATAAAAATTTCTGTTTTATCTTTCAACAGTGGAATTTTTATTTCACTCATTTAAAACCAAGAGCCCGGAGTATAAAATTGAAGTCCATTAAAGCAAATGTATTACATATTATATGTCCTTTATTTTAAAATCCAATGATTAATTGCTTTAAACTTCAGGAATATAATAGGAATTATTATTAATGCAAGTTAATAAATTACAAGATAAATTAAAATATTAAACTTTCGAAGAATTCATATACAAAACATTTAGAGAAATTTGTTGCCTGTTAAATTAACTCTTATTTATATGCTTACTTACTTATCTACATTCAGAGTCATAGGATAATGCTTTAGCTCTAGGTCTAAAACAAATTTTTCGAAAATTTCTAACTGCCTTGAACAAACCTGAGGTCTCTAAAACTAAAACTATCAAACGATAACACGCCGTCGGAGGACATTAGACATTACTGCTTATCTTGTGAATTAGTCGTATGTTTCCGGCTGGTATGTTATTAAGGATTCTTTATAGAACTGATTGACACGTATTTCTGAATCACCCTGTATATAATAGTACGATGCGATTTTTAAGAGAAAACAGGGATACTAGACATTTGGAATATCAGATACCTTTTACGTAGCTTGTTTAAGCGAATGAATAAAGTAAATAAAATAAAATATGTATGTATGTGTACCTATTAGGTACGTTATGAAATAATACAAAAAGAAAGATGTTCTAAAATATTTTTTGTTTTTAAACATGCAAAAGCAAAACGTTTTGTATGCTTCGTTTATCTATTTATTACCTTAATAGGATAATTTTTCTAACCGTTTTAGAGAGTTAATCTGCGTTCTTTTGATGCTGAGTCGATGTTTTAAAAAATATGTTGGTTGTGGCACATACAGTGGCTTTTGACGGATTTTGAACTAGAAGATTTAACTTCAGTTATCACAAGGCAATCAAAATGATTTACAAATTGGAAACAGAGTTGCGCTCGTGTACCTCTAGGCCATAACGCGACCTCTAGTGACCCGAATAAAGGGTGTAAGTGTAAGTGGGTTAGCTTGTGCCTCCAAAAGCCACGAGGAGGAAACACCCAACCCAAATCCCAACCCAACCCATCCCAGCTGTCTGAATAAGAACAAGTAAATTGCGAGTTGCGAGTCAGCCGACACACGCCTCGAATTAGTCGACTTGATGAATCACTGAAGCCACCCGCAACCCTGCTCAGCCATGATTCCTCGCTCTAGGCCGGAAAATCATAAACTTGTGGTTTACCAACATAATGTTAAAATGCACGCGAGATAGTTTGGGAAAATATCTAGTGGTTGATGGGCCATTAGAAATCAGAATATGAAATTATTCAAAAGCTCGACCACGCTATTTTCGGACTGCTCGTTCCACTTTTAGTCTTGGGCAATTGGCAATTTTTAGACGCAGATTTGTTTTGGAAATTAATAGTACCATAAAAGTATAATAACATTTTGGGGGTAATGTTTGTTTTGATCAAAATGCGCCTAAAATTAATTCTAGTCAACGCCGCCGATTAAGCAATAATTAGAAAGCACGAAATGCTTATTAATGTGCCTATTCAACATGGCCTTACCTTAATCGTGTACTTGAGGTGAATAATAAGAAAACCCAGAGTGATTTTCGAAACATGCATTGAGCTTATCGACAATATTATATATGTCGTAGTAGTATGGGTAATCTTTTGGAAATGAAGCAGATCTACATACATACATATATGTATATAGTATGAGCTTAAAAACAGGTGAAAGTAGTAAATATCGAATACCACCCTTATTATACAATATTTTTATATAATGAAGAAACCTAGCCGACGTCAGCCCGACGCGCCTTTTGGTTTCTTCTTCAGTTTGCACCAAAAACAGAAACAGTGCAGTGACGATTCAAAAAATAATTAAAAGAGGTCACATATCGAAAAATATTCGAAATCTCTTGGGCGAAAATATGAATAAAAATTATAATTATAATGGCGTTCACAACAAAAAATCATTCTAGGCCCACATTGTCCTAGATGATGTTTTTTACAATAAGTATTTTTTAATTTGAAATAATAGTTTTACTAATTTTTCTACTTTTCTAACAGAAGCTGCTTTCAAAGACACCATAACAAGGACTAAGTACGTTGCGGAGTTTAAAAAAGGGTTTAAGGCCGCAAAAAACAAAATACATAAAAAAAAATGCTTGTCCACAATTTTAAAAAAATAGGAATTATTTATGAAGCGATATTTTTTAATGAATGAATGAATTTACTAACAAGTTTTTTTCCTGAAGTATTTTTTTTAACTATGTAATGAATTATTGTTATTTATTAAGTGGTATTTTTGTTTAATGGCAATGAATTGTTGACCGTAAGATTGCATAGGCGAATAAGAAATATCATTCTGGTTGAATATGGACGGAGGTTACTAAAGGGTTAGCCGGAATGAAATTGTCGGGGTCTCCAAACGCATAGGGGTTGGTTAATGAAATGAGTAAAAACGAAATGAAAAATTTTAAATTTTTGGTGCGCTAAAGGAATATAATATAAATAAATTAATCTAGTATGTATACCTTATATGTACATATATGTATATATGTGTATACATATTTATAAATTTATTTTTATGTTTGATCAAATCAGAGATACGTGAGAATATACTGACAGAGAAGTGGCATTATAAAATCATATGAAATCAATGTAAATTAAAACGGTATATTTTGTTCAGTGTAAAATGTTAATTTTTAAGATTTATATTATAACATTACAACATTTTCAAATTAATTTTACAAGACACACATATTTTTAAAATATCAGATCAGGAGCTGTATGCAAGTTTGTAAAAAAGCCCTATAAAATAAAATGCTTTGTTGTTTAAACCAAATTAATTTTTATTTTGCTTTGTTAGATTCTTATAAACATTACAAAACATCAAATGAAATTTATATGAATAATTAGTTTTTTAAATTAATTTTTTTTCAACTATAATATAAATGTATACGTTTATCCCAAATATGGGGTAAGTATGTATTTTATGTTTTGTAAATTTGCATTCATATTTATCTCATGAACCATTAATTTAAGGTTAATTATTCTTTTACCCTTTTTGATTTTGTCTTGGTTCTGCCAGGTGTTCCACAGGGTAGTCACCTGTTTATTGTTTTTTCGTATTGTAAACGTGGATGTTTTTGGCTACACTGATTATTCAAAAATTGTTTGAAAAATCGAATCATACTCGACGTTCATAATATTTTTACTAAATAGTGTTTGAAGAATTACATGAAATTAAATAAATATATATTCATAAGTGTAATTTTATTTTATCCAGCAGTAAGTTTTCTACTTTGGGGTATTTGTGCAGTATTTCTAACAAACACTTTATGTCGGCAAGAATTCGTTATTTACTTTGCGCTGACTCTCGACACTAAATTTGATTTTGAAGACGGGAAAACAGCAAGTTTTGTGTTGGAATATTTATTATAGTTATTTACGAAAAATTATTTATTGAAGATATTTTTATCTGATGCAATGTAGAAATGGTTTTCTTCTTAACTCAAACCTTTTACTCTAAGAGCAATAAAAATCGATTGGGAAATTTTGTCTTTCAGACAGTTGTTAGGTAAAGTACACTTAATGTTTTTTTGAGTTTGTGTTAGGTAGGACTAGTATAAGTAAAAGATTTAAAAATTAGTCTTATGTAGATTTTCTGAACGTAAATATCGTGTCCGTCTTCATAGTGTATAAAACGACGTCTAGGTCTAGAATAGTGTTTACGACTCGATTTCAAATTTTTTGGATTTATTTGATAGGTAGTCTTAGGAGTGATAAATATGCAAGAATTTTGTGGCGGTAACGTTTGGTTTTGGAGATTTTAAAAAAACTAAAATTTGTTTCGCCTTAAAATTCTTCCATTTTTACCACTAATTCCTCAACACTTTCTAGCCTTAGCCATTATTTTGGACCTTAGCACAGTTTTGAACACTACACATGCAAGTAAAGAACGAAACACTGCATATATGTATATTATTATTTTTTGCAAAATAAAAGTTTAATAAAATACGTAACTGGCTGCCAAAAGTACCGTTTCGCGTTTGAAGGAGAAATGTTAAAAAGAAATATTATTTTCCTTTTACGAAATTTTAAGACGTAATATGTATTATTTGCCTTCAAACGCGAAGCGTCAGTTTTGACCAACATCACATGGAAGCAGATAAGTATTTGCAAATAAAATTTATAATCATTTATTTTTCAGGAAAAATATACAATTAGTAGTGGAATAACAGGCTGTAGTTGTGCAATTTTGTGGGGAGGAGTGAAAAATAGCGTAAAAATTTGTTTTTTAAAATATAATTTACCGACACTTATTATTGTCATATTTAACCTTTTTAAACATAATTGAATTTCTTCACCAAATTGCATTAACATGCGGGCTTAAACTTTATTCTAGACCAGTTCCTAAAACGATTTAAAATTGCAGTTAATAAATTTACGGGCGTATTCATGAAAACCAATATTTTGTTTTGCTAGTAAAATTGAGCAGGACAGGCTTTTCCTTTCGAATTCTCGTTATAAAACGTAGTATAATTGAAATTATGTAATTTTAATTTATATTTTGCACGCGAAATTAATGTATACTTGAATTAGTACTTTTAGGATAGAATGTAGCATTTTAATTGGTGTATTTATTCCGATAATAAAGTTCGACAACATAGCATTGCTATTATTTTGCTATTATTTTGCACGCAAGTGTTGTTCGAACAACCGATTCTATTTTCGTGACGCTGTGAGGCAATCTCACCTTCAAAATCGCGGAGATGCTGCGCTGCGTTAATGCGCGTTTGCATCAGCAATAAGCAAACACTCGGCTGCTCCAAGAAATCAAGAAATGCACTTACGAAATCCATTTGACCCGCATAAAAAAGTGCACGTGCCGCGCGAAATCCCCCTGCTCCCGGTCGCCCCACGGGAATCGCTTCGCGCTGGTGACCGCGGTCTCCTCGTGGCGTGGGAATTAGCGAAAAAGAAAGTTTACGACAAAAGCGGGATAGAGAAGGAGGGAAATGGCTGAACGTTTTCTTTTTCGATAAATAAATCGATCGACCGGAGACCGTGCAGGCTCCGAAGCGGTAGCCGGTAGCTACCGGCTTGAAACCTCTGTTCGGTGTAATTTATGTTGCTCACTTAACGCCCAAAAATTTTATCGTTAATTCTGTAATTTGCATAAATCCCCTCGACTTCTTGGCCTTAGGGGCAAAAATGGCGAGGCATTCCCTCCGGGTGCGAGTCAATGACTGCTTTATTCCCTGGATGAGTTGGGGCGCTTCCCTCCGAGAGTCCCAGCAGAGATTTATTTTTTTTCCTGGTCCATGACTCTGGCCGACTGGAGAGGCTGCGATACGTTCACACTGCTCCCCAATTATGCAAATTTCCCGTAGAATTTGTTTGCAGTGGGGCTCGACTCCCGCTGAGTCAAGGCTTCCGCGTGGGGCGCACCACGACAGGGCTCGGCCGGCCCCAACCCAGCCGCACCGCCCCCTTCCCCACAAACCGTTGTAAATTCGAACACGTGCCATTGCTGGGAATTTCAGCTTTTGACTTTTTTTGCAAATACACAAGCACGCACACACAGCCACAGGCCAGCTGCATGCGCAGCTCAGCTTCCTGAATTTTATGTCACATCTGCAGCCGGGGGTGGCTGTGATCTCGTCGGGTGTGGGGGGCGGCTATAGGGTTGCCAACATGTTAACTGGTTAATATTTGATAAAAGTTACTAATTTCAAATATGTACTATAAATAAACAAGAAAATTCGTATAATAAAATAATTGTAGGGCTTCGTAGCATGACTGCAAACGATAAAATAATACTACATATATTTTCTTGTATAGATATTTGCCGATACATACATACTTACAAACGCCTGCGCGGTTCTCCCCAAACAGCTGTTTGAGTCCAAATAAGCATAACTTGGTCGACTGTATCTCGTAAACTATTTGACTCAACTAAATCGTGTTATTTATAAAATTTTAGTGTATTAGCTAGTATTTTTACTTTTTTAGATTTTTCCGAAATTGCATTCAGGAGGATATCTTGGCCGATACAAACCTTAATCGAAAATGGCCAATTTAGAGTAAAATATTTAAAAAATTAGGCACAATTTTCAAGAATGGTTTAAGGTATCTCATAATCATTTTAAATACGCTTTTCAATAATACCCCACTCGGTGGGTTAAGTAAAGATTTTTTATTTCATCCCCATTTTGCATATAGGGGATTTAGTCTTAAATGTTTTTTTTCCAAAAATCTTATTATAATTTTTTTTTCCAAAAACTTTAATTTAATTTTTGTAGCGAGTGTAATTATCTGTACCTGTAACAAATTTTAGTGCATAGTCTCCGAAAAAAATTACTCTAAAGATACCGACGGAAGGACTTGGAACCCTAAAGAGACTTTTCGGCGACAGCCAGAAGGATGAGGTAAATTTTAATGTGGCCATTAAACGGCGAAATAAACTGTCCCTAAGTCGATTTTCATCAAACTTTGTTACTGCGTTAATGAGCTTAATTTCCTCAATTTTTGGAGTGAAAACGATTGTTAAAATATCGATATTTACATATACATATGTATAACTCCAAATCGTGGTTCAGCCAGTTAAAAAATTGTACTATTTTTCCGAGTAGAATACTTTTTGAAATCTGGTAATTAGTTCAAGTAAAGTAGAAACAATGAGAAATTGACTGACATCATATACATATATAAAATCGAAAGTTTTCTTGTTTGTTTGTTTATTTGTTTGTTGCTCAATCACGCCTAAACGCTGTATCCGATTAGTTTTATTTTTTGGATGAAGGTACTACATATTCCGGCGCAACATATAGGCCAGTTTTTATACGCGAATTTAAAAATGGCAGATCTAAGATGGCAGCCAAAAATTGAAAATATCTACGGATTGGCATTAAAATTACTATTTGGGGGTTTTTAGTTTTCCGCATTGCGAATCTATGTTCGAAATTTGAGAATCAATATGACGGACCCAATACGGCGCGCGGCCAAAATATTCCTACACCGGGTGAACCCGGGTAACCCAGCTAATACATAATAAGAATTGGATTGCTAATCTCGTACGAAAATTCAATTCAAAAATTGATATAACATTTTTATCGAATTACAAAATGTTTTTATAATATACTTATATTTAGGTACATATACATATAATATTTGTATTGTTTTTAGGTTTTTGAATAACATTATTAAGTTTTTTAACTAACAAGAAATGGAATGTATTTTATTTTTATAAGAGGCGCATTACTTGCTTGCTTGTTAAATACATATACAATTAAACTTGTAAATTGGATTTAAAGTTTTCAAGTGAAAATGTAATGATAATTTAAAATGTAAATCATATGAATTAACATTTTATACCGCAATAAATGGAATGCTGATTTATATTGACTTCGCATGTTTTTGCAGTAGATACTATTTTTCTCTGAGTGCATAAAATATGAACAAATTCGGAACACTGTCCCCAATGATGCATGCAAAAACTGCGGCTCGCGCCCTCGCGTTCCCGCCAATGGGTCGCGGGGAGCCTCAAGTTGGAGCCGCGGCCTCTTAATTTAATTGCCTCATTTTCTTGAGACGTTTTACTCCGAAAAAGTCACACATGCGCCGTTTGCTGAGAAGAAGGTGCCCCAGACGCGAGTGTCGCGGCGCGTTCTTCGGGCTTGCGAATAGTCGCTTACAAAACGTGTGCGGAGCTGGCAGCCGCCCGCCGCCCGCCGCCCGCCGCCCGCCGGCTAACAGCGGAGCGACCGGCTCCCCTAGAACAGAGCGCCGATGAAGAATCACATCACAAGGTGTCTGACTGTCGCGCGTGCTGAACGTGTTCTCTCGGCGTGAAGTGAGCTTTAAGTTTCTGTTTCGTTTGCCCCCCTAATTTTTGATATCAGTTTTTTGGGGCCTCCTCGGTGTCGTCCTCTTCAAGAAAAGGAGTATCGCGTGTGAACACCTCGTGCGGCGAGGGGTGCAGGAAGATTTATTTTACTCACCCTCCCCCACCAGATTGGAAAACTCCTTGGATTAATAGGTGAACACCCCCGAGTTACCCCAGCTAAATAATTGTTTTTAGGGTAAGTTTACCTCCCTGAAATTTTATTATTATTATTTTTTTTGTTGTGTTTCTCTTCTCCGGGTTTTGGGGGTTGATGTGCGAATACAGAAGCCTCTTTTTGTGACAAAGGGGCTCCCGGTGGAGCTCGGGGATTCCGCATCGATTGACTCATTTACTGCAACTTGGAGATGGGGCCAAAAACGGTATCGCAGAGGCCTTCGACCCCGGGACTACGACCGGGAGCGGTTGACCCCATTGGGGAGCCAGGCCCGGGTCATAATCACATCTCGAGTGCCATGAACCTTCTTTCCGAGAAAAGTGCAGGTACATGACGAGGCGAACTCGACTCGAGCCGCACGTGGAGGGCATCGTTAATTATTTACCCGTGGGGACGTTCGCGTGGTCTTCCACTTGCACAGGGCTCCCCACTCCGATTTAAAGCCCGAGTCCCCCCTGAAGCGGCGAGCGGTTGGTATTTGATTTCTTCTTTTTTCTTGCCGAGATGTAGACATGTGCGGATTAAGAGCAAAGACGGGAACACAACCTTGAGAGTTTTGTTTCCTCCTTTTGCTTTTCTTGAATCATTTTTGTTCATGTTGCAACAGAACATTTTTTCGAGATCGGAGTTGTTGGCAGATTCTCCTTGGTTTTGTCACGGGTGTCTGGAATATGGTACTTAAGAACAGGGTCCTTCAAGGCCATCCATGTAAGATGAAGATTTTCGAACAAATTAGGTCTCAAACATTTTCGCTTGAGCTATCTGATTAACATACTTTTTCAGTTTAGGAGTGTTACAAAAATATGTGGATGTAATTTGTAGTAGAATCATAGTTCAAAATTCATTTTTCTACCTCCGTCCACATGCAAAGTAACGATCATTTTCATATTGTTATATCAAGCATCAAAACCCCTTATTTAATAGATACTCATGGAAATCCTTCCAATTATTATAACCCGAAAAATGTGCTTACCTTATTAGAATTTTTAATTTTAACGAATTAAAAAATGTAATTACATATTCTAAAAATATCTGAAAAATGTTTCTAGTTCGTATTATGCACATATGTATCAAAAGGTATCAACGAAAAAGGAATAAGAACTCCAAAGACATTTTCTAGAAACGTTTTCTAGCTATTTTTAGAAGTTTTAATTTTTTTTTCATTTCTAAGGAAAATTCCCTAATTGTGGGGATGATAAGTCATTATTACTTCTTAACCTATTGAAATTTTATTTCCCACATAAAATCATCAAAAAGCATCGTTTGGTGATTCCTTTTTAGATTGGTTGCCATGTTTCCCGTTTTTACACAATAACTTTAAAAGTTAAATTAAAAGGGCCTACGAATTTTTTAATGGCAAATTCATGATCAGCAAACATTTTTACGTATATTATATCATATTCGAACTTACAGATCGCAACTTGGTTTTTTTGTGGGCTTACCATTTTAAAACTCTAGTTTTTATTCAAATTGGAATATGTGGTTAAGGATTTGTCAAAAAAACAAGTAAATCTGTATACCTACATATGTCTACGTGTATTACAATACGAAAATCTACATTTTTTAGGGGGTTAACGATTCAGTAATTTTGTGCTGTATACTTTTGATTTTCTGTTAAAAAAGGTGTGTTTAAATCCAGTACAAACGCTTAAGTCATCGTAGTAAATTTAACCTTGCTTCAAAATTTCGAAAAAGGTTTATATATCTTGCGATGAATAACTTTCTGTAATTCTTTACAAATTCCAAGCATATACATAATATGCAAGTAATTTCGTATGTATATCATTTTTTTCAAAATTAATTTAGTGTCAATTCGTTTTGAAAATTTCGTATATTGCTTAAATTGTAAATAGAAGGTTTTTATTCGATTAAGAATGAATATTAAAAAAAATAATTTAATTATTTGATAATACATTTAAAAAAAACATTATTTGAATGACCTTTAGAGCATTTTTGTGTAAAATTTGTACTTAGTAAGTACTTAGTAAGTATGATATTGTATAGTTTCGACAAAGAGTTAATTTTGAGGGTGAATTGTTTTTATTATTATAATTTTGATGCGTATTAGAAGTTGCTGAAGGATCACATTTCGCCAATATTCTGTGCAGATCAAAATACATAATAATAATGGGTTTGTATTATAAATAATTATTTGTTAATACAAACCCAATAATATTATAGATGAATGAATTTTGGATTCTAGCACTAAATTGTAAAATTCCTATTGTATGTACTCTTAAGGTTGAATTAAAATAAATTGAATTGAATTGAATTGGAAATACAAAATTTGTTGTTAGCATTGTGTTCGGAATTAACTTTTCCAGTTTTTGTACTTTGGGTATGTAGGGGTATTTAGGGGGTCAGAATTAAGACCTCACCTCTTTAATAAGTAAAAACTTTTCCAAAGTGTACCATAGAACGAAAACCCTCAACCGACGAAATTGCATTTGTTCAAAACGGCTAAATGCATTTAATAATTTTTGAAAGCCCTACAGGTATACCATAAAAAACAAGATTAAAAAATTAGTAAAACATTTCAGAAAATAGAAATTGTTTGTTACTTTCAGGTGGTAGTCGAAGTAGCAAAGTTTTATAATTCGTTGAATGGAAATTTTCCACGATTAAACTTCATCTGTGTTTTGATCAAAAACTGACTGCACCCTTAGTTTGCCCAGCCCACTCGAGGGGGCAGCAGAGCGTCGCAAAACGGTCGGGTGGAGCGCGTGCAAATCGTTAGACCCGGACCGGGGGAAGGAAGGAAGTGGGCGGGGAGCAGGGGGCCGCCTTGGCAGCTAAATGAACGGCCTGACGAAATTGCACATTTTGCAGTGCAAGGCGCAAACGACTGCAATTAGCAACAGCCAGAGAGAGCCCCACGCGCGGGCCGGGTTACGTAACGCGCCCCAACTGACGTTCAGCTGGGTGGTGGCGGTGGCGTCGTCGCGCCCCCACTGCACTCGGGGCGGCCCCGGGGCCAGGGCGGGTGTCCCCCCATTAAAATGACAACCCTAATTGATTTCGTGCCGTCGCGGCGTCGGTTCGCTGCTGCAGCAGCTGCTGACCGACTTTCGACGAGGTGCACGTGGAAGTGACCCAATTGCCAGTACCAAGAACTGGTCGTCGCGGCCCCGAGCTTTCTTGGAAGATGGGCGCGGCCGTCGCGGGGCGATGCAAGATCCTCGATTCGGTTGCTTTCTTGGTGACCCTGCCGCTCGAGGCGCCGCCACTGGGCAAACATGGCACGTGAGGTGAGGCGTGCTGGGTCGGGGGCAAATTCAAAGAAACGCACACGCGAGCTCAATTTTCTTAAATATTTTCTTATTGTGTTTGCACATTTTCGTCCGTCCCCGTTCCGAAAACTATTTTCGCAAGCCGTGTAGCCCGAAAACGGAAATTGTGCCATGCATGTGTGGGGCCAACACGGACATGTTTATTTGCGCTGAGGTACGAGGAAACAGTTCGCCGATTTGTTTGTTTAGCCACGAGTTTGCAGCCAAGTTGAGTTTTACGAGCAAATCTTACAATTGGATAAACTTCCGGCTTTAGCCGCCTACTGGAGTTCTACTCTCCCGCTCGAATGCTACGGATTGCTCAAAATACTCAAAATCCATTGAATTTGAGCAGCAGTGACGTCAAACTATTCAATTTCAATTTTCTTGTATATTTCTGCGATTGTTGGCGTCATCCACGGCTTATCAAATTTAAAGGGCAAAAGGCAGTCTATTGTCAGGAATGCTTGGTGAATTTAAAGATGCCTACGTATTTCCCATAATTTTGAAAAAAAATAATAGATACAATGGTTCAATATTTAATAAAGGCACATAGTGTAAACAAAAAATCTATGTCTTGTAAATTTTATGGAACATTGTACCTATTTTTACAGTACTGGACTGACAGAGGAAAATCAATGGAAAAGGAAACTTTAACTTTTAAATTTAGCCCTGAATTGGTTTACCTCCTCTGTCGAACTTTTGAGAAAGTATGCTTCAAAAATTGAAAGTTCCTGAACCATTGAAGTGGTCCTAAAAATATTCGCAGTCCTGTAAATTTATATGTCAGTAAATATTTCTAGTTGTTTTGATAACAAAACTCATGAAAATGTTAATCCCCTGGCAGATAATTTTTTAATATATGAAATTTTTCTGCAGTATATTTCAGTTCTAAAGTATTTCTGAGATTTCAATGATTAAGTGCACTCACTAATCGATTAACTCCACTTTTTGAAAAAACTTAAATTTAATTGTCAAAGCACTTGATAAAGTCATAACTTTTTAGATTTAAAACAACTTTCCTGAATATAAAAGAGAATTTTTTTTTTGGTCATTGAATAATAAATAATTTATTTCAGTGGACATTTTGATTAGTTCCGTACTCTAGTGTAAATCGTTGCAACAATGCAACTAAAATTCACTAGCACGCGGCAAAAGATAACGGTCAATTTATTTGAATTTATATTATAAAGGGAATTTTAGTAAACAATTCACGTTATTTCATCGCATTACTCAACTTTTTGTTTTATGGAGTTAATCGATTTGTGCACCGAGCGGCTCATTATTCTACTTGTGGAAAATGTTAAATTTATAAGTATCCCCTAATATTTTGTAATTTCTCCTGGCACGCATTTTTTGTATGTTGAAATTCTCGAAATTCTCCTACATAGTCATTTTTCTGAAAGCAGTATTCATAATGTAGTTTCTTAGCACAACATTTTGATGATTATTAGTGAGTGAGTGAGTAACGAACTTAATGAAACTTGCATATTAATAAAATCTAAAATAGCAGGTCGAAATTGTCTAGATATAAGTTATAAGAGTGTGAAAATACGCTGAGTTGCTTTGAGAAAAAGTACGTCAGTGCTCCCTAATCGTTGGTGTATTTACCGTGGTTTTGGATTTTTGGTTAAAATTTTGGCTTGAATGAACCTAAGTAGTAACACTGCTATTATTAAGGGAATGTTTGTATCATGTCCTTTCGGTTCTAATATTATTTTGCTAATACATATTAAAAATTGCAATAATTTATGTATTTAAAGTTATCTAAACTACGATGAACGAGGATATATCAGGTAGCCGTTGATTTTGTGTAACGAGGTTATTCCCCGAAATCATACGCACTGCCAATATTTTTGGTACGTCAAAATCGTACGTCTTTAAAAAAATACGTAATGTAGGTACGTCTGTAGCGCAGCTTAACAAAGGCTTCGTTCACATAGAAGTCGAAGTCAACTGGGTTGTAGACTTTCCGCAGCCTTCTATTATAATAGTGTCCAATATATGTACATACAAATAGGTATAGATCGTTCAGACAAAACAACTTTTAATTTTTACATTGTTCTTTCAATGTCATCCGATGGTTATCTTTAACTTCATGCTGTAAGTTTTCACTTCTACTTTATGGAAATGTACTTTTTTCGGTTCCTTGATTTGTTTACGCAAGTGAAATAAAGCTTACGCATTATTCTATTATAATTAGTTGTCTTGAATGATATACACGTGAATAGGTAACGCGATTTACTGTTTCGGTTGTATTCAAAATTGCCCCTGGCTGGGTCAGCAGAAGACGTGTGCACAAAGTATCTACGTAACCACTATTCTCTATGCCATAGATGAGAATGTAGAAAAGCTCGCCCAAATAAGACTTTCAGACACGATCGCTTAGATTGTCTCAGATAAATGAAAATTTCGCTCAGCCGAATTTAGCCACTGGGTCAATAACTCCTCTGCTGTATCACTTTAAGACGCCTCGTGCGGCCGCAAAAACTCGCATGTGATATAACTTACACTCAGACTTTAAGGAAAAAATATTATATTTTGTGAATACAAGAACAAACGTGGTTTCTTTCAGGGGTCGACCTGACTGTGATCCAGCCTGAGTCAACGCAAAGAATTCCTATGGCGCCAACAATTTGCTCCGAAAAAGAGTCGCAAGTGCGGAGAATCATGCGTCGGAGATCGTCAAGTTCATCTGTAATAAGCTATGGTAAGTAAGACGCTGAATTTCTCAGAAAGATCGTGCTCATGAATATTTTCTCAAAACGAGCAAATATTTTTTTATTCTCTGTTTTTGTGGCGCGACTGAATGGCTGCACTGTGATTTATGGATATTTTTATTTTAACAATAAAGTTCTTTGTCATTTCGGATTTAAAATGGATAAAATTAAATAAAAAAGTTATTCAATTTTTATTGATTTTACTGTCGACGTTTTTGTACTAAATCATTCGAATTGTTAAACTGCTGGATATTGTAAACATTAAACAGAGAGCTTTAGTTAAAAGTAAAAGTAATGTTTTTTTCTACTATATTCTTGGTAGTAGTAAATATAATTAGTATATCTACTAGTTTCACTAAAAGTATTTATTTAGATTAAATTATATAATACATAATAAGTTTTAGGAATAAGCATAAAATAAAAGAAAATCAATCACTTTAGAACGAATAAAAGATAGGGCCAAATTCAAGTTTTATTATAAAACCCAAAAATGGAGGCACTGGTAAAGTTTTTATCAAAATTGATATGTCGTATTAGATCCCCGATTTTTTATAACTTGGGCAAGTTGCCGAGGCATTGAATTTATGACTTGTATGTACGATTATATTTTGCTCAATTTTTCCCTATTCATAATTAATAGCATTTTTGAGGTCCTTGGCATTCTCAAACTGTCTCCTATTTTTGAAAATTCGGTTCAAGAGTATTCCCCAGATATTCTCGATGGGGTCCAGGTCCGGACTACAGGCGGGCCAGTTCAAAACAGGCTCATTACGGACCCTCAAAAACTCTCTATAAGTAGATTGAAATGGAATTGCATTGGTTGAATCAAAGAAAGTATAATCATGGTTATACTTTGTTTGGTTGAATGAATTTGAAAATTGTGTAAGGTTAAGCTTAAAATGTATTGTTTTTTGTAATAAAACATAATTTAGTATTTAGTAAAAAATATTAATATATGTATACCTACCTAATTTAATAATTTTTCTAGTAGTATACGATTTATCATTGAAAAGGAAGATATCGTGACGGTTTTTTCTGGAAATGAAAATAAAAATTTATATAAAAAATAAACGAAATCCCTAGTCGTTGTTAGTCACCCATTTTACAATTTTATTTAGTCCTTCTTATTACAAGATAGAGGTTATTTGTCATAATATTAATAAAATAATTCCCGTCGTTGTGGATAATTGTTATAAGACTCTCGGCTCAGCTCTGTTTTGCCGGTAGTTACTTAAAGCGGTGAAGCATTTCTCGTCCATTAACTAGAAATCAATTCGTCTTGTGCTCATTATCATATAAGATAATTTAAAATCGATAAATACGAATTGATTTTGCGATAATCCGATATGCGTCAAAACATTTATTTTAACTACATACATAGAATAGGCCACGTGCTTACACACGCTCAGATTATTCAGAATGAAACCAAAGTGCCGGGGAAATCGAAAAATCATCTCATTATCATAATAATCATACGTACTATAAGTATATGGGTGATCATTTTGTTTTTTTTTTATTCATTTAACTCTTAATTGCTGACGAATTGCAGTTTATTCATTATTCATCAACCAAATTTAAACTTAATGAGGAAGGGAAATTTTGCAGTTGGAGTATCTATGGAATGTTTTTTTTTCAATTTTCGGCCACATGCAGTTTTTTTGATTTGCGGCAAATTACGTAAAAAAATATAAGCCTACGAAATTCATATTGGTAATAAAAAAAAAAGCGTGTGTATTATGTACGCAGGTAGTAACATAAATAAAATCGCACGTTTCTCATTTTTTGCGTTCATTAAAATTGTCGTATATTTTGTACATTTGTGACTATAAAGGTTTTTTTCAAAAAACAGAACAAAATAAAATCCTATCAAGGTTAGGTATACCGTAGCGAAATTTTAATATTTTTGGCTTATTTTCGAGGATTCCCCATTGCTTATCGAAAAAAAAATTTTTGATGATGTTACTTGGCCAGATCGAATGTTGTCACATTACACAAGGCGTGTTACTCAATTCGCGTCGATTGTAAGCATGTGCGGAACATTAAAAGCAGAACCGATGGAACGAAACTCGTGGAGATTCACTTGTTTTCAGCATGAAAGTGATCCGCCGCACCGTGTTTATCAGCGACCTAAATTAAGTCAAGTCAGCTCGCGGTCGGGCATGACTCATTAGAGGGAAGGAACGCGAGGTGGACTTCTACGGAAAGCTTCCCACCTATCGAGGTCCACTGGTGGGTACACGTGTTCCCCCTCATTTTCTTTTGAGTAGACGGCATTCGACCTCCGGTGGGCCGCGACGAGCACATGGCCTGAAGCGAGCATAATCACTACTCTTACCAACTGCCCGTGGCGTGGCGTCACATTAATTATTTCACGTTTTTTGAGCATGTTTCGTCGCACATCCGTCCATGAGCGAGTTATTTCTAGAAGCAACTTAAATGCTATAATTGCTATTAAGACGGCATGTCGCAGAGCCCTTGCTGATCGACTTAGCGGCCGCGAAGATATTTGCCGGATAGACGAGACCGCAAAACCTTTCATCACGTTGCCTTCCACGGGGCCTTTGGTCAATGTTGAGCTCTTTTTGGGAATTCTTCTTATTTTCTTTGATCCAAGACAGTCTTGGGCAGTATTGTAACATACAATGGACATAATTAGTTAGGTACGTCGATTTCTTTTCAAGTTCTACGTTCTAGTACAATGTGTCTCCTCTAGCAAAATCCACGGCTAGGAAGGAGCGCATAATTAAGGTGTAAATTGTAGCTGAGAATCGCTACCTCCTTGTTTTTGGCAGAATGATTTATTTACCCATTTGGCTATCTGATTGCCGAAAATGCCCGCCAAATAGCAGGTGAGGGTACTTGTATTGTTGTACATGCAACAATTTTTTTTGACATGGTCGTGCAATAGAGAAAATTAAGTTTTAATTAATTGAAAGCACGTGCTCTCATTTGGAGATGTTTGCACTAAAATGAGCTGAGTTTGGATAAATTGTTTTCAACTTGGGTTGCTGTAGGCGGCATTTTGTAAAGTGTGTCATTTCTTGGGAGATAACCTTACGAAAGGTATTTATATTTTTATAAAAATATTTAAGTGGGCTATGCCTCGTTTCAGGGCTACGTACTTAAGAGGTAGATAGTACCCGTGTGATCAATCTAAAATGAGGGTTATTTTCGGGAATGTTATTAAAATAAATTATTAGATCAAATATTTTCAAATCCAGGGGATGTATTCATGTGTAAATAAAGTAAATACAAAACATTTGTGCAAAAATAATTTAATGCAATCAAATTAAGTGGCTTTTGTCGAGGCTTTTGAAATAAAAAGTTGGCTCCACTGGAGTAATGATTTCGGGTTCTAGAGTGCCCGAAACCACAAAATAAAAACAAAAACACTATTACGATGATTACGCACAATGAATTAGGATTTTGGAAAAATATTGACAAAATGGTGGAGTTTTGAAAAATAAATTAATTTCGGCTGAAAAATACCGTTGTTTTTCATATGCCGATCGAAAAAATTCTAATTCATTATATAACAAAACATGTATAGAACTTTTTCATAAAATACGGTTTCGAGCAAAATGTGTTTAAAATTTTAACTGTTGGCTTCCGACTTTCGAGCAACTGTTCCTTAAAAGCTTTCCATTCTCAACCTATTTAACATACGACCTTAGAATTTTAGCACGATATTCTCAAAAGAAATGTCTATTTTTGCTTATTTTTCAAAATATCGTTTAAAATATGCTGTTTAAAACTATGAAAGAAACATTTTCGATTGCTTCATAACAGGTCCTGGCTCTTTTTAATTATAATCTATGAAATTAAAAAAAATATTGAGTAGTACCCAATTTTTTCATTTAATGTTTATAGTGCTAACTATTGCAAAACACATGCTCGTATATATTTGGGTTAATAAATCTTTATGCCAGGTTACGCCCGCTTTTCTCACCAGCTGCTATTGTTATGTAGCGTTGTATTTTGGAGTAATTGTAAAACTTATTCGTACCCTTGCTCGGTGAAAAAATTTCAGAAATAAGTTTATGATTAAAATTACCTAGGGAGCAAATTGAGAACCCGAAATAATATGTTGCTTTTTTTGTATACCGTTTGGGTTATTACATATTTTAAAGGGTTTGCTTTTAAAACTTTAGAGACATGTGTAAAAGATAGTTTGTTTTGTATTCGTTACTACTTTTGTTTTGATGAAAAATAAAAATAACCTCTTAATTATGTGAGAAACTAATAAATAGGTATGTATGTTCATATATAATAAGATTGAAACTTTTTCAATACTAACTATGTTAGCTTTAGTAGTAGTAAATTACTTTTTGTAATATTATAATTAGGTCGTCAATTTAAACAGTCATTTATTAAAGATTAGTAGAACATTAGTGATTGCATTTTTCAAAAACTACTATCAAATAAACCAGCGCTGGATTACGTACATATCATATGCATATCTCAAGAACGTCAAGCGAACGAACTCAAGGTGTTAAAATTCAAAATGCAAAAAAGTATGCTTTTTTAGATAAAATAGTCATCTTTTCGATTTTCTGAGTTCTATTTATTTAAATTTATCGTCTAAATATTCCTACTATGGCCAGATCTTTCTATCTTATATGAACGGGTTTTAAATTTAACAATTTTATAAAAATGTTAAAGCACCCTACACAAAAACATGCTTAAGAACATTGCTTAAGATATAATGCATGTATTATTTTGTTATTTTAAATAATTATTACTTCTAAATTTTGAAAAATAATACAAGAAACCAGTAATTGTTATTTGCTGTTCATGCTCAAAAACTAAATTCAATTACTAGTCCATAAAAGTGGTCCGAATAAGTTTCTGGACGATGGAGAACTAATTCTCTGTAAATAATCTACATTATTATTAATACTTATTTGTAGTAAGAAAAAGTACAAAATATTGCATAACACTTTGTATGATTGCTTTACACTACGGCTCACAAAGTCTTGAAGGCATTGACTCCACAAGTTTTTTAAAAAATTCTTATGGAATCAGGTTCATCCGTCTTGTAAGGCTTCCTTTAATTCGCGAACATTCTTTGGCTTTCTGTTCAATTTGATTCCTTTTTCTAGGAAAGTCTAAAAGTTTTCTATTGCGTTTATGTCGGGACAGGACTTTGAGGAGGCGTTACCATGACGTACAGGCAATTGTATAGCCGCCACATGCGGACATGCCAAGTCGTGTGCTTAGAATCGTTATCCTGATAAAAGTAAAAATCATTGGAAATATTTAATTTCTCGGCTGTTGCTGGAAGATTTGATTTCAGGAGCTTTAAAATAGATTGTTTTATAATTTGTCAATAGGAATTACATAAATTCCCTGTGCTCTCCTTTGCTTGTTGAATTCTAGCGTCTATGTCAATATATTTTTTCCTTCGCGCTTAATATTTGCTTCAATTGCATTTTTCTATGAAATCAATATTTTTATTGTTATATATTTTTCGCAAAATTATAACATATTTTTATGTTGATATTTGAAAGTTGGATATTTGGTCTGTAAAACTTGATAATTTTGCCACTGATTCACATATCAACCACTTATCTTCGCAGTTCTTATTTTTTGTTTTGGTCACCCAGAACGTGTCTTATCCTTAAGTAAACTATTTTTCGACCTCTTGATAATATCGTAAAGAGTAGATTTACTCAAACTGATGATATAAGCAATTTGTTTTGTTTGCCAGTTTCACGATAATAATGAATCATCAGAGATCGGATTTTAATATGAATATTCTTGCTGGTTTTCTTTTTTACGTTAATTGACGTTATCAAATTCAAGTTGTAAATCATGGTAAGTTTACTAAGAAATAAGATATCTGGAATCCATCGCATAACTTCAACTGAAAATATTCCATAATCAAAATAAACTAAGTCTGCTGAAGGTTCCATATGGGTGCCAGAAGTGTTGATTCCACAAATCAAGACACATATGTGATTCCTGGTACCATGTTGCAATCCACGTGTTTGAATGAATTTATCAGTTAAAAATTATTTTAATGAATTCCCGGTTAAGAATTAGCGAACGCCTTCGGTATGGCACTGAACACGTTTCACTTTCCGTGCATGGCCGCGGATGTCGTCACGTTTGCAGCTGTTTTATAAATATTTAGCCTTTCTTATCGCGCTTCCAGAAGTTTTATTTAAAGCTGTTCTCTGTTTTCATTGCAGTTGGAAAGATAACGCACAGACGGACGGTAACTATGCGGAACGCGTCATCAAAGCTGGCTTCTTCAAGACTCTCGGAAAAATTGTCTAGTTGCGAAAGCGACAGTAACGAAGATAGTATACAATCAAAGATGGATTTGAAGGATATCAATGACTCAAATTTACTGGACAACTCAAGAAGTTCGCTGGCATTTAGTGAAATTTCGAGCAATCAGGATTGTTCAGAGCGATTTACTCCCGCATTAACACCGGACAGCGGCTACATGACCCCCCTGCGTAACGAACAAATCTTCTGTGATGCAAATCTTCCTTCCGCGTCCCGAATTGTGATGTCCCTTCACGAGCAGGGCTCGTCCTCGTGCGTGACATCGCCCCTAAATTTTAGCGAAGCGTTCGCAAAGACCAACCCCAGTCGAAAGAGGAGGGGCTCGAAAGGGTTGCTGGGGATCGCGATTAAGACGATTAAATTGATCAAGCGGAACCAGCTCCTGCAGGAGAAGCTGGCTCAGCTCCAGTTCGAGACGAGGGCTTTTATAGAATCTGTGATGGCCAATCCAGAGAACAGAGCACTCCGCGATAAAATGGAGACATCCGACAAATCGAAGTAGACCTCGGGGGCCACTCACCTGTCCGAACAGTATCTTACCGAAGAGGTTGAAATCACCGCGTTATCATCATGTTCGCATCTCCGCTACTACGGTGGTGTCAGCGTCTTAGCATAGTCATAGGCTGTAATCTATTTATTCTCTTTGAAATAGTATTAAATTTCTACTATAGCTGTAGTGCCCCTAGCGTATAATGTATGTACTCTAGGGATCTTCATCTTGATCTCCTAGTGTTTTTCTTACAAGTCGGCGTTCAACTGTAGAACAGACTTTCACTTATTTAAGTAGGCACACACTGATACAAGCAATTTCTAGGCGTAGAGACTTTTTAAATTTTTTAACATTTTCTTAAGAAGAAACCTTTCTTTGAAAAAATGAAAAAAATACAAAAAAAAAAGTAAATAAATAAATAAAACTTATCTCGTCAAAAAAATAATGTTTTACTACCAACAAATTTAACTTCTCAATATCTTTCAATACTTTTCGATTAGCTATCTTTAGATGCGGAAGGCTAAAAATTTAAAAAACACATAAAATCGATTCCAAAAAATCCCAAGCCTAAAAAGTATAATATAATAATATTAAAAATTCTTTGCTTCTACTTTCAACATTAAATACAAGACTTACCTAGATTTTTTTAGTCGATGTGAAGAGGATTGAATTTAAGTTATTTTAAAAGTTTCAGAACTCTTTACAAAAAACTTAGTTTTGCTTCTTTCAACATGATTAATTTTTTTCAAAATTTTAAGTGATGATTGTGATTGCATCCATACTTGAAGAAATCACTTTGTTATTAACACAAATAACAATTTATATTAAAAAACTGAACTTTAAAATATATATATCTTTTGATGCTTATGTAAAATCCTTAAAGATGCTAACACCGGATTTCTATTAATAATTTCACACGAGTACTGAAAATAAGAAACATTTTACTTTAGTTTAATTTTCTAATTAAGACGAATGTGAGCCCGACAGTGTAGATATGGTAAGTTGAAAAATATATTTACTTTTAATTAGTTGATTTCTAATATTGCTGTAGAATTTTGTGGAAATGCAAATTTCTTTCCTTAATTTAAGGTATTTATGCAACTTGCAACAAAATGGTTGGAATATAAATACAAACAATTTTGACCGCAAGAAATTTCGAAGTCAAAAATTTTACGGAAATACAACTGACCGACAAATTTTGTTTTATATATTCGCCAATCTTGATCTCAAATGAATATAAATACTCTGAAAAAGTTTTATGAAAGAAGACATTAACGTAAATTTATCCCAGATTAGTATGAATTGGACTCAAACCGCTTGTTGAAAGTTTATTTTCTTCGCCTGACGATTCTGCAACACTATATTTAACAATTTTTCTTGGTAAACGAGACGTATTTTTCGATGCATAGGAGTGAAAAGTATAAAAGATTATTTACGTATAGTATATAAATAATAATAGCAACAAATGAAAGTTTGCATATTGATTAAGCTCGTCATTAATTACTCAAGAATTATTGTAAGCTAAGTTTCTCATTTTGAGTTATATTGATTGGGTTTGGGTTAATTGGTGCTTGCTTACCCGAGACGAAATAATTATAGAGCTGTCGTGGAGTGTTTTATTATTTAATGATTACAGCTGGATTAGCTTAAAAGTTATTTATTTTAGTTTTGATTAAGTAAATTTATGAATTGTTGTTATATTATTGTATTTAAGTTCATCCAGATTTTGCCTTTGTTTATGATTTGATCCTCACTCCGGTTTTAGGGTGAACAGAATATTAAATATTATATACCGCTCCATCATCGCACTAACTACTGACATTCACGAAGCAATTACGTAACCACAGTGGTGGTTGATGGGGCAATCTTTTTAATAGTCGACTTAAAATAAATAAATCTTTGTACATTTAGTACATTAATTATGTATATAAATTAGTATACTAACAACAATTAAAATATTTAGTTATGTATTTCAAGTTTATTGGGAACTCATAAATTTGTAAGTTTGTTTTTCAATTGTACTTATTATTTCTTCCGCTACTCTATATATACATATCGTCAAATTATTTAATTTACATTACACCGCCGTATAATTTCAATTTAACTTTGAATCGAATTGCTGAATAAATTCAACGAAAATTGTAATTGAGATTGTTGCTTATTTCAATTATTGGACTGTGTCTCACTGCCAATTAATGTTGCACCTGTGTACATACTTTTAAATAACGAAAAGTAACCAATAAGCTTCTTGATGGCGGGAAGGACTTGATAGAGTAAAATCTAATTTTTAACCGACTTTCAAAAAAGGAGGAGGCTATCAATTCGACCCGTATGTGTATTTTTATGTCTGTTAGCGCATAAATTTAAACGCGTGCATCGATTTTGATGATTTCTGTTTTGTTAAATAGCCTAAGATTCTCTGGGGGTACAATAAAATGTATGAAAATCCGGAGGGGCCAAGGGGCGCCATAACAGAGAGGTAAATCGAAATAAAAATGATAAATGTCCTGGAATTTATAAACAAAATGACTATGAATGGTGAGCTTGCAGCTGTGACAAACATAATGTGCTGTGTTTCTTCTTGTTATTTTGCAATGGGTGGCGCGCAGTAAAAAAAAAAGAAATTTAAAAAAAAACCAATTCCAAAAAATCCCAAGCCCAAAAATAAAATAATTATATTAAAAGTATTCGGGTACTACTTTCAACATCATTGGTATGTACAAGACTTTCCCAGATTTTTGAAGTCGGTGGGAAAAACGGACTTATGTACGTATATTAACTCAATACTAAATAATTAAGATAATCAGATTCTTTTGATTAATTAATGATTAATATTAGTCAGTTTTTTACACCGCCTTCAGAAATCTAGGAAAATCTTGTATTTAATATTGAAAGTAGTACCAGAGGACTTTTAATATAATTATTTTATACTTTTTAGGGCTTGGGTTTTTTTGGAATCGGTTCCTCTCTTTTAGAAATTTTTTTTTTTAATTTTAATGTGAATATGTAGTTTGAAAATATTCTCAGATTACATGTTAAATTGATTTTGGACATTTTTCAACATAACTATGAAGTTACATCAGTGAACTAGTATTATAATGAAGGCATACGTAGTTTCCAAACGTGCGGGCGTGCAATAAAATTACATCGGTTTTCTTGGCATGAATTCCTAAATGTGCGAAAGGTTGTTTCTTTTCTCCGTCTTTAAGACGTTGGCGAACCGGTTTACGTGGCTAAAAGTAAACACACCATGAGGTCCCTTTGGCCAAAGAATTGAATTTGCTTTATTAAAACAATAAAAACACATATTGCATGGACATGATTCCATCAAATTCCTACGTGTGGGTCAAGTGGATAAATGCGGCAAAAGCGCGCCACATTCAGCCGGGGAGCATTTTCCTTCACGGTCAAGTGAATTGGACGTGATTTTATTTCGTTTATTTAGCTCCATTCGTAGGTATTTCAATTCCCTAAGACAGTAAGCCAAATTTCCCCACAGCCGTCTCATTTGTTTTGATTCGAATTTCTGCTCGAAAATTTCCTTACAATTTATTTTTAAATAAGCTGCAACAATTTGAGTGACAGAAGTTCTGCGGACTTTCATTAAAGTAATACTCGTCGATTACAGGTCAGTTAATACATCTCGCGGGTGTCCCACGAGGAAACCCATTGGTACCCACATACATATATTTGCTTTCAAAGTAATTTAGAATTTGGAAATTTAGATTACTTCCGCCTAAGGTTGGTAGCCTTTTGCGGAACTCCTGGTTGTTACATAGCCGACGAAGGTGTCGTAATAACCCACAAATCCCAGTAAAGTAATTAGTTGCTCTACAAGCTCAAGTGCTGAAAGGTGCAGTGGACAGAAAATTATCAAAAATAAATATATCTGGTCAAATTCCGGTATTTCATACGTTCGAAGACATAAAATAATTTGCAAAACGTGTTCTGAGAAAAACATGTTCATAGAGGAAGCATTAAAATCTTATCTTGCACTCAACCTTTTATTGGGGCAGCTTCAGTTTAAAGTAGTTTAGTTTACAGGCATAAAATAATATTTTCATTTTTCACTTGAGTAGATATTTAGTCTATACTAAATTGATCGATCGCCAATTAAAATTATCAGGTTTCATAGAAAAAAGATCAGGCAGTACTAGCATTTAAATGTTACCTGTAAATATCAAGGCAAAAATTTGCTTCGTTTTCTTTCAACTAAAACAATGGCTCAAAGTTAACAATGCCTACAGAAAAGGTAAAAAAAGCAAATCTTTTTACACGTTTTGTTTTATAAGAATATTTAAACAACCTATTTCAAAATTTTCCAGATCCAAAATAGGTTTTTGGATCATTTTGCACTAATGAATGCTATTTTTGTCTTATTGGAGAGACGGTTTTATCAACAAATTGAGTATTTACAATAAGTATAATAACATTTAAAATACTAACATCATAGAAAAAAATAATTAAAAAAGGCTGAATCGAAAAAATAACAAAATCACTTAAATGTAAAACGATATAACAATTTGACCATAACGAATCTGACCCCTTATTTGGTTCATGCACAAATTACTTTCGCGATAATTTATTCGTTTTTGTGAATGTTTTAGGCACTTAACAAATATATGATTCTAAACATTTAAAAAATTAATAGTTGCATTAGTTTCATAGTTTACAATAGCATTACTAATGTTTGAAAAATAGTTTCTTAAAGTTAATTATTGCCTTTCGTCAGTTCTTTACACACTTGTAAGTATGTTTGCAATAATTTTGAAAATTGGGAATACCTGCAATTATTAATAGTATTTTATTACTTCGTTAAAAAACAGATCGCTGTTTGTGCTACAAACAAAATTACTATTTTTGACCGGCTTTACATATTCACTTAATTATTTTTTTTTGTGAAATATTATAGGAGGTAAATTAAACTACAACTTAGTTATCTGGAACTCTGAAAAAATTATTTCAAGAGACTTTAAAAAGAGATGCACTGCACTTGTTAACTAAGAATATTACTCAGATTTGTTAAGGTAGTTACGACAAAAAATTGTGGAGAAAAGTCGAAGAAAACACATGATTCGCAATAATTCTCGGTCAGTATATGGCTGCAATTTCCAAAACTATTAGTGATCCTCCTAAAGACTTTATGGAATATCACAATTATAAAAACTGGTTACGGTCATTTTGTAAAAATAAGGTTTTACCTTATTAGACCTTTAATTCAGAATTCTAAAAGAATGTGTATTAATAAAGGTATCATATACTAAGTATGATTATTGAAAAAATTAAAAAATTCTTTTATGTTGAGTTAATACGTGAACCACACTAATTGTATGTAAGTGAATTTTCGAAAAATATGCGGCCACTGTTCATTTTAACTCTGGTTAAACAACAATTGAATCAACAAAATTTGAGACTATATGATGCATTCTTGTATGAATGGCTATGAAACGTGATCATTTTAATAATCTCGTTTGTTTTAATGTGCATCCTAAAATTTGATTAAAAATTAGGTCTACATATGAAGAATTCAAAAAGTAGTAACCAAACCTGAAAAGCATGCAAAGATGTACTATCTTGCTGGAGTTTAATATCTCTAGCACTAAATAATTTCATTTCATTCTTTACCCCGTATGTATTATACAATATAAAAACTAAATTGCTGTGAGATTGGAAGTAATTTAAACTCGAAGCAAAACAGAAAAAGATTTTTAGCACACTCCTTGGTGAAAAACATTAATGACGAAATTTTTCAAATTGTAGTAGATGCAATTGTTATCCTTAAGTCGTTGAAACCAACCAGGGTAAACTTGACCTTTGGAGCATTTCTCAGTTTACTTTCAGAACTCATTCGGCCGCAATGAAGTCAAAAGCGCACTTAATTTTTATATGAACCAAGTTTTAACCGACATGAATTGAGTTACGCAAGAAGCGTTAGCAGATTACGTTTTTCTTAAATGTTAATTTAAATGGATAAAAATACTCTGGATATTTCATAACAGCCTAAGAGGCTCGTTACGGTATGAATTGAATATTTTTTCGGCATGCTGCAGGGTACACTTCAATACTTGATAATTGTGGGATAATTTTGAGGAACTCGAGCAACTACATCTTAAAAACTTTGTCGTAAGATTTATGTCGCGATGGGCATTAGTGGGGCGGAACCGCCACTCAGGTGGATAAACATTTCTGGCTAGCTGCGGTCAGTTCGATTGATGGCGGCAATATATCTGGTCTAAGAAAGTTTGCTAATCTTTTCACTTAGTTGACTGAGTGCCAAAGGAGCAATTACTGCTTTTCGCTTGTAAAACAAAATAAAGGTTATATCCAAGTTAGATATTTAAAAGAATCGCTCGTTTCTTAGTGCAATTTGCACGCGAAGGGGATTCGAGGAGTTTGTTAAATGGCTTCTTGCACGTCGTAAGAGAAACCGGGAAGGTTAAAACCGTGAGTATCATCCACGTTACTAAATGTGATAATTCATTTCCAATCTCAATCGGAAGTTCCACAGAATTCGTTGCGTAATTCTTTTTGCTATTTCGCATCTATTGCATCGGATTAAATGTGATAATTATTTAATTTCGCAGTGAAAAGTGAAACTAAAATTTTGCTCAATTCCTTTAAAATTGTCAGTTCTTTAAATGTTTCTGTGAGTGTGTTACATTGACAATAAAAAGGAATAAATGCTTAAATAGATTTTCGATTTAGATAATTAATCTATATATTGAAACGTTCTATTATATAATATCGAAAAGAATGTAAAAATAGTAGGTATAGTTAGGCTTTCAATGTCGATGTCGATTTTACAAGTTTTCGAGCAAAAAGTTTCAGTTTTTATCCACCTATTACTTTCGGAGTTTAAAATTAAAACGTTAGTTAATAAATTAATACCCGAGTTGAGTTTAAAAATAAAAATTATTGGTCAAAAGGGTAACGTTCTGTACTTTCTTTCGTACCTTATTTGGGGGCATAACAACTCTCATATTCATCTTCACTGGGTCAAATGAAAAATCTATATTAAAATACACTCCAATTTCATATTAATAACCCACATTTAAATGCTATATATTATTGATATCGTTTGGAAACAAATTGTTGGTTTGAATTTAATTGTTGAGCATCATGGATTATCAGCGGAATTTATTTTTTTTTTTATTTATTTATGGGTAAAGTTTAACTTATAGCTGAATTTGAGAACAGTATAATTTTTATTTATTTATATTTTTTAGAAATATAGGCTTACTGTTCGCTTCATAAATATAAACGAGATAAAGTTCTTACTATAATAAGTGACTAATTGTTATCTTAGCAGAATTAATCTTCAATCCATTGTTTTTCTACTACTTAATATTAATTTTACCATGCTTCTTTTGAAAAACCCATTGACTTTGCAAATTATCTGCCAAAAAAAGGAACAAGCTATTTTGAAATCATGGATGTATTCAATACTCTTCATTCTTGAAGAAAGTAAGAGTATTTTTTTTTCAAATTGCTTTAGTAGGTGTTAACACCGTTAGGTCCATCTAGATTTTTGTTCTTTTAGTTAGAAAATATGAGCTTAAAATATAACATAAAATAGAACATTGTAAAAATGCAATATTAAATCTAGCTCTTTTTATATATACCCGATCGGTAGTTATATTCTTTTCTGTTAATCCCATTCGTGCTTTTTTGCGACGTTCATGTAGTCAAGTACACTTCATATTAACACCATTATCAATATCAAAATTTTTATGTCGACACTTTCGATTGTGGAATAAAGAATTTGTTTTATTTCTACTCCCTCGCTTTAGCTTTCCATAAGCTTCCTGATTTTATTAATAAATTATGAGTAACACGATAGCTTCAAATGATTTTTTTTTCGAAATTACGCTAATGTCTAAACCTTCGGCTTTTAGTACTAAACTTTCACCCTTTTCGATATCGTTTAATGATATACCACACTTTTTAAATAATTGCTTACTGTAGAAAAATCACGATCGTGCAATTAAACTCAATTCTTCTAATTGAATGTCTTAAACAGTCTTAAATGGCTGAAACCAGAGAATTCTTACAAAAATAATAATAGTTATGAATGATTTATAAAATAGTTACCACATACAGTGTTTGCCTTTATAGTGCTAGGATACATTTTTTAAAAGTTTAAGAAACTCAAAATTTATTTAATTATTGAGGCATTCGTCAAGGGTGTGGGGAATGCTCCTTATTTTGTAAATGAAATCGAGAGATTTTAACTGCCGGGCGTCAAGTTTTTCACAAATTCGAAACTATTGATTAAAATGCGTATGTAGGAATTATGTTTGAAAAGTTTTTAATATTAAAAAGCGATAATAATTTCTGCTAGACTACAAAAACTATTATATATGAATCAACTTGCAGTTACAAATTAAATTGCGGACAAAAATGTTGTATCCACTCCCACAAAAACTAAAATGTATTGCTAAGCATATTTAGTTGCATAATTACCTATGTAAATAAATCAAAGCATAAAAGAAAGAGTAAATTCATAAACGTTTCAAGATTAGATATTATTGCCTAATCCAGCTTACTCGTAGGTTCGAGTATTTTGTAAAACTAAATCATGCAGTTTCAATGGGGTTTTGAGACCGATCTACTAATTCATTGGTGCGTTTGAAGTTGCATTTATTATATTATTTATATCAAAGTAAAGATTTCCTGATTTCCATTTTCATGATTTCGACTTTTCATCTTCTGACTGGCTTCTCTTCCTTACAGAAAGTAATTTTAATAAATAAGAGCCACGCTGAGCAACTTACATATTTGCATCACTTTGAACCTACACTTATCCTAAAATATTTATTACGTTATTTTGTTTTGATCAGCTTGTTCCAAAAGTGTTCCGTGTTAACAACTAATAAATATGAGTAGTTAACTGATACACGATTACTCCGTAATTATAAAAAAAAATTGCTCCGTTTAACACACTTTACACTTCTTCCGTTACTCTAAATATGCTTTAATTATAAGAAATAGCAAAACAGATTTATTTCCTTCCGTTTGGACTTGGTCGATCTACGATATTGACCATGTTTTCAAGTTATGCAGGTTACTATTTTAGGATGGTCGTCGCATTTCGCGTGCATAAATGTTTAACGAGGAATTTTTGATTTATGGTTAGAGGATCCTTCTTATGGTAACTTGGATAGGTGGAGAGAGGAGTTAATTCGTGGGGCGTTGTAACATGATGCATCTCAGCGGATTTATGATCTATGAGTGTAGGATGTGATTAATTTATTCATGTCAGTATTTTCCATCTTTTTTATTTTTTAAAGCAATACTTTGAGAACTTATGTAAAGCGGAGATATTATCTGTTAATTAAATTTTCATGCTTTGAAAAAGTGTTAAAATTTCACTTTTTTCTAATTGACCGCAAGTGTGAAATTGAGATCAATGAGTTATGTAAAATAGTTCCATCTTGTTTTTTGTATAAGAATTTAAATTATTTTATAAGCATTATAAGAACATAAAACTACAATCGGCTGAAGTTAAATCATAAATCAAATGTAGAAATTGCTTTAACCGAGTTTTGATTATATTACTCCGTAATCGTACTTATAATTGTGTAAATTGTTGTGAACCACTTATTCAACTTTGAAACTGGAATTTAATGATTACTAAATTATGCAAATTATTGAGGACTAGATTCACATTTTGGTTTCATTTTTGTTGTTGAATTTTCTTATTATTTTTATAATCTGAATAAAAATCTAGTATCATATCTATCAAGCAGAAAATGGATTATTATGTCACACCTGACCGCAAATCGAAATTGCCTTTGTGAAAAGCGTTCGTTCGTTAGTTTCAATTAAAGTTTTCTCGCAGTTTAACACAAACATTCCTCCAGTACAGGTATTTCGTAAGATCTTTAAACTCGGCAAAAATAGGAACTTTAAAGTGTTGTCTGCCTCGATATGGGGATGATCAGACAATTAGGAGCATAATTAGGTACAATTGACTTACATAAACAATTTATCGTGCCAGTGTTTATTTGTGAATTTATGATTGCAGACGGTGAAAAATTATTAATTATAGAAACGCCAATTTTGGTGGTTTTAATTATTCATTTATGTGCAAATCCTGATATTATTTATATCGCACAAAAAAATAAACGAATTTATAATTTATTTTGCGTTACTGTAATGACTAATAGTGGTTAAATATAATTTATGTTTATACAATAAAGTGGGTCAAACAATTTTGATACCAACCATTTACAGACTTAGGCATCTGTTCAATTAACTTAATTCAATTTTTATAATAGAGAAATGCTATATGGAACTTACATATTTAATATTTGTACATTTAACGTTGTGTACAATTGTCTTTTATACCAAACATTGTAGTGAAGGATATTGGGCAAAATACATGGGATATTAAACTTATTAAATTTACAGTATTATACGGCTAGTTCAATTGAGTATGTGTTGAGTATTATTTAACTTAAGGGGTTATTCCCATTATTTGGGTTTATAATATAACTTATGACCTTCGTTACCGACCCCTAGAGCAAAATTCATGCCTTTACTACGATTACTATGAGATATCTCTCGTTAGGATAATATGTAATCGAAAAACATAATAGATAGAGAATTTGATTTTGAACAAAATAAGCTATTAGTTATTAAAATCGGCTAAACGGTTTATAAATTATCGTGTAAACTGTTTCGAAAAAAGATTTTCGAGAAAAACGCGTGTAAAATGTTGTTACCCATATATGACATGAGCAGGAATTAATTTTAAATGGCTATAAAAGATAAACTAAAAGAATTGTAATAAAATTTGACAGCGTATTTTTAAAAGTATTATTGGTAGAACTAAAATTCATAAATTAATAAGCAGAAAGTCAAAAATTGAGTGTGTTATGTTGGTTTAAAAACATCTCAAGAACAATTGAACTGATTTTTATGAAATTTGGTATATATTTTGTTCATAAATATAACTAGTTTAGGAACGAAGGAATAGGTTTGTTTTTTGTTACCATAATTTTAAAAATCGTCATAAGTTTTCTCCTACATTTTAGTTTAAACCAAGAACGTGCTTTTATATCATTAGGATTATTTTCAGCTTTTTTAAAATATATAGTACGATGAATTTATCTTTTCTAGGAAACACCGTTGATTTTTAATGTCTACTGTAAGCGATGCTCCTATACCTACTTCATCCTATGCTAGCTGGGTTTTCCCTACATTTGATCTACGTACTCACTACAAGACATCTGTTTACGGTCCTTCCTGAAGTATTTCGGGATTTCGAGACAACAATTTTGAAGACAAAGATACCAGACGCAACATCTTTTGATAATGGTTATGATTTCATCATTATTGGTGGTGGATCAGCAGGATCTGTTTTGGCAAATCGCCTATCTGAAATTCCAGACGTCACCGTTCTACTGCTGGAAGCTGGAGATCAGGAAATCTTTCTTACCGATGTACCTCTAACAGCTGCTCTCACTCAGTCAACAAGATATAATTGGGGATATACTTCTGATCCTCAGACGAACGCATGCCAAGGACTTGAAGGAGGTGTCTGTCGATGGCCCAAAGGAAGAGGATTAGGGGGTACCAGTTTAATTAATTTCATGATTTACACTCGTGGCCATAGACAAGATTTTGATGACTGGGAAAGCATGGGCAACAACGGGTGGGGCTACTTTGATGTGCTGCCATATTTTATAAAATCTGAAAACATTGGAATACCTGATGTAGAAGAGTCACCCTACCATGGACATGGCGGCTATCTAGATATTCAGTACGCACCTTTCCTTACAAGATTGACGCACGCATTTTTAAAAACAGGAGTCGATAGGGGCTATAGGATTACTGACCCCAATGGAGAGGAAATGATAGGCTTTAGTAGAGCCCAAGCAACTTTGAGAAATGGTCGTAGGTGCAGCGCATCGAAGGCGTTTATTCAACCGGCGATAAATCGCTCTAATTTACACATATCAATGAAATCTTGGGTGACTAAAATATTAATTAACCCTTTCACGAAAGAAGCTACAGGAGTGGAGTTTCTGAAAAATAAAGAAAGATACCAAATTAGAGTGAAAAGGGAAGTAATTTTGTCAGCTGGGTCGATTGCTTCGCCTCAACTTTTAATGCTATCGGGCATTGGCCCTATGGAACATCTTACGCAGCTGGGTATCCCTGTGATTGAAAATTTGAGGGTTGGATACAACTTGCAAGATCACGTTACACTTCCAGGATTGACTTTTTTATTAAACGAATCAATATCTGTTATTGAAACAGAAATAGTTAACCCGGTGACAGTTTTGGATTATATACTTAATAAAAGAGGTCCCTTCACCCTGCCCGGAGGCGCTGAAGCATTAGCATTCCTCAAAACGCCAAGTTCTTTCCGAAGTAATTGAAAAGAATTTGCATGTTATAACTTCAGTTGACATTGCATTACTGACATTGCTTTTTTAGATTATGATTACCCAGACATTGAAGTGGTTATCGGTGCTGGTGGCTTAAATGGAGACATCTCTGGAACTATGCGAAATCTTCTGGGCATAACAGAAGAATTTTTCCAAACTGTGTTTGCAGGCATAATAGGAAAGGTAAAGTATGAATTTCTTAAACACATCAAACTTTTACAATTCGTAACCGATAGACCAATTTATTTATAATAATTTAGCTCAAAGTAATATAATTTTGCTGTAAGTTTAATATCTGCAACGACTATAATAACATGACTTACTTCAGCATAATTATGATAAAGAACATTAAAAATAGACATATTTATGCTTTATTGTATCATTATATTGAATGCAAAATTTTATATTTTTACAATAGCAACAATAACAACACATAGTATTAGATAAAATCGATCTCGAAATCATTTTCGAACCAGCGTCTACTGGAAAATGCGAAAAGTGAACCGATATATTGAATATGTCTAAATTTGTCTCGATGAATCTTTCGGATTTTCTAATTGTGATTGCAGTAATTGAATAGCTTATAAGATTAATTGAAGAAGAGATTCTAATAAAAGCTTAACTTTTTTTTTTAAATCAAAATTAGGTTATAAAATTAGGTACCTATTATAAAAATTTATTGAACTTCTACTTTCTCGAGTTTATTATAAAAAAGTCGTTGTCTAAAATTTAATTACTAACTTTGTCAACAGTTCGAAAGTAACTTTATAGACTAGCATATACTCAAAGGATTTTATTTTAAATTTAACAATGTGAAATTTGAATCTTAACAAAAACAATATTGTAACGAATATGTGGCACGGATAACAATTTGTGAGATTGTTTACATAAAATAATCCACTCAAAGGATGTGTTTGCATATTGCCGAGCGAGATTTATTGAACGTTTCCTGTGTAAATTTATTTTAATAATTAAACTAAGTTTTGGAAATGTTTGATTTATTATTATAGTTTTGTTTCTACATATATTAAATAATTTGACTTATTTTTAAATACACTATCGGTTAAAACTAAAGCAACAAATATATGAGACAATTGATATTAGTATATAATTTCACAAATTTATACTCTGGAGCGAAATTCTTCTTTCCCGAGATGTCCTTGATACACCTCTTCAGAAAAATACATTTGGTTTTTTAAATTCTTTTATTTATAAAATAACAATAACAACGATTTTTAATGGTAGGGTGTCAGAGCTGTCGCGCTTTTGAACATGTGTATTATAAGTGCGGTTGGGCATTTTAAGCTTCAGTTTAATTAAAAATTTGTATAAAGAATACATATTTACGTATAATAAATAATATTTACAATAAACATATAATTTTTAATATATCTCAGCCTTCGTATGGATTAGTGCCCGTCCTTCTTCGCCCAAAGAGCCGAGGAAGGATATCACTAAAGGATCGCAACCCTTTCAGTTGGCCGAGCATGCAGGGAAATTACCTTACTGATCCAGAAGATGTGCAAACGATGTTGGAGGCTATTCAGATTGTAAAAATACTAGCTGGAATTAGTGCCACCTAAATACGTTTTTTACAGGTACTCGAAATTGGCAATTCATCTGCACTAAGAGCCTATGGAAGTCAATTTCACACCACTCCTTTCTTAGGTTGTGAAAACCTTCCATTTGGTAGCGAGTCCTACTGGATGTGCTGCCTACGGAGGTTTGCAACGACTCTTCAACACCAAGTTGGAACTTGTAAAATGGGTCCAGAAGATGATCCTGAAGCTGTGGTGAATCCACAGCTGCAGGTCCATGGGATTAAAAGATTACGAGTAGTGGACGCGTCGATTATGCCTACCATTATAGCTGGTCACACTATCTCTGTGGTCTACATGATTGCAGAAAAAGCTGCGGATATGATAAAATATTACTGGGATTTGTAACGACCAAGGTCAATAAGATCGTAGCTTTCAGACGATGTTACTCTAGTCATTTAATATTTTGGAATTAACAATAAAATTCATCGTTCACTTTATTATATCTTTAAAAGGAGTGTGTAAAACTATTTTTATTTCTCAATAGAACGCCCATATTAGTGTAAAATAGTCTCAGTTTTGTAAATACATACATATAATATTAACATAACATATACAGCTGTGTAAATATCATAATAAAAAGTCGTTCGGTTTTTGTACATTCTAAAGGATAAGAGAAATTTTTAGTTTTGCCTCTTTTCTTCTGAATTTAAATAACGATTAAAGTTTGGATTACCACTTTGTTATTGAATATGAATTTAGTGAATATTAAATTGTGAATAGAAGGAATATTTTTTAGTGAGCAGAATAAGTCTCATTATTCTCAATTATTACAAAACTAGGTTTCTTTTTAATTTATTTCAGAAAATGAATCGGATGAATCAGATTATATAAAATCTGAAAAGTGAAGGAAAATCTTTAAGAGTTATTGCCAAGACACTGTTCATTAGGAAGGAATATAATGTAATATAAATATAATCTCGGTTATTATGTGGAAGGATGCTAATGGAAAATAAGTTAAAAATTTTTCATGCTAACAATTGCCCTTTTCTAACTGGTAAACCGTGCAACAGATCGCTAATAACGTTTTGGAAATTTGTTGCAGAGAATTGTAACACCAACAACAAAAGTATTTGAAAGAACTCTACAATAATTGGGTTTATAATTTCTCATTTAAAACGCAAAATATGCCCTTTTGAATTAGTGTCTAAAAAAAATCGCGCAATACTCGTATTTTAAAAAAATAGGATTCACTTTCAAATTGGAAAGTATATTTATTTTCGAAAAAGAAGAAATTTTCGAAAACGTTTTTATAAATGAAGTTAGTGTTGAAATAAATATATTTCAAGCAATATACATTTTGTTTTATAAAATTCAAGCACTTTTACGTACCTATAAATTATATGTTGCGTTTTTACTTAATTCTACTTTTTTAGTAATATGTTTTCAGAACAATGTTGTATTGAAGTTTTGAAAACACATAAATGTTTAAAAATTTGTTTTGTTTTCAAAATAAAGTAATTTTTCGACATACATTAAATAAGGATAAAAATCAAAAACAGCTAACAAAAGCCAAATAAGTGTGAAATTACATTTTGAATGGCTGCTGTTGCCGGTATTTGTTTAACATTTAAAATCACCTCGGAGCATAATTGTGCCCAAAAGACAAGACACTGTGAAGCACTAATAAAGCTTTTAATGCTAGGCTTTTCATTTTATAAACCAGCTTTTATTATGTTCGAATTTAGTATGGTTTTTCTTTTAAGCTTCTTTTTCGGAGATGTTAACTTTTCCGCGCTTTTTCAGTTTTCACCATTCCGCCATTTTTCACTTTTAGCTTTCATGCTTTTCCGACTTTCACGAGGTGCTATATATGAATACAAGAAAAGTCCACCAACATTTCAGTCTTCGAAGTTAAGTCGATGATGTACGGTGGAAATTGGGGCACGATTGTACAATTGCGGTATGTCTTTAAGGAACTGAGAAATGTCCTAGTTACTTCTTAAAGTACATCGAAAGGTATCCGATAGTTCTGTGGTAGAATTGAAGCAGACTAATAAAGTTTTGTTTATTTGTTACTACAACGATATTTGTTTAGTGTTCTATGCAGTTAGTGAAAATAATAATAGTTCGTGTCATTAGACAAATGCTTCTTTTAAGGTTAACTTCTCGAAAGTCGATGTACTTTAAGTAAACGAGGGATTACTTCTTAAAGATAAGATTGCATGAAGGTCTCGATATAAACATTAAAACTCAATATCAGCGATTTTCGTTAATTTTTTTGTGGGGTTAGCATTTTTGTTTACACCAGTGTTTCGTCATCGATTGAATAGAAAGCCCTGAAAACTCGGAAACCGCAGTAATTTTATATTGTGCACGAAAACTCTGAAGGATGTGAACATAACAGCAACGTCCTCTTTTAGTTTAGGGCACAAATTGAAGGGGATATATTTATTTTCTGGAGAACGGGACCACGCCGCAGTTTATTAAAGAAAACAAATTTTTGGAAGGATGACACCACTAAGTGCGAATTAGCAGCAACAATTTGCAAACGAATGTGAGTATAGTTCAGGTGTCTATGTATTGGGATGATGTGCGCTTTCCACTATTGAATTTTGCAATTCCCTATATTTTCTAGAAGTGACGTCATTCATAGGTGAAAGTCAATGAACGTTTAATTTTACATACTCGTATATATAAGCGGTGTTTTTCACTTCCTACACCGACATGTATACCTATTATGCAGAATTTCAAAGTCACTATTCAAAAAAGAAGTTATGCAGGAGGCATACAATAATTTCAAACTACGAAAATCTGTTTGACAAATTGATATCAAAATATGTATATTATAAATAAAAAACGAACAAGCTTTTTAGAAAGGGTTAAAATAAAGATTCTCAACGCCCTACTCCTGGAATGGCGGGAGACTGTCACGAATAAATGAAACGAATTGATTGAATTTTACATTTTATATTATGCCACTATTCATCACTTCGCTACATAAAAGAATGGAAGATTATTTAGAGAAATATCCATATAAATAAATAATGCTTTTATAGAATTTTTTAAATATTGATGTAGAAAATTTAAACTAATTACTGTTAGTAGTTAACTCGCTAAAACTTCTTAATCTTTATCAGGAATTAGGTACTAAAATTCGTAAAAAATCCATATTCTGTATGAAATTTCACCTGTAAATCTATTCAGCCAAAAGAATATTGAACGCCCTACGGAAGCGTTGGAACTCAATGGGGATCAATACTTGGAACCAGCTTGCGTTCATTACATTGCGTATGTTTCTTGATGTTCTGCAGAACCAAAATCCATTTACTTTCGTCAAAGCGAATATCTGGAATTTATTCTAATATTATAATATAACTTCTCTGAAAGTCTTCATTAAGACAATTCATGAATTAATAAATAATCTCGGTTTTTCTCACTAAAATTGCAATTATAGCAAGTAAACTTTCTGCTGTAAACGAATCAGCTCATAGATAACTGCCAGAGCAAATTTGTAATGGAAATTCAGCCCGCTAACAAAATTTTGACATTAAAAAACGTTAATTTTACGTCATTTCTCGAATTGTCACATCCTCAGAGCGAAAGAGAGGGAACAAAATTTACACCATCAATTTCTACAGGAAATCAGTATATACGTGGTCTATTATATAATATTATACATCAATGATTCTAAAGGTGCTTTTTGAAAAGTATTCCCGATTCCATTTTTCAATAAGTTGCAAAAGTTGCAAATAAAACTAGGCTTTTTCGAATAATTTTATTTTCGAGGCTTGATTGTTTTCAAGGAATATTAAAATTTATACCTGTGTCACGCAGCTAGTATACAGTATCTGGTCATTGAATTAGAAACATCAGCAAATTATGGGAAATTGCTGCATGTTAAGTAAATATAAGCTATTAAAATTAAGTTGTTTTAACAAATATTTATTACACTCCGTTTTTACATTTATTGTTAACAATATTTCATACAAATTTTGTAATATTTTGTTGCACCTCCTTTGTCTTTAATTAAACTCTTTATGCGCGATGGCATGCTTTTTATACATGAAGAAATCATGTTTTTGAAATCGTCACTATTGTACCAAATATTTTCAATATTTTGTTTTAGAATAGCAACCGTTGGATTTGGCACATTATACACCTTGGATTTGAGATATGCCCAGCAATTCTCAATTGGATTTTAATCCGGAGAATTGCCGGGCCATGGTAGCACATCGATATTTTCATCAATTAAGTAATCGGTTATTAATTTGGAGGAATGACAAGGTGCTCCATCTTGCATAAACGTATAATGTGATCGTACGTAGGGTAGGGAATTTAAATAAGGTAAAAAAACGTCCGATAGAATACGTTTATACTGCTCTTATCGTAATGTTCCTTCGACAAAATGTAAGGGCCCAGGTCCGTCCACACTGATACACCCCCATACCATTACAGCGGGTGGGTGTTTAACAGTTCTGAGTATGCAATCCTCGTTGTACCGCTCTCTTGGCCTTCTCCTCACATATTGAAACATTTCTGTCACAGCCTCTAAGCGGCACTCGTCACTAAAGATGACTGAAATTTTTGGTTTGTGAGCATATTTTTAAATATTGCAAAAACTTCAAAGAGTTAATATTGAATAACTTTGGAATTTTAAATTACCTTATTCCAATCATCAACGGTATAGTGCCGGTGCGTTTGAGCCCAAATAAATCGTTGTTGCTTCATTTTCACTGTTAGTTTCGGCTTTTTTGCCGGACGCCTACATTTTAAATTTTGTTCGCACATCCTTCGTCGAAATGTTTTCTCGGATATGTTGATTCCTTCGTCCTTATGGTGGTCTACTATTATTTTAGCTGGTGCTCTACGATGTTGTAAGGCCATATTACGGATTTTCCTATCATCCCTTAGTGTAGTTTTTCGAATTCGGCGACAGTTATGACGTCGACTCCTTCTAGGAGACCCACTTTCATTAAGTTTTGTAGCTTCCCTTTGCACGGTAGCGGCAGATACATTTTCTTTTGTAGCAATTTCCCTATAGGTGAACCGCATAGTTTTTAATAAAGCCACAATAGCACTCCTTTTTGTTTCTATTATATCTTTTTTACGCCCCATTGTAAAAACGCGTTAATCAGCATACTTAAAAAATCAAAATGAAAGGAAACACAATATTAAATTTATTTTTCATTATTTTTATTTTACAAATATGTGCTACCCATTACTTATAATGTTAATCCAAAACACTTTTGAGAAAAAACAACGTTTCCAAAAAATACTTGATAACTTCACTCTTGCTCATCCAAATCGAAATGAGTCGAGAAAGGGTTGAATACAATATTTGTAATTAGTACCGGTTTATTTAGTAACCACTAAATTTCTCGAATGGTGAATTTTCTTAGAAACTACCCCGAGATTGCAGATTCCCGAAAAAGAGGGCCATAAAACCTTTCTTTGGTAATAAAAATGCAGACACATTAGGAAATTCCGCAATTATGAGTGGTGTTTCTAATTCAATGACCAGATACTGTAGATACCATAGTATATGTATAAACTACGTGTGTGTCACTGAATATTAGAATTATACAAAGTGATCAAGCTGTAGTCAGAGCCGATTTTGAGCCACAGGAAAGATTTGAACAATTTACATTTTTGAATAATTCAAATTTTGAAAATTTATCCGACGCATATTTTTGAAGGCAAATGATAATGTGGGTAACAAATTTTGCTAGTGATCTTCTGCAAAGTAAGTAGCATGATAATTTGCATTTTGTGTGATCTGTCAATATATAGTGTTGATCGATTAAAAGAAGTAATAAAATTAGAATAGTTTTATTTCGTTCTGGATCACTCTTCCTTTCGAGGCGTTCTGCAGTCCTGTTCGAGATTTTGAATTTCCGGTTTATGTTCGGGATGAAATGAAAGGTCCCACATTACAAGAATCCAGGTTTCGTTCCATGAGTCTTTATTTCATATGTACATTCGTTGGTATCCCGATTTTTGGGCTTCTGCACCCGAACCACTTTCTCAACGTCTTCCAACGGAGTAATGGTCGCGATCATTTCTTTACTTTTATTATATGTACTTAAATTGCCCTGGAGTAGGAGATATTTTTGCATGCTAAGAATTGCTTTTTTGGTTAAAAGTTCGAGGTTTTCTTGCATTTAGCGATAGACGAACAGATTGGTGCTAACAGATCTGGAAGATGATCGAAGAATTTCAATATTGCTCCTATGGGACAATATGTTTTACTTAATTAATTAAAGCATTAGCATCAAAATTAATCAATATTTTTAAAGTTAGAAAAACGAATGAATGGATATTTTTACTTCTACTTAAAATATCATATGAAATCGTTTCTTTTATATATCTTTTTTCTGTCCAATATTTCGGAAAACAAGCATTAAAATAGAAAATCGCTATGGGTAACATTTTATTATATCATTATTCATTCTTGCAGAAACTATCCTCTCATCCTATTTAGGAGAACATTTATTCAATTTAAATTGAAAGTACCTCAAAAAAGACTAAATTTTGATAGTCTTTCAGTCATGTTATCTGTGTCTACTTTCAACCAAGTTATTTTTGCAATTTTCACTGCACCCAATTATAGTTAAATTTATTTATTGGTCATGCACAAAATTACAAAAGACTGGAAATATCCATTTTTCAACAATCAAGCTTTTGAAAGTGCACAATTTTACGACATATAAGTTATTTAGTTTGGTTTTCCATGAACATAACTCTATACGCTACACTGCAAAATTCACCACATTTGACTCCCGTGGAAATTCATTTAGTAGATTAGTTCCCTAGAGATTAGAAAGCTTTTATACATATTTCAGAGATGAAAATTTCTGCACGACAATATTTCGTGATGAGGAATTTTCGGGAAATATATATAATAGGTACTTAAGTATACTCTGCACAAGAAATAAAATTCGTCGGAAAATATGCATGAAGGTCATTATTTCTAGTGTTGTTTTCCTGGATAAATGACTTTTGCTTTATTTATTTAAATGAGTCCGATTTAGCTTAACAGCGCAGTTTTCCTATACGTAAACAGGAAAACTTTATATTATTTAAAGGAAATCCAGAAATGTACATATGCAGAATGAACGTAAGAATCGGGTTCGAAATAAAAGGAAACGTACGAGTAGCAATTGGAAATGATTAAGACTGCACGGCTGAGGTTATTTACATACTTTTGGTGGAGCCGTTTGTTGTTTATTTGTCTGCAGTGTCTAATCTCAATTCCCAGCAGCATGTTTATTCGTACACACTCTAATAAATTTAGAATGGTCTGTTTAAAACTTGCAAACATTTGGAATTTTCTTTTAGTCATTCACATAACGAACTATGCCTTGCTGCGGTTTTCATTTATGAATTTTTCTTTTATTTGGTAAGGAATTTCTTCCGATATTAGCATACTACACACTGAGAAAATCGCATTTGTCTAATATACTACATACATATAGTATATAGCATTGCATGAGCTTCCTTGAGCACACTACATTAACTTATCGACAACATGCTAAATTTTTTACTTTGGTTTCAATCTCGTGCTATTAAAAGGAAAAAGTTAAATAAAGACGGAATATGCCATATTATGTACATACATATATTGTATTATTTCTAACGTCGCTTTTTCAAATAGTGTAGGGGACATTTTTGAATAACAACATTAAACCATTTAACGTTTCATTTTGGCAAAAATACTAAGAATTTTGGAAGCTGCATTGTTTTTAATGTTTTTTCTAAAAATTAATGGCTGAATGTATACTGTTCTCCAAAAATTTCACTTACGCCATTATAAAAGACACAACATTGATTTAAACGCTTTTTGTTACATTTAATGTAATTAATGTGTGTAATATATTTGTAATATTGCAGTCAATTCAAAATGCCAATTACTTCATTTGCCTTTTAACAAAATTCTCATATTTCAAAAGGACACATGTTTGTTGTGTTTCTGTGTTTCTGTATACCTTCATATTATTTATTTTGCAAATATTTGGCAATTCGATTTGCAAACAAAATTTCAAACAAAGTTCGAGTACTATTATTCTGTATTGTATATTTGTTTTTGCAGTTCATACTTAATGTCCAAATTTAGATTGGCTAATGACAGCTAGAAAATTTAAAGTATTAATTGATTCATGCGGAAATATTAAAAGATTTGTTCTAAAGTTTCTAAAAACTTGTATAGAAACTCACAGACCACAGACCATTGTACGAAAAAGGGAGTCCTGGACCTTTTTAATATTTTGCTACAACGGTTTTATCGATGTGTGTAAAAATGCTTTTAGTAAAGTTCCAATTTACTTGAATTTGCATTTAAATCAATTGTTAGTGCAATTGTTAGTTTCCAATTTTTACTGTTTTTTGGTTAATTGATACATACCAGTCCAATTCTTCAGGAAGCATTAGTTACCCGAATCATGCCTTTCTTATGTTGGAGACAGGGTGAAAAATCAATGGAAAAGGAAACTTTGGGATTTAAATTTAGCCCTGAATTGATTTCCCTTTTCTTTCGAAACTTGAGAAAGTATGCTTTAGACAATTAATAATTCCCAGAACACTGAAGTGGTACTAAAAATGTTCGCAGTACTGTATTTGGGGACACAAATATTACCATATGCCGAATGGGAAACACCGCGTCGATGGGTGTTTCAGTATGATAATGACCCGAAACATACATCGAAGCTGGTAAATGAGAATGAGATTCATGTTCTAGAGGTCGGCTTTGAATCGAATTGAAAATTTTTTCAGGGTTTTTAAGGGGCGTATCTCAAGTCAGTGCTTTTTAAATAAAACAAAACTAAGGGAAAACTGAAAAAAATAATGGGAAAGCATACCTTAAACTACTATTATAAATTTAGTAGCTGTCATAGACGCCATGCCACAAAGGCGTGTTGAAGATATTTAAAATAAAGACTACTATATACAAGGTACCTACTGAAAAGGTTGCTTTAGTTTTGCACATTCAAAGTTACAGAAGTTCGTTATTTTTCAAAAATTATTTTAATTAAATTAAGTTGTGAATCTATTACTAAGTCTACTGTTCTTATAGAGCGTTTTATTTTCCACTAAATTGAGAAACAAAGTATATATTGAGGTATTGTACTGGAATGGTTGCTTTCGTTTTGAACAACGTAACATTTATTTTATTGTCAGTGTAGGGACTTATTCATTAGCTTATAGTTTAACACAGTATTTTTTAATTCACCTATTTTCCTTTCTGTATTATTCCTCAAAAATTAATTAGTATTTCAAAGGTGCATTTCCTCAAATAGTGTACTGCATATATGTATAATTATTTCTGTATAACATTATATACTTTCTCATAATACTATTGTATTTAGAAAATGTATTTGATATATTAAACAAAAGAACTTTTCTAGGTTCTTTGTGACTTTGTGGCCTTCTAATCTGCAAATCTGCTTGAAGGCTTTATGTGTATTACAGAATAAATCTGTATATGAGAAGATAGGCGAACAATGAGGCGCTGTAATAGTACACTAAAAATTCAAATGTTAACTTACTACGTACACAAATAAAGAAGAGCTTGACAATGGGTCAAATTACCATTCAAAGCGTGCTCTTAAACATATTGAGGAGCAACAAAAATTTACCTTTTCCTGCGGCAGGATAAAATAGAGGCAGTGTTTTGGGGGTTACTGGTATCGATCGCAATTAAAAGCGAAACATACAGAGTGCTTGCCGCATGCAGGTAATTCGAGCCGCTTTGTGCCCAACATTTAAATTTTAAACCTGCCTTGGGGGCAAAATGAAAATGGCATTACGTCGTTATCAGAGGATTTCGATGAGAACATGGGCGTATGCTGAAATGATGCAAATAAGGCACTTGCCTTCTAGTTCACGCGCTAAAATAAATTTAAATTTTATTTTATGTATAAAATAGCTATCATAAAATATAAAATGAACGCGATTCTAATCAAATCGAATTGCTTTCTGAATAACTAAAAGATATCACAGGCATTTTGTTTTATTTTGTGATTGAGATGCCATATTAAAGCCTTACATACGTCCAGGATTTTCAAAAAATATTTGTTTTATCATATTGTTGTTCTCTATAGTGTTAGGCTTATTTTTGTGAAAGCCGGTTGCAAAAATTTTCTATGGATCCAAAGTTATGGTAGTAATTGTGAGTATCCGACGAGAGTTTGGTCAGCGCAGGTAGCTGTCCCTTAAAGTTTAAACGCGTTTTTCTCGAAACTATACTTTTACCGACACGGTCGGCATGATAACTCATATAGTTTTTAACATTTTTTGATACGATTTTTTTCAAATATTCAAAGTCTTTTTCTCTATAGTGTATCGAAATTCAAAATTCTCGCTCGATAGACTATAACTTTATTTTATAAGAATTTTTTTAAATTTTGCAAGTCGATCAATATTTACTGCAGATATGAAGCTGACCGTGGAGCAAGGTTTTTTTTTAGTGTTGTGAATCACGTTATTTTTTAAATAGTAATATTTTATATAGTTTGGGTACCAATAAACAATGTGTACTATTTTGTTTTATTAATTTCTATTGTTATCCCTACTAAACAAATTTTTTCTTTTAGCGCATTTAGGCCTTAAAAGCTTTTGATTTTTATTTTTAAACAATTATTTTCAGGTTTGGGGTTTCATTAATAATATATAATATTAAAAAATAAAACTAGTCTTTCTAAAACTTTTTCTCAAGTATAAATTATATTTTTATTTAACAAAATTAATCTTTAATACATATGCGAATTTCTATTTAAATATACAACATTTACCTGGCGGCTTATGTGGATTAGCTTCATATCATTCTTTGTGTTATATGCTTTAAAAAAATTTACTAGACATTTTTCGTTCGGATGCAGCCTATTCGAAATAATTCTAAAATTGTTGAATATATCCTTATAAATCACCCTGTGATTTTTTTGTTATTCATGGGTAAAATTAAAGCCTAAATACAATATTATAAATCCCGGTTTTACTTATTTCTTAACCGACTCTCTACCTTTTATGAAAAATCGAAGTTTTTGTCGGATTAGTTCTAAAATAAAAATCGTTAAATACCTTCGATAGGTATGGAATTCTAGTATTCTATCGTTAGTATTTCACGATTACTTAAGTTGTAAAAATTGGTCTATTTTTGCACATTTCGTCAATCATCTATTTCTACAAACATACACACCAATAACAATTAAATTAAATCTATCCCACTTTTCTTAGAAAACTATTTGTTAGAATTCAACTTCAAACTTGTTTCCCATATTCCACCTTAAAGTTATGTAGAAAAAAATTATTGTATAATACAAATTTAACCATTTCTTTGTAAGATTAAAGTTTTACTTAAATTCCCTTTCGTTTTAAGATATTTTACAAATCAAACGTTGTATTCGAATAACGATTTTCATTTTAGATTTAGTGCGGGAAATGTGTGTATACAATTTTGATGTCTTTGGAAGAATTTTACGATAATATATTATCATTGTATCATTATTCTACATTATTGTCAGGCTGAAAAGAATCTTACAAAATTGCATTTATCAAAATGCATCAAATGGTTTGAGTGTTTTTACTAACAGTATATAATAGTCCTATGTTTGACAGAGCGCGGGGAAGGTCAATGGAAAAAGGATGCTTTAAGATTTAAATTTAGGCCTGAATTGATGTCCTTGCTCTGTGGATCCCTGTGAAAGAGTCTTTTACAATCAAAAGTTCTCGAAACATTAAAGTGATCCTAAAAATGTTTACAATACTGCATTTTGTGATTGTTCATCTGTTGAATTTGTTCTCATATACGATGTTCGAAAGGAGTCTGTTCTTGGTGATCGGTATTATTTTTTAACGAATTGATTATAGAAATAACATTGGACTGTCTTTTATATGTATGATGAGGCCAAACGAAAAAATTTTTATTTGCAGTAATTACCATAAAACCTAAGTAATATTAGGCGGAATAGAATAATTCCAAAGGTTCACTGATGCCAATGTTTTAATTTTAGATCTGCAAACGTAACATGTCCTGCCTTTCCTCGCATGTAACATCGTGACGGTAATCACCTGCATATGGATTTCCTGGAGAAGGTACTCAGCGTATTGTAGTATTGTAAGAAGCATTGGTGCATCCGGAAGGAGGGCATATAATAACTATAACATCCTCATATCATAGAGCTTAAAATTTTATACGTCAACTTCAAGGCAAGGAAAATGATTCAAAACTTTGAGATACATATCCAGGCGATAATACCATTGCTACTGTTTTTTGTAGTTATGCTGCAGGAAGGTTAAAGGATTTAAAATTAAATTACGATCTATTTTTAATATTCCATTTTTGCAGCTTGCTGTATAGATTGCTTTAAGTGTGTGTCTTTCAACGGTGCTAACAAAGCTTGTGATGACCCCTTCCACAACAACTATTCAACAGCGATACTGGAGTCGCCTTGCATGGGAGGTCGAAAAGGTCGAGATGGTTTGTTTCCAGCAACGGCATGTATAAAAATTGCCGGCTATTATGGTTAGTAAAATATTTAATCCAATTTCCATTACATTCATTTTTAATAAATGTCAATTTAGATGACACTGGGGAGACAATAACAGTACGAGGATGTGCACTGGATAGTGGAACTTTAACAACAGACACTGAAATAATTCGAATGTCGCATTGTGGGAGATTTTACTATGACGACAGGTCGTTTCTGATTAAATATTAATTTTTATATATTATAAATGCGACTGTTAATTCACTTTTATTGCAGATACGTCCATGGATGCCTTCAAAGTTGTAACGATGCGGACGCGTGCAACTCCGCAGAAATCAGGTCATCAGGAATAAGCCTTCTCAAAGTTTTGCTACTGTCCTTTATTACCCTTCTAACATCTAGTCGACTGGTTAGATAACAATGCATCGAAAGCCAATTAAATTTTTGAATTAACTCATGATCCATTACAAACATTGCATCTAGTAGGAGATTTAATTTATATCTTCGTAAGAACAATTAAAGATATTCACGCAAGACTTTATAAATCAATTACACTAAAATGTAACTTGTAAAATTAAAGATAGTGTACGTTCATACAATGATTTCAAGTGATAACGCAAAAGCATTAACGCGAATCGACGGATTGCCATTGTATTCATTTATCCTTCAGCAACTATTTAAGTATTTTTACTTTATACTACATCGAAATTGGTTTCAAAAAAGCAATGAATATTTATTTATTGTCGCGGTTAGATCGATTTTTGTGTTTAAACGCGTAAATAATACAATAAAAAAAAATTGCGCCTAATAACAGAGAAATGAAGAATGTAATTGAACTAAATGCCGATAATGCTTTAAAAATATGTACTTAATATATGTATATCCTATGTAAACTTGATCGCAAAAAACGATTAGTTACTTTCTTAACAATATACTTTTTTAACTTGAAATTGCAATTGGAATATTTACAATTTATTAGGCCTACTGTAGTGCACAATTTGCACCCGACCTCCCATTTAGCAAGAATATACTTGGGAGCAATCACATCAATGGCAAAACCAGCAATTAAATATTTTATTAAAGTTCTTAAAGAATTAGTAATCTACTATTGTACATACATTCATACATAATGTAATGTAGGTATATACGAAAAGGGAATTCAAATTAAACGAAAACGTGAATTATATGCGCCACTTACAGGGATTTATACTGTTGAAAAGGTGCATTGAAATGGTATTAGAATCATTTGTAACCTTAGTAATTTAAAAACCTTGCGATTAGTTGAAAGAAGTTTGGAAATTTTTAATACCAATTTACCTACCTGATCGACCTGAATGATAGATAAAAGCCATAGGAATGGGCATCTGCGCCAAAATCACTAAAATCAGCAAATTGTAGATTTTAAAATATGAATTTTAATATTTTACGATGCAATTTGGAAAATTTTAAAACTCTTTTCTATTCTGCGAATAAGAAATTTTCAACACATAAATCCTTGGCAATGCGAAAGGAATATTTTGCGAATAATTTTGATATGAGAATTTAAAAGCAGTATGAGTTGGAGCAAGGCCTTGTTATTTGATAGAGCATTTAAATATTGGAAAACTCATTATTACAACCAGCTTTGTCTCACGTATACGAAGGGCTTAGGCAGAAAGTCTTAAAATCAGTAAATTGGTAAGAGTTAATTCTATGTATACGTGAGAAACTATTCATAAAATATTAAATAACGAAAGAATTTAGAAGAAAGATGCCGCAAGTAAGGGAAAATTGGTTAAACCAGGCAGCAAAGAGGTTGGCGATTAACTCGTTACTGGTAACTGGTGTATTTACATATATATTCTGATTGGTTGAACCATCTTTTTATCCTATAAACTTTAATTTATTTATGTGCTTGTCCCTTTGGGAATTTACATGTTGTATGAGCTGCAAGAAAAAACCCGATGAATAAAAGAGCCGCAGGGATCACCTTAAAATACATCGACCAAGTATGTATTAATTTTTAGGATTTTGTAAGCAAACCCAGAATCCTAGTTTGTCGGTTTGTATGATATATATGTTACATCGCTTTTACTCTCAGACTATAAGTGCTATGTTATACGCTTACCCCATTATGACTGCGATACCCTAGTTGGATAAGTCTTTCAAAAATATGTCGATACAGGGGTACGTTTACGAAATATTTAATTTTGGCAATTTTGGAAACCAACTAACACGATCTCTTTTCATAATCTTTAAGGACCAAAAGTTTTGTGCAGATAGATTCTTCACTCATTACCTATGTCAATTAAAAGCGATTGTATATTAAATTAAATTATACATTAACGCATATATTGCAAATGACTTATATCGCACCCTCGGGTATAGACCAGATCCTGGCGAAAATATTAAAGAACAAAATATGTTTCCAAACAAATTACGGTGTCACTAGTTACAAACGAAATAAAGCTGGTGTTGGATATCGCAAATAACTGCATCCTCAAATGTAAAGAATCACAGTTGGTTAGTTTTGTAGGGTGCAAATGGAGGACAGGTTTACGCCTGTTTTGTGATAGGAGGTAGAATAAAATGAAATAGATATTTCAACCGAATCAAGATTGCCACAGAATGTTAAATTTTACAGTGAGGGCCTTCTCCCGAATTGAGTTAATGCATTTTATCTAGATCTTTAGCACCAAAGAAGCAAGTCTTAAATGTTTTATTTTATGACTTTAACATAAAACCGACATATTTTAAGTGGGGAAAATGCACAATAAGTTAAAATATACATGCATACATGTAAAATGTGGAGTACATTGTAAAATTGGGTTTGAACTGAAATAATTTTCTGATTGCTCCTAAGTGGTCGGAAAATGTATTTTTTAATATGATAAGAAAATTTTTAAAATTAATTAAAGTACCAAAGGGCATGCGGGAAAATGTGAAGCTTGAGACGGGCACAGAAAACATTAAACGCGTTTTTTTCTAAGCAGCATTCTTGCATTGGATGAATATTAAAAGATAAAATGTTAAATTACTCGGTATGAAATTTTACCAAAAATTTAACAATAGATCGGTTTATAGTCAGAAATAATGTTTTTGTTTAAGTAATCTGGAAACGAAAAATTGCGTCATCCACCAAGAAGGAAATTTTGTTTTGTGTGCTGGACCAACGGCGAATGTTGTTTTCCATAAACACGATTACAACTTGTATTCCAATGTTTATTACGTTTAAAATTTACGAATAAATGAATGAATAGTACGAACGCATTCACAACAAAGCACTGTACAAGTTTGTACCTTTTGTACTTTTTATATATTTTTACAGTGAATTCTTGCTTAAGATTCATAACATTTACATGCGATATCTATACATACCACTTTATCACAACGCAAAATTTATTTTGCTACTATTATATGAAATAGAGTCACAAATTCTTAAAATTATACAAATAATTATTTTTAAGAACTGTAAAGTGTTTCTGTATTTAAAACTTAATATCTGCAGTTATGTTTGCATATTTATTGCGTATTGTTTTGTTTGTAGTTAAATTACAAATTTTGTGCAATTATCAAATATTTTTACGGCAATAAATGCATATCGCTTGGTAAGAGTTTCACGTAAATACATTGCTATTTGTCATAGAAATTATATCATTGTTATATGATCAAAAATATTCATATTTGAAATATAAACGAACAAGTTCATTAATAAAAATAATCAGTGTTTCAATTTTTATTCCAATTCTAAATTATATATCCTTATATTATTAAAAGTCTCGTACCATTTTGTTCCTCAAGATTCGATAAATATAATCTGCCTTCAACATTTTATTATATGCTTTTGAAAAATGTCTTTTTGTGTTTTCAGTAGGTGGACGTATGTTTATAATGTGACTTTTCGAAGATTTTTCATAAATAAAGCTATTAGGAATTCACAAGAATATATGGAAAACAAATGAAAAAAACAAAAATAATCAAATTAAATAATAAAATTTTTAATCTTGTAACAATAAATCACCATTTTCTAAATTTTCCTCTTATGTCGAAAGGTATTTCAACACTTTTGAGGTTGTCCGCTCTTATTTCTTCTTGCTTTTTAAATTAAAGTAAGAGTTTCACGTAAATAGTTCACTATACGTCACAAAAATTACATATATTATTATTGTAATAACGGAAATATTTATATTTGATATATAAACGAACAAGTTCATTGAAAAAAATAATCAGCGTTTCAATTTGTAATCTAATTTTAAATTTTACATCCTTTTTATTATTAAAAACCCTGCACGTTTTGTTCCTCAAGAACCGACACATCTGTATAATTTGTAATCGATGTTTTATTATATTCTTTTAAATATGTTTTTGAAAACTATTTAAAAAATGTCCTTTGCTTTTTCAGTTGATGGACGTATGTATATACATATATACATTTATATTCAAAGAGTTTTTATAAATAAAGCTATATTCACAAAAACATTTGGAAATTCAATTGTTTAAATAATAATGGTTCAATTAAAAGTAAAATTTTTAGTCGTGTAGGAATAAATTCTCACTCTCTGTGAATTTCTTGCTAAGGTCGAGAGGTATTTGGACATCTTTGAGGTTGTCAACTCCAATTTCTTCTTCTTTTCTAAAGTAAGAAATTAAAAAAATAATAATTTTAAAATAACTGAGAAACCGTACATTTCATGTTTAAGTACTTACTTAATCAAAATTTCAACAACATTCTCACACGCTTGCAAAGCATGCTGATCACCTCCAATTTGTTGCTCCCATTTATGATATTCTCGTAGAATTTCGTAAACACCTTTCGCTCTAAGATACTCTCGAATTTTTTTAGTAGCACAGAGTTGTAAAAGGCATTCTAACAGCATTCGGCGTAAATCTGGGTCTTCCTCACGCTCTTTATCGTCTCCTAAATACTGCAAAATTTTCGTAAAAATTAATGCCAATGAGAAGAAAAGCCAAAATATCTTAAGTTACTATTCGTAAGCTAAAACGCGTTTTATATTAAAGAATTGAGCATTACAACTTTTATATATGTATAAATATGTTTTATGGTCTTTTCTCAAAATGAAAAAATAAAAAAATTTGAAAAAAGGTCCAAATATTATTCACTCTTGCCTCCAAACTCTAAAGAAAAGGCGGCGAAGAGCATCACGCGCGCGTACACAAACATTCACACAAATGTGCCCGCGGTTTTTCCGACTATTTAACTTAAATAAGACGTGTTATTTTTAAAAGTAATTTTAAGACCTCTGCTAGTAAGTTTTCAGATTTTTCCGAAACTGCGTTCAGGGTGATATCTTGGCCGACACAAGTCTAATCGAAAGTGGCATCTTTGGAGTCGATTATTTAAAAAATCGGGCATAATTTTGAAAAACGGATGAGAAATTTCATAAAGATTTTGAGTATCGTTTTTAATGATACCCCCCTCCATGACGTGAGTAAAGATTTTGTTTCCCCTTGCCCACTTTGTATGTAGGGGAGGGTAATCTTAAATCATTTTTTCCAAAACTATCCATACATATCTTTGAAGTCTTAATAGTCTTTGATTAAAATTACTGCGACATGCATATAACGAAACAATAAAGGTTCTCTGTTTTGCTACGGAACCATAAAAGCCATCAAATACGAGACTGTAAGATTCATTAGAATGGCCGCTATGGAGTTTCTGCAAACTTCGCATTTTAATGTTTTTCCATAATTTTAGTTACAGATTTTAAATTGTGCATCAAACTGGTTATTATTTTTTGTGGAGTTTGAAAAACTGATTGTGTGATTGATCTCTCTTTGTCTTTCCCTGATTTTTACAAGCAATTTAATAACTAATTTTTTGTTTTTAATTTTATGATAATTGTCAATTAGTTATAAAAGTTGATTGAGGATTATTAATTTAATTAATTAATCTATTCAAAAGCTCGATATTTTCAAAAAGTTTATCGTGCACTTACCCAATTTTCTTATCGTGATTATATAGAAATCAGCTTAGAAAAATAAAGATTAATCAGAGGTTAATAAGCAACGGATAAAAAGAACATAATTGATTTTCCGAGTTTAAATTTTAATATTTCGTGGTTTTGTTTATGAATATAGAGACATTGGTTTCGTCTCTTAAAGTTATTAATTTTGGGTTTCGTAGTTTCAAGAAAGGCATAAATAAACATGTATTAAGCAAATATATACACAGCTGGGCAAAGAAATAGGTGCGAGTAAAAATTCTTTAATTTATCAAAAAAAATTCCATTACAATAAATTTCATCTGAGTTGAGTTTATTACAGCCATACATATTAACTAAATTCTAAAGCTAAACAAACCTAAAACAAGGAAAATTAAAAGCTTTCAATACAATTTCAAATTTTTTTTTTCGCATGGTCAATGAAATAGGTATATTGTACAAAAATATGAAAATTCTCATTTATTTGGTACATTTTTTTGGAAATTTAATTTTTTCGTTCTACCTAAGCTCAGTACCCGGAATATCCTCCGTTATTTTAAGAATTTTGTCCATTCTCCAGGGCATAAATTGGATTAACTTTTAGCATGTTTCCAAAGGTATGGAATGCCATTCTTTCTGGACTGCTTCCCACAAATCGTCCTTATTTGTGAAATATCTATTGGCCCGCTAATTTTCGTTTAAGTTCATCGCACAAGTTCTCAATAGGATTGAGGTCTGCAGATTGACTGGGGCACGGAATTACAGACACGTTTTGATCACGAACCCAACTCTTCACCAGAATTGAAGAGTGCTTCGGATCGTTATCTTGTTAAAAATGTCATCTTAGGGGCATGCTTTCCTGCGCGTACGGGAGCACGACATCCTCTAAGATAGCCTTGTACTCAAATCTGGTCATAAGTATCGTTTATGCGAAAGATAGGGCCTATCCCATACCACAATAAACAACCCCAAACCATGTTTCCGTCTCTATGCTTAACGGTTTTTTCGTGAATCCCATATGGAATTCCTTTCCCTTTGGCCTTTGAACGTTTCGCCCAGAATCGGAAGAGAACAAATTTATTTTTATTGTTGTCTCGTCGCTCTAAAGGATGTTGTACCATTTCTTTACTCCTTCTGGTCCGTTCCGTAAGCGGTGGTCCGCAGTAAATTCTTTCTTCGACTTTAAAGTTTTGTTTCTTAAAAGTGACACCTTCCTAGCGATTCTTCCTGGTAGTTTGGCATCCTGTAACCTTCGAAGAACTGTACGAAGACATTGAAGACATGAAGGGATCTGACTTAGCCAATAATAATATGCGATGGTCAGTTGTCTTTGTGGGGTACATACATAGAATTTAAATTTAAACTCGATTTTAAAAATGAAATTGATATTTGTACATTAATGCAGCCAGTGATAATACACAGAATTGCTTTCACAATGGCTACAACACTTTTTAAAATAATGTTTGGTTATTACTTTTGCATATTGTATTACATATGTAGTTTTAGAAAGAAAAAAACCGCCCCCGGGTGGGCTCGAACCACCAACCTTTCGGTTAACAGCCGAACGCGCTAGCCAATTGCGCCACGGAGGCTACGACCCGCTTCTAGGCGTATGGCAAAATTCGGTTTCTTCTGAACTTTAGAAAATCTTAAGGTAAAGGCCAAAGCTTTTACGCCGCTTAACCCGAGGGAGAATTTCTGCCAAAACTTTGCCAGAGCTTTTCATCGGACGAAAATAACAAAAATTTGCTCTAAACCTTAACACTTTGTTTACTGGTCACGAGTTAACTCGTGTTTGTACTTGCATTATCTATTATAAACAAAGTTTATTTACATAGATTGTTTTAATATCTCATTCCATTATGAAATAATAGCCGGTGACATGAAGTCGCTTTTGTGTAAAATTAGCGGCCAATAATGTGTTAAGCTAAAAACAAAAAAACTTTCTGCAGAGGTAATGTTTGTTTAAAAATTGTCCAATTTCTTATATAAAAACGTTTGTGTGATAGACCTGTAATATATATTAAATAAGTTGCCAATATTGAATTTACTGTATTTTTCTAGAACATTATCCCCACTACAATTATAAAGCCAGTTAAAATCAGTCTAGAGTTAGAAGCTAGTCAGTTTGGTTAGCAGCTCTCCTCGGCGTCTAATCAGTAACTTATTGTAATAAAGTAACCAGCAGTTTCCTCATTCATATCCCTAATATTACAACATAAAAAACTAACTCTAGAAAAATAGGACAGATTTAAAAAAATCCGAACCCCTAGTACTGTGAATATTTTTAGGACCACTTCAGTTCTTCAGGAACTCTGAGATTTCGTTCCTTTTTTAAATTGGATCGAGAGGGGAAAGTCAATCGAAAAGGATACTTTGAGATTTTAATTTAGCCCTGAATTGATTTCATTTTTCTTTCAAACTTTGAGAAAGTGTAATTTAAAACTTAAAAGTTCCGGAAACATAGAAGTGGTCCTAAAAAATTGCATAGTACTGTATAAAATAATTATATTTGAATTCCTATCAACATTAAATACCAAGACTTTCCTAAATGTTTAAGTTGGTGTGAAAACCTGACTGATAAATAATCCAATACTAGGTAATCAAGAAAAACTGTTTATTTCGTATTGGAAAGCCTTAATTTATAATGTTGAAGGTACATACTTAGTAACACAGGACTTTTAGTTATGTAGTTATTTCGTACTTTTTAGGACCTCGGATGTTTTGGAATCGGTTCTATTATTGTTGTATCCAACAAAATAGGCATCACCAAAATCGATTCACGCGTTCAATATTTATGCGTGAACAGACATTAAACAAAAATACATATGGGTTGAATTGTTTTTTTTTTTTAAAGAGTCGGTTAAAAATATTTCTAAAAACATGCTTTTGAGGATTAGCAGCCATACAACATGATTGTTTTTTAAAAGAAGCTCTTTAACTTGTGCTCCTGACTGATAATATGGAGCTAAGGGAAAATAGTTCAATAGTTTTGCTTTATCTGGTAAAAATAAAAAAATCAACCTAGCTTATTATTTTTTTCGAGCCAAGAATAAGTTTATTTTTCTAAAAAAATAAAAAGCCAGCTACTTGTGAAAACTGAAATAATTTTTGGGGCAAAAATAGAAAGTCGTCATATCATGACTTTATCTATCTTTGCCAAAAAAATAAATTAAGCTCTTCAGCTTGTTTTGTTTTACTTCAAATTATTATCCTTTTTTTTTTGAGGAGCTTAAGAGTAACCGAAAGAAAGAATCATCCCGCACATTTTGATGTACTTAATTTTACTCTACTATGAAAACTCCCGTCAGGCACAAATTGAAAAATACCAGTTATTTTTTGTCCCAGATTTTAAAGAAATACAAGCATAGGAAAATTAAAAATGAAAAGCTAAAATTGCCTGTCCTTTGCATGTATGGCGATATATTGAAGTAAAATTGTTGTATTACTTTAAATACTATTTCCATCTTTAGAGTGATTTATGCAGATAAATAATATGCGTGAATATAAATCGATCTCATTTCGTTTAAAAGTAGGAAGGTTTTAACGGACGGATGGAAGGACATATTAAGCTTAATTTTCAAAAGTTAGACAATATGATACGAATTTAATTTAAGTTTTAAGTGTTGCCCCAACGATTCTGAATCAGAGTCAGAATTTCCGACACTTAAATTTATGGATTCCAATAGATACCAAACTGCCATTTCTAAGATTTCTCATTTTTACAAATTTTGCTCACTGGACAAGTACGCAATACTCTGATTCTACATAATGAATAAAAGTTAGTGTAAGAAAACAGCAACTCTTACTTGTAAAGCCATGGGAAGTTTTTCGTTTTCCTCATAGGTGAATTCTTCCGGACCAGCGAGGGGTAATAACAAATTATGGAAGACGCCGCTGTTCTCATCTATTATTCTGTTGTGGTAGATGGGGTCAAAGCAGATGTTCTTAAAGACCCCGATGATGCCGCCACGCCTCACGGTGTTCATCTTGAAGGAAATAAAGGGAACGAGTTTTTCTAATATGTTGTGCTCAGGTCTACAGAACAGATCACGGCCTCGCATTGTCTGGGTGATGTTGCAGAATATTGGTGCTGCATAATAAAACAGATATTAAAACGGGACTCCCCACGTGGCCCATTAGCTCAGTTGGTTAGAGCGTCGTGCTAATAACGCGAAGGTCGTGGGTTCGATCCCCCCATGGGCCAGGAAATTTCTTTTGTTTTTATTTTTCTTTGATTCTTACCTAAGTAATTCAATGAGCACCCCCTTTTGTTGTAGTCCAACTGGCCGAACGCTTTAACCAGCCCGGATATTGAGCCAGGGACACTAAGAATTTCTTGTATGACGGGATCCACTTCATCCTCCACTCGGGTTACATTGCTCAGGACCATTGACCAGGGATCGGCTAGCGAGGAGTTGGGGTTCAGTATATTTTCGATTGCGATAGATATCACATCGAAGGTCTAAAATCAAACAAACTTTAGAAATAAAGTCTTGAACAAGAGTTACTGGGGACTTACAGGAGTAACTATCGCGCCCGTCGCCAGCACCCTTTGGACGCCGGGTTTATTCGAGGTTAAGTTAATTACTGTGAGTACCGCATCTTTGGCTATTGAGCTATTTGAATCCTGCGTTAGCAACAAAATAGCATAGACTGTTTCAGGCAAGTCAAATAGCACAGCTTTGCCCTCCGCGGAACCAGATAGGCCTGCAATATGCGAATATTGAGCATTAAAATAAAAATAAAGCTTAACATTTACCAAGAACATATGTTAAGGACCCTGCCCTTAGGTCTAAACGTTGATTCGGCTGCAAAAACATCAACAAGTCACCCACGGCATCCATTTTAATCTACAGGTGAATTATGGCCACCCAAGCCAACCGACCAACAACTAATGAACTTTGTTTTTTAGAAACTGTCACAACACACGTGGAAATAGAACTTTTCCGCGCATCTGGCGACATCTGTGAGTTCAATCGAGACACACACTAGTTCTAACAAACGGCGCTATTGCAGCTTGAATTATTTTAATTGAAATAATATGAACGCGTACTAAAAATTAAAAGGAATTCGTTCTGAATGGTTGGTTTGAGATAAATTTAAATTTGACATAACTTTAAAGTTTTTCAAAGGAAACGCTGTTATTAAATTGTGGGAATTAATTTGCAAGTAAGGTTATTTGCTTTTGACACATAATATTGATTTATCAGAGAAATGTTGTAATAAATTATATGAACTATTTATATTTGTGTTAAATAATGAAACGCAAATTTAATAGTTTTAATAATTTATTCCAAATTCTTTAGCAATAAAACGCAAATGTAATAATTTGTATTATTTATTCCAAAATTTTGCAGTAATAAAAAACAAATTGTATAGGTTATGTAATTTATACCAAAATGTTTATTAAAAATACACAAATGTACTAGTTCATATAATTTATTCCAAAATTGTTTAGTAATAAAAACCAAAAATTTAATAGTTTATATTATTTATTCGAAAATTTTTTAGTAATAAAACGCAAATCCAATAATTTATATAATTTGTTTCAAAACTTTTAGTAATAAATAACAAATTTAGTAGTATTTATAATTATTTTACAATTTTTAGTAAGAAAACATAAATGTAATAATTTTTATGGTTTTGGTTTCCTAAATATTTCAGTAATAAAACAGACAATTAATAGTTTATATAATTTATTCCAAAATTTCTCTAACAAAGTGATAAATTCTGTTCAGTTTTTTCAAGGAACAGTTCTAATAATATACATATGTATATGCGAAAATTTGTGTGTTAACATGTTTGTTGTCATTTTTCTCCGTAATGACCAAACAGGTTTTCATGAAAGTTGGTTTATAATTACTTTAGGTTCTGGAATAGAACATAGGCTACTTTTCCGAATTCGATTTAAATTTTGAACTTGATTTCGTTTTGGGTTTTGATTTCATAATCGATTTCGACTTCAACTTCGCCTTTGATGTCGATTCGAATTTTGATTTTAATTTTAATTTCCATTTTAATTTTGAAGGAAACGCTATATTGTTCTCGGAGCGTAATAAAATCCGACTACTGTTAGTGAAGACAATTTTTGCGTTAAGGGAGGCGACGAAAAAACACAATCTGTAAGGGGGGTATATAAATAATATATAATATATAACTGTAATCGAAATTTAATAATTAATAAAGTGCATTTTCATTGTAATGTTTTTGTTTTTAATATAACCTTATCCAAAAATTGAACAATCTTCAATTTTTTGTGCATAAGTCTCCCCCACCGAAAGTTCTTTTTTAACGCCGGCTTTTAAAGAGGCACTTCAAACATTGTGACGTCATATAATCTTTTATTTGCAATGTAAACATGTTCGCCACTGGCTTATATATACTGGACTGTTAACATGCGTCTGAAAAATGATACGAGTTTTAATTTAGGGTAAAACCTTTTTGACAAATTATGCCAATTAAAATGTTCAAAAACCCATATATCTTTGTAAGATGCATTTCTCAGAAGATAATAAAATTAGATAATTGTGCACTTAGACGTTTTCGGGGACGCTAATGTCTTGTCAAAACTTAATCTGCCACATAGTTCAGAAGTTTGATAACCAACAGACGCATCAACCATTATACTATATGCATATGGTATTAAAGATAACCTTAATTAATTTTGAAATTTAATTTAATTCCAGGTGCCACAATGGGCTCAGACCACAAGAGCACATGCAGCGCAGCGTATAAATTTATTTGTATTATTAAATTCAGCTATTTAAAATTTTGTTTTTGAATTTCATATATTGTTCAGTTTGCAGTCAATTTTGTTTTTTGTGTGTTCATTTTGAAATTATTTAAATTTGTTGGGTCAATAAGAATTATTATGAAAATAAGTAGAAGAAAAATAAAAGACTGCCTCAAGAATATTTGAACCAAAAATACTAACATTCAAAATTTTTTCCACACATTTTAAAAGTAATGTGTTTATTTTCTGTTAAATATTGAACGAAATGAAACATTTCGTGTATTTAAAGGTATTTTCATTCCACTCCAACAAAGCAATGGCTCTATAGGTATGAACATTTTACTGAAGGTGAAAAAGAAACTTATATTATGTATATGCAAGTTCTTCTTTTGTTTCTCATAAGCTGCTTAAGCATAAAAATATGTATAATCAACTCCAATTTTAACTACGTAACACAGGGTGTTAGGAAAATAGTTAGAAAGCAGTATGCCAATCGATGTTTTAACATGTTTTCTTCAGAAACGATATTCGAAAACCTTGAAAATTCTTAAGAAACATATTTTCGAGTTCATTGTATCTTTTTAAATCAAAACGAAATATGTATTTGACTACATTAGAAATTCAACAAAATTTCTGTTGGTACCTACCCTATGTCTACCCTTTCCGCGTGCAAACAAAGGTCCAGAAGAAAAACTGCATAATTAGTGAGGCCAATTATAGATTATTAGTCGATTGATTGCTTGTGTTTAACCCTTTTTTCATTCAGGATCGGTAGCACGTGCCTTCTTTTTCAATAGGGCAGAGTCCTCTTTATTCTCCAGAGTAGTCCAGTCATTTTTCCGGTTTCACTACATAATGTTTAGCTCGTGGATTTATTATGCTAGGTGTTGGCTCCCTCAATTAAAATCAATTTGCTGTGTTATATTTATTTTCATTGAATGCTTACGCAAATATTTTCATTTGAATGCTGCCTCTTCAACCCTTGAGTGCTCCCAACATTATCCCCAATTAAAAAAACAAAAACACCCTACAGTAAAAGTATTTTCAAAATTTTTACAGTAGAAGTATTTTCATTGCAATAAAACACAAAAGGACTCATGAAAATTAAGAAATTAAAAGAAAACTTTCAAGATTTTCGATTTTTTTTTGTTTATTGGACAAATGCATGTTATTGGCTTCAATAAACTGAAAAAGATACTTATTTACTTTTAATTCGTTTATTCTATAAGTAAAATAATGTGCATACAATAATAACAATAATAATACTAATAATAATAATAATTAAGTCATTATCAGTACTTTCCTGTTTAATCTCTGTATGTGCATGAGAGTTTCTTTTTGGAGCCACAATTTTCAAAATCAGTTAATAAATTTCCTTTTATCTAAATACTTTTATTTTGTTTTACCCCTGCATTATTATGTGTCGGTATAGATTTAGCATTTTATGAGATTATAAAAATATTTGTAATATTTTTGTCATCGGGCTGAAAAGAAGAGAATTTCTGCTTGTAATATAATTAGCTAGCTTATTTATTTGATTGTTTGGTTGCCAAATATTTACACAATTATTTTTAAAAAGTTACAATCAACAGCTAAGTAATGTCAATCGTCATTAATGTTTTTTTTTGTTTTACTTCAGCAGACGAAGACAAGAAATTTCCATGAATATAAATTATAAAGATTATTGGGATATGCTAAGAATTTTTGATAGTCCAAATTTACTTATTCAAGTGCAGCCACAAGCATATGAGACATATCAATCACTCGCCGATTGTCCTAAATTCACAGAGATAATTAATTACATTTCTCCCGAATTCACCCACGGTGTCGATGTAAAACGGGGCCCGGCTGCTTCTATTATCTTCGACATAAGCGTATGAGTCGTACTCGAAAGCCTCAATCCCACACATGGCAGCAATCCAGGGGAATTTTGATGTTTTCAAGCGAAGTCAATGATTGACCTAGATTGGGATGAGTGACTGAAATGGTGAACTACCTACCTGGTGAGTGATAGCGCAAGGTGGAAGCGCGCTGAGACCTCAAATTATTAGGCGCAAATCGAAACTGACAGACAACCTGGAGCCGGTTAAGTTCTGTCTTCCTATTGTTGTACTATGGGGCGGCAAGGTGCTCAAAAGCGACATGAGCTTGGACTGACTTGCAAAACAGTTCGCGATTGATTCGAATTTATCACTGCATTGTTGGAATCCAATAACCTTTGGATTAAGTCGCGATTTTCGCGAGGCAATTTAGCGGATTGCTTTGTCATTTGACGAGTTTTTGCTGTTTATATTTACATCTTTTTTCTGCGAGGTGAGAACTGTTCGGATGCCATTGACCTTTCTACGGTATAATTTTAAGATTGTCTTTACCTATGGAACTTCATAGGTTTCTTTCCGACCCGATGTGGGATGAAATGAAAAGTTTCATTTTTGAGCATTGTAATAGTTGATTTTTTGCTAGGTCTTAATTTATGGAGGGAAGTTAACTGCCAACATTGTCAAAATATGTACAAGAAAGTTGCTTCATGTTATACATATTATTGGCTCTATTTCTTTTGCTTTTATCTTTATTGTTAAGTTCTTTCGACAGATATTACGAAGTCATCATACATAGTATTTTAAAATTAGCAAATCGAAATTGATACCAATCCAATAAACATTGTATTTAGCAGCAACGATCATGTAGTATATGTATAGTAGATAATAGAAATGCCATTCACCATTCTTGTAACAAGAGTGTTTTTGTTGATTGTTTGCGAAATTATTTTAATAATATTCGTCTTATTTCTCCTTATAAACGTTCTAAAACAAACTTTTTCAATTTAACATCATGATATTTGTTTTACAGTTTAAATTCTGAACATTTCCTTTAAAAGCTCCTTTTAAAATTGTTATTTTTCTATTGTTTCTCGAAAACAACATTTTTATCCCTTAAAAATTAAAGGTATAAATTTATTAACATTTCTTAAGATCGGTTAAAGCCTTATTTCATTCTGTGCAATAATGAGTGAATTTCAATAACAATACATTAATCACTTTCTTTTCAGATTTTAAAGTAAGTTCAATTTGTACACATTAAATAAGAATTTTAAATTTCGCTGGAAGAACAGTATTGAGGTGATGTTTCCGAAACTTAAACAAACTTTTAAAACTCCTCCTATGTATATGTATATTAATGATCAATGTACGTGTGGAAATGAAAACGTTTTTTACTGTTTACCTTCATTCTAAGAATGTTTTTAAGAATCTTTGAAATTAATAAATTTGAGATAAATATCTTTTCCTTCTTGTCCACGGTGACGAGCACAAATTTTTCGCTTTAAATGACAAATAGAAGTAGGGAGCATAGGGCATGGAGAAATTGCGTTAAATAACATATCTCAGGAAATTATGAGCGAACAAAAAATTATTTTTACATATCCGTCTCTTTTGACCGGAAATGAACATTTCTATAAAGTTTTATGAAAACCCGTGAGAAGATATCAAATTCAATTTATGGCCCAAAAATAATTTTAAATGATTTTCCTTAAATTCTTTGCATATAAACATATTCAATACAATATACGTATGTCCACAATTAAGGGGTAACACCACTCTAGAGGCATAAGAAAAGGTATTACTTTGTTAATTTATTTTGAGAAGATGGGAAAAAAAATCAGTTCAGACATACATATATAAAAACAATTCAACTATTCAATTTTGGATACAAAATGGCGGCTGTAGAGCCATTCTTGCAGAACGCCGAACCATAGCACCTTGAACAAAAAAGTAAATTGTTTCTTAAAGTAGGTACATATCGAAACCTAGTGAAGTACATACGATTTTTTTCTTTAAAATGATTTTTGAAAAAACGGCACTAGTTTGAAAAAAAATTCGATTTTTCGTCAAAAAAATCGACACTAAATCGTCTGTAAAAAAAAGTTTTTGATCAATCAAAAAACGGATATGTACTTTACTAAATAATCCGATTGTGAAATTACAGTCAAATTTTTAAAGCAATCCATCGAGCGGTTTTTGAGCAGCGTGTTCGCCCGATTTTGAAAAAGTGATTTTGAGAAAAACGTGTTTAAAGTTTTATAAGCGCTAAACGTGCGCTCCGAGGTGTTTCCGGAAAATTTAAAATTGACCCACTTAACACGTTTTTCGACTACACATACAATTGCGTATACCCTAAAGTATATTTTAAATGAAAAAACAAATTTCGAAAATTTCAACATTCTAGAGTGGTGTTATCCCCTAATTCAAGTGTCGAAAAAGTGAAATAGCTACATGCATTTTATTTTTGTGCATGCATGCAAATGCGTTTTCACTCGGCGCCACATGGAGGTATTGAGAAAGATAGTGTATTGGTTTTGTTTGCAATGAATGTTATCTCACTAATAGTACAATGAAATAACTTTCCGATTGCCAAATCGCATGTTCATTGAATCGCTTCCTAGAATAATAATAGTTTCTCGAAAAATTCACTAAGGTGAAAGCTTTTGGCACAAACAAATCTTTCCGCGTCATGGACCAAACAATAGAGAAGCGCATTTTCCGCATTCAATGTCAGGGTTTTATTGATCCCCTCGCGGCGACAGGCGAAAATCGCGAAGCCTCTGTGTCTATGGGCGTGGGGCTGCCTTCGACTAGATAAAATTCGCTAAAATTCGCTTTGAATTTTTTTTTTTGGTTGGTATCCAAAAGAGCTCTTCTACACATATGCAGCGAAGTTATTCGGAAAATCGGAATTTGCTTGGGCATGCCATGATAAAGGGAATCCGGCGCAGCCCAGAATAATTCCGCCTTCCAACGATTCCTCTGCCAGGAGATTGGCTTTAGAGGAGCTCTTGGGGGCAGTGGAGTGAATAAACCTCACTGAACTTGGAGAGTTACGTAAAAGACATAGTTTCTGTATAAACAAACATGTTGACAAATTGTCCTTTTAGAAGGTTACTAATTTTAAGGTCAAGGCTCCTCATCGAACTGAAGCGTATGCCTAGGCCACTCTGAGGATTGGAGGTCGGTCAAATAGCATCGATTGCCTTCCCATTGTAACTTTTATGGGGCTTCCGTGCAATAATCTTTCTATTTTCGCCAAAAAATTTGTCTTCGACGAGTGAAGTAAGAAAAACATATTTTTACTTTCATGCGCTTAGTTTCCAAGGCGGCTACTATTGATCCTTTCAGTTGTTGAACTGTATGCTCCTTGAAAATCCAAATTTACACATAGAGAGAATATTACTGAGATGGTATGCGCTGCTCAATTCTCGGTGCAATGCAACCTTCATACATTCACCATTAATCCTGGATTTATTTCTATGTGCAATTTAGGTATATCAGCGTTTGCTTCAAACGTAATAAATTCGCAGGATTTTATAACCTCGATGTTATTATTTGATAAATCTCACTGAGGCTTTATAAACATGTTTCTCTTTCAAATCTGCTTTCAATTTATGGAATTCATTTGCTTAATTCTGGATAATATCTCCTCTGCCTGATGCCTCTTATTTTTAAACGGGATTTAAAGCAACTTAAACTTAGAGTACGTTTAATAGCTATACATATGAACTTTCCCCCCATTTTAATGTATTAAACAATTTTTCTGGTAAATTGGAAACAAGTTTTCATCGATATTTGTTTTAGTTCACCTTGCCTAGAGGAATGGCATATTTTAGCAAAATACTTTATTTGAAAAAGGCATTATAGAAGAAACAAACTCCATAGAACCTAAGAAAATATTAAAGTCGATATTAAATTGTTAAGCATTATTGGATTATGCTTCCTTGTTCAACTTTATTTAAGGAAGTTTTAAAATCCCAGCAACAACTCTAACAGCAAAAGGTGGCTGTACCATTTTTGTGCCTAATCTATACAACCTATTCTTATTACTGCCGATTAATTGTTAAATTAATTTTAACTGCTCAATTGTCAATGATTTAAACCAGAGACTGAACTTTATATGTAATAACCTGTAATCAATTATTTAATTTGTATAGTCTTATTTAACTATATTTTGAATGAAACGTTTAAGTTTTACAGGCTAATTGTTTTATTTTTCTATCTCATGCCTGAAAGAAACATCTATCATTCTGAATTATACCTATGTACATATACATTTTTTTAATGTCCATTCCTTAATGGTGGGCAAATAATAAAATTAATTTTCTTTCAAACAAAACTCATATTTCTTATATTTCAAATAAAATCAATGTGCAAAAGGATTGTTTAAGGGTACATATGTATAAGGTGGATCGTTATTTTGTTTTCATTTAATGTTAATAAATTTAATAGCAATCTTTGTTAATGTTCGAAAAATCACTTAACAGTTTTCGAGAGATAAGTGAAAAAGAAAACTTTGAGAAGAAATTATTAAAGTTTATTTGGAAAGCACATGTATAATATTATAAATATTTTATTACTGTTTGTGCTATATGTTTATGTATATGTATCATATGATAATTGACTAAAAGCTCTGCAATGATTTATTTTGTTATTAGTTAAACATAAATAGCCTACATCAATGACCCGAAATGTTCCTGATTTTGGGCTTTCGCGCTAGGCAAAACCAACGCTATATTTAACTTAATTTTGAATTCCAAAGAATTTGGTAATTTAAGGTGTTAAAACTTTGGACTATTTAAATTAACTTAGTTTTCCCCAAGTCTCAGAGAAAATTTTTAATTACATTAAGACTTGGGAACATAATTTAGACCCTTCATGCAAAATTTGCCAAGCAGAACAACTAACAAGGGAACATTCATCTCAGGAAGTCTGATAAATTTATGAGTAGTCACCGATTCGGGATCAAATTTACCCAAATTTAGAGCAAGTACCATCCCCGGCTTACTAGCCTGGATACAATCAGTATCACAAAACATTTCTGTTATGGTTGTATCCGACGTCCTTGTTATACGCGATGGCCTTTAATTTCTCAATTATGGCATCCAGGGATAATTTCGAAGTATTCCACGTTGCTCCGGGTAAATTAAACGAGTAAATATAACCTTGCGGTAGCATGCAAAGCAGATTTAACACCATCCCTACACTTTAATTATATTGATGGGAAATTTTCGGTTTTGAAGGAATTTAATTTTGAACCCATTTGATTTTCGCGTACGTAGCTGCTTAATTATAGCTGATAGTGCATAGAGATGCATCCTGAAATTATGGAAATTGCTTTTAATTAGCAGAGGCTAATTTTGTTTATGGATTAATCCCCCGTGCTTGGCGATTCGATATTTTTGCTCATGTCAGTACATCCTAATAGATATCGTAAACCAATTTACGCCAAAATATATATTACATACATATTTGTCAATTGGAATTTTCGGTTTGTTCCGGCATGAACACTGCTCTTCCTGGTAAATCCATAAATAATGCAGAACCTTTACATTTATTGCGTCTGTTCCATTAACTAATTGATAAAATGAAGTTAGCTTTTTTAAATGAATTAAAATATACGCCTTTTGGGATTGATATATCCAAAACATTAATATGAAAAATAGAATAAAAGTGCCTCTATTGGTTTGAGTTCGTTGACCTTCCTTTTCTTTTTAAATCGAAGTCTGGCGACTAAGTTTTTCATAAATTATGGTGGTACTAACATTTAACAATTTTTTAATTTTAATCCGTAATTTAAAATGTTCAACAGATTGAGTTTTTGCAACGTTGATAAAATATATTAATTTAAGTTCAAGAGGAAACAATGTGTTCGATCGTCGCTTTTGAATACAAAAGCTAACTTAATTTCCTCGATTCACTAGTTAAAATTCCACTTACGAAATCAGATTGATGATTTCTGATGATTAATAATGATACTGGGATACGTAACGAACAACCGGAAATTCTATTTTAAAACATGTGAAAAATCGGCTATTGTTGTTAATTTCTATTACAGAAACAAAGTATAACTAATTACCATTCAAAGATGTTGGCGGAGTCATTAATCGTGCTTGTTAAATTATAAAATACGTCGTGTTTGCCAGCTCATCTAATGAAATTGAACAGGTAATTTCATTAAGTGAATTTTCCGTAGTTTTGTCGATTTAAATGGAATCAGATTTAAATCAAATTTGAATCAATTTCAACATTACAGCGTATCGACATCATTTTATTGATACGGATATGTTAATTTGTAGAAGCGCAATAAATTGAGACCTATATTTTAAATATGTTATTCCAAATATAACATTATTATTATAATATAATTTAAAGAGAATAGCAATAGTGGGTAAAAACTTTAGAGTTAATAGTTAAAATAAATGCTGGAAAACTTTTTGGTACAGTCGAAAATATGCCCTAAATTTATCATTTGATAACTATATTAATTTTATAAAAGTGAAGTCTCACTGGTGTCGTTTTTATATGTCCAGCGATAAACAAAACGATAAAATCTTCAATTTATGTTATGCTAAAATTTAGATATTGCCTTTTATTTAAGTTCTATTAGTTATTTTTAACTTCCCAGAGGAAGTTTGTGTAATGGTGCCGATTTTGTGAATCTCCAGTTTTTGCATATCTCCACGTTTCAAAGTCACCAGAATCCAAATCAAACATTTTTATCGTGATGTCCGTGTGTTGTATGTACGTATGCGCGTATGTGCGTTCGGAATTTTCTTTTGGCTCAATTGTATCGCGAACCACTTATGATATTGACATGAGACTGGGCTCATTCGACGCGTAATTACGCAAATAAGAACTGAAAAAGATTTCTGCAAAATCCAGCGGTTCTTCAATAGCAATAAAAAAATTTAAAAAAACTTAACCAACAAAATTATGTATAAAAATTATAGGAATTTCAGCATAAACTGCAATAATATGTTTGAGAAATCTTATAAACCAAAGATAAAGTGTAATAAATATTGATAATTATGAATGTAAACAAAAAATAATAGACAAACCTTAAAAGGAATCATGATATTGAAAATTCTTATCAGTATTTAAACTATAGCACTGTTGATAACACAAAAGTAAAAAGTAGTAATTATATTCTAGTTAAAATAATGAAACATCAATGTTGACATTATACTATTTTTTTAATAATTTGTTATAAATAATTGAAAATGAGTTCTAGTGGAAATATTTACGTGGTTTCAACGAAAAACAGTCTATATGAGTGAGAATAAGAGGAATGGGAGGCCAAGGGGGAGGGGTACTATATCAAACCTTCTATAGTTAAAAACATATCTTCAGCCATAGAAGGTTTGACACCTTGAAATATATAATTATAGATATAATAAATAAATAGCTTTTAAAACAAATTAAGTTGATTTTATTATTTTTTATTCCTCTGCTCTGGGAAGTTAGTCGTGTGGACCACCGGGGTCGCACTCAAACATTTTTTATTTGTAATTCTGCTTGTTAACATATTACAATACAATATTTATGTTTAAATATCCTGGAAAATGCAAAGAACATTATAATTTAAATGAATATCGAATTTTAATATTTACTACATTTCTTCTGTGAATTATATAAGCGTATGAGGGAATAGCCTCGACTTATTAACCCGATTTGTTTTATAAATGAGTTGTACATCTCTTTAATTTAGAATTCGAATGTTCACTGCCTCCTTTCGCAGAGAAATTAATTACTATTTTAATTTGAAATGGAAGTTGTTTGAAATCCTACGATTTCCTTTGGTTACATTTATAGATACCACAATGAATTCTTAATATTATGAAATGAAAGTTGAATTATTAGTGGGGTTTTCTTTTATTTTTAGATTACAGTTTTTTTGGTGTATATAAGTAATAATAGTAATACCATTGTAATTAGATTCTAAAACTTTTAATGAATCGTTAGCCTCTTCTTACCCAAACGAGTTGCTTAATTACATCTGCATAGCCTGTCGAAGCACAATAATTAAATTAATGCTTTTATCTTCCATCGTCTTAATTCACTCTATCCTTCCAATAAGTTCCCCGTGGAATAGTCTGGAGCACTTCTATGTCGCATTCTGGAAACGGAAGTAAGTTCCTTCTGATGCTCCCGGCAAGGACACAAAGACGTTAATTCTGCACGTGTTAGCGCTATTTTCTGCAATCCGAGAGCGAAAAGTAATTCTCCGTGAATTACATTTTCAGTTTAACCTTGCCTTGGAGCAGGGTGTGCCGGGTTGAATGATTTACAAGATTGCCAAATAGCGGTGGGTTATAATGTGGGTTCTTTGCTACCCTTATTACATATAATAGACTTTTCGCGGGAACCGACCAAGAAGAAAATAAATATATTTTTCCCAAAAGGAAAATCTTATTTTTCATCAGCTGGAGCACGATTTAAAAGGAAAAGAAATATATAGTATATGTATATATCTATCCTTCGCATGAATTCCAAATTCTAATCAATAAAGTCATTAAGCCGGCAGTTTTGAAAAGTTTTTAAGCAGAACTATAATGAAACTTTCAGATTATGAATATTTCTGCAAATGGAAGAAGTTTGCAGACAACTATGACAGAATGCCTTCATAAAACCGAACCATAGAAAGGTGCTCTTTTAACTGAACTTGATGCAACTTGACTATAAAATGTGGGTTGGGACAGACAGACAGGCGGGCGACTGATTGCATGTGCAAAATATGGCTTCCACTTCCACCTATGGTTATGTAAGAGTAGTCCATCAATAGCTCTTTTGAATTTAAAATTTCCTATCTACGAGTATATCTATATTTTGTATTTAAAACAGTGGTAATTTTTATATGTTGGTTATATTGGTAATGATTTTAATCCAGATTTTAGATGGCTTCATCACTTATCCCCCATGAGAAATGTGAAGGGAAACGTTGTGATGTGCATTTTGATTTTGCATCATAGCCTTGGTCTGGTCTATTATCTGACAAGTTCTACTACCCTTTCCGAGATTGTGTATTACTTCATTCAAATATTATTGAGTTAATTTATATATTTATATATATACATAGATATGTATGTTAATTAAGTTTACTTATATGGAAAACTGAACTCTGTTTCCGATTATCAAAGAGGCTTGATCTGAAGCTAAAATGTTTATTTATTCACTCAGAGAAATATTAAGCAGATTTCGTATCAAAAAGAAAAATTACTCCTACATATTAATACTAGCCGATATAAGATTAGATGTATTGATTTGATAGATTTCCTAATTAAGTAGTTTCACAGAATAAAATTTCATTCATATATGTATGTATTATAAATAACATATAATAATTAATGTTAGTTGGTAAGTTTAAAAGGATAGGCATATCAATTTGTTTGAACTACATATAAGTTGTACTACGTGTATATATGTATATACGTTAACGTTGGTTATAGTATAATAATAACAATAAATTACTTCTTTCCGAAAGAAAAATTAGTGGTATTTGGTAGTCTGAAGGAATTATTAGAAATATTTATTTGGTTTATTTGATTTTCATTTTCTATTATTTTTCTTCCGCACTTAATATAATATTTTCAAACAATTTAATAAATATTACTATTACTCTTCAAAGATTTTCTGAGTTTTAACTTCGATTCTGTATTCACATATATTATGAAGTTGCATGAAATCAAAGTCAGAATTTATTAGTGAACTACTGGAATATTGCTTTTTGTCTCTAATTTTGAAACTTCTCAATTTGTTAAGATTACATAATCACGGAAGGCCTTAAAAGAATGATGAAGTTACTAATTGCATGGCCTTTACAAGTGCGACTTTTGCCCTTTTAGAAAAATAAATTTTATTGTTAATAGAGATATTATAAACCAATATAACATTATTTGTTTACCAAATTAGAATAGAGCAAACTGAAGTGCATAGAAACTAAAAAATTTAAAAAAGTTGGTTTTGGGACTCCAATATATGTATTGTATATCTGTGTATGTATTTTATATATACTTTACCAAGTAAAATGGCTTTAATTATATTAAAATGAAGTGAGTTTTCATATCTCTTATAATTTAAAATGTCATATTTTTCCCGTGAAAAACCCCAAAAAATCATTCTATTAATTTTAATATTACGCTGTATTTAAATTTTTATGAGGCTTTCAGCTTACAGCAAAACATAAGATTTCTTTTCGGTCCTTAATTTTTTTACATTCAATATTTCTCACATTCAAAATTTTACTTTTTTTACAACTAAAGTATTTAATAATGATAATGCACTAATACTAATTAGTCTACCCCCTCCCACCCATATTTTAGTATAAACTGGTACTTAGTAGGTAATGCAAAAATGTGTGTATAATATGTATAACATAAATATATTTTTATCGAATTATTAGGACAAGCAGCATTCCAAACAAAGTTTTTATAAAATATGTTAATGATATTAACTATTGAAAATTGTTCTTTAAATTATAGTAAGTGATATTTAAATTCTTCCGTAGACTGAATACGTGAAATTAATAAATAATATATTACTTATTTTACGTGCACTTGCATAATTTTTTAAAACCTTCAAAGGATGTTGTGGAAATATTACGATATCGTTCCATGAATGCTATTTTTAATTTGCGCATTGAGGTTACGTTTGAAGCAATTTTGTTAAAGGAATCGTAAAAGTTTTTACAGCCAAAAAGCCCTTGACTTTACTACAGCCACAAGACTGAACATGCTCAAAATGTCTTAGAATATCCTCCCCTAAACATAAAAGATTTGCTCTCTGACCCTCGTTGCTCTTTTTGAACGAGAGATTATCTGAACAGACGACTACTGTCCTTGAGAAAAATTTTAATCCAATCAGATTTAGTATTCGCTGTTGTGGACGTGCCCACGGGCAACTCATCGATTATTCTGCTATTTGCTCTTTAAGAACACATGAACTCTGTTTACTGCGGAAATTTTATTATTTTTAAATAGCCTGACTAAAATTCTGCACGTTTTTCATTAAAGCCTTGAACAATTGATACTGTGAAGGGTTTAATTAAACCCAGGAGTCGCATCCTTCCATCACATTCCACGGAAGCATAGATCATTAGTCGATTTGATTAGTTCAAAATAAATATAAGTGAAATTGAAATTAGTTTTCTAATAGCGGACATTTCGTAACCAGTTTAAGCTGCGTTTTTTCAATTTTCCTATCCGGTTTAGATAAGATAGCATTATACATTGAATTGAATTTTAACACTAAACCTACCAAGGACCGATCAAATGACCAGTACTTAATTCCTTCCTTGAATGAATTATAATTTTTAAAGTTATAGGTTAAGGTTTATGCCAAAGTTTATTAAGATTCGTAACTGCGACATACATATTTAGAAATCGTTTTCAATTTGTCTGTATCACTCCACTTTTAAAGGTACATTACATTAAAGGAGCGAAAAATAAGTGAAATTACATGTTTGAGTGATGTTTGAGTGCTGGTACGTTTAATGTTAAAATCCTTCAGGTGTATCAATATTTTAGAATTTGTAAAAAGTGCATCAAATTGCCATGATATTTATCCATTCAAACTTAAAACTTTGAATCAGATTAATATTTTGGATTAAGTTTTTGATGCAAAATGGGTATAAATCCAGGCTATTTGATTTTACTTTCGCGAAATACAAACTGTTTGATATGCGTAGCTTTTTAAATTTTAATTTATTGCAAATTTCCTGCTAAATCTATAACCGGAAACGATTTGAAAAAAAAACAATTTATTATGTAAACTTGGAGAAATTATATTGTAAATATATGTGTTTTTAGAATTATTTTCCATATTTTGTAATTACGTTTACTCAAATAACTTACTTTTATAGAACGAGGTTACACTAAATATTATTTTATAATGGTTAATTAAAACTAAAGTTAAGTAGTTGAACGCTATTTATATTAATGGAAGATGTTAACATTCCATATCGACACGTGATTTAACATGTAGTTAGACATCATAGTATAGAAAACATAATTCTAACTAATGAATTCTTATGTCAAACGATTTGTTTCTGTTTTCTTATTTCCACCTCAAGGACTTAATTTAATAATAATTGGGGTTAAATTATGAAATTGGCTTCTTTTGATTCCTTCATAATATATAGAGCAAGGTGTCATATTTCTGATTGCCGATTCGACGTGGTATGTTTGGGAAAACTGTTGACGTCATTAACAGCAGGAGGGTGTCCAAAATTTGATAAATGACACCTTTCGAACCATTAAGGGTGACAAATTTTTTGTATTTATCGAAGGAATTTGTGTTTACGTTGGTGAGCTAGGCTTCAATATCAATGAATGAAAATGAGGGTTTGATATTCTTTGCGGGGAATGAAGTATTATTTGCTGCTTTATAACGATCAATGGGAAGGGCAACGGGCTCTGTACTATAAGGTTTTGCCAGAAGTTTACCCTCGGGTGATTAGCATGCATTTTGGTTAGTTTCATTCTATTGTCTTTGGACGAAAAAATTTATTCCTTGCAAGTACACGTTGTAAGATGATTTATGCTATCGCTCTCCATAGGGAACACCAAGGCATCTAATGAGGATTTATTCGTATATTTGTCTGTTACTTAATTATTTTATAGAAAGTTTATAATTTCGAACCAATTTCAATAGTCAGAGTAATATAAAACTAAGGAAAATATTTTGATATTAATAACCTCATGAAACCTGGACATAGAACTCATTTCAGCAATATTTTGCTTTTAGTCCGATTAAATGCAATTTTAATATAGAATGCCATTAACACTTAAATCATTTCCTCACAGGAATCAAATAGTGACTTCATTTATGATTTTATAATACCTACTTTTCTTGGTGTTGGATGATTTAATATAATATTTGAAGGGCAGGGAATTTTTAAAGACAATTTAAATGATATCCTGAATAGTAGGTGGAGTTCTGTGGAAAAACAACAAAGATAATCGCTCGAGATTTATCATCTGTTGAGAATTTCAGTATTCTATTTTGAAGTTAATAATGTAGAAATCAAAACCAAATGCCGCACAAGCTATTTTCTTTGTTCTAAGCAAGGAAGAGAAAAACATGTCAATAAAAGTTATAAAGAATAATCATTGACACATAAAAGTGTTCAACAAAATTTTGTAATAAGGAAAGCGCTTACTAATTTTTAAATACCCATACCTACGTTAATTATAAAACCATATTATTTAGAATCGAACAGATCTAGTTCTCGTGGTACAGGTACTAAACAATAATATTATAATACAATAAAACTATTCGTATCTGAAATATTTTAATATCAATATTCTACTATGTACATATATTAAATTTTATTCCTAATATAGTCAGTTAAAAGTTTTCATCCTTCACACAAAATGTTATTTTTTGTAGAATTTTTACCCAAATTTATCATTTATAAAATTAAGAAGATACAGAAATAACAAAATAACAACTATCATAAATTAATGTTGGCTTATAGATGGGCCAGTAGTATTTATTTATAATAATAATAAAGAAAAATGAATTCGTATTATTGAACTTAAGGTAATCTTAACTATAGATAAATTAATAATTAATTTAATATTTTATTTGTTTAATTGGTGTAAATTATACAGATAATTTATGGACACAAAATAAATTATACGGAGCACTAAGATCGTAAAAGCAGCCATAAGGGGAACACTGTTCGGATTATTTTGATCGCAAATGCGAACTCAGTTCTAATATCAATTTGAGTGTCGCCCGTAAAACTACTTATATGTATGTGTGATTCAAAGAAAATAGTGTTTGGCAATATGGCTCTAAAAATTTTATAGAGGTATTAGATGACTTCAGGCTGGAAGAGAATGCACGTACAATATGTTCGGTCTGACCTTGGATACAGGAAATTCGATTTCTTGGTTTTGATTGAATGATCATTTCAAAAAAGGTTCCTAAATATTTCAACCCTTTTACCCATTTATGGGAGTTTTCATAAAAGTTTTTATGGTGCTATCATTCAGTTACTATAACTAGTAAAGCGTGTAAGCGCCAAGAGCAGTTTTAGTCGTAATCTCTGGAGACGTGAGTTATTCGCAGAGTGTAATTCGGTGTAAGTTTGCCTTTGAGTGTTCATAAATCACCGGCTTTGTCACTGGGATTTGATTGATGCGCTTTCCTAATGCTTGGCCTCACTATCTCATTCAATTAATAGTTGCACGCGTTGAGGTTTTAGTCACCCGCAGGCATAGGCAAATTATCAAATTCTGCCCCTTACGGATTGCAAATCACATTGTATAATTTCATCATTTGGCCAAAATTTGCAAAGGAGCCTCCTACACAGGCAAGGTAATGATTTAGTTTGATTTTGGAATGAGTCCTCGGGGGAACATAGTCTTGCTGCAATACATAACAATTATGAGTCAGAATCAGGTAGAGTCATGTGGGGTGAGGCGAGGAAATCCGAGAACCAATTAGTCAAAGCGGCGACGGCGCCCGCTGGGTAAGGTCTAAACATCGTACAATCTTAATTTTCCTCGACGGGGTTTCCTGCCTTCAAAAAGCTTCATTTTCGAATAGAATGTATTGAAGAACTGCTCCTTTAAGATTTATATATGTATTTATACAGTGATTACATTCAGGTTTTTGTATTACGGATTGTTAAGCAAATATAATTTCGCATCTACAATCCAAATTAGGAAATTTAATAGGCGACCAAATTTTATATAGGTGTATAAAACTGACCTGAAAATATTACAATGGGTAGAGCTGGATTTAAAAGCTCAAGGGCCCGGAGCGGTGGAGGATGTAGAAACCTTTTAAAATTGAAAAATATCTCTTAACAACTTTTTTTTTTGCTATTAAACAAAGTGATACCTCCTTCCAATTAATTGTCTTTTGTGGCCTATCTACGAACACAGTCTAGGTTTTGTTCTAAATTATTTTGTTGCCAATTTTGATCTTAATCCGTTAATAAATGAGTCCTCTAGATATAACACTCAAATACATAAAGCTGTTTAATATTGATACCTTATTATAATATTTTAAGGTAATTTTTTGCGAATTTAAAATGCCAAAGTCCCTACAACAGGAAGAAATTTCTTTTAAGAATTTCGGTATTGGAAAAAATTCTCATGTACCATAAATGATGAATAAATTGAATTAATTAAGGGAATCGAACATTTTCTCAGAGTATAATTGAAGAAAAATTATACGTTGACAAATAATTTCCTTTTTTCAATCATTATTTCAAATAAAATTAATGTATGTCGCATTAATTGCTTTGATCATTAGCTTCCTACTTGATATTACGCATAGTTATTTACTATGTATTAGGTAACACTTTTAAAAGGTTTGAGACTATACTCACAGTTTAAAAATTTAGGAACACATATGAACTATTTACATTATACCCTATTGCGTCTATCGTAATTCATTTCTCTATAATTATTCACATTTGCCCACCTCAAAAACTGAAATATTTACATAATATAAATCGATTTGAATTAAATAAGAAATTTGATATGGAATGACAACATCCTGCAGTACAATATATTTTATTACATTCATTATCATAAGTTATAAATCAACAAATTGTCTAGTTAAAAAATGTTTGTATCCACCAGGTTTGCGCTGCCGTAAGTCCGGCTTTGGCAATAGTATTTTTGATTTAATGTCGAATAACTAAATATTGAGCGAGTAGGTGTTTGGCAAAATATAAATATCTGCTACAAATAGCCCATCAACAATGGGTTCTCAGTTTTAATGACCTCCTATACGAAGAAAACGTAACAATAACCATAAGCGTAGAAGGCAACAAGGACAAAAGGGATAAAGTTTTGAGTTACATATTGTGGAGAATAACTTCTAAATTTACCGCGACAAGGTTTGGAGTATCAGTAGTTCCATATCATACTATACAAATATTCGTTATTATTATCCTCTGAATTTGGTGATATGACAAATTTGAAAAGTTTGGTTGTTATTTTGAAAAGGTGGGAGTTGGTGTTGACGCCATCGTGGAGGGTAATTTTGAAAAGAAAATTTAAAAGCATTATTAGATTTTTTAAAACATTTTTTAAAATGACGCCTCACATTCTAGATTTTGTTCAAATTTTCCCGAAATTGTGTTCAGTGTGATATCGAATTTTTACAAAAATGGGCTTAATTTTTAAAAATGGTTCAAGGAACCTTATAATGATTTTGAATTGTCCTTTCAATGATACCTCACACGATGGCGCAATTATTCCCTACTTCCATTTTCGAAATGGTAACCAAGTTGGAGGCTTTCAACCCAAAAATCCAATTTTTATATTTATACCGCCGGCCTCCCTTCCTATACATAAAAAAAAATTCTTATTCTACCCAAAATTCAAGGTCAGTGTAACATTTTAATGCATGAAAGGATAAGGATAAATCGATAAAACTGTTTAAAAGATTGTCGTGGGAGTTTTACAAATAACATCGAAGCAAAGTACACAAACATTTCATTTTTGCACATACATACATAAAACGTATTTACATGATGTAAAAGGATATACATGTTGCAATTTCATATTAGCTAATGGATATCCAAGCTTTGCACTGACGACTCTAAAATTGTAATACCTTAGTCCTCGTAAAGGTAAGTGCGCATTAATTTTGGTGGCGAATTTGCAAGGCATTATTTGCCAATTACATGATATTATTTTGGCAACAAAAGACTTACTCTCTTCCAAAAGAAGGATGCATAGCAATGCTTTGCCAATTTAAGGAGTTCTTTTAACGATACTTTGAGGCTTTTATCTTACGAAAGTTATGTTGACATGAGAGGGTAGAATAATATGGTAGCTTATATTGACCTGGTAAAAATGAAGTTAATATCAAGAGTTGAACTTTTATACGCACATTGCCAAAACTTGAATAGCCGAAAGGGACTTATTTTCACTCTTATCTTTTAGAACTTAGCGGAAGAAATTTTTGCAGCAATTATTTCCTCTTTCAGAACGCATTTCTTAATATTGTACATGTTCAAGTTTTTAATCACTTTAACAACTTTTCTAATTAAATCTTGTCGTTTAGTGGCCTATATGTGAATTTTTCAAAAGGAAGATTTAAATCATTTTGAAAAATAACGATTCATATCAAAATATAGCATTTAATTGTTTTTAATTTATTTTCATTCTCCATAATACAATATGCCTAGATTTTGCTCTTACTCACCTGAAGCATCATTCTAATTTATAGTATGAGCCTTATCGATTTCACTTCTTCTCTTCTATAGATTTTGTCCTGACATCAGATCCTTTGCATTCACATCTATTGAATTGTTCTGATAATGACTTGGACTACCTTGTAGAAGAGTTATTTTAGGTGACAATTATCGTAGGATGTGCTTGTGGTCATATTTTAGTTTCAAGTTCTATCTTCTGACCTTTAGCAAATCCTCATGGTCCACTCTCCATCTTTTACTTTTCGTTCAACAAATCTGGTTATGTCACCGAAACATCTTTACATTATTTAAATATATAATTTTTTAAAATATCTTGTGTTAAGTTTATAAAAATACATCATACTTCATAAATTTTTCTATACTATAATACTTTTCTCAGAAATTTTGCCAGTATAAAAAATTATGCACTTTCTAGACCTATTAGATCTTTTTTAACGAATAGAAATCTGCAATTTAAGGAGTTGGGAGTGAAAAGTTAAATTTTTATTTTATGTTCGTTGAAATATGGAAACCTAAAAGATTATAATGACCATTATTGACAGATTGACGAAATCAGTGAGTTTTGCATATTTTAATTTTAGAATTAGCAGATCTAAAAAAAGAAAATTTATTTGATATACCTACTTTGAGGAGAAGAAGTTGCAACGGTTACAACTGCAGACTGTAGAGACTGAAATTGTAAGGGTTAAGTTTTTCAAAATTTTTAGATTAATTTTAACACTTTCCATTGCCATTTTCAATTTTATTACAGTCTTTGTTATCAGGACTCTAAATGCAAGATTTCGGGGATTTTTTCGTTTTTATCGAACTCAATTTTCCTCTTTATTAAAATAATTACATAGGTAGCTGAAAAGCCATTCCGTCGTGTAAGAACTTTGTATGTGTATTATATTAATGCGATCCTATTTTATCAATACATTTGCAACGACTTCTAAACGATTCTACTTTTATTGTTTTTATTAAAAGCTCTTCTGTCTGTAATAAAACAATTAGAAGGCTCTTACTGCGTAATCTCCTTGAAATTAAAAGTATCTCACTTCGTTTCAATGGTATTAAAAATTTGGGTGGGCCAAAGAAATTCATTCGTTGAATTTGGACACTTTTGCTTGGAATTAAACTCTGTATTGTTGAGAAATGAAAAAAAAATGTAAGTAGAGGGAAATGCTTGTTCAAAGACGCTGTTGCTATTGAAAAAAAGAAAATCCCTTCAAGAGCAAAATTCTTTTTAAATTGTAAGCGAATCTTTTCGCCACATAGCGAAGAATGGGATCCAGGATTTGCTAATGCTATCATTCAGGATCGTTGACCTTTGAACTGTTTAAGGGCACAGTGAAGAAAGGAAATATAATAAGCTGGGTGAATTTAAAATAATTTCCTATCAAACACTAAGTTGGGCTGATTGTTTCTTGCTGGTGTTCAGTTTACCATATCTTAATACTGAAAAGTATTTACATGAAATCGGAAAAATTAAAACATAGGAGGATTCTTGAGAAGTATTAAACATATGAATTCCTGATAGGAAAATCCGGTTATCTTGTTATCTTATTATGAAAGATTTTCGAAATAAGCTTAAGCACTCTTTTGCATAAGTGGGCTAAACAATTTAATGAGATTATGTTCAGCAACACGTGTGCTAATACAAGCTTATGAAGGTAAAGGAAGGAGTTATAAAATTTGTGAGGTATGTCGATAACAAAATATACTTTTATTTTGGGAATTATTCGTTTGCTGTTTTTGGAATGAATATTTGTATCAACAATACGCGGTTTATCCAAGTCATTATATTTTTAAATACAGAACTTCTTCATTTGTCCACCTTCATAAAAAGCAAATTCGTGTTTAATTAGTGAAAGGGGTGAGTTAAAAATGTGTTGTATATACTGAATAACATAGGAAAAAAATGTTGTATATTCGTACAATGAAGGGCTGTAATTGAGATATATGTATGTATATCTTCCTAATTAATTCAGTTCGCTTAATACAAGCTACGAAATGCGCATTAAGCTAAACTAAGCTAAAAAGAAACAACTTACATATGTATATTCAACTGCATAGTGGCTATTTTCGATTAGGTATGTGTCGACCAAGATTTCACCCAGAATTTAATTTCGATAACATTTGAAAAAATCTGGAATACGGGGTATAATTTTGAAAAACTGTTTAAGAAATCTCATCATGATTTTAAATTCCATTTTCAACGATGCTTTACACGATGGAGTAAACACCCCTTCCCGTTTTTCAAAATGACGCGCAAATGGGGAGTTTTCAACCCCGAAAATCGAGTTTTATACTCACGCTGCCTTCCTCTACACATACAAAAAAAAAAAAAAAAACAGAAATATTGTACGATTCAAAACGCAAGGTCAGTATAATATTTCAATTTACTATAGCAATAATTGTGAGATTAGATGAAAATGCGTCTCTGAGTTTAAGGACAGGGGGTATGTATTGTATGTATTGGATTTTATTTTTAAATTAATGGAATTGTAAAATTGTTTGGAGTCGCAAATAAGTGTAGACTACATGCTGTTGAGGTAGGGATTCGCAACGTTTTCGGAAAAAATGGAAAAGATGGCAGGATATGAAGAGTAGTCAGAATCGGATTTTGATCGAAGAAAAGATTCTGTTAAAGATTGTTTTTGGTCTTAGTTGGTCTTACCAAGATCACAATTTATTTTAACTTCCACGTAATTCGCATTTAACTCGATTTCGCTAGTTACTTTTTTGAATAATCTGGGCCATTTGTCTCACCAATCTATCCATAATTTTAATTGTTCTATAAAAAAACAGAAACTCAAGTGCTGCATTTTTCTATCTACACATATTATGTATACATACTAGGAGGTTATCTCTAACAAAATACATACCATTGTATGTACACTTTTTATGCTAGTAATCTAAAGAAAATTTCAACTGTTATACAAAATATGAACTACAATTTAACTACATGCTACAAGAATGAGTTTATTTAATGAATATCTATGCATTGTAGATTTTTCTATAATAAATTTAATTCTTCCCATGTGATGTTTTATTTGAGGTCAAATAAACAATTTTTGGATAATATTAAGGAATGAAAATGATCAGTATTAGTGTTCCTAAATAGAAAAATATTTTTATGAAATTTTCATTTTTAGTTTGCTTTCAGTTTTACGGTCAATATCGAAATTTCTTCTTAAAGCAGCGCTTTTGTCACATTTTGGCATTTATTTGTTTCTTAAAATTGCTATTGCGGTGTTGCAGTAGTAAAAAAGAAAACTCGTAAATTAAAATTTAAATAGTTATACATCATATAATATCATAATTCCATTAAGTGTTACCTTTCTCCGCATAGCTATCTTTATTTTTAAAACTCAATATTTAGCGCAATGAGCAGTAAAAGATATTTTATCTGTCAGTTTTCAAAAAGAGGTAGTTACATATTTGTAAAATTAATCATTTCTAACTTATTTCCACTTTGTTTTCCTATAATCAATTTCAAATGTAAGCAAATGTTAAACGAAACCCTATTATTAGACTGATATCAATGTCAGTTAGCCGAAAACTACCAGTTTTGGAGTCAAACCGATCATAAATGCATAATATTAATAATCAGCGGGTTAAAATGCATTATAAGTATGTAAATTTAAATACTATATTAAATATAAATACATTATAATATATTATTTTCGTTCGTATACACTTACTATGTTAAAACCATATAAAAAGCCATTATCCTATACATGTCAAGACTGTCGGTGCATAAAAGTGGGTAATAATTTTCTAAAGATCACCGAATTATATTAAAATAGCTTCCACACATTTTAAATGGACTGAGCATGAATCAATTGTTAACACACTTTTTTGACATCATCATCGAGAGTTAATGACTGACCGAAACTTTTCAAAATTGCCCATACTTCCCCAGAAAATCTTGTGAAATGAATTATCATCAAGTCGCAAGTTTGCCAAAGTTTTGGACTGATACGAATCGAAACACTATTAACTGACGAAAAACCTGCTCGAAGCAGTACCAGTATGGCACTAAACTCACGCGTATCGATAAGCAAAATTCTTTTGATGGCTTTCTGGTGACACTATCTTCGCGCTCGTGGCGAACTTTACCACTTAAAATTAGCCGACCACTCCCTATTATGCAAACTTGCTGTATCTAAGCGGGATGCTCTGTGAAACAGAGTGCTTTTGTGAAATAATTAGAGTTCCCAAATTTGGGACCGATTTCCTCAAATAGCTAGAAATCTCTTCAGATTGTCGGTAACTGTTCGAAAAGAACTATCTAAGAAAATTAACAATTCCTCAGCATTTTATGATTATTGCCCATTTCTGTTACGAGGTAAAAACCCAATTTTGAGGCCTTAGTACTAGTGGTTGGTGGTGTCATTGTCGCAAAACAAGAAGAAAGCTAAGAACACGAGGGTTTTTGTACTATGCAATTTTTACCAATTACCGGATTAATTCTAACTGATAGCATAATTCCAGATAAAAGCTTCAATCGACACACTTCCAAGCAAACCGTAAAAATTTGTTCACTGTCTACCTACTTCCCACATAAAGTCGTTAACTCGGTATGCGGCATATGAAATAAAAAAGATTTGAAAAAAAAAATAAATTGTTCCAATGTTGGCTGTGGGCTTTAGCTTATTAATTCAGTATCCGACTGGAAAAAGCATGACAACACCTTGCTGGGGACCATTTCTATAATTTCTAACAAGAAAATGGTTCTCTAAATAGCCAGAACTAATTGAAATCCTGTCGCAGGGAAAATGGGTCCATGCTCAGATTAAGTGCCATCCTCTTCAGAATTTTAATTAGGACATGTAGTGAACCTTCTGGAAGCTGTGACAATTACCTCAACGGAGATATTGGGAAATTCGTGGGATTTAGAGAAACTTAAAACCGGCCTGTTGTGTACCTGTAGTACAATAGAAAAGGTGATAACAGCTCAGTTCGCAAGTAATTTGAAGATAAATTTATGTTTGCTAGATTCTGGAGCATAGTATGTTACGTACATATGCTAGCTTCTTGGTGCCATGGTGTTAATTTTATTATTTGAATGAAATCGGTGTTGTCATTTTTTTTTTTTCATAACCATCTAGAAAAGTTTTTTCATTATAACTTCGGAAACTTTGAGATTTTGTGGAAGGTCGTAGAGAATACCAAGACCTATTACTTAACGATTTATTGTCCATCAGTTCATGTCAGCTGACTTTTTGATAAATGGGCCCAAGGAGTTGTTATTGATTGGTGGTTAAAGAGCTTGTCATTAAAATGTGAAACTTAGGGTAAGTTATTATCAAAAACAGTATGCCTAATCCAATTTTGAATTTTCATAATAATACAGGCATTTTCGAAAATTCATCATGGTCAAAACCATTTAAACCATTTCTTATCACACTTCATATATTAGTTTCATTTTTTGCTCCATAGCAGTTTTCGGTTGTTTGTGGTTAAAAATTATTGCAATCTATGCACATGATGGCAAACAGGTAAAAGGCACACATTTTTGGCATCGAAGAAAATAATATGTAATTTTATAATTGTTCTATTTAATTAGAAATAGTCTTTTCAGTATGTTCTAAAATTAAATTATTAAATGCTAGCACTAAGTTGAATATTACTGAAAGGCTGGCTATAAAAAAAACCTCTTGTGAAGCCTCCTTGCTTTCAAAAGAAATTGTGAAATTGTGAAATTTCAAAGTCTGCTTTAAATGGTAGTTAAGGATAATCGAAATTTCTTTTCAAAAATGCCTTTGAAAATTCATCGCTAAAAATTAAATGTAGGTGAAGTTTACCATGTTTAAACACAGCTGAATTTAGGGAAACACCCAATCCTATATACCTAACGAGTTGCTCGAGTTTGGTTGATTTGTTTTACAACTCTTTCATTGGTACGCTCTCTAAAACGAAACAATGCGTCATTGTTTCAAAGTTAAAAATATCAATAATTTGTTTACAAAAGGCTCCGATAATATTCTTAAACTGTCTACAGCAGGAAACGATTAACAAAGATAAGATATTAAATTTAAATTAATGATGACTTTAGAGTTTTTACAAATAAATTAAAAAGAAATTTTTTATGTACTGAAATAAAATGCTTAGTCCCCTGAATTTCGATAAAAAGAGTTTACACATATATATAGGAATTAGTGCTAAAAGTGTGAAAAATGAGATTGTTTTAGCATATAGGTATTTTTAAGACCTACACTGAACCTAAAATTAATGAAATTGTCTGGTCTCATTCAAGTGGCATCTTAAATTTTAAAGGCCGACATTCTACCGTCTTACAGTATCTGGTCATTGAATTAGAAACATCAGCAAATTATGGGAAATTGCTGCATGTTAAGTAAATATAAGCTATTAAAATTAAGTTGTTTTAACAAATATTTATTACACTCCGTTTTTACATTTATTGTTAACAATATTTCATACAAATTTTGTAATATTTTGTTGCACCTCCTTTGTCTTTAATTAAACTCTTTATGCGCGATGGCATGCTTTTTATACATGAAGAAATCATGTTTTTGAAATCGTCACTATTGTACCAAATATTTTCAATATTTTGTTTTAGAATAGCAACCGTTGGATTTGGCACATTATACACCTTGGATTTGAGATATGCCCAGCAATTCTCAATTGGATTTTGATCCGGAGAATTGCCGGGCCATGGTAGCACATCGATATTTTCATCAATTAAGTAATCGGTTATTAATTTGGAGGAATGACAAGGTGCTCCATCTTGCATAAACGTATAATGTGATCGTACGTAGGGTAGGGAATTTAAATAAGGTAAAAAAACGTCCGATAGAATACGTTTATACTGCTCTTATCGTAATGTTCCTTCGACAAAATGTAAGGGCCCAGGTCCGTCCGCACTGATACACCCCCATACCATTACAGCGGGTGGGTGTTTAACAGTTCTGAGTATGCAATCCTCGTTGTACCGCTCTCTTGGCCTTCTCCTCACATATTGAAACATTTCTGTCACAGCCTCTAAGCGGCACTCGTCACTAAAGATGACTGAAATTTTTGGTTTGTGAGCATATTTTTAAATATTGCAAAAACTTCAAAGAGTTAATATTGAATAACTTTGGAATTTTAAATTACCTTATTCCAATCATCAACGGTATAGTGCCGGTGCGTTTGAGCCCAAATAAATCGTCGTTGCTTCATTTTCACTGTTAGTTTCGGCTTTTTTGCCGGACGCCTACATTTTAAATTTTGTTCGCACATCCTTCGTCGAAATGTTTTCTCGGATATGTTGATTCCTTCGTCCTTATGGTGGTCTACTATTATTTTAGCTGGTGCTCTACGATGTTGTAAGGCCATATTACGGATTTTCCTATCATCCCTTAGTGTAGTTTTTCGAATTCGGCGACAGTTATGAAGTCGACTCCTTCTAGGAGACCCACTTTCATTAAGTTTTGTAGCTTCCCTTTGCACGGTAGCGGCAGATACATTTTCTTTTGTAGCAATTTCCCTATAGGTGAACCGCATAGTTTTTAATAAAGCCACAATAGCACTCCTTTTTGTTTCTACTATATCTTTTTTACGCCCCATTGTAAAAACGCGTTAATCAGCATACTTAAAAAATCAAAATGAAAGGAAACACAATATTAAATTTATTTTTCATTATTTTTATTTTACAAATATGTGCTACCCATTACTTATAATGTTAATCCAAAACACTTTTGAGAAAAAGCAACGTTTCCAAAAAATACTTGATAACTTCACTCTTGCTCATCCAAATACGAAATGAGTCGAGAAAGGGTTGAATACAATATTTGTAATTAGTACCGGTTTATTTAGTAACCACTAAATTTCTCGAATGGTGAAAATTCTTAGAAACTACCCCGAGATTGCAGATTCCCGAAAAAGAGGGCCATAAAACCTTTCTTTGGTAATAAAAATGCAGACACATTAGGAAATTCCGCAATTATGAGTGGTGTTTCTAATTCAATGACCAGATACTGTATTTGTTGCTGGTTTTATATAGGTTTATGCACGTACATAAATATGTAGGAAGGTCTTATGTTTGTCCATTTGATGCGTAACGATGTAATTTTATCTTATCTATCTTTCTTCATGAAAAAAGTACTATTATGTGTAGTTCAAGATAAATCCACCTAATTCCTACTTAGATCTTTCCTAATTCAAAAATACATTTTAAACTTTCAGAACATTTCTAATGTGTGAGATTAAGGCAATCCAGTTTTAATATTATGGCGAAATTAATTCCCTAAAATAGTAGTACAATAAATATTATTTATAACATTTCATTCCCAAAAACTCAAAAAAGTTATTATTCTAATCGATAATACCTACCAAATTAGACCAAATTCGTTTAAATATAATAGACTATCATTTCATGTTTTGGAAACGACCTTCGAAATTTATGTTTCATTATCATAAAAAAAGAAAATGGGTGTAAAATGCAAATTTAATTTCCTTATAAATATTAATGTGGATATCATAAAGCAAACCGTATCCGATCTGCTGCTTTACGTTACATAATCCTGGAAATAGTTTTCGTCAAATCATTCTTTCAGTGAAAACAATTAACCAGTATGTGGTTTTTTTTCAAATAATCACGTGAAATTTTCTGACGTGATCGTTACTAATGAATGACACAGCATAAAACCCACTAGAATCCTGTGAGAAAGGGGTAATTCGATTAGAATTGCAAGATCAACACTCCTCTCGATTTAATAGAAGTGGTATGGTGGCATCAACTAACTATTTAATTAGTAATTGAAAGAGAAACGCTTTCAAATGTGCGCTAATTGAAGAACAAGCAGCGATCGCAGGAATTGAAATTCATCTTCAAATTGAGTATCACAAGATTTACTGGTGATCGCGGCTGAGTGGTTTGCGTGGAACGTGTCGCTCTATACAAATAAAATGTAGGAGCCATGGGTATCATGTCCAGACTTCTTAATGTCACAATAATAAAGATAACCAGAGAAGAAAGAGGCATCTTGATCTTAGCAATTTGTGTCGTTCCACGGGTGCACATAGGAATCCGCTGATTCATGCCCTCTACTGCTGAATGCACTGCTGCTTTAAATTCGAATAGTTCTAGATAAAGCCAAGGTTTTGCTATTTATTTTGAAGTTAAGATTGATTAAAGCGGCTCCGCTGTGCTAGATAGAAAATGTTACTGAGCTATTTTCTTAATAGGAGTTAAAAACCTGAGATTTCTTGGAAGTGGTTTCGTCAGCTTATAATATTTATGAAAGGAAATAACAAATAGTGTGTTAGAAAACCAATGATAGATTATTTCATATTTTACTTAGACTAAGTAATAAATATATAATTTTATAAAATAAATAACCCGACAATGAGAAGAACTGCCTCTTAAAGTCTCCTAAACGTTACTGAAGAATTGAAGTGGTCCTAGAAATATTCACAGCACTGTAATTCTTTTGGAAGATTTTAATTATTCACTATGTTATTATTATTATTTTTTTTAAGGCGTATTCATTCTACATAAATATCCTGTAAGTTATCTCCCCTTAAACTCTCCTCAATAAGCAGCTCGACTGACATTGTTAAGCAAATCAAAATCAATTGAGCACAAGTTAAATTGTAGGCGAATATACAGACAGATATAATAGCGTCCTAGTTTTGTAACTAGTTTTACCAACATACTCGTATAACAATCAGTTTTTATATGTATGTAGATAAGGAAATTTCGATATATGATTACGTCTTCTTTGAGATTAATATGAAATGTTGCTTTCATTTCGTCTATAAGAGTGCGAAAATTCTAACCACAATCTTATATCACGTTGATTGTTTTATATTGAATTTCGAAATTGTAAAAAATAGGGTCCTATTAGGAGATCCGGCTCATGTGAAAAATTTATCACATTTGAATAATTTTATTTTCATATTGATCTGGTATGAATTTTACATATGTGAATATTTTCGGTATGGGGTGAATTATTTATTGACATCACTTTTTTAAGAGAAAGAACAATTTGTGAAGAAGTAGGATTCAGGATAGTAAGAAATAAGTATACATATATAGAATCGATTGCTTTGTGAAACTAAGAGAAATATTTATATTCGATTCATGTGAATCTCAGATTTTCTGATTTTAGTTAAACGCCCTAAATGCACAGTATTATATATTAGCAATTGCTAATAACACTACATAACTAAATTTTAATGAAAACTTTTGGCGCATTTCATAATGCTTTGAATTAAATGCCATAATGTAATAAGCATAAGAAAAATACATAGTTTTGAAAAATTTTACAATCGCTTTGATATTCCCCACGTTTTGACTCAAACGCTGTTTTTCCAAAATATGGGATTCATGCCAGAAGTGTATGAAATGTTTTCATTGGAATTTTTTATAAGTATGTACATATAATATCGCAGTTATTTCATGCAACGTTATTCGAGTGACAGAAGTGATTTTATTTTCTCTTTAAGATATAGTATACTTGACAATGTATTATTATTATATTTATTTGTTCTACCATTATAATAATTTTTTAAGTCAGTGGGAAAAACAATGATGCCTCTTTTAGTCTACACTAATAAAAAAATAAAAACTTTAACATCTTTGACAAGCTGCCATTTCAAAACTCAGCAAAAAACGATTGGAAGAAATTGCTTATATTATTTAATTTTCCTAAATTGTTACATTTATCATGTTCTGCTGGACAATGAAATGATATACTAAATTTTTCTGCCATCAACTTTATAGCTATTAAGTATTATGAATATCAGTTTCAAAGGCCCGCCCTTAGATCAACTTTTCATCCTCAAAATCGAAGTTGTAAATTTTATGTCCTGCATAGAACTACTTATAATTGGAAATTTGGAAAATTCAGAAAAATCACGTAAACTAATTAAAAATTGTTAAGGTAACATATTTCAGAGTTGGCTCTTTAAAGAAAATATTGTGTTGAATCAATTATAACTTTTGTTATTGTTGGCATATATTAGGTCTTCATAAATTACGATGAAAACTTAGGTAATCGATTTTTCAATATTTTCTATTAATCTTATTAAAAAGCATGATTTTTACAGGGATACTTTTAAGCTATGTTAATAGCAGATAATTCAATTCATTTTCTACTGAATTCCATGAGTAGCATTCTCAGAATATTTTAATTGAAATCTGATTAAAACAAATTTACAATTCCATATTCAGAAACTTCGTGAAAGAAACAAAACAAAATTTCACAAGGCCGCAAGTAAAGCAATTATTAGCAGCCTTAGGGAATTGAACCCATTATCACCGTGAATGCCACTAAAAAATGCAATAAAAATAGTTGAGGACGCGGTCTTGGGGAGTTTTTAATAAATTACCTTACTAAGAAAATAAAACGTGAGCTTCTACAAAACAAATTGTGGAACGACATGCTTCCGAAACGGTTTAGTTTCGGCGCTTTAATGCTAACACTGCATTTACGTTGCATCAACAATTGCTTTCGTCATTATTTTGATTCGTATTTAAACTGGAATTCCTCTATTTGAAATCGCAGAATTTTCTATCTGAAATTACCCATAATAGCCGGATTAAGGTTCGAAGTTTGGTTAACTGCCTTTTCATTTGCATATCTGCGCAAATATGCGAAAAAAATTGGTTTAATACTTGCTGCTAATTATGAAAGTTAAGAATTTCAACGCAACTGCTTAGCACCTTATTGAATATTACCACAGTTAGTCATTAGTCATAGAATGTGTTTTTTACAGAAAGTTTGAGAATTTACTTAACAAGTAAAATAACTCGAAATTCTAGATATAAAATAATACGTACAACTTACACTCGCTGCGTAAAGGACTTATGAATGACTTAATTAATAAGGTGCTAATAAGTTACAATCAAGTTTTGTTGACTGTTGGATTTTACATCCGTAAACAACCCGAAAATAGGAAGGAAAATTACTCTTATAATGCACATGGAATTTATGTCGTGATGTTTGCAGAAGTTCACCTCAAGATTTTTTTATTTATGGGAAGATAAATTAAGCTCTTCCTCCAATCTATTTAGCACAGGTCTCTTGCTTTTTGAGATTTTTCACTGAGGACGAAATATGAGGTGTAGAGAATTTGTTAAGCTTGATAGGACTTTTAAGGAAATTTATACTGTTAAAAAAATTACATTGTCTAAATACTAGTTGCAGTCCGTCAGCTTTGTATTAATCAAATACAGTAATTTGAACTTCTATATTTCGCGAAGTTTTAATTTCTGAAGTATACGTTTTTTAGGTTCGACAGAAGAGGAAAATCGTGGCAGGGCTAAAATTCTCAAAGTATCCTTTTCCATTGATTTCCTTCTTTCTGTCTAAAATAAAAACCAAAGACATGTTTCAGAAAACTAAAGGTTCCCGAAAAATTTGAGTCGTCCTAACAATTTTCATAGTACTATGAGTATATGTCAATCAAAATAATATATTTCATCTCAAAAATTAAATATAATGTACTTAAACAAAGGTTCAGCTTAAGAATCGGGCAATCATTGAAATTTAACCCTACCCTTTTCAACCATATGTGTAAGTTACAATATGTAGCATTTGGACCGTTTTTAAAATTATATTCCACTGAAACACTTTCATAGTGAAAGATACATTGTAATTAGAGTTCACTAGTTTCTGTTTAGTTTATTTTTAAAAGTTACTAACTATTCATTGAAGTATTTCACGTTTAAAATTGGTAGGTTTCGGAGTTAGTTCGCATTTTATTGTATTCATGTTTTGCTAAGTCAGAATAACAATATTCAAATTAAAATAAAATCCTTTATATAATAAAATAAAATTTTTAATTTTTTCAAAGTACCTTTGTCTGAAAGAGACCCATCTGAAAAATTGGAGAGGATAAATTAAAACATTGATTAATTTTATTTGTAAGAAAATTTTATTCAATTTTCGTATGCACTACATATCACGTCTTTCGCTTTGTTATTCGCATAATCGAGCAAAGTAAAAAAAATAAACAAGTAAATTAAAAATAATGTAAACGGAGTAAGAAAATAAATAACACCCACACATTGTGCAGTTGAATGCAAGATAATGGGTAAGCGACAAATTGGTCATTCGATGAAATAAATATATTAAAATTATTACTTTTTAAATAGAAATCAATCATTTTCAATATGAAAATGCCCTGACATACTTAATGGACCTCAAAAGAAATTAGGGAATTTCTTGGCGCTGCAACATACAAACTGTCATGTCCTTACAATCTTTTAGACTCTATCTGGAATACATATTTTGATTCTTGGTATTCTTGGAAGGGGCTTATCATCTAAATTAGTAACTAGCTATAGCTATACATCTGTTTGTTCGTTATCACTAGTAGCACAAGAGTTGGTGGCACAGCCCAATTTCCTAGAACTATCGCAGACCATTTTGAGGATAGAACGCTTCTCCTGCTCCTTGAGGGCCTTGTCGATGCTGTTCTGCTGGGATTTATTCTTACTATTAAGATAATGGCACTGTTCGATCTCCATCAGGAATGTTCCATTGTTAACAGCGTGGGGCGCAAGAAACTTACAAGAATTGACTGAGTAGGTTGAGGCCTTGCTAGCGCTCCGGCGGACATTAATACTGGCTTTGGTGCCCCCTCGCAGGAGTCCGCCACTGCGATGAAATTTAGAGTCTCGCGATCGACGATCGAGACCAAATAGGCGTCGGACGCCGCGACGAACTCGCTTGTTGCGATACGCAAAAATGAATGGTGAACTTAAGTTGCCCAGGAGAACCATGAGGATCATAATTTGCGTTGAGTTTCCAAGGAGATTTGTAAGACGGCTCTGAAGAAGGACGAGAAGTCCGTAGGGTAGGTATGAGACTAAGAACATTATGACGACTAGAATACTGATGCGGGCTGCTCGGGACTCTTCGCGGTATTTGAAGAGTGACGAGGCGTTGGACAGTCGATGCCGAATTGAGGTCATGTAGCTCAGGGCTTTCGGCGATGCTTGAATTGTTGGCAACTGGAGGGCGTTGTGGGAATTTCCAATTGTTGCTGTAAAACCACTCGAATCGTGTGATTTTTGCAAATTTGGCGTCGAATGGACGTGCCTTATCCCTTCCTTCCGAGGGCTGTTCGCGGGGTCCACGTCTTCGTCGGACGAGCCCAACAAGGAAAGTTGCTTGGCACTGTAGTTTCTTCTGATCTCTTCATTAGCGGCAGACAGTGTGAGCAGTATGTTCTGGTTGCGGTCTTGCCGGATCGTGGGCTTTTCTTCTGTTGCGCCTGTGTTGATCTGTTGAGAAGGCCGATGGACGGCGACAGGAAACAAAAGCGGTTTCATAATTTCACGATCACTGCTGCGTCTTCGTTCCATTTTGAGTGTAAGCCCACCAGAAGTAAGTGAATCTTTTGTTACATGAAGATTATGCTGTACGCCGTTTTGTACAGATGATGTTGTTGAAAGGTTTAATGCACTTTGTAATAGTGGCGAAGAGCCGTTCTGTCGCACTCGCAAACCATTCTCTCTTGCTTCAGAAAATATTCTCCAGTACATTCCGCATACAAAACCGAAAGGCAGCAGGATAATCAAAACGAAGTACACACAAGAGAAGACCATGTCGTAGAGATCGTTGGCTTGGATGGTGACGGGGCGATAGTCACTCTCAAGACCTTGGGCACCTGACTCATTCTTGCCGTCTTCGGTGGGAATTTCAAGATCACCACGATCGCCGAGTGTGTTAAACGCGGTTCCACGGAGCGCCGACAGAACCCCGAATAAAACGCTGAAAGACCAACTTATCCCGATCAGTACCCACGATTTTAGACCCGATATCCGGCTGTGGTACCTCAGGGGGTCAGTTACAGCGCACCAGGTGTCACCGACCACTAGAAGAACCGAGAGAGCGCCCAGTGCCGCCGCGAGATCAAGCGACCAGCACCGTGTTTCTTGTTGATCTCGATCTCCGATTTTTTGATCGTTTAGAACCTCCGCGGGGTCAGCCTTAATGTCCGTTTCAGTTATTAGAATAGTGTCGCTTTTTGGATCGTCTTCAATCGTTATTTTCTCACACTGACTACTGTTGCACTGCACTATTGTTTCAAAGAGTTCTGTGTAGTTATTCGCCGTTGCGTTGCTACTGAGATTGACTTCTTTACTCAAATGGTTGTTTTTTATTTGTATCTTTACGATTTTCTCCTCGATAACATCGGGATTGTTGAGAAATAGTGTTGGCGCTAATACAATACAACCGACTAAATTCACAATCAGTAGATTTATCACAAACCTGTTAGCCGTTGTTCGTAGTCCGGGTGTCACCCAAAACGCACCTAACGCTAGGAGATTTATCGAAAACGATATTAACAGCAAACCAAAAATTAAGAAGTCTGTCGCCATGATTGCACATAATATTTAGAACTTGTTAGGTAGCAACTCAGGAGCTTGTTAGTTTTTCACTTTATTTATTTATTATTACTATTATTTATTTTTTTTCTCAGCACTTCACTACTAGTTCTTGTGGAGGGTATTCACTTCCTTGAAGCTTGCAGCAGGAATATTTTTATCGAAACAATTATATATCTTCGAAATTTGGCGATGCAGATTTTTGTCATTATAACAAACTGTGCACCGCGGAATTGTTGTATTTTAAACGATATCAATTAGTTTTCACCTCAAAGTTACAGTGATAGAAAACTAGATTTTATGTCGTTAGAACGATGTAGAACTGCATTAGTTCGATTGGCCATTCCCCAATTTGGCACTATGCTCGATTAAAGTCTATTTTACCCTGACTGGGTTGCACACTAAATTTTCACTTTTGCCGTGAGTGTTCCCTTGATCTTCATTGACTCGCGCTGCCTTCGCGATTTGTTTTTATTTTTTTTATCGTTTTGTATTTGTTACTAAATGGTGATGCTGGTCGTCTTGAAAACTTCTTCACATTTCCACCTTGAAGACGATTATTCGATGTATTTTCATAAACTTTATTTTCATCACATGTAACACAATTTTATTTTCGTGTGACTTCACTAAGAAAACCAGTTAAATGTGAATAAATCGTTTTGTATTTATTTATTTAACATTTCTTGTCGTAAAACGCGTCGCCGATCTTGCTCTCGTTTGTGTATTCATTTAAAATAACTTTCTTAGCGCGGGCCCCAAAATGTCGGAATTCCTTCGAGACTCAAGACATTTACTTCTCGGCGATTCGTTTCCAACTGAAGAAAACTCGACGGTTTTTTCAAACATATATAAATCACACAGGTCTGCAAAGCGTCTGTGGAGCTCGCGAGAGATTTGCCTTTTTTTTATTGGGGCTTTTTGCTTTTTAGCGGGTTTTCTCGTACAAAACTCTCGCACTCTTGCCAAGAAACTCGTCGTAGTCGCGGTCAGGCCGTTCTCCCGAATGAATGGACTCCTCGCGACGGCTGCCGATTCCGCGGTCTAATCCGCGAGATAATCCGCGAGATAATTTGATATACTATGTAATCAATTACTGCAATCACTGGAATTCGCTGGTGATCGGACGAGGGCGCCTCTTCCTTATCGCACACTATTTGGTTTTGGACGCCTCGAGCTCGTTTTTGGTATTTTTGTGACTCCTATCGATTAATTTTTAATAATCTTAGAATCTAAACAAATACTATGTTTTCGTACTCTATAGGCCTAGTCTATTCACGTGCAATTAACACCTATTCCAGCACGTGTCGTGATACTATATGGACTCCTCCTACGTTTTACTCCAAACACGAATGTATAATTTTGTTTTTCTTCTTTTAATTATTATTTTGCAATTTTATCGGCTGGTTTTCTTGCTGACGTCCGCCGATGGTAAAAATTCGTGACGGTAGTAAATGTTCTGGAATTTCTTCTTCGGATTATTTCCTCCTCTCGTTTTAGAGCAATGTTAATTTTACATTCCCGTGAGCTCTCTCGACTTATCGACTTATCGATTTATCGGCTGGTTGGGTATTTCTTAATGAACGATCAGTTTGTCGTCGGAAGTACATCTGCAATAAAAAAAAGCGAAAACATACATATATTGGTTGTTTTAAAACTACATATTTAGCATATTGTGGTGTTTTTATTTTATCAATTATGTTGTAAAAAATTGTTTATACATCTTATCATCAAGGTGTCTTGTTTTTACTGATGTTTATGTTTTAATTGAGTTTCAGTTCATTTTATATATAAATTGTATAAACACCATATGTATTCAAAATCGGTTACCCGTCTTCATTTTGGATTACATAATTTAAGTGTTTATTGTTTTTATTTTGTTTTTTCATCCAGGAACGATTTAAGTGTTCTTAATTCGATTATTTTTGGCTAAATTGTTTATTGGATTTATGTTATTAAAATAGAAAAATTGGAAATTGGAATATTATAATCAAAATTCATTTTTTTCTAGCTTTCAAAAAGATTTTGTGAACTCTGCAAAAGGTAGTTAATTTAAACCTAAAAGGGGAATGTTAATATGCATTAAGTAAAAAGTAAACTAATCACATTAAACTGCCGTAATTGAAATTGAATTTAATTACCGATTATAAATTTCGTAATTGAAATATAATAATATTATCTTAAGTGAGTATTTAGTAGTCATCTATTCCGCTTAGAAAGAAGATCATTCATTATAAATCGATTCTTAGTCTTCAATAGTTTCTTTTGAATCACGTATTTTAATTAAATATTATTATTTATTTCTTTTGAATTATGTATTTTAATTAAATATAATATTTATTTATTGATTAACTGGACATTTTGAAAATATAACTTTCATTTATTATAGGTATCTATTATATTTTATAGAGCATCATTTAAAATCTATGTTTAAAGAAGCGTACTTAGAGGTTTGCATATATGAGCCGTTTATTTTGAAAGTGGCCTAATGGGTTTGCGTTTTCAAATAAATACTTTGTCATTTTATTTATCAACTAATATATGTTATAAAAAAATCTTAATGATTTTACACAAATTTTGTACAATTTGCTGCAAAATGTAAACATAATGTAAAAATGTAATTATTTAAATATTTAGCTAAATTTTTTTGAAAAATGGAATTAGGTCACTTTCAAAATAAAGGGCTCATATAGAATAAACATAATGAGCAGTATATTTACAACTATAACAATAATTTTTTCAAAAAAATTACAAAATGGATTATCAAATTTAATTTTCATTTGAACGGATTTTAACTTCAGTCTACAAAGCGTTAGGGAACATATCGAGTTTAAAACGCAGATCCGTTATTTTATCATGACTTGCAAGATCATAGGCATCTTAATTTATGATCAAAACAAAAGATCTATTTTTATAACGTAAACTGTGAAGGGTAAGAAAACTGTGTTGTCCTCATTAAGAGAACTAGAATCACCTCCCAGTTATTATTAATAGTGGAAAACTACGAATAAGCGCCAGCAAAAAATAAATGTCATAAAAACAATATAAAGGTCCTAAAAATAAATATTTAGTTGCGGCTAATTATGAGACAGTTTTATATCATACATGCTACATATGCGTCATCTGATTAGAAGCTATGCATAGGACCAAAATACGGTAAGAATTTAAATATCTAACGTTGGAAAATCCAGACTATAGTCGAAGACACTACTCCTTAAACTGTTTTTGTCTGTTTTGCCGGCTGGTTTTGTTGTGACCTGCAAACAAAACAAACGAGGTAAGTTCCGACATGGAAAAGTACTATTGCAGGTCCGAAAGGTGAGGTAGGTAAGTGAGAGATGCAAACCTCTCCCAGGTAGGTTTTTGAAATGTTTACGTCATTTCTGGGGGACAAAGTAACCTGGGAGTCCCCTGCAGGTATATTACCAGCATAATTTTCTACGTAAACTTCGGTAAACATTTAACCGCGATCGTTATTTTTATCGAATATTGCTTTAGCAGTCGCAAGTGTAACATCTGCTCATCGCTTGCAATAGAGAAACAGAAAAGCTCCAGGTGAACGCCCCTCTCTTGAGCAATTCAACCTGGTGGCTTGCGTGGTAATTCCCACTAGCGTCACTAGTCTGCCCCACCCAAAAATTAAAAGTTTATAATAAAAACGCAAACATTTTTAAGCTTTGAAGAACTGGAATATGTCCGGCGGAATAGAAGCCTCTATTTCGTTGTGTCATGGTAGATTTCAGCGCAAGTTAAACTGGTTTTAAAAGCAACACCTGCATTTAATTCACAGTTGATTCGCGGATTTAATGGATGGGCAGGTTTCTTTTCCGCTGATTTTAAAATAATTTAAACTCGCATTTTCGCTTCTGGGAAACGACAATAAAGTTGCACTTTCAACGCAGTTTCGGACTTTTTGTAAGATGGGGTGCAAAGGTTCTGTTGTCAAAACAAAGTCGAAACAACTAGCAAACATTGAGCCTTAAAATGCCCGTGCCGTGTACTAACTACAGACGATTCATCAATGCAATTGGGTCTAGCTGATACCGCGACTTTGGCTGTTTATGTTGTCTAGTAGAATTGAAACATACCGCGTTTATGTATTTCATATGAAATCAGCCTCCAAGGTCAACAATTGCTTCTCGCGGCTATCAAATGAGAACAACTTTCACCCGACGGCATGTTACACTTTGCGCTTTTGTAGATTTTGGTGTGATTACGTCGCGTCGACACAATGAGGCATGTCATGTCGGAAACGGTTGTATTTACAAATCATTCAGAATGTAAATATCGACGGACTTTCAGCTGCGGAAATACAGAAAAAGGTCATGGATGCTACAGTATATGTATGTATGTATGTACATACATAATCTAATGTCCAACTTATCCTCGACAGACAGATTTTGGTATACTCTTGTATGCACACATGTATGTATAATCCGTTTTAAGATAATATTTAAGACCACACTAGCGATACTACCATTTCCTTAAATCATGTTCAAAAAGCGTGATATTTGCCCCGAGTTTCAAAAATTTATTGGACTTTTTTATTAAAATACTTCTTAATTTGGTCGGGTTGGGCCTGTTGATGCAAATATTTTATAATCTGATTAAAATCTTGTTTAAAATGTTTCGGTTTTTTCCAAACAAGCAACAAATTATTTCTATAGGATATTTTCCGTAGACTATGAACTTCAATTTTTTGAAAGATAATACGCAATATGGTCCTTTTATCTGTATACGTATTCGCGGAAATTAGACCTACCCTAATTTGAAAATGAGCGGCTTACAATACAAAACAAAACAATACACATTTAATTACAATGTACTCAATTAATCTTTTACAACATAACATTTTCTTTCAACGTAAATAAAAGTATAAATCGAGCATAAAGTTAATGAACAACTCACGTAGATACTTTACAAATTAAGATTCATATTAGGATAATAAAATTTGTCGACTGAACCAAATAGTAGAACTGAAGAGATTATAATATAATATATGTATATATGTATTTATTCAAAATTTATATATACATATTTACAATCATATTCATTGCATCAACATTTCGTTTCGTAATTTTGACTACTTGGAAGATAAACGTAGCTTATTGTAAGGATCAGATTTTATTTTTTTGTTTATTAACTTTTACTTCTGTATCCTTTCACTATAATCCTTTTTAGTGCATATCGATTATTTTGTGCAGTTTCAATTTAGGTTAGCTAATTTATCATACTATATAAGACAGAATTCGTTTTAAATGACTTATCTAATCTTAACTTCTTAACGGCCATTTGGAAAAAGGCTTAAAGGAACTTTACCATTAATACCACCGATAAGTTGATTCATCACAAAACTAACGACAGAAAAAAATTCTTGCTCTACACGCGCGCATAATGAATTTACTCCTCAGCTGTATAAAAGTTCAGGGTCACAAGGACGACCGCCCATAAGAAGTTCCTTCTAAATATATGATATGGTGGTTTTATGTAAACATCGTCCCACAAGTTTTTCTTTCGTCACAGGAAGGAAGAACGCGTGGCACAAATGTGACTATTTTAGTAATAAAGCGTACCTTAATCCAGGCTTCTTCCGGAAGTGGCCGCGAGGGGAGTTTCTGAAACTCTGTCTCAGAATGTAGTTTTACTTTATTCCAAATATTATCATCGAAATTAGGAAATATAGTAAAATATGGCAGCAGTATTTGAAGCAAACAGATGTTGTTGTTTATGAGATTACCTATTCATTTCTTGTTTCTTTTGATTCAGATGGTGTACTTGCTATTGAAATATTATTATATATATTATTAAAGTTTTAGGAAATTACGTAATTCTGCACTAAGAGAAAAACATATTGAATTCAAGTGAAAACGTATTTGAATCAAATATATTATATTGAAACATAAAAGACAGCTAAGATTGAACATCTTAGATTCAAAAAAGAATATTTTTAATTTTTCAACAAAATGAATTGTATTAAAAGTGAAGCCATGTTGATTAACAATTAATATGTGTTAAATTCGAAATGAATATATGTATGTTTAATTTAATATGTCCTTTTTAGTTTTAATGCTGTAATTTTTGAATTCAATAAAAACATTTTTATTTTTAAAATATCAATATCAAATTAAATATTTTACTTCCGAGAATAAAACAATTGTTTAGGAAATTGAAACTTTAGGATTACTTATGTTTACACTTGATTTCAAAGGGTACGATTTCTCTCAGTGTATTAACTAAACCTTCACATTTTTCTTTAGGTTTTGTTAAAATATTTCATATTTATGTAGTTGAATGTGTTTTGTTATACACTCTTCAAATAGGATTTTTGATAATTTCTGCTTCCGATTGACTAATTTACATGTGTATATATTGAAGTGAATGTAATTAACCATTTTGTTTTTTAAACCATGGAAGTAAAGAAATATTTTTCTCAATTTAGATAATTAGTTAATTTATAATCGACCACCTTTTAGAACGTACGTAATGTACATACATTGTACAACCCATAAAAATTCATCTGTAAATAAACAGGCCCATAAACATTTTATATTCTGTCTAATTTAGCTAGTAACGAAGAAATTGTAGAGAGATTTTTTTATGACCCTCAATCGCTTGCAATATGCCATTGCCAAGTTATTACTACATAATTAAATTGATTGCAAGAAAAATTCTTCCATCAGCGTCTTCGGGGAGTGGCAATAACACAAAAATTCCACCACGGCCTGCGTCATTCGGCTGAAACTTCTAAGGTTTTATGTCATAGAAATTATTGTAGACACTGAGGAGTCGATTTTAACCATTCCATCGTCCAGTTTATAAAAGCCTGCTTCTAGTTTCTCCTAGTAACACTGTCTACACTTTTATAGAGACTCTATCCGACGTTCTACGGCTTATAGAAATGGCCATAGGTCACACGGAGACAGTGCGAACAAAAATTTAATTGCGGTGAAGGGAGCATAAAAGCCGGAAAATTGAATTTTATTATTATGTAGATTCTTCTATTCCAATTCAATGGAAATCAAGGCCTTGGTTTTTCATTGCCAGTTACCCAATTAAGGTTCACCCGAGCAAAATTGAAAGATTTGCTATTTTTAGGGCTTGTTGGCGCTAACATTATGGACAGAAAATAAGAATGCGATCGGTGGAAGTTGAGGTATTATTGATAGTGGTTTGATTACCTTGAATAAGCGCTTCTATACATATACCATATATATTAGATGTAACATATAAATATCACAAACAATGCAAATATTTATAAATGTTGATAGTATTCGAATTTCTTGCATCATTTTTTATTTAATTTTGTGTTATATAGAAAAGATATTATTTTCCGCATAATGTTACATCAGTCATCCATGTCGGATTTTGATTTAATTTGGCCTGCGCCTTCCGTTCGTCCCAAAACGGAAGGATCTATACTTTTGAAATTATTTAACTTTTAATTTTGACGTGCGCTAAAGTATTCTCACTCAAAAATCCCTTCCCACCTGGAATAATCCAATAAAATTCGACGGAACATTGCACTCACTAAACTTTTCACACTGTTTTTAACATTTACTTGTACTTGTAGAAATGTCTATTAACTATGTAATTATCTTCCTTTTACAAAATGTCTATTAACAAAGTTATTTTCCTTTTACAAAATGTGCGAGAAGTGTTTTGTGCTTTAATATTGAAATTGCGAAGATGGAAAAGGATTTTGGGGTGGAAATATTCACCTTTTTACTTTGATAGGTCAAAAATGAAAAGTTAAATATTTTTGAAAGTATAAGCCAGCTCGGCAAAATGGCTTGACTAATGGTTTTGGACCGAACGGAACGCGCAAGCCAAATTTCATCATAATCCGACATGGGGGACGGATGTAAAAATGTTCCTTATTTTCATTAGGTACGTATTTCTAATACTCCAGTCCTGTCGGACCAGATCGAATGACCTCATTTATTATCGGCCAAATTCATCATATGATGCACGTACATATGTCTTTAGTATCATATATTTAATTTTGAAATGGGTTAAAATTTATGGGATTACAAAATCATTAAAATACGGTCATTTTTATCTACCTATTTTAAAAATTTTTTATTTTCCCATCTTAAAGTGATAATTGATTTTTATTGAATTCAGTAGTATTAAATGAGACAAAATCGGTCAAAAGACATAAAAATAAGTCAGTAGTCAATATCATATGAAGTACTTGCTATCGAACTAAAATATGAAAATAAAATAGCGAATTTGAAGCAACACAACAGTTTACTAGTTTTTGTAAGTCTAACAGCGTCCTTGACGAAATCCTTAATCGATGAAAGAAATTAATTTAAAATATTACTAATCCAAAAATAATAATTATTATGCCATTTCAGGATTTGCTTCAAAGAGATTGGTTTTTGGGCTTTCTTCCATCTATAAGTTTTCGTTTTGAATTTTAAGTTTTCCTCATATACTTTGATATTATGAAATTGTATTTTTTAAAAAAACAAATTTCAAATTTAAAACAATTTTCAAAATACTACTCCAATTTCATTTACTCGCAATAATGGTTATCAATTCGAATGAACTCATTCAGATATTTTCAATCACCCGATCATGACCGCAGAACAAATCATGAATTATTTTCTATCAATGTTGCGAATGAATTCAAACCCAGTTGTGTTTTCATTGTTTCCCTCCATGGGTTTACTGAAAGTGAACTTTAAGTTTTACTATATGGAAACATTCATTTGCTTTTCGATATCTGTTATAAATATTTAGTTCGCAAATTACACTAAGGTTCCCAAACAGCTCGCATATATTACGAAGAAATACATACATATGTATGTTTCCAAATTAATTCTTCTAAATTTATGAAATTATAAAATAAAATCGAGACTGTACAAAATTACAGGAAAGGGACTTAAAAAATCGTTTTTCTTTATTCCTGACGTTGTTTCTATTTGCTTCAGCATATCAAATATATGCATATGTATAATTCAACCTATCATTTGTGTACTATCGATACTTAAAGTTCAATATTGACAAAAGGAGCGTAAACATCTCTCAAAATCCTTGGATATGAGCAGTCACTCTGCATCATCCATTGAGAGCGGGAATAATCCCTTATTAATGCTGAAAATTTTCAAGAGATCCTTTTCAATTTCGCTTATAAATCAAGATTAGCTGCTCATCTACCCCTTCAGTCGGTTTAATTTCGATTCAAATTCATTTTCGTGGAAGAACAGTAACATGATATTAAGTATTTAAAAAATAATTTCAATATAATTTATATATGTCGAATACTTTGCGAATCCTTTAGTGAAATCAATCAAAAATATGATGAAGGTAAAAGGTAATCCTTTTCCGAGATTTATAAGGATTATCTGTTAATTCATATTGCTGCTTATCAAGTGGAACACAATTTGCAGGTACGGACAGGTTTTGAATAAGTCAATTGGAAACCCTTTATAGAATTTTTCCCTTTTTTTCGTATTTACACTGGCCCACGATTTTTTTACATAGCCTACCGGCAATTTTGTGAAAATTGTTTTGTTTTAATCTTTAAAGAGTTTTTGCAACTTTTTTAGGTTAAATAAAATACATGTATATAATTGTTTACATTTTTCAAATAAAAACTCTCATATTTAAGAAATATATTTTTCGTTTGTGTTCATTGTTCATCATCCCATGAAATTAACCTTTTACCGTTAAGGCAAAGAAATGCAATCTCATCTTAAAAACAATGTCGACAGTTTTTTACTTATTGGATTTGATTAAAAATTTACTGGGCTTATGCTATTTGTGACGCTGGTTATGTTGAGAGTTTACAAGTTTACCCGAACTGAGTTCGGAAAAAACAACGAGATGAGAATAAAAGTTTTATATAGAATTTTCATGTTTTTATGTGATATAAAAACACATGTAACTTTGAGTTTGTGGGCTGCGAATAGCGATTGTCATTGAGGACACACTAATAGAAAAAAAGAGTGGCATGAATCAGTTAAGGTGACACTAAAATATTGCTAACATACCAACTGGTATCGATACTATAGTATTTTTAATACAGAATACGGTAATTTAGTGTTAACTGTCAAATGTTATATCTTGTGTTTGTTGCCAAGTAAGAAATTTTTGATTAAATAGTAGTCATTTAAACTTCGATGGGATTCGGAATGTAAAATGCGAATTCTCACAACGAGTAGAAATTTGAGTTATTGATAAATGTTAAGTAGGTTGACGGTTTTTCCGTGGGTCGAAATCGACGGTGAAAACGTACGGGGTACAGGATACCAATACTACTACTATACTACCATTGTATAATGTTGGTTTTCAATGACACAAATAGTTTTTTCTTGTACTATAAAATGTTATCTACACCTGTTTTGTGTCACAAGTATAGTAAATAAGGTACAATAATGCAATTAATACCTTAGATACATTTAGAAAAAAACCTATTTGTTTGATGCTGTTAAACAAACTATTTGTGTATGTACTATTCATATATTATACATATAATAAACTTAATATAATATGTATTTGTTTGAAGCGTTTCCGAGAACTTTCAAATATAATTAGGAATGAAAATTGCACACAGTTTTAAATTGCATAGTCCACTCTCATAAATTCACAAATGTTAAGTTCATAATTAAAATCGGGATCCTTAAAAATTATGGAGGAACAAACGAAAACGAGCTCTCAGTAAATAAGAATTGTAAAGTGCGTTTAGTATATGCAATTTGCTATTACACAACAAAAATTGTCAATTACTTTTATATTAGTATCAAGTACCCTGTGTCCTAATGTAAAAACAATCTGCGATATGCCGGTTTTTCATGGAAGTTAGAGTATTATTTAATATATTATAAATGTTTTTGAGAATGCCGCTGAATATACATATGTATTTGTCGACATCAATTATACATACATATAAGTGGAAAAACTAAGTTTTAAGTTAGATGTTCAAAATCTTTCATGTTTGGTGTCACCTTATTTTTTAGTGGCGGTATATTTTCAGGAAGAAAGGATAAAAGTACGAAGAAAGTTTTGCAAGAAAGGTTTAAATGGGATTATTTCCAAATCAAGCCATAGTGTTTTGTTAATTATGAAATTATAAATTACAATATTTTAAATATTAACTTTATATGTTCAACTTTTTCATCACAATGTTAATTGTAAAAACTAAAGAACAATCAGCGTCTTCGAAAATTCTTACTGAAGGAAAAAATTCCATAAAATTGGAATTGGAATGGAACTAACACCAAAATTACACAACTACATATATACCTTGAATTTCAGCAGAGATGATAACAAGCGAACTACTTGAAACCTATATACATACATATTATCTAATTATTTTACAAGATCAGTTCTGTCGGACATTCTTTTACTGCTATTTATATAATATTCAGTTTTGTTTCGTTTATAAAAAAAGATAGTCTTTGCAATTAGAAGTTCAACTTCCTTCCAGTTATAAATAAAATGTTGCTTAGTATCAATTACACTGTATTCGTTAATCAAATTTTGTCCTCAAACTAATTATGTATGTTTATACATACATATGTATGTATGTGAAAGAACAAAATACCAATTACATAATATGACCCCGCATAATAAATCAATTAAAAAATTAAGGCGTTTTATTGACCCAATAAAGAAAAATATTCATATTCAGTAAATATAAATATTTACCAGCATACTCGTGCCGATAATTTTAAAAGTTCATTAATTTCATGGTAAGGAAAACAACTTATCAGTCAGAGACCTAATAACACTTATATATACAAGTAAACAAATAGGGGGAATATCTCTCGATTTTCAATTCTGCAGAAAGCGAACGTCGCGTTACTAACCGGCCGATATTGCAACCCTAGAAATCAGATCGAATGTTTATGATACTCTTTGGGGGCCAATGAATATGAAGCGATCCACTTGATCCCAAGCCTAATAAGTGACGCGCCGTCTTGGAAATGTTTACCAATTTCTTAATTTAATATTTATATCAGCTTTTATTGTATGACTTATGTTACTTCCTATCTTTTCTTTGTTATGATTTGTAAATGAAGCCGTTGTTGTAGTTAAGCAGTTAATAAGAAAACATATCTCGTCACAATTCTTCTGGTAACGTTAAATCTGGCATAATGTTAAGTGAACTATGAATTCGCGCAAAGTTATTAATTAATATTTATTTAGCCGAATATTCTACAGGTTTTAATAATGCAGTATTGTTAATTCAGTAGGATCTTTACAATTGAAACAACTAACTATACTATAACTTAAATTTTAAACCTTTTTAAGAGGTTAGCCTAATTTTGGTCATTAATTTTATTTTAAATTTTCTTGTGTTTTTCTTGCCTAAAATTAAGAGATATAGGTATAAATTAAATAAATTGAATTAACAAACAACATACATACATATATAGTAGTAGCTAAACAATGGAGTGTGTATTGGCAATATTAACGAGGGTGTACGGGTACCCGTAAATACGGACAAAATGATTAAAAAATAGTAGTGCTAATTAAAACAATTATGAAAATAAATAAAATCATTTGTTATTCTTCAAAAAGTTGTTTGAGTAAAAGGTCATTTCTTATTTAAAACAATAATATTTACTACTCCACAAAAATGATTTTTGTTCTTATCCGCGAAAACTAATTTGTTTTCGAAGCTATCCTACTAATATTATAAATGTAAATGTTTGTCTCTCAATTACGTTTAAATGCTATGTAGATCCGATTATTTTCAGTTTTTGGTTGAAGATTCTTCATATTCCGGCCCAACATTTGGGCTAATTTTTATTTGCAGGTTTTAATATGGCGGACTCAAAATGGCGGCCCAAAATTGTGAATATCAGTGGATCATCATGAAAATTGGTATTTGAGGGTTTTTGGAGGTCCTTATTGCGAATTTACGTTCGAAAATTTTAAATTCAAGATGGCGGGTCCAATATGGCAAAGAATTGAAGTGAAAATTAGTACTAAAGGTATCTTGAGGACTTTAAATTCGAACCGCCGCGAAAAATGTATTTGTTTTATAAAAAATATTATTTATTCAATAAATGCGTGCTGGTTTATTCGTGAAAAGAGGTAAACGTTTAAAAAACTCTTCATAAAATATGATACTACACAATATACCCATAAAATGGTATATACACGCTTACCCGTGAGCTCGTACACCCAATAACAGTACCGACGAAAAATGTACAAATTATTTTGTCATAATAGTGTTTAAAGCAACTTAAGATTGTTCACATTACACAGAAATCAAGAGATCAACAAAAGTGTCTTGTTAAATTTACAAGGATAATTTCTTTCGGGGCACACACGGCAGAAAATTATATTGCACATTGCTTTTGTACCTTATAGATGAATGTTTCATGAAAATTCTTAAGGAGATTTCAAACTTAATTTAAGCCCCTTTTATCATTCATGTATAATACATATCATACATTATGTGCAAATGTGAGGTTCTTTTGCAAGTTAACCTCACTGATCAAATATTGATACTTAAATGATGCAGCCATCATTCGAATTTTAAAGGGTGTTTCATTGGCCAAAGCATCTGTGATGTTAAAGGACATTAACATACATCAATGGGACCCTCGTTAAAATTTTATACGGACGAAATTTGTTAATTTAGCAGGTTTTTAAGTTGTTGTCTATTTTCGGGCATTTTTCGATTTAATTTGGCTAATTTTGAATGTTAGACAAATTGTTAGGCCAAAGACTAAAAATTTTACGATCATTATGCTATTTGAATAGATATGTTTTCTACGAATACTTTAATTAATTTATTAATTTATTTAATTATTTAGTTTATCTGAATACAAAGCTATCACATTTTCTTAACTAAGAATTAGAGCGTGGTAATTAATGTTGCTGATGACTGTTTTCTTTTTTCCGGTTTTTCTACTATAGTAGATACATATGTATATGTAAGTACAGAAGCTTAATTTTCTACTGTTCAAATGCTATGAGATATTTAGCTTAATAATTTCTATTGTAGATGTCAATGAGTCCTTAACGTATATATATATGATGCTGCTAAGTTTCACCAAAATTGAATGGTTTTTATGTTACAATCTCAGATTTGGATTTCTATATTATAATTATACGTGCATATATAGTCATTATTTTTCCTTAATATTATTTAACGATTTAGACCTTGTTATCAACTTTTTCCTACTTACATCTCCAATAAACCTTTCGCAATCTCGAAAAATAATATATTTATTATTTTGTAAGTTATTATTGTATTTTTCCTCTTTTAAAATGATTCATTAAAGTTTATGGCTTTCTTGAAAACATAAACAAGATCGATTCACTGAGTAGAGCGATTAGAAAAACCCCTTAAAAGTTACATAAAAATTCCCCCACAGATGTCAACAATTTAATATTCAACAACAGTCGTCTTTGAAACAAAACTTTACGATTCGTTTACAAACAACCGGAGAGAATGCAAAATACTTTATTAAGAATAGAGGAACAGAATATTGATTTTCGGCCATCAGACTGACTAATTGAAATTTTCCTGCTTATTTTGTTTTCCCAGAAATAAAAAATAATTTTACATAACTCCTACAACACGAGTTGATAACGAAACTCAAAAATAAATCGAGTTACACTATGCAGAATACATAGATACAATAAATTTTTAAATTCATTCATTCAAGCTGAACTAGCTGATCAAAGTCAGTGAGTATAGAAGCGAGGTCACGAAAGTTAATCTTCGGAGAGAGAATTAAAAACAAAAAGAATTCTACAAGTTGAATGATCGCAATCGAGCGAAAGTTTAGAAACCTTTTCCAAAAAGACTTGTGCATTGATAAATACATAGATAGATTAAGGGTTACCGAACGCTCGTTATTCTAGAAATTAGAATATTAGTTAAAAAAATATGTTAATTTCTTAGTTTATTTCAAGTTTAGCAATTAGTCATTTGTATGAAAGAGATGATTCCTGAGAATTATAAATGCACTGACATTGAATTTTTGTAGAAAACAAGTAATAGAAGTGTAGTGAACATAAATTCTTCAACCGTATACACATGCAGTGAATTCTCGTTTCGTATCAGGTATTCATCTCAGAATTTATAGAAGACCTAAATCTGTTTGCAATATGATTAAGTTAATAAAAGTATTTTACGAACATCATTTAGATATATGTGGTTATGTTTTGTTTTATTGCTTTTAAAAATATTTAAGTTCATATTATTTCGACCTAACACGTATATTTTTCAAAAATGATGAAATAACATATTTTAATATTGTAAATTGGCCAACGACCTCAAAAACATCAATAAATCCGCCGTTTTTGGAAGTAACTAAAACATTTGAAATACCAACCGCGAATACGAGATTGAGACAGAGCTAATCTGAATAGGGAATATGTGGAATCAGTCCGGTTAATAATGATGGCACTAAAAACATAACTCTGCAGGATAATCAAAGGATATTGAAGATATTTATAATGGAAAGGATGACTGGAAACTTTAGTCAATTTCGTTGATACCACCCACGGAAATTGAAGGTTGCCTGAAGTCATAATTTTGTGGGCGCATGTTAAGAAAATTTCCTTGAATAACAAATTAAGAATATAATTCTAAGTTTAGATTTTAAAATTGTCGATTAATGAATAGAAACTGATGCAGAGCTTTGTCAAGTTAACAGGGGATTTCTGTAACATCGTAGACAGTAATGAAATATTGATAACTAGCATGTATTGCGATGTACAAGCAAATACATATAAGTGATGAACAATGTTTATGTACGATAGCAAAAATTGATTTTGTTATTGAAATTAATAATGAAATTGTTAATCAAATAATGGGAGAAACAACAGAATACTTATCAGTAGATACTGTCGTGGATGCCGAGCAGGGCATTTTGGATCACTTAAGGCATAGCATTACAACATTTATTTTATAGAAATATGCACATATATGTATTTATGCATAAAAAATAATTATCATTAATTTTCTACAAACAAGTTATAGGTGTACGTCAGAAATGCTAGATTAAAACAAATTTATTTGTGCCGGGTAACGCGGGGATAGCTTATCTGCTTTAATATGGATTTAAAAAAATAAATAATGTACTTATATTGAATTTTGAACGCTGTGGCTTTTATACCCAAATTTTATCATGGATGATAAATTTCTATACAAAGCTGACTGAAATATTCAGTCAACCAAATATTATGGGGTTCAATGGTCGCGTCGATTCATCAATTTAGAAAAGATACATATTGAACAGATTCAATGATAAGAAAGATTTATTTCGAATAATGCATAATATTTATAATCTTTTAAAATATTATATAATTTATGAATCAATTACACAATTTAAAATTCTATTTTAAAGTGAAGTGATTAAAATGAGAATAAACACTATCGGTACAGTATTCAATTTCTTGTTTTTGTATTTAATAAAACTTTTGTAATTTTGTTTCGTGAACCAAAAATAATGCCTTATGAAATAAAAAAGCATAAAGTCATGATTTCCATTCCAGTAAATGTACTTTTTAAAGAATCAAATTGAGTCTTTTCACGAATCCCACACACTAAATATATTACAAGAAAGTATGTACAGGGTATTACTCTTCTGATATAGGTAACATCCATATTACTTGATTTACTTAAAATTCAAATTTTCAATGGTAGCGCAACATGGAAATGCGATTATGTTTTCTCCGACCTTCGGTAACCTAACCTTTGACTTTTCAAGGGCTGTTTGCTTATTAATCGCCCTGCAGCAATTTGTATTGAAATTGAAATTCTTGATACGTAATGAACAAAATGTTGTGTAATATGTATATCGACAGGTGGAAGAGTTCCATCTTACATAATTTTACGCCTACTGCAGTTCCGTGATAAGAAAAGTTTTCTAGTTTTCTAGTTTTCTAGTGTTTGCTTAGTTTCTTGGCAATTTACTCCATTTAATTAGAAATTTGAATGTATACATAACTTGATTAAACCTACTTATGGAGGGCATCTTCGTAATTTTAACTGCTGTGCAGTGGCTGTGACTGCGGGGTCCTATAGTGATAAGCTCTGGAAAATGAGTCACTCTATCACGCGCTATCAGTTCGCCGACGTTCATAAATCCCTCACCTTTCAACTCGTGTATTTACTGAATAAGAATAAGTACGTGTAGGAAGGGAGGCGGAAAAAATATTTCTTGGTAAACATAAATTTCAATGAATGGCCGTAGACTAGACTAGACTAGACTCTTACGGCGTTAAGCCTAGGTCGCATCGTCTCATTCATTTCTTGTACACTTTCTTTAGAAATTTTCCGGATATACCGCCAAGAATCTTTGGGTGCAATTTTAGCGCATTTGCCGCATTTTCCTCTTCCGGAGCAAGGTGAGCGCTTGTTTGCATTTCTAATTGCGCAAATATTTTCCAAGTGGAATCAATGCCGCTCTGTAAAAGTTTTCCTTTTGTCTCCCACTCATGGTTATGATGAGCAAAAACATGATAAGAGTTCCACAATTTTACGAAATTTCCGCGATTTCTGATATTGTGCGAAGCCGGTGACACAATTAATAAAATAAAAATCCACAGCGATGCTGGGACTTTCCATGAAGATATAAGTTATTGACAGTAATAAAGCTTCCGTCTATCGAATTTCAAATATTTGAAGAATACCATCTTAGTTCATAAGAATATTGTCTCCGTTTCACCGGATCATGACAATGGCACTTTAATAATCTTATAAAAAATAAGAAAACAATTGTTGTGAAATTCTCCCCATAAATGCTTATTTATTTTCGTGCATTGCCCTAAGATGTTTTATTCATTCAAATTATCTGAAACCGGACAAATAATTTTTTTCGATTTAATCTGAAGTTTTATACATATTTGTGAATTCAGCGACATCACCCATATTTCAAAAGAAATTTTTAATTTGTTATTTTGTTCTCTCCATACTTATTTGTAGAAATATAAAAAGTCTCTAGAAATTACTATATTTAAATCGCCAACTTTACCTACATATATATTTTCAATTTTAGAAAATTTTGTTTTAGAATTGAATGCAAATATAGGCTCACGGAAACCGGAAACTCGTTTTTGGTATAATTGCATGTATGAAATCGAAATATTGATCCTAAATTAGAGTTTAAAAATACTTATAACATATTCGAGCACTCTCTACAGCAGTTAACACAATTTTAACACATTACTTCCCGGCATTATTTATAAAAAAAATATCACCCAATACCTTCTAGTCGATCGACTGAATTTAAGGAGCTATGTTATAAATTTAAAATTCCGCCAATTTACATATACGACAATGGCTGGTCGGAAAGATTAAAGAAAACATTTAACACGTTTCAAAATGTTTAGCTTTGTAGGTTCTTTGATCATTAATATCAAGAAATGCAATTTTATGGAAATTCAAGTCATGACTCGGTTCTTTTATTAATTTCAAAGGCATTAAACCATACCCAGAAGAGATTAAAATTATATTTTAAATTTCAAACAATCGCAACCGTTAATGATTTGATTTTCTTCACATTCTACATTTTTATTGATATTTGTTAGTGTATGCGCTGTACATTTGTACATACATGCATATTTAAGCTTATGGGCACAAGCTCAATAGTCAGTGTGATGATATTTCTAAATTCTCCCCATTTCGATATATTTGAGCCGTTTATTTTGAAAGTGACCTAATTACATTCTCCAAAAAAAATTAAGCTAGCTATTTAAATAATTACATTTTTACGTTATCTTTACATTTTGCAGCAAATTGTACAAAATTTGTTTAAAATCATTAAGATTTTTTTACAACAAATATTAGTTGATTAAAAAAATGATAAATTATTTATTTTGAAAACGGATACCCTTAAATATCTCGATTTCGACATAATCGGAATTAGGCTACTTTCAAAATAAACAGTTCATTTAAGAGATTTAATTTTGTTTTTCAATTTCAATTCAATATTTATTAGAATTTACGATTTGAAATTTTAAGTATAATACTTAAAAAGTATAAATTTTGTTTTTAATCAGCTTATAAGAACCGGTAAATCTTATGCAAAAGTTCAAATAAAAATAATGTTATATTACAATTTGAAAATAAAGTAATATAGTTAATTAAAAATTAATACATATTTTAAAACCTAGTTTTGAATTTAAAGAGAGATACGAAATTTTCTAACTTTGTCAGCTTTAATTTTTCAAATATACAAATTTTCTAAATTTGAAATTCCTGTGTTAATTTTAGTTAAAATTTAAACTTTTTTACGTTTAATTACACAATATAGACTACCACATTTCAGAAATTTTTCATTTTCAAGCTTTTAATGTAATTCACAATATATGTAGCTCAACAAGGTTATCATGGGTAATTTTAAAATGTCATCACAACATTATTTGCTGTTTAATGAAATTGAAGTTGCAGATAAAAAGCACTTGCAATTATTTCTGTATAAAAACCTACGGCAGTTTGCCGTGAGCAAATAATAGTAAGAAATTTTTAAAATTCTTGCAGTGATATCAATATCACGTAATCTTATAGCGACAATTTACTTTTGTTTTAGCTTGGCGCATAGAAGCAGTGCAATCGCGTTTTGCTTTTTACATCTCATCTCGATAAGAAATTTTTGCATTTGATTCATGGATGCCACGTAGCTGCGATGAATCAAGATATGCTACCGTGTGTAGTACCTGTAATAGGCTATTTTTATAACAAGTGGAATTTGAAGAGCGATTAGCACTTTTCGGCTGAGGTGTGGGTGGTAGCCTTACGTGTGTGGAGGCGAGTTGTACGGAGATAAAGAAAATAAACAAATCACGGCGGTGCTCCACTTCGCTGTCAATACGCTAAGGTCGTTCCAAACGCGAATTTGAATGAAAACTTCGCGGCACACGCGGATTCAACTACCACATGACCTTTGGCTGATTGATAAGGAGAAGTGCGATGCTTTTGTTGGCGATAGTCGGTGACACAAAGAAGACCTTTGCCACCTCATTGTGCTACATAGAATGTAAATGTAAATTATGCTATCAGGTTTATATCGCACTTTGATTTCACATTCGGCGGCAGTAGCGGCACGCTTCTCATTTTGAAATGCGGCAAAGATCTTATAGCAGTGATACGGCACACCTGAAAACGTGCATAATCAGAATTTACCCAAAAGTCCCCAAGTTTTGCTTGGCCCAGAATAAAGCGGCCGTGATATCATCGCTATCTATCGAAAATAAGCTATATTTAATTAACAGACAAAAATTGCCAACCAGTGTGACTGGTTAGTTTCGTCAAGAACATGATTCAATATTTTTGCGATAAGAATTCAATGGAAGTTACTGTGGGTACTCAATATAATATTTTTATTATGAAACGAGAGCCCTCAATTTAACTGGGAACGTGATACGAAATATTTTAAATGCGGAAATTTTTTCATGGGGTCTCCCGCAGAGAATTTCTTATCACAGCCAATTAAGAATAACAATCATCTCTGGTTTTATTGTTGTGACTACGTTTCATGAATTAACAATCCATGTGCCAGGGTATAACGAAATAAAAAATGTACGCGTTTCACATATGCTATGTTACATAGTGCGGAAAACTTCTATTGTTTTGAATTAGATATTCATGAGAGACTCTGCTCAGTCTAGTGTGGCAAAATCAAAATCTCTTCCTTCTTCACACAATTTATTATGACGCTTTTCAAGGCAGCTTGTTATAAGTACCACTCTATACAAACGGCTACTCTTGTGGGACTCCGTACACCTTACTAGCATTCAATGAATTTGATGGATTTTACGTAATGAGGCCTATTGAGATTCGTTTTTATCCTGAGAGAGATATGCGGGGAGCCCCAAAACCCACCCCCAAACGAAGACAAATGATGGACCAACAACTCACGACTGTCTCAAATAAGCCAAATTTAACCCTAGTAAAATCTCCTGGTTTTCGAGATAATGGTATTTCTTCGAAGTCAGGAAAATCTTTAGATCTGTCTTGGTCCTCGAAGAAGTATAGGATGCTTACACAAAGTATTAAGAAAACAGTAATGATAGTAATAAAATCACGCGTAGGATACAATTTATAAATAGGCGTCCATATTAAAAATAATTTCAAATCGACGTATTCGTGAGGTCATTGGATCAACAATTGATAAAATTGTCATTATTAATAAGAAATCAAATCTATATTTTATTATATTAGTAGTTACATAAAGTTTAGTGATTTTTAGGTGCAAGATATTGATTTAAGGTTCTGGATATTAATAAGGCTTATTTTACTTCGAACCCCAATTTTATAATTAATCATAGTCATTTAATAAGACTTAGTTGAGGCAAATTCAAATCTTAAAAGAAAACTATAATATGTTTGGTTCCTCTTCTTTGAGTAATAAAATATCCTTATAAAGTACTGATCAACTAGTACGGATGAAATATAATATACAAGTATGTTAGTAACACAAAATGCATGTCGTTAATTTATCTTTCGTTGTAATACCACCCAAGTAGCAGCTATTTATATGTAGAATCTTTAAAAAATTGTGTATTTTGAAGAGGCAGCATTAACTACATATCATAGATACTATGAGAATATGTTTGTCGTCGCCATCAAATATTTTGTGCGTAAAAATTTAAAAACAAACTTTTTTAAATTATTATCACGTGCTTTCTTATTCAGAACCTAATTCATTTTGTTTGAGTGGCAAAATTTTCTTTCAAAACAGTCACAAAACTTATTCATAGACTTAAGATGAATTGCTGATGTAAATAAATAATTTAAATTCAGCCGACTTTTGTGAACGCTTTTCCAGGGAGAATTCTAAAAATAACAAAAATATCCAATAAATCAATGCGAGACGGTTTGTTTTTCAATTATGAACAATTGTTTTTAATCTTTTTATAATTTCAATTGAAGGAAAAGTTAAGAGAGATACATAGTCTGTTAGCATCAAAAAAGTTTTACGCATTTCGTTAAAACAGGGCAGATTATGTCACAAATGTTTCTTCGTTAAGGTAATCTCTTTCTAATAAAACACCTAATTTTATTAAAAGGCCCTGGAGAAACGAAAGTAATTAATACGATTGACGTAATTAATTAAAAGGTGATGTAGGAAAGAAATTAATAAAAAGGATTGGCATAAGAAATATTAAAAATAAAGCAAGTTCTGAATTCATGGGATTTTTCCTCTTTGGAGTGTATCGATGAAAGCATTAAGAATCAGCTATCAGGAACTTGACTTATAAAATTCAAATAAGATGCAATAATTACTGTCACCTCTGGCCGGTGCATAATTCAATCGATAACTCTTATCGAGTCTACGTTTTTCTTCCCTATATCATGGACAGAGGTTTTATTCACTTCACAAGACGTTTTTTTGTAACGAGTGTCTACCGCATACCTGGATTTTATTTAGACTCTGAAGTAACTTTTTGCATGAGAATAGATTAACTACCTTGAATACTTCCCATAATTACAAAATGTGGCTGTTACTGGTTTAATCAAAATTGGAATTGCAATTTCTTATATTTTCTGTTTGCGTGATATACCTATTAGTAGGTAGTCAATATTTTTAAATTATAACTACTCTTATTTCCTTATATTTAAAGTGTGCAAGTATGCAAATTAAAACTTTGTCTATAATATATTAAAATAACTTGCAGTTTACTTTCTTTACAGAAGAATGAGGAATCTTTGTTTGTAAACCATAGCATTGCGGTCTAAAACCGTATAATAATATTATATTTTGTTACTTTAATGTCAAAGTAAAAAAAAGGCATTAAAATAAAAAATGAAGCATAATTTTTAATGTTTTCTGTTATATAATAACTACCATTCTAATATGAATTTCAAGAATACCAAAGTCAAAGAATAAATTTCTATTAACCACAAAATTAGAATAGCATTAAATTCGCTACGCTAATTGTTTATATGACGAATTAAAGTTCAAATTTTAAAAGTTTATACAAAATTCTCTTAGATACAGCAATTTTTATAGGGTTACTTCACTTTAACCGAAAAGAAAAGGATATCGTTCTATTAAATTATACTATGTACATATATAAAATCAGGAATATAGATTTCTATACTGTAATTTATTACTTTAGCGAAGCAAAAACATTATTAATACCTTTTGAATGCTTGCATTTTTGTTGCTCCACAAAAATTGAAATATTCTTTCTAATATTCTTCTTTTTAAAAAGATGTACTGTAGTAATAGTGAAAATTAGTGAAATTTTAGAAGCTTACACAAGTTTATAAAATAATTTTAATATAATGCCATAGAAAAAGTAAACATGCCTTCGAATCTGCAACAAATAATTAATTAAATAAACAATGTTTGTTTAGTATGATATCTCAAAAGCCCCATCACACCATTCTAGCTCAAACGATGTATGCCCTACAATAGTTAAGATAGAATCCAAAGTGAAGACAGTTCGTACTATTAGTAGGTATGTAGGTATGTTAAACGGAAGGACGGCTTGCTATTAATTTTAAAATTCAGTTGCATGGCTTTACTTAAAGTTAATCTGACAAAATCGACAACATTTCAACTTCAAATTGATCAATATCATTTTCAAGCCCACTTCAACGTTGTGTGCGATCATAGTACACATGTATAAAAAAAAGTTATAATCAGATGAAGGAAGATTTCTATTCTTATCCACTAGCAATTGTTTCATGAAATTTTCTATAAAAAAGAAAAATATGTCATTCTAACCTTTCCCATTCTAAATAATAATTTGTTTAGGTTTTCTCCAAAATTTATTATAAATATGTATTAAAATTACAAAGAGCACGTTAATTTTTATCAACACAATTATGTGATAAAAGTTAAATTAAAAACGAATATACCACCATGCCTGCCGACTAAATTAGAGGTCGATGGTGATGGCTTCAGTTTCTATTCTTATCAAATTCATAGGACAATTTAAAGTTCGACAAGCGTATGTCGAACTGCTATGGGTTTGAATAATACAGAAACTTAACCCATCATCATCGACCTCTAATTCAGTTGGCTGCCAAGGTGCTATTGTTCATTTTTGGTAGTATTTTATCACAATATAATTTGCAAAACTGAGACAATTTCAATTTTCAGTGAAGTAATGGTGAATTCAGCAAATATTCGGCAAGTTCTTGGAATACATGCCTATTTCCTTGGGAAGACTTCTATATGATGTATTAGAAGTACTATAGCACAGAAGAGGTTATGTAAGATGCGTGGAAACTCTTAAAATCAAATTTAGGTAAGTTGCTTCTGGAGCAACTCTTTTTGAAGTCATAGAACGTTTATATATGAATATCTTCTTAGCTCAAGTTCAGTTACACATATTTTCTTCTTTTTCTCCTCAGTCCTTCCTTATGAGTTCTTGTAAAATTTCAATCACGCAAAATACAAAAAATAGTATCTTGTGCTAAAATAAAAATAAAAAGTAAATTTTATACAGTATAATTAAAACTCACTTTATTAGATTATTTATATTTTGAGGGATTCCAAATTGGAATATTCTGAAGTCAGCCATGAAACAACGTACGAATTGAAAATTTTTCGATATACAAACAAATTTGGAAATTGAGGCTTTTTCATCTCCTGCATACGGAACAAATAGAGAGTGGTTTACCAAAATCGCCTGAAGTGGACATGTTTTTTCTTTATAAGGATTTATAAAACAAAAATTTTTAACAAAACTGGATGACTAGCAAAATGATACGCCTTCTACGAAAAATATAATTTTAGAATGGTCATGGCGTACTACGCAAAATATTTTAAATGGCAGGTTCCTTCGATTCATTTCAGTATTTACAGTAATCTAGAAGAAATTAATTTAATCAAATGACGAACAGTTTTAAATTTTGAAAAATCATGTATATTTTTTTATTAAATTTTCTATATATTTGATTTATGAATAACAACAAAGTGATTTTGGTGTAATGGTTCTCGAAGAATTTGGTTATCACACCAAATATTGGTTTTTAAATTGATATGGCGACATCCCGAGACTGGTTTGTATATGTAGATATTAGCATAGACTGTGATTAATTGAAATAATTATGTATGCATATTCTTAGTTAAGCAATTATGATGCTTAAAGAATACATGACGTACTGGTATGTGTTCAAAACCTTATCTATAGTTAACAACGAGGTAAGTCATATTTACTTATCCTCTTCGAAACCGCTTAACTACGGGGTTGTGTTTAAACACGAAGTATTTTTGAAGGAATGGTAATAAACTTTTTCGGCCTTGAAAGAAGTTCTGGTAGGAGTTATATTTGTTAACAAATTTTTATTTAAAATTCATATTATATTGCCATCGAATATTAGCAATAGCTTTTGGTATCATACATCAGCAGTTTAATTGTTTTATTAATTCAATATCCCCTCACAATTGGATGTCCCTCTACTTATTAGTTATTTTTTGCGTAAGACAAGTGCGTAATATAATATACATAATATGTGTTGTTTTTTAATGTATATAATATGTTTGGTTTTTACCTTCAACTACCATATATTAACAAGTCAGTACTTTGTCTCTCAACCTCTCCTTAAACAAATTATTCTCCGCTTCTTATCTTAAATAAAGTCCTGAATATGAAAATTCAAAACTCACACAAAATCAAAAATAAGTTAGCTGTGTAAGAGTTGTGTGTATGAATATGTACATATTTGTTATGGACTGACCATAATCAACGAATATGGTTAAAATTAACCTATAGAGTAGTTTACTAAGCCACTTTACGAAGGGAAAAAGTTATGCTCGTGTAATGTTGTGGTTAACCCCCGAGTTTTTCAATGACAAATATTAGCGCTTATGTAACTATCTTTAGTTATCTTATCTTTAGTTAAACCTTTGAATACTCTTCTAGTGGCTGTAGGCACTGCTTATTTAAGTAAATTTATAGTGGTAATTTTCAAAATATATATTTACATATATATACATATATTACATGTATCAAAAAGAATGTAGCAAAATATATGGTATCTTTATTACAAAGGAAAAATCTATAGCCAGAAGTTATGAATTCGAAGAGAACACCCAACAATCTCCTTTCCCTTTTGTTTGCATAGGCACACAATCAATTGGCATTCCTCTGCTGTCATCGTCCTTTCAAAGAGAATGAGGATGAGGACAATTCATGAGTGTGTGAGATACGAAACTGTCATGAAGGAGTTTTCTAAAAGCTGGTGGATGCCTTGCAGCGAAGCATTTCACATTTTTGTTCCGCATGAAACCTCTATACCTTACGTTTTCTATGCCAATACAATACATAGATATATAAACAGAGGTAAGTTTTTCATTTCCACGTGATAAATAAAATTTACACCTTACTTATTTTTAAACGATGAACTTACGCCTGAAATGAGATTTTCGAAATTGTGTGAATTCGGAAAAAATTTTTTTATAGGTTTATATAAATTCATTTTAAATTCATATTGAAAAATCAAAGTATCGAAAAACACCTTATTTTTATTCTCCATATGAGACACTTCAATTTACTAAATTTACATTTAATTTTTGGGTATACAAGAGCACCTTCTTTATTTATTTTAAAGTTAGCATTAACCAATATTTTTCTTTCTATCAGTTTTTATTGCTTTACTTGAAACCTTAATTGATGATGGAATTTTCTTTTGTGAGTAAGAAATTATCGCTCAATTAATTGCTGAAAAAATAAATTTTTAAAAATGAATATGTCTCAGGAAAAAGACAGTTGGTTGAGTCCAAATAAGTATAACTTGGTCAGTTATACCTCGTAAAAATATTAGTTTTGCTATTTGTAAAAGTAATTTCAGTATATGTGCTAATCTTCAAATTTTTTCAGATTTTTTCGATATCTTGGCCGACACAAACTTAAAAGAAAATTCTCAATTTGAAATTGAAAAACTTGGCATAATTTTGAAAAATGTTTTAAGAAATTTCATAATAATTTTTAATTCGGTTTTCAACGATACTTTACTCGGTGGGGTAAGTAAAAATTTTTTTTTCATGAATTGTTTTGATCATAAAACTATACCTTTTACTCACCAACGTCCCTATTTTTAGAAATTTCATTTCAAAGTTTTTAAAATCACTTACTGCGAATTTAATGATAAAATCAAGATTTGCCTTTGAAACCCAACATAAATATGTAACACATTTTATGAAAATCGACTTTTCTTTACACAAGAAAGATAAAATAAAATTTTAACTGAAACTTATCGTCGAACATCTTAGGACATGCTGTGCCTAGTAATTTGTTGATTTGTATTTGGCTATTGGTGCTGGCTGTATCCCAGTCACAGTCCAAAAATTTTACTAACTTAGTTTATTGGGGAGCGTAGTAATGCTTCTAATATAATTCCGTTTCCTATAAAGATCTAATAAGTAGAACAGGAAACGAATCAGCAAAATCACCCGTAGAGGAGTCGGTTCTGTACCTAGCATTTATACAGGAAAAACCTAGTCCCTTGAACACGAAAAAAGGCTAAAGTATTCCCTAAGACATTGCGACAATTTCGATTTATCATGGTGACCTTACGTTGAACTTTATAGCGTTTCGCGTCCTTATCATATGTATGTACCAGGGGTACATATACGAATACATGTCATGGTAGTGGATTATATTCACTATAAAATATGTGAGTGTGCTAAGGAAACATTGGATTACCGAGTTGCCGTAAAAATCCTCCAGGAATTGAATTCAATTTGATTCCGAGAGGTCACGGCCCGGTTGACGAGCTGTTTTTTTGCAACACCATATGAATATTGGTAACCTTGATGACATATCGCTTTAAGGGAATTTAATTTTCATCGTACAGCATTAGACAAATTGGCTGTAAGCTAAGAAGTTTCTCTCAGGAGAGTCAAAAGGCACAAAACAGGTACATATTTTATCTCATCACTATCGTTTACAGTGATAAAGTGAATGGATTAATTTCAATTAACCATATAAAAGGTAGGATGATTGATAAGCAGAAGTTTACACTTGTGACTTCTTTAGAGCTAATCAGCTCAAACTTGTACACTTTGAAGTTCATTAAATTACATAATGAAGGAAACATTTCGAATTTAAAAATACTACTTATCGTATTTCTTCACATTTTCTAAACGTAAAATAATCTGTATCTGTTAAAAATAATTTGTGTACTGTCGAACAGATTATTCACACCAACGCAGATTCTGCAAGGAGTTTTGTTCATTTTCCAAGTGGCATTGCTAAAAATAAGATTCTGTAATTTATCCTACTTTAAGATAACAGCTTCCATGGTACTTCAAGGTAAACCTTAAGCTGATCTATTATTTACCTGAAGCTAGGAATTAAGATATCTATTTAATTCCAATTCTATCAATTCTATGTGTGCCTATTAATACTTCAAATGTTTTAGGAATAATTAAGTAAGTATGCACTAATGAAACATTGTAGGGTTTTTTCTAATGTTTTAATATTACTATTTATTTATGTAGTGTATGCTTATTAAAACATCATTTTAAATGTTTGGAAAGAAAAAATCTTATTATTGAATTATATAGACAAAAAACTACATATAAAATAATAAATAGGTCTGCTTAAAGAAGTATCACTAAAAATAAAATTGATTGTAAAATTCTGGTTTTATGTTTTTTAGTGTTATTTGACGTCATTTAGTGACTATTAAAAAGATATACTGCTAAGATTTTTTAAAATCATCAAGGCAGCTATTTTAAGTAAAGTTTTATAAAAAATGGTCTGGAGTGGCTTAATCTATGTACATTTTAACGTGGTGAAAAAAATATCCATATTAGAAAATGAAGCAAGTTAAAACTTGTCTTCTAAAAAAAGCTTCCCACCTGATTTGCAAAATTTACTGAATCACGTGTAACATACAAATTCTTGCCTGTAATTTTATTAACCGGTTGTCGAAACTTTTATTTAATAAATGAAAAAAAGTTTTTATCACGTTTTCAGAGGGAAATAGTATTCATTTTTTTTATAATGCTGGGCTATAATTATTAATAATATCTATTACTTGCAATACAACACATTTTTATGCATGTAAAAATTTTATTTTATATTGCAGCTGCAGCAATACTTTGTATTATAGTTTAAATTGATGACTATCTCTTCTTGATTTAAATGCACATGTGTAAAAGGTTTACAAAGTTAAAGTTAATGTATAAATTTGAAAATATGCACAAGAAAGAAAATGTGGTAGACAAGACAAAGAAACGAAAAGCAGATTTTGACGATTTTTTGAAGATGGTAATCCATATAAAATAAAAAAATCAGAACAGAGAGAACTAGCATATTTGAGCAAAGGAGTCTGCATGAAAATTAATTCAAAAGCACATCGTTATGTTTTAAATTAATTTATGTATTAGTACACAACATAACGAATGCTTGTTGTCTGCACACAATACGTTAATTTTGCATATTTCCAAGCTTTTTGTAAGGATGCATTAATGTAAACTTAATTTCTATTGCGAAATATTCAATAATACAGATAAATAATCTTAAAGAAATTCAGAATAATTGTTGGAAATTTATTGATCGAGTTTTACTTTATAATTTATTCTCAAGGACGGCATTGGTAGAATATGAACACAAATTGAAGGATTTTAAGGAGAAACTTTTTCGGAAATTTCTTTGAAGAGAAAGTGGAAGTTGATGTACAAAATGTTAAAATTCATAAAAAAAATGGTTCAAGTTAAATATTTAAAAAATTATTTATGATCCACTAAAGTTTTTGTATATTTGTCGCTTCTGTGTAAAGTTTTATTGAAATCTGCTAATGCATCTTAAACTAAATTTTGTTTTCCTATTCACATAAATCTAAATAAATCCCACACAAACACTTTTTGTTGTTGTCCACTGAGCGGTTGAATATAATTTACATTTCCATTTGCACTAAATTTATATTTTTTCAATTTGAATTAATTCTGTTTCTTTTACAAAAAGTTTTGATGGCTAATAAACTCCTTGCAATATACAGATTAATAGGTCAGTAATTATGGATTTGACTTTAATTTAATTACCCATGATGATAGGGCAGCCAGAAAAGCCTACAATGAAAGTCCACGAAATGAAATTATTTGAAGAAAACAACAAAAATAAATTCTATTATTTAAGCAGCATATAAAAATTAAGTTAGTTATATTCTTGTTCTCAGGCCTACGTAAATGTAGTAGGTATTAAAGAATTTGCTCTGTCAGCATCCCCAGTAAGTCTTCGCTTATTAACGAAGATAATATCCAGATTCGAGGACACGTTTTACATTTAAAATGTTGTATGATCCAAAGTGAAATATTGTCATCCTAAGTATACTAGAAAATTGATTTTAGATTTTAACTGACGTTGCAAATAAACAAGGCGAAGTTAAGTTACAAAACCATGGAAAAAACTGGAAATAAACAACTTAGTTGAGGAAATAATTAAACTTCTTGGCGTGTATATCCGGCTCGTTGAAGTAACCAATTAACAATTAAATTTAAAGCGGAATATTGATTAATTGATCGAAAAGTGAGAATGTCCAGCTGAGGAAGTACATTTTTATACTGGAAATTGTTTTACATTTTAAATTAGAGAAGTGCGATTTAAAGTTAAGTTCGTATCATTCATTGAAGTAATAATTTATGTTTAAGTAAGCAAATACATATACAGAAAATTATTTTTTTAGTACGTAAATGTTACTATTCAATTTTTTTAATTTATATTTTCATGCATTTTTGGATTATGTTAAAGGCTTATGAAAGGTCTAATTTACCTAATCTTACAAGAACTATCTTGCTAAATTTGGAAACATTTATTTTATTATTCCATAAATGTCTTCCTTAGCATTACAAAAACACACCTCCAAAATTGTTTTGAGGAATTCGGCAATGATAAAGTTATACATCATATATGTTATCTACATATATATAGTTATACATTTAGGAATTATTTATTTATACCTTTGAAAATTCAAATTTATTGTAGTTTTTTATACAGAGATAGTATGCCTAAAAATAAGGGCGCTTAATAAAGGCATTTTTGTTTAAGTTTTCAGAAAAGTTTGTATAAAACGAAAAATAACTTTTTTTAGGTATGTGCATTTGAAATCTATTTCAAATTTTGAGTTAATATTTTGTAGGAAGTCCTACTAATTAAAACGCCCTTCGCAGTCGCCAGGAAGAACTAAAAGTGGTTAAAAATGTTTTTCAATATTAGTCAATATTTTCAGAGTGTTTTGTCTACTGAACTAAAGTTGGGCGCAGTATTTAAAATAAATTATGCTAAGTTTCGTGCAATTGTTTGCTTTTGTGTAAAAAAAGAAGCGATGCAATGTTTAACAATTATAAGAACTGTTTATGTATATAAAGAATATAAATATGTTTTTTCAATTAAGATGTAAAAGCAAGAAAACAATTAAAGACAAAGCAATTGTGCCTGTGCAAGTCTGAGCCATTGAACAGATCTATGAACCACTAAGCAAAATGTTAATCAAGGTCTACCCTTCCTTCCAAAAATGTTTGTTATATGTTGAAATGATTCCATGTCGTAATCTCCTAAGAAAGCCTACTTCAAAGTTTGTTTAATTTTCTAAAGCATACTTTCTCTAGCTTCTACAGAGAAGAGGAAAGCAATGCAGGGCTAAATTTAAATCTCAAAATGTCCTTTTCATTGATTCTCTCCCTCCCCTGTCCCACTTAAATAAAACAATACCCAAAAACTAAAGGTTCCCAAGAATTGAAGTGATCATAAAAATAATCACATTACTATATAATAATACTCGTAGATATGTATGTACGAATTGAAAACAGTAGTATTATCATCTATTCAGATAATAGTAATTTTTGGAATAAAATAACTAAATTCTTGGCATCATATTTGAATGGAATTGCATGGTTTTATTGCCTGAAAACCAGAATCTGGCACAAATAGTTAAGTTAATAAATATAAAGGGTACCTACTTTGAGGAAGAAGATTAGAAGATTAAAAGGTCCCGAAATATTAAATTGGTCCCAACAATTTTTATAGTGCTATAGATTTAATGAAGGTCATTACGTAAATATTTAGTCACATACATACATATGTTATTTATAGTATAAAATCAAAAGTATTTTAACAGAGTTTTAGATTTTCGTTTTGATAATTAATAAGTAAACTGAAATTGATTCTCTGCTAAAAAAGTTGTCCCAAGAATAATTTTTTACTATAATAATTTTAAAGATTATGGCTTATCTCATTACTCATTGTAATGATTTTTCTATTACTGATTCACATTTTTTTATGATTAGATTATTATATAACCGTGAATGTAGATGTAATCTGCTGCTATACAAAATAATTTAAGCGGTTTATTGGTGTCCTCCAACTTTTTTTTGAAAATGTTAATTATTTTACTTGATAAATAGTTGAGAAATATCTGTTTACATCTGGGTTCTTTAATTCTAAAAATAAGAGCTAGGATTATTGTTAATTATTATTAAATACCTTATATTGTTAGGCCACCCAGGGTGTTAAAGTCAACTTAATCAAAACCCTTCGTTTGGTTCTGGTTATGGTAATTTTTTAGCAAATATCTCATGAAAAAAATGCGATAAAGATATCACAATGAAGTACCTTGTGCAATTCAGAAACTCCCTTTAATCTCCGGCATCTCTGTATTCGGGTTAACAAAACCGCAAAGTAAATCTTCCATTCCATAAAGGAAAATATGCTGCAGGAATGCTCTTCGGTTAAGTGTTTCTCAAGTTTTCCCCACATTTCGCCTTCTGCTACTACCTCAAAACATCCGGGATATGTTTTAGATTCATGTACGAGTACATATAATGGGAAGTTTTGTACTGGATTTAATCCGTATATCCCTGGGACGACATTAGTTGTGCACTTTTATGCATCTGTTGGTGTTGAACACCCAAATCAGAGAACAGAGCACGTTTCTCCGATAAAAAGGATCTTCCTCATGTCGCGAAACGACGAAATTTGTTTATCTTGCAGCGGACTCAAAGATAATTTAATATAGTTTTCTGTTTATTCTATGGTAAGATATTTCCTACCATTACTGCATGTGGATTACATGTTTATGCGCTTTGTTACGAGCAGCTGTTAGCAGGTAATAAAATTGATGCATCGGTGTTAAATCTCTCCCCTCAAACTGTTGACCAACACCATATGGAACTGGGTACTAAAAATAACGATTACAACGTTTCTAGCACGAGTAAATGTACTCTTTTATATCGCAATATGTTTTAATGACTTCAAAACTAATTATAAATCGTATAAGAGACACATTTATGTGTATTTTTAAATTTTACAATTCGCCGCGAACACGAAGTGTTCTGCACTCTTTGTTTATTAATTGAATGATTTCAAAATTGGGAGGAAGTTGTGATGTTCAACTTCGTCCTTAATAATATATGAACCTACTATATTTACTTATTACACAACAGCTATTTAAGTCCTTTTTCACGGCAATTTCCATCCAAAAGTCTATTTTAAGAAAACATATCTTTTAACTTCGCGAAATGACAAAAGCAGTTTTAATTTGATCCTATCTCTATATGCGAAACAGCAAACATAACTCTTTGAATATTTAATTTTACTTTTATTTACCAAATACATATTTTCTCTCATTTTACTTTCCTGGATAGTCCGCAAGTATTCCAGGTTGTGTTATTAAATTGTCGTCAGAGACGGTAATTTTAAAGATTTAATCTACAGTCTACAGCCTAAGGGTGCGGAAATGTGCGATGAAAGAAAAATAAAAGAAAACTCCAAGAAGATGTAAGTGAAGGATTTTCTTCAACTAAGAGGTATTCAGCATCCACAGAAAATAATATCATAACCAAGTAATTTTCGTACAATAATACTTTTATGCCTTGGATAATCAGGAATGAAGCGCCTTTGTTTATCTAGCTTATAGGATAGAAATATTGATGATATGTATATCATGTTTCAGGGAAATATGCTCACCTCAATACACGACATGCTGCAAATGATTTTATATGATCATTTTGGGTATCTACCACAAATTAGTCTCGGGAGAAATCTATGTAAATACAAAATTCATGAATTCTTGGCAAAAATCAAGAAGTATGTCTAGTTTAAAGATGGAAAAGTGTTAGTTGTGTAGCGTTACACTGGTAGGATACATTTCCTTTTCAAAATAAAGCAGGAAAACATACAAATGAAATTAAGGATCAAAAGACTCGACTGTGTAGTTTATAGAACTAAAACGTCAGGACAGCAACAAATCTGAAGACCATAAAAGGAATTGTACCTACTTTTAAAACTCAAGTTACAAGTTTATCTACAATTTTTTACGATTACTTTTACTTTGCCCGCGTTAAGACAGTTCTTAACAATAGATGTAGACAAATAAGAAAACAAGAATACGCAGTCGGAGATTTATTTTCCTTTAAACTTATTATAATTATAGCAAAAGGTATAAGGCACATTAAGTTTAATACTTATTACTATTGTTAGAGAAAAGAATTACTATTCGGTATTTTCAATTGTAAGGAAATATAACAAAAGTTTTGTCACATATGTGTGGGTTTCAAAAAAAGTAATAAAAAGAAACGTCTTTGTTAAATTTATCCCTATCTGATGGGTTTGACTGTATAGTAGTATATTATGTCACTTTTTAATTAGTTTTGCGGAATCATACTAATCACTTTTCAAACCCTAAATTGCTATTCCTAAAAAGAATAACAATGTTTGATGTGTTTTATTCGCGGAGAATTTTTCGAATTAAGTAATGAGATTTAGGAAAAAGGTATTTTAATATCTAAGAATTTTAAGTTTTAAAACTACGCAGAAATTTATGTTTATAAAAGAGTATCTTTAAATAGTTCCTTTGGCTTTTTAATGGAATCGTGTATAGAGTAATTTTCATTCAGTTTTATATATATTCAGATGCAATTGACTCTGAAACTCAATTATAGACTTTGGAACATTTTGTTATTTTGCAAATCAAAATGCTCTAAAAGGTTGCAAAATTACTTCAATCTTAACAATTTAAATCTTATTGTATGTCCTATATAAAACAAAAATGTTTACTTTTGAATGAATGAAGTTTACAACTTACCTAAGTGGTCGAATGTGTAGTTCTTAACAAGTCTTGACTGCAACTCTGTAACAAAAATTAATAAATCAATAAATCAATGTAATAGCCTCAAATATTGTAAATAAAATTAAAAATTAAAACTGTATTATGCATCATAAACACTGAAACGTAATAGCCGTAATCATTCCCATAAAGATAAAAGCAAAAACGTTAATTATTATGATTAATTTTGTAATATCAAAATGGCTTTTTCCTATTTTTCCGCATAGTAATGGTAGATGTATGTATGTAGAATAAATTATATACACCCAGTTAAGTATTGCGAAATTTTTCAGATTTAGATGATGAAACTAAAATTTTTAATAAATGAAATAGAGACGATTTTCTTATTTGCATAGTTGCATTGCATTTACATTGATGCAATCCAAGATCCTAGCTCCTAGGGGCATCAGAGGGTTTTATACTCCTCCGAAACGACATTTTTATTACACTGAAATCGAGTACGTTATTGAAATCCATCAAAAAATGCTCCTTACCTTTCTTCCAATAATTTGCCATTATTTTCTGTCTATATAGTTGTTGCCTCTGGGCGAATTTGACTCATTTATATTATCCACCCACTCTAAATAATACAAGACGTTTTTCATGTTACCAACGTCAGAAGATTAAGATTGACCTGTAAAGTCCTATCAGGATCATTGATATTTGACATGTAGCTCTGACGTAATCATAAATAATCCAACTTTATTCTTTGCGGAAATTAATTACTGTTTAGTCGCCCTAAAGGCTACAAGCACAACGAGATACTTATTTATATTTTAGTAGCGTCACCGAGAAGTACGCAGGAAATAATTAAAATAATTAATGGCTAGTTGACGCGCCTAACTAAAACTGAGAATTATTACCTCTTATATTGGCAGTAGTAAAGCGAACTTGAAAGCTAGCGGAGGAATAAGAAATTCATAATTATTGCAAAATGTGTATAATTAAAACTTAATTATATCTGAATTATTTATTAATCTGCAACTATTGAAAATATTTTCGCTTGTAATAACTATTGATTTTTTGTTGTTGATTATCGTAGTTTTCGTTACAAATGAAAAGGGCATTTAAACGATAAAAGATAGATGTCCTCATTGGTTTATGACTGGTTTTTATATGACGCGACCCTAAAATATTGCGAAAATGAAAATACATTGCATGGGAAGTGAACCAAAGACGAAAATGATAAGGCTTTCTATAGAAAAGACAAGATATTGTATTGAATTTAGTTGTAAAATTGAATTTGTAGCAGTCTCTTATTACCTCATTTACGAGTTTTTTCAAGCCGGTTTCAATCGATATATGCATGGAGATCGACTCAAACTATTTGCTTATACTTTTTTAAATCGGATTGACAAGTCCTCATGTTGATCCAGATTGAAATTTTTCGATTCACATTCAAAAGTGCCAGAAACACCTGCTCTAATCGGATCAAATTAAAAAGAGCTTACGAAAAATAAGTAAAAACGGAAGCCCTTTCCTTTTTAATAAAAATTATTTAATAAAATTGCTAAAATTTTCAGCATAAGTCGATTGGATTTTTATATCGGATTATTTTAAACACTTTGAAAAATTAATTGAAATCAACTTTACTTTACCGTGGAATTTTTTTGAAAGTAGGCGTTTGTAAGCTATTTTTCATTCGAAGTAGGCCTTTTAGAATTTGTTTTTTCTTTTTCGCCGAGCTGACGAAATTCTAATTTAATAAATTGAGTTTTCTAGAGATTTTTCATTATAATGGCATCAAAGGTAATTTCCATGTTTTCACGTGCGATTATTAGCACTACTATAAAATTAAAAGATACGAAGTCGATATTTGGCTTGGTAACGCATCACCGAAAAATCGGAACCGACGACGTAATAGAAAAGAGTTTAGTAGTACTTCCACCCGATAATGTCCAAAAATTGGCTGGAGACCTTGACGCATTAGCTCAAGAAGTGAAAATTTTAAAATTGAAAAACGAAGACTTGCTGCATAAGTATGAGGCAGTGCTGGCGAATTCGGATAAACTCAAGCATAATCTGACGAAGCAGGTTGAAGATGCTAAACTATGTGGGATGCAAGGATTCTGCAAGGACCTCGTGGAAGTTGCAGACATGCTATGTTGTGCCACCGAAGCTGTTTTGATGCAGGAGCGTTCAGAGAACAACCCTCACTTGAAGGATTTGTATGATGGCCTAACACTAACCCAAGCCACTCTTCTACACGTATTTAAGAAGCACGGACTCCAGCAAATCGATCCGATCAATCAAAAGTTCGATGCTAACTTACATGAAGCTGTATTCCAAAAGCCGGTTGATGACGTCGAGCCAAATACAGTTGTTAAAGTATGCAAAATCGGCTATCAGTTGTATAATCGTTGTATTCGGCTTGCGCTCGTTGGGATCTCAAAAGAGACTTAAGTATTTTTATTCCAAATATTGTTAGTATTTTCCTTTTATTTTATAATATGAAGTTGATGAAATTTTTGTGTTGTTGTTATTAAAAAAAATAGAACATATTTGCCCATAACTCTGTTCAATGTTATTGTATGAAATAAAAAAAAAAAAATTTAAAAAAAATGAATTTCTTTTTAAACAACAGAAAAACCCAGAGAACTTCAAAGTCTTGAAGAGGGATAATCCTTTTATTTAAATGTATAGAAAGAATTTCTCCAGAGGTAAAATAATTTAAAGAATTTTTTTTTTTCAAAAAGAAGTTAACCTCAACCCTTTTCGCAAGGATTCCACGTGAAAGCATTTTAATTGTAACCTCCTCCCTAAAGATAATTTCTGGATGCTCTGTAAGTGACAGAAATTTATCTGTTTGCTTGACATCCAGGAAGTGGTACGACCTTGACCTGGCAATTAAGCCATTTTTAGCAGCCACTACGGAGGTTGAGTCTGAAATAGAAACCCCCGTCCTCCAGGAAGAAAAGGATCCCCACCGCCAATTGACTAGTCACTTTTCAATTTGCAGAAAATTATAGACACGTGGGTGGGTATTGTATTGGGTAGTTTAAATTTATACCTTTGACGGCGACGACACAGTCCATGGCTGGGCTTCGCAGCGCAACATATATGTACATCGGAGGTTTTACGACGTTTGGCATACCATGGGCTTTACGAATACCATTTAGTATGGTTTACTGCGACATGACGCCAGGATTCAGACTTATGTGAGGCTCGCTGGTTGATTCAATAGACGAGGGTGTGATGAATAGAATCGAATTAGGCGTTGAATTCGATTTATTCAATAATTTAAGTGAAATTACACGAAAGATGGAACATGATTCAATTCATAATAGCAGGTCGTACGAGAAATTACTGTCTTGGTTAAAAGGAGAGGGTAACCAAATTAAGGGGCTTTTGTTTATCCCTATAGAATAGAACATTTTATAATAAACTGGAGTTCTTTTGCAATTACTAAGCATTTGAAATGTTTATTCTTATGGCTGATATAAAAATGGAAAAACGACGACTTCCAAAAGTCCAAACTCTTATTTAAACGAAAACATAATCACCACAATCATTATTCTCTGAAGTTGTCTTTTATACCATAAATTAACTCAATAGAAAACACGAACCTCCAAACATTTGCAAAGTACGGCTGAAGAGAGATTCTACTTCAAAAGATAGAAAAATTATTAAGTTTCAACTATTTACAATTTTGCTGGGAATTTTTCTGTAAAATTAGATAATTTGCCTGCACTGCAAAATGCAAAAACGAATATAAAAAAATTAAATATATAGAAGGGTTTGACTGAACTTATCAAATATGAATTTTATTGCAGAATGCTATAAAGTTTTGAGGTTGAATGAAACTAGAATACTTTCGATGAAAGCTCTGAGGAATGATAGAAGAGACAGAGGCTTTATATTAGCTAGAATATTAAATATTATTTACAATGCCATATACCTACTATTCATTTTATAAAACTTAAAAAATGAAATATCGCTCTTAACATAATCTTTCAAAAGATGAACATTTATTTTTATTCATCATTGTTTGTTTTTATTTAGAGAATATTCACATTCCATAATTCTGTAGTGCATCTATTTTTAATAATTTTCGTTTTTTCCAAAATATATACATAAGTGCAAATTATTAAAGTCATATACTTATTTCTTACCTTGGAAAAATTGAGACTTACATAAAAGAGCTCGAATTGAGTTAATATGTATGTATTTTCAAAAATGTCATAATAATATTATTAAATATTAAAAATGTCGTGGCGTTTCCCCTGTGGTTACATTTTCAACGTGGTTTCCTCCAAAGACGTGATTGATTTAGAACGTAAACAAGAAAGCTCTAGATGTATTTTTAGAGAATGTAAAATATTTTGATAAATAAATGTTAATAAATGTATGCAAACCTGTGATTGTGAAGACACTTTAGTTTGAGGTGTTCTTATACATAGATCTAAATGAAAAGTTGTTGCAACGTTTACTTGAGGTCAAAAGTAGCTAATATGCAAATATTTTGATATTTGGGTCGTTTGCATATTTCATGACATTTAAAAAAAGTACCAATTTCAATGCTTCTATCGATGTACTTATATGTATAAGACATGTACATATGTATGTATATGTATGGCTGAATTGGGAACAGATTGAATTTGAGGACTGCCCGTGGATTTTATACACCTCATTATTACCGGTGTTTCGATAAATTTGTATTATAATATTATCGTTATTGTAATGTTTTTATTTTTTCCCTCACATAATAATTACAATATATTCGAAATGACAGGCTCTTATTGCTATAATTTATTTGAATTCTGATAAATGTATGGTATATGGGATTTTGTAAGTCCTTTGACTTGAATTTCAGGGTCTAGTTTGAAAACCCGAATGAATGGATCAAGCTTACCAAAATCTCATAACAATTGGTACGAAAGAGTTTTATGTACTAGTTACTCTTTTTATCAGCTCTGAATTTAAAACGATCAATATATTGTATTCGAAATGGTCTTTCGTATGCAAGGTGTGAACTATAAACTTTTCTTAAATAAATAGAATTGCTTTGATACAGTGTAATAAACACCAAAAAACGGTCATTTTCAAATTCTCTATTGCTGTTTATAATATAACATCTTAAAAATTGACTTATTGTTTGAAGTGTGATGGGTAAGTCTTACCCGAGTATTTGACTTTTGAGTTAAAAGAATATCCAATCGCATACCACAGTAAAATCTTTAAAACAGAAAGAAATACATGTACATAAGTCTTTATTCATATTTTAGTCTCAAACCAAAATAATTTTAAATAATGGAATTTATGTCAGTAAAGTTTTCGCGTCAACTTTGAAGACTTTTAATTTTAAATTACAAAATTCTTGCTGTTCCATTATTTTCTCAAAAACATTTATCTCATGGATAAAATTTATATTTTAGAAAAAAATTGCTAAAATTAATTTCCCCAGGAAGTAGTTTTGTACTCAAACAGAAAACATGTGGCTCAAGTTTACAAAAATATTAAAAGGTTGTTCAATTTCCAGCTGGGCGTTGCGCACTGCGAATTTGATTTAAACGAGTCGGAAGCAGCAAGACCGCAAATGATTTCTTTCCGGAAAACATGTTACGTAAACATTAATTCGAAAATTATCTATTTGGTCTGGAGTGGATCAAATTACTTCCATATTCCATACTACAAGGAATCGAAAAAGATCAACAATTCAAAAAAATATTTATACTATTTGTCCTACATTGATATTATGCATACATTGTCACGACTAATCAGGTGTGAATATTTTGGTTTATTTTGAAAGCATTTCAGGTGTTTATTTATTTATGGTGTGGAAAGAATGTAACAAATTAGACATACACACATAAAATCGGTTTTACAAAAGCTGTTTAAATTGCAATTCACAGCGCGGTTAAGTAGGTGTTTTTTCCAAGCGCTAAGTCGCGGTTATTTTTGGTGATTTCAGAGTATGAAGCAAGTCAGTCGCGAGTTTGTAAAATGAAAGGCGCGCTAAAAATAGACGAGCGAAAATTATGAATGAGATGCTGGCTACTTTGAAGGTATTTAGGTCCTTCATCTTCGATAGTCTGATGGACAATGGGAGACTTGAACGAGGTCTATTCGCGTTTTTTCTTCAATGTGGCCGTTGTGACCACATCTTGATTCAAACCATTAATAGCTGCCGCGTGGCCAAGACATTGGCGGTGGTAGATAAACAAAAGAGGTTTATTTTCTCAACTGGTTTAATATTCAAAGATGAAAGTACATTTTGTTCATTCCATAAATAGGACCAGACTAAAAATCGATTTCGATTTATTTTTAAAAGACGTATTGATTCTACAAATGCAACGGCTAAACGTGTTTAGATTTCAAAATAACTTAAAAGTTAACGATGATTATTTTTTAAATTATACATTTTATGGAAATAGTACCCTTTGACCTAGGTTTTATTCTTCAAAAAATTTTGGAAATATCTGTTTTTAAATTTTGTTTTGTGAATACATTAATATACATACATATGTGTACCAACGAATTGATCACTTTTTGACATTGAATGGGTTTACATTTCAATTGATCAATGCCCTCGATAGCCTTCAGATTAAAGAGGTAATTTTAAAAATGTTTACAAATACCCATTAAATTATTTCTTTAAGTTTCTTTGTATGTAATTTATTGATAATGTTTTGATAATCAGAGGTTCGCCTTGATGTACTCAAAATATACAAGCTTGGTTTAGCATCAAAAAGAGTACTTTGTTTATATTTATTTGCCCTTTCCATCAGAAAATTTGGTAAATAACTCAAAATAGCACAATTTGAAATCGCATATTTTGTCTATCATTTCGTATTAAAGATGCATTTTTTTATGATCATTATATATCAAATTACCTCTTTCATGTCGTCGTTATATTATTATTTTGAATAATTTTATCATTATATTTTAAATATTATTATTATATTATTATTATTATTAATAACACACAGAATTTTCATAAAATTCTGGAATAATATTATAAATCTTGATAGTACTCAGATGTGACACTTTAATTTTATATGATTGGTCTAACTTTAAAAACTATTTTAAAAGTCGAACAGCTGCAAAATAAAATTCATAAATGCAATCAGTGAACATTTATTCTGGGTAAAGGAACAAAAGTAAAATAATTGGTTGTGTGAAAGCTTTAATACTATCAAGGGTTAAAAATAGTACCTATATCAATTTTATGGTCAATTTTGTCTGGTACGCAGCGTTGGCCGAAGAGGATTGACGGTATGAAGCTCTCATATTTCTTACTGATGACCCGAAGTACCAATTTCACTGGAAATCAGAATAATACGAGTTAAATTAATTAACCATGAAATTAAAAGTTTTGATTTGTAGCGCATAAAGTTTGTTTTTAACGAACCTAGTTTTAAAATACTAGTAGTTAAATGGGTTCAAATATATACATACATCAACAATTATATATGTATGTATTTTTAATTGTTTTAAGAAATAACCAGAAATGAAATTATTTCGCAATCTCAGCACAATTAAAAAAATTAGTTATGCATAGGCCGCATAAAAACCACAAATTGTCAATCATTCCGAAAACTTAGCACATAATTTTATTACGTCACTGGCTAGCGCCTTAACTCATAAAAACTTTAAGTTGAAAATTCATATTTTTAGAATATTCAAAAATCACACTGTTTCACTCATTTTCTCTAATATTTCTAAATACACACAAATTCGACACAAATTTTGAAATACAAAAACAAAATAATCATAGTTTAAGGCGATAGCAACAGACCACCAATTTAGAATTGATTTTTGTTTAATAAACTTACCAAGACCGCCAGTGCATATTTATATTTTAAAAACATTTTCTCGTTCTATGCTCGTTCTTTTAAAGACAAAAATATTTCTTTCTCTACTAATTTTTTTAGTGTTTCCCTGAACGTACAAACTCGCGAACATAACTAGTATATAGTTATATTATTAAAAATAACAGAGATTTTTAGCTGTTAGTTTTAGTATTTAACAAATTAAAGCGCGGATTTGAATTTCCATGTATTCGCGGCGTTTTAGTCAGGAAGTAATATATAATTTTTTAAGATAATTAAAAAAATCGATATTTTTAAAGTTTTAATTCGGGTAGATATTACCGCTTTAAAAGGGCCGTATATTTTTCATTTTTTGTAGGTAGCACGCACCCTGGGTCTGAGAATTATTTATAAGAATACAATCATCGAACTGACTATACTTATAGTATAAGTCGGTAGAGTAATTGTATTGAATTATTGAAATATTTAACTAATCTGTTGATATTTTCTGTAAACCTTGACCCTGAACTCTTCACTCCACAAAAGTGGATAATAATAAAGTAATTGATATTGTGGCACGCATCACCCACAGTCTTCGAAATAACCGTCTTACCTCAAAGAAAAAGTTATCGCCCACAATTCCTCTGGAACGCGGCCCTCTCCGGCAAATCTTTTTACCGCCTATAAAATAATTCGCTGGCGTTTTGCCAATCAGATCGCGAAACGAAGTCAAATCAGCGACTATAGTTCGCGATTTCTAGGCCTTGAGATTCGCTGCATCACTTCGGCGATTTCTTCACTTCGAACTTGTTTAACACTCACGCATCGTGAGATTTTGCAATTGTTGCAACATAAGGTAAACTTTGTGAATTGTTTCTGTTGTTGTTTCACTATTTTACCTTTTCAATGAATAATTCACATCGTATTTAACTTGGTAGGTGGCTCGAGTTCAGTAAAAAATAAATAATTTCATTTCTAAATTTGATTGATGTGGCCGAAAATTGTTGAAATTGGGGTCACTTTTACGTTTTATTTTTGAAGATATTTATTTATTTTATTTTTATTATTATTATTATTATTCAATTTTTTTTTTTTTTTTTTTGAAAACTGTCCACGTCTATACTGTCAATTAGTTAATTATATTACTCAAAGCACAAATCATCATTAAGTGAAAAGGAGGACCACAGGACACTTATATTACACTCTACACTATTCAAAATTCGGAATTAACCGGCAAAATTCGAGTTTATCGTCTTTGAGTCGATTGTACCACCTTCGGCGTCTTAGCGTCCGTCTGCCTTCTTCCTTGGCAAGAAGACGAAGACTAAATAGAAGTTAGTCGCTACTTGGCTGCAGAGCTTTCGTCCGCAGCGGCGTCTTTCTTGAAAGTGATCCATCGGCAACGTTCCACCACCGGCGGCCAGGACAGAAATTGTTGAGTACTTTGCATGCCCATGCCCAGTCCGCAGGGGTTCCGGGGGGTGCGAGCCCAGCCGGCAGCAGACTGGCTGCAGGAGCCCCAAGTGGCAAAGGGGTGCTCCGGTAACCCGAATCAGCGACGGTACCACGGGGCTCCGGGACTCCGGGACTCCGGGACTCCCCAACCTGATCCTGACTATGCGCCGCGGCAGTCTCAAATGCGCGTGTTTCCACCCCCGGTCCTCTCCGGGAGGCCCCTTTTTATTAGCGCCAGAAAAATTATATCGAAGGCGCCACAGAAGAGCCCCCTTCGAAAAGTTATTGCACTGACTCAGTCTCTGGCCACTGAAAGGGAAGCAACCAGTTGTTGCGTAGGGTTCTCTGGTTCATTTACTCCAGGAGTGTGGCATATTTGTTCCCGAAAAACTTTCGCCAATTTCAGGATGTTTGTGTACCTTTGTGTACCCTTTTTTGCCCTTTGAGTCCCTATCCTGGAACAAACTCCATTCGGTAGACAAAATCTTTCTAGCTTTAAGTGCTGCTCATTTTCCGATCTTCTACGCCGCAACTATTTTATTCAGTCGGCTCTTTGTAAACATTAATTAAGAACATTGCAAGACAAGTGCCAATGACTGAACTTTCAATTGTTTCTTCGGTTTGTTAAATATACTTATCCTAAATTTCAAACTTGAGCCGGACATTTAAATTGTTCTGCAAATTACTTGAAATTCTCAACATATTGCTTTAATAATATTAACTGAGAACCATTATTTTTAGTTGTATTCAAGTGAACAGGAAAATATAGAAATAGCTTTCTAAAATTAAGAATAATTGTTTCTTACTTGTACCAAAATTAAATATTTCTTTAAACAGGAAATTTTCTATTAAGGAGTAACACCACTCTAGGATTTTGAAATTTACGAAATTTTTTGTTCGTTTAAAGTATACTTTAGCGTCATAGAAATGATATGAAATTGTATGTATAGTCCACAAAAAGTATTGAGTGGTTCAATTTTAAATTTTCCGGAAACGAATCGGAGCGCGCGTTTAGCGCTTATAAAATTTTAAACGCGTTTTTCTCGAAATTACTTTTTCAAAATCGGGCGAACACGCTACTCAAAAACCGCTCGATGGATTGCTTTGAAAATTTGAATGAAACTTCACAATCGGATTATCTAGCGAAGTACATTACCGTTTTTTGATTGATCAAAAACTTTTTTTTTTACAGACGATTTAATGTCGATTGTTTTGACGATAAATCGAATTTGTTTTCAAACTCGTGTCATTTTTGAAAAATCATTTAAAAAAAAACTCGTATGTACTTGACTAGTTTTTAATATGTACTTTAAGAAAAAATTTACTTTTAAGTGCTATGGTTCCCGAGGTACGTGTCCGCCCGTTTGGGTATGTTAAAAAAAGACGTTCTGCAAGAATGGCTCTGCAGCCGCCATTTTGTATCCAAAATTGACTAAAACATTCTTTTTACATACTTCTATGTACTCTTAATAGTCTCTGAAAAAATCAAACCGATTTCTTTTCCCATCTTCTCAAAATATATTCTCAAAGTAATGGTGTTACCCTTAAATGAAAAAAAATATCTTAATTTTAAATAAACTTCCCTTATTTAAAGATCTATGGGAGCGATAAAATTAAGAAAAGGTTCTTAAAACATAATTAAAATACACCCTATTTTGTTTTCACAACAAGAGTTTTCTTTATTTTAAAGAAATGACAATTATCTTGTTTTAATACACAAAGTCATATTTTTCCCTAACTTTTAGAGATTCAGTACGCTTAATTTATTTAAATATAGTTTCCCCTTTAGTCAAAAACGTTTGTTTCAAGACACCAGAGAAATTTGATAAATGAAGCAGTTATTAACCTAACACTTCATTAATAAGAAAAATTAGTTTACCAGACACGTAGAGTTTATGAACGTAGGTGCGAAAATTGAAGAACAAAGCTGTTTTTGTAAAATAAGATTGGTCTAAATTAACAGGAAGTGATTTTAAATGTTTTGAATATACATATTTTATAAGGAAGCTGAGTTTAAAATAGGATACTCTTTTATCAAAAATCGAATAGACTTTAAAATCCAAAATATAATACTGTGTGAAGAAAAGGTTTATTTGAATGGAAAAAAAACATATAGTTATGTTGTTATTACGATCATCGCTTAAGAGTTCACATAATCACGAAGATCATTGCTGAGGAATACTTAAATACCAATTTTAAGCTTAAGCCTCTTTAGAGTCATTATACTTATAAAGAACTGCAAGGCTGTAAACAAAACTTGAAATACGTAAATTTATTTTAAAACTAAGCGATGATTTTCAAAAATTAATGAAAATGAATGAAAACGATTGTGTAAAATGCATTGGTTCAAGAGTGTTTTGCTTTATTTTCGAAAATTTTGCTTTCAAACATAGGAAAAGAACAAAGTAAGTTACACTTTCTTCTAAATTGAGGTAATAAGAGCATTGAAAAGATAGAAAAAATTACTTTAATTAACTAATTATTAAACATAGTAGATATCTGGGGAAAAAATAGAGCAACGCAAAAAATTATATTTCAGCAAGGCGACTTGAAATTTCTACTATATTTGTTATAAAATTTGTATTTACTCTTTTTTGAACAATATTATCATTATTTATTATTAGCGAAGTAAAAATACAAAAAAGCTATTCTTATAGTTATTAATTTATTTTTTCGGGTGATACCTCGCTGATGAAAGTTAGTTAATAAAATTGTTCTCTAATGTAAGATATGGAAAGTTTTTACTACGCATAAGTGGGGCTCCTATTTTTGCATCTTACGAAAAACCTTGAAGAATTATTTTTAAACGGAAATTGATAGGATGAAAGGTTAATTTTTGCTTTTTTAAGACAACAGAGGCATCGTGGAATTAAATTGGTAATTGTTTTCTGAAATGTTTACTTACAAATAGTGGCGATATAAAGTGTTAAATATTTGTTCCAATTCTCATTTCAATTGACCTAGAAAATTAAAACAAATTTTTTTAGAAGTAGTGCTATTAATAAAAACAAATGTTTTAAGTTTCAAGAAAAATTGTTTTTCATTTTCAATTTTTGAAAAATAGTCAATGTTATTCCATAAGTTGAAGTTTCTTGTGTTTTTAATTTCATTAAATTGAAGTGTTCAATACCAGTAAACTGATATTATTTCGAAAAAAACACACTTAAAGCTTCGATTGTATTCTGTAACATAGGTACTTATGTACCTACGTACATGGTACGCAGTAGATAAGAAGTTAATTTGAAAACCTAAGAACATTTCGAAGGAAATCTTGAATCTTTTATAGAAGTGAGAAAAGCTCAGCAGATATCCTTCATGAAAATCAATTTCTTGCTACTTCCTTCAGAATGTTACGCTTCAAAACCCCTAATAGATCTAATCGGAGCAACAAATAGAATTTTCCCTTGACCCAAATTTTGAGACTGAAGTTATAAGAAACTTCTTGTAAATTCCGCAGATGTTCGAATAAGATTCGAAAAACATCGAAATTTTGCGCATGAAATACACGTAAAACAGAAAACCTGAATCGAAAACAACATTAGTTGATTTAGCATAGAAACCAAAGGAGTTTGCTGAATACGAAGCCTTCTTTTGCAATAAATCACACACAATGGTTTTGCTAGACGAAGCTTATTTCGGCGAAAGACTTTGAACAAACTCAGAACAAAGATTTTAATGAGAATAATTTAACAGCCTCTGAAAGTTTATAGACGGCAACTAAGGAAATGAGTATCATAAAACAATTTAATTCTTTAGTCCTGTTTGACGATTGCATATGAAGTTTTGTTTGTTGGTTTTTCGGTTCATTAATATATACTTGGGAGAATTTTAATAGTGATAAGTTTAAAAATTGTTAATTCTTTATTATGACACATTTGCAATACAAAGTTTTTTGATTGCCTTACATCTCTTTTTTTTTTTAATTAAATCCAATCCAAAATTGATATTTAGCTTTAAGTTCGAAATTAAAAAACACGTATTTCAGGATTTTGGATTTTTATAATTAAAATCATGAAAATTATAATAATATTTAGCTTTTTGGTTAGAAAGTAAGAAGTTTATGGAAATTTAACCCTTTTAGGGGCACAGGGACGTTAAATGATCTGTCATTTTTAAGATTAAAAGCATGAAAATTGGTATCAGTTAGACGAAGTTAGTTAATTATAAGTGTAGTATTTATAATAAGAATTTAAATAACTTCTGCACGTTGTTAAATCACTTTAAGCTGAGCCTCGATTGAGTGCCGTGGTGAGCTGTGTCTGCCTTACTTCTCGAGACTGCCCGCTAGCTACTTTAGAGACACCGCTCCACATACACCAAGCGTTGCCAGCCTATCTCATATATACTACACCTTCCCCTTTAAGATAATTATGAGCTACTCTGCAATTCACGCTTCAATTTGTAATTTCAATACTTCATATTATGTGTTTTTATTCTAATTTCATTTGCTTACTTATGTGTATCTTGATTTATACCCATTAGCCTAATACTCCAAGGATTATTATTTTTTTTTTTTAAATTCATAACTCCAAATATTAACAATTTCATATTCTTATGTACATAACTATTCACTTAGAACTTAGTCCTGCAATTTACATTTCATTTCGGGAGATGTCCTGTTTTTCCTTTTATTTAAATTTATTTATTTATTTTTTTGTTTTTTTTTTGTTTTTACGTTATTATGAAAGTTCATGAGAGTTACCGAATGTGTCTTACAAATTTAGAATTCCTTCGAATAGTATTACCATTTTTAGTCTTCACCAAATAGGAGCGAGGTGTTTTATGTGTTCCCACAATCATTGCCGCTTCCCATTTTGAATTATTATACAACCATATTTTTTCCCCTTTTTTAAATTCAGGCTTATTTCTCGAATTCCTATCATAATACATTTTATTCTGCAAATTATTTTTCTCTGTAACTTTGGTGAATGCCCTATGATGCTCTTTATTATAAAGAGAAAGTTTTGCTGGTAAGAGGCTTCGAGTTTTTCTTCCAAATAGGAGCTCCACAGGTGAAAGAAGACTATTTTTTACTGGAGTATTCCTGTACTCCAATAGTACTTTCCACAATTCTTGTTTGCTTTCTTGTGCTTTCGACAGTAACGACTTTGATACTTGGACCATTCGCTCTGCAAATCCATTGGATTGCGGATAATGAGGGCTAGATGTAGTTATAAGAATGTCATTTTCATTAGCGAAACATCTAAAAGTGTATGAATCAAAAGGCATATTATCAGCCACGATTTCTCTTGGTATTCCATGGACGGAAAATAGGTCTGTTATTTTAGAAATTACTTCGCTCGCCGTTTTATTCCTCAAGCGTATAATGTCGAAATATTTGGACAGATAGTCGGCTACTACAATATGTGGCTTGCCTTGAAAATCAAAAATATCCATGCCAATCTTATAGTACGGGAATGGAGGGATTTCATGGGAGATCAACGGTTCTTTCACGTTAGCTTTTCTGTGACGTTGGCATACGCTACACTTTGCTACCATATCCTCAATATCCTTGCTTATACCTGGCCAATAAACCAAGCTCCTAGCCTTAGCTTTGGTTTTTTCTATTCCAAAGTGAGCCAAGTGTAAGGTAGCCAATACTTGTTGTCTTAGCGTTAGAGGGACAAGTATTTTGTCATTAAAAAATATTAAATTATCTTCTATACTTAAATTGTCTTTATGTTTCCAGTAAAATTTAATTTCCTCTTTGAGTTGGCTTTTATTTTTAGGCCAGCCCATTTTTAAAACATGTAAAAGCTTACTCAAAACTGGATCCTTCAGAGTTTCATTTTTAAAAATTTGTTTTTTGTTCTCGCTTACATTTATTGTATGCACTATTTCATTAATATCTTCGATTTCAGGTACAGGATCTTTACTGGTGAGACAATTTCGTGATAATAAATCGGCGATTAACATATTTTTACCTGGAGTATAGTTAAACTTTAATCTGTATTTTAATAGCCTAAGCTTCATCCTTTGTAACCTAGCAGAATTTACTTTACCAATTTCTTTCGCATCTACTCCTAATAGCGGTTTATGGTCTGTTACTATTGTAACATTTCGCCCATAAATGAGTTGATGGAATCTGGTACACGCAAAGATAATCGCCAATAATTCTTTTTCTATTTGTGCATAATTGCACTCTGTAGGGGTTAAACTCCTTGATGCGAAATACACGGGTTTGTTGTCTTGCATAAGACAACATCCTAGCCCATACTGAGAGGCGTCTGCTTGTATTGTGATGTCTTTACTTACATCAAGAGGTTTTAAAAACGGGGCGTTTGTTATTGCCGCTTTTACTTTCGTTAAGCACATATCATGACTTGGAAGCCATTTAAATGAATTATCTTTTTTGAGAAGTTCCCTCATTGGTTGTGAAAGCTCTGCTAAACGTGGAACAAATTTCCTTAGGTAGTTTACCATACCTAGCAAGATTTGTAAATCTTTTTTATTTGATGGGGACTTTAAGTTATCTATGGCGTGTTTATAATTGGGGTCATACGTTATTCCCAGATTTGAAATGACGTGGCCTAAATAATGTACTTTCTCTGTACGGAATTGTATTTTATTTTTATTAAATTTAATATTTTGCTCTCTTGCTCTCTTCATTACTTTTTCTAAAATTTCGTCATGCTCTTGTACTGTTGACCCTGCGATTAGAATATCATCTATATACACTATCACCCCGGGGATATCGGAAAAGTTTTTGTCGTTAAGTTTTTGAAAAACTTCAGGAGCACTTTTTATGCCAAAAGGAAGACGTTTGAAACGGAAACAGCCGAAAGGGGTTGAGAACGTGCATAACTTAGAAGAATCATTATCTAGCGAGACTTGCCAGTAACCTTCCTTCAAGTCTAATACTGTAAAGAAACTCTTATTGGCCAGCTTTGTTGATATTTCATCAAACGTAGGAATTGGATATGGTTCATCAATGATTGCCTCATTTAGATATTTCGGGTCTAAGCATAGCCTGAGGTTTTTGTTTTTCTTTTCTACGACAACTAAATTCGAAACCCATTCAGTTGGTTCCTTAACTTCCGCAATTATGTCTTTTTCGCAAAGTGTGTCTAATTCTTGTTTGAGAGCGTCTAGCAGGGCTAGCGGTACCCTTCTTACCGGCCTTACTATCGGCTTAGCATTAGCGTTTATTTTTATTTTATATTCCTGTTTAAATTTACCTAGGCCTTCAAACACATCTTTATATTCCGCTAAAAAACAATATTTTGATTTTGAGATATGGTCTAGCCTTTTCAATAAATCCAGATCCAAGCATGACTGAAGACCTAAAATAGGCACTGCATTTTTGTTAACTATTATGAATTTTTGTTTTTTGGTTCGATTTTGCGTTTCACACTCTAACAGAGCAGATCCTACCGGCTTTATTTTCATTCCTCCATATACTTCAAGAATGATTTTGGTTTTATCTACTTTTGCCCCTCTAATTTTTTTGAAAACTGCCAATGGTAATATATTCGTTTCTGCCCCGGTATCTAATTTAAATTTAATATTTTCGCCATTTACGTGAATTTCTTTATACCATGCATTTTCAGAGCTATCACTATTTACTTTAGTTGTCACCGTATCTATGACCAAATTATTTACACATTCAGTAACTTCACGTACCTTTTTTTGTAAACAGCATGAAGCAAAGTGATTTCTTTTCCCGCATTTGTTACATATTTTGTTCCAGGCAGGACACTTCCCTTTACAATGATTTTGCCCGCAAAATATACAATTTTTAATCGTTTGCATTTTCTGATGTTTCATCCTAGGATTTAAATTATTATTATTATTTTGACTTCCTGATTGTAAAATAGTTTTATTTCCTGTATTACCTGCAAATGCTTTTCTACTATTACCTATACCTGAACTATGGTTTTTATTCTTGCCATTGGACATGTTTCCGTTGTTGCTGTTTATTGCGTTGATCGCCACGTCCTCTCCTTTGCTATATCTTTGGATTTGTGCTGATTGTTGACCTGATACCTCTGCTGCTCGTGCCATCTTCACTGCTTTTGCCTCGTCCAAATCTTCGACTTCGAGTAGACGTTTCTGCAAGTTTTTGTCCCTCACACCCAAGATGATCCGGTCCTTGATCATTCTTGACTCTTGATCACGAAAGTTGCATTCTCGAACCAATTTTTTTATGTCGACTAAAAAATCATCGAACGGCTCACCCACATTTTGATCTCTTGTGTGAAATTTGTAGCTGGCATAGGATTCATTGCTTTTTGGACTGCAAAACGACTCAAATGCTTGTACTACTTCTTTGTACGATTTTCGTTGAGCCTCGCTTAGTTTAAATGTATTGAACAGTTCCACCGCATCACGGCCAACTGCATTTAAGAAAATTGCAGCCTGTACCGAATCCGTTTTTTTGTCTAGTTCAGCTCCCACATAAAAATACTCAAAACTTTGCTTGAACATTCGCCATTGTTCGCTCAGGTTGCCGTTAACGTTCAGTGGCTCTACTTTTCTCAAAAAATCCATGTTTTTGTATACCGTTACGAACCGTACTTTCTTCGGTGGTCTACCACGTGGTTTTCTAATTTCTGGAACAGGCTTCTTTTTAGCAAGTCCCATTCATATCTCAAATATTCTCACTAAAACAGTGATTCTAGGTTTTTATTTTTAGGTTTGCTCAACACTTTTAATTTTGAGATATCATAGATCAGATCAACTGATCAGCCTTTGATGCCACTATGTCACTTGTACAACTTTATGCCAATTAAGCCACCGCAATTTAAGCCAATACCACTGATCTCCAAAATTTCCGCATCCTCGTCGCCATGTAGTATTTATAATAAGAATTTAAATAACTTCTGCACGTTGTTAAATCACTTTAAGCTGAGCCTCGATTGAGTGCCGTGGTGAGCTGTGTCTGCCTTACTTCTCGAGACTGCCCGCTAGCTACTTTAGAGACACCGCTCCACATACACCAAGCGTTGCCAGCCTATCTCATATATACTACAATAAGATAAGAAAGTTAGGTATAAAACATAATTAAAATAGCAAAACAAGTAGGTGATACCTACTTTGTAAAATACAACAATCGTTTGAGAATTAAAAAAGTATCGATATCCTTAAAATCGGTTTATTGGTACTCGAAATTACCGCCACCTTACAATATTTATACATCGATTTATATATATATATATGTATACCATACTACAATACGTGTATATATGTAAAATTATTTTTATTATTAGCTAACTCGAACCAGAATAACATATATGCTGAATTTGATATTGAATCCTTTCAGACAATAATTGCTTTGAGGTTTGACACGATACTTAAAAAATAATGTATGCTCAACTAATTCAATTTTTTGAGGGTGTTCCTACTTGTGCTCACCAGTCAGGAAAAACCGAGGGCGTATTTTTAGAAGGGAAAGATGTTGCGTATAATTACGTCAATTCAAATTTAATGATGCTGAAATCAAAATTAAAATTCACCGAAACGTGCAGTGCGATACTGCTTGCTACTTCAGACAAGTGATGAATTTTTAATGTGCTTGTTGTGTTTAGATATGTCCTTTAGGGACTTGCAAAAAATGAAAGACATATTTCATTTCTGTATGAGTTTCGCAAAAGGCTTTTGACTATACATTTGTTGAAGTATTTATTCAAGGAACCTTTTTAGGCAGCTAATATGATATATTAAGTCAAAATACGTCGAAATATTACGTCGTCCTACTTCTACTGATTTTCTGGTGATGGCATTTTCCTTATGGGTATTTGGTATTTAATATTAACGATACGAATATCGCCTTAACTGAAGTTATACCGCTAGAAACATAAAAAATAATACAATAAATATTCAACTTTGATGCATATTGCACATATGTAGTTTAAAGGAATAATAATTAACTTTTTCAGGACAATTTCTTTTAGTAAATAATTAACGCATTTTTCGCATAATACAAGCTATGATAAAAATAAATTCAAAGAAGGTTAATTAATTAATTGATATTGCACGTATTTTTTTGGTCAGTGTAAAAGATGCTAGAATTTTTATTGTATTGATACATATATATGTTATATATACGCGGTGTTGCAATTTTAAATATGTACTGATTTATTTCGTAATTATCGTTGCTCATGATATAAATTATTGTATGTTGTGAAACTTATTTAAATAACTTTACTAAATCAATTATAATACTTGAATTATAGTAAAATATTTTTGCGTATAGTTTTCCTCTCTAGAAATTACCTTGAAAATGGTATATAACAAAATTCATAAAGAAGTTTATCTTGGTTCTTATCTTATGCTACAAAAAATACCTGTTACAACGATAATGCAAATAAAATTGTATAAAGCATAAACATGAAAAAATGTATTGCAAGAAATGCAAAAATGTGTATTGGCATGAAACAAATAAAATAAAATCATGAACTTTGTCAGATAATGTAACATTTCTAAATTATTTATGTTTTCTGATTCAACAATTTTACTACAAAATGGACTAAATGCTAAGAAACTGAGTTAGATCTCAAACTCGGAAACTGAATTTGAAATTAAAATCGAACTAGATTTTTCTAAGTAAAACTTAAGTCTGATCTTCTACTCAGTTTTTTAAAGCGATGAGTCAGTTTTATCTAAATGAAACCCATATAAATATTGCGAAGGCTATTGAAATTAGGAAGTTTCTTAGAGTACGAAGCATCGCAAGATCGGTCTCATCTACGATACATACTTGCGGGGATTCTGCAAAAGCATATTTTTAATTAAAACATCATAAAGCAGAAGCATTAGATAAAGTTGTCTATCAATTTACTCTCATCCACATGAACCTATTAGCAATCATGATCGATTAAGATACATATCATTCCCTGTATCACTATCTCGGTGTAATGTAATATTCGCACCTGGAAGATATCTTTTTAACAGATGATCATCTCCACAAGGTTCACTAAACTCGCCGGCTGGACAGGGAGGACGGAGACCTCTCGGCAGATTGATTTATGAAAAGTACCACAGCTGGACTTTGGACAAGTTTGGATATGATACATGGTCTCGATGAGCATGTCGATCGATCCGACAGCATCCGATCATATTGATGACCACGGAAGCAGATGGTACGGGTGGCGGTCGAAGACTTTACCGTCTGCCCAGACTCACTCTCGGTTTTGGATGGTGCTTCCTACTTTTTTTCTTATATTAACTCTTTTATTTTGTATGTATTTTTTGTTTGCAACGGATATTCAGATCATCCCACTGGATAACTTAAGATCAGAAGCAAAGGGTATGATGATGAAGATGCTCAGGTGTTATAGTCAGGAAATTAAACACTTTTTGTCATCTTGATACTGCGGATGTTGCAGAAGCACACCCAAGTCGTGATCCGTAGTTGGGTCATCTTTTTATCCTAGGTGATCCATTTCAGGGTCTATGAAATATGAACTGTAATGTATAGCTGCGGAAGCGATGATAGGAAGCTTAAAGAAGTTATCCATTAATTACACTATGGGAACTTTATCAGGTGGATTGATCGCTGGAAGAGGGTAGTTTTATTATTTGCACAATTAATTATTACATTATAGGTACCTACATATGTATGTATATATGCAAGAACCATTATAAATTCCACAAAAATATGTTTTTTTTTATTCTCTAAATTTTCCGTGTATATAATGACTTCATTAACTTTTAAAATAGTAGAGAAATTAAACAAATATGGTGTGACCTCACGCCTATTGTGCCGTGCAAAAGTTTCTTCGGAAATATTCGAACTTTGAGCATCGTACTGACGTCAATTCACATTCCAAAAATTAAAAATGAAAGCAGCGGAAACTCGGATGAAAAATTTTAGCGCGTCTTCCGAACAGACGGGAGAACATGTGCTAGATGCGAAAGATATATTTTGACCGACTTTTTGTCGACTTAATATATTTCACTTGAATGCTTTGCAGCATATGTTTGCCCCGAACGACGTCGTATACTATTTGACAAAAATTATTAATTCATATTTATGCTGGCACGCATACTGTTAAATTGCTGAAGTGTTTACGGAAAAATTATTGAACGTTCGTCGAGAGCCGCATTGATTTATTTTAATTAGGACAAACCTATTGGGACAAACCGCTTGTTCATACAAACAAGCTGTTTTCAAATTTGCAAAGGCTGTATAATATTTGACGTAAGAAATTTTGGTCACAACTATGTACATACATATGTTCTTAAAAATGTTTTGTAATAAAAGTAAACATGTAAGTAATGTCCCATATGCTGGGCGAAATGGCGTAACTAATTTAAGGTGACTCTTTGAGATATTAAAAATATTTCAATTTTATTTCTGAAATTTAACAGACAAATGCGACAGTAGATTATACATAGAAAAGAATAAATTTTAACTTAAAAAGTTGTACACATAATGTTGCCGATTGGTGCGAAATATAATACGCAGAATAAAAATAAGTAAAGTATTATATTATTGCGTTTAAAGAAAATAACAAAAAAACTGCATCTTATTCTGTGCTTCCCCTCTCTTAGATCATTCTAGATTTCAGAATTATTTTAATGTTTAATAAATAAAGAATACCTAACTGTGAACCAAAATATTGTTTTACACAAGTTCGAAATTTGTTGTAATGTAATCATTGTTTTACAATAGTTTCAGGCAAAAGCGATCAATTAAAGTTCATGTTTTGACTTTTTTGCTGTTTTCGAGTATTAAAGTAAAAATACGTATAGTATAATATAACACGCTAAATGCGAGACTCATACATCTGGGTCCTTTTTGAATCCACGTTTTCTCTAATTCTGGTAGTTTTTTTATTCCAATTTTTTTGATTCCGGGTCATTTTTAACTTCAAATCCCAGCACTAGAGCTCTGTTCGTATTTTAAGTGACATTGGAACCTTCATAGACTCTGTTTAACAACTATGAACTTAGGGAAAACTTTTTCCAAGATTTAGTTCTCAAATAAAGGACACAAATAATTAAATATTACATACCTTTATTTGAATTTATATATAAATAATAATAAAACGTGCATCCCAATTGAAATTCGTATATAAGAAAATAAAAAAAATATCGTACTTGCTGTTTCGCGACTATAGAATTAAAACTAACAAATACTTTGTTTACAATTTAAATTTATATAAGGGAATACTCTTAACTAGAGAATTTTGAGTTTTGTGCGAAATTTCGTTCCCAGCTTTTAAAATTGAGAATCGAAACGCAGCAATTTTTTGATATTGGGTTGCGAATTATTAACATAAACCCTCCGGATAAGAATAGTCCACTTAACATATTCTCTACGGAATTTTGGTCGGAAGAGTATGTTGGCCAATGTAATCAACAAGATCCATGGTCTTGAAGCCATGATAATATTTTTATGCGTCACTGCTACTATTATATATACATAAATGCTAATAATTTATTTTCTAACAATTGGGGTACTTTTCATCTTATTCTTATAAATAAATAGCACCACCACCGAAATTGCTTCTGGAAAAATATTGAGGCTCCTTAAGTAAATACGAATGGTTCTCATGGCAGGGGGGTCTTTCTGCGCTAATGGTAATTTACCTTTAGGCTTTCTATCGCGAATGAAATTATTGGTGAGATAATGAAAATGAAATGACTTGAAAGTTATTGGAGTATTTGACGCAATTTCAATGTCATGAGCAACTGACCTGGCTTAATATTTGAATTATTCCTCTTCTTAAAAACTCTAAGCCATTCTATTAGTAATACGATTGTCTCATAATCTTAACATAAATATCATTACGTACATACGTTTTTTCCTAAGGTATGAAACCTTTTAAAAAACGTTTGCAGGCTGCGCACAGAACAACTATGATACGAACATACGGCAGCAGTCAGAAGGAAGAGGTAGATTTCAATGTGTTTAAAATTAGGTATATTTATATAAGGGGATCTAATAGTAATTTACCCCAATTGCAAAAATAGCTTAAATATTGCCAAAATAAATTAAGATGCATACGCAAAATTGGACTATTCATTCCATTCCATTAGAAAAAGCAGTAGCTATCGCGGTAATAAAATCAATTTTAGAAATTGGCGTAGCCCTCGCCCCATTGACTGAGATCCACCATTTTTTAAAACAAGTTATAACTGCATGTAATCAAAGTATATGTTAAATTTGGTCAACAGCACTTATAAAATGCCAAAATGTCCAAACCACTCTTATATAACACATGTACATATTTCATATGAAATCATGTACATATCCAATAGCACACAAAATCAAGACGTATTTCAATTCTAAAAGTAATATAATTGTAATTCTGAAAAACGAAAGGTAATATTCAAATTATACGTACATATGTGTAATTCAAATACAGTACAAGTGAAGTCAAGTTAAATTAATGAAAGTTTTTCATTCTAAGGAAGTATGTTCCTCAGATACAAGACACACAAAATTAAGGTCTCAACGAATCTTAGTAGCTAATTAGTTTGCCCCAAAAAAATCAATGACTGCTTTGAAATCTCTTATGAATATAAGATAAGCACCATAGATTAGAGTTTTTAATTTATATTTAAGTCTATTCAAAATTAATATTTTCAAATAGTTTTGTCGTAGGGTCTCTACACTGCAATCTGTATAGCTTGCCCATAAATATGACTCTGGTAGGCGTAACGATGGTTTGAAATATTAGTTCAATCTAAGTAAGTTATTTTTCTCAATGCTCTGCACTCTGCAGAAATCGTAGAAATTTGTTCTGTCACCTACACGAGATCATATCGACAAGGGTAAGCTAACCTACATGTCGAGTATTACACTTTTGATGCAAATTTAAACTGCCCTGCCATAGAAAATAATAATTAATTTTCTTAGCAAGCAACGTGTACCTGAGAAATGACGAGGTAAATAAATAGAAAATACATTTTATAGGATCCACAAGTAGTCTGAAATCGCATCGTAAATGCATTTCACCATTTTCAGCTCTCATCGAACTTGTCCAGCCATTTGTGAAAAACTTCTCTTACTTCGTGCATTTAATATAAAAATTGAACGTTTATCACTTCCGCTGCTACGTGATCCTCCAACGTGACTTAATGCGTGTTTTGAAGCAAAGGCTCAGCCGCAGCACGCTTTTTACACTTTTACGTAATTATTTACGACATATAGTTACAGTGAAATTCAACAGTCGTAAGTCAGTAAACAGCATGAGATATTTCACGTTTGGGAATCCCTCAAAATAATTGAAGCAATTGTGGATTGTGGGTCATCTCACGACTCCCTCAATTCTTAGATTTAATGTGGCATACGCCTTAACTTCTCCTAACATGCACGACAAAAAGTTAATTAAAGCAAAATGAAAAACTCGTTTGCACGGTCATATTTCTTCGCATGGTTACATATGAGCCATAAGCCAAATTGATTTACTCTAAAAGAAAAAAATTTCAAAACTAATGAAATTACAAACGTTTGATTTAAAAATTAATTTTAAAATAATATTTCAAATAAATTTGATTAAAGCTAAATAATAATAATTATTCATTAATTTTATTTTCAAAATTTAAGAGTTAAGCTTTAATACTGATATTGAGAAATTTTCAATGATTTTCAATTTGGCAATGTGAACGGCACAGTACTTGTGACAAATAATCTATTTTTATCGAAACAAAAAATCATAAATCGAGCATGGAGTAGGAGGATGCGAATGACTTGGAATTTCCGTGGCAGACAACATGTCGATTCTGAAATCACTCCAATCAACCGACACAACCTTAGTGTGCCATTAAAACAGGTAAAAATAACTTCAGTCGATACTGGAAGAATTTTTGCCAGTAATTTTGCTGCTCTCGGTATGTAGTTAACTGAAAACTAATAAATTAAAGCACATTTCCAATAACACTGGTCAAGACAATTTTGGCACAAAACAAGTAATATATCATATCAATTGAAGTTTATCCGTAGATTAGGAATTTACGAATGAAAAAGTTCAAGTCACGTTTTGGTAAAAAATAGGTTTGAAGAGTGTAAAATATCGTAACGTTTTTAAAAATTCGTTGCAAAATAACGAAAATTTATAGGGGATCGAAATGTGGATCA